>OU744297.1:18915650-20128462 GCA_916610205.1 Griposia aprilina | reverse complement strand
ACATGATTCGGCACAGCCGGGCGGCAAAATCGAATATATCCTATCCTACTAATATTATAAATGTGAAAGTTTGTGAGGATGGATGGATGGATGTTTGTTTCTCTTTCACGCAAAAACTACTGAACGGATTTGGATTACAGATAGTTTATAACCTGGATTAACACGTAGGATACTTTTTATCCCGCGGTAGTACGTTCCCGTGGGATAATTTCCGAGCTCCACGCGGCCGAAGCCGCGGGCTAAAGCTAGTATAGATATAATGTTCGAGAAAAAACCGCTCGTCTTAGCTCGTATTGTGCCTAACCGACCCAAACACGTTTAAGCGACGGGACGATGCCGAACGAAGTTTCCCGATCGGCACGAGCCAAATGGAAGCCGAATATATACAGTAATTGCTTCGGGTCGGCTTTCTCATTCAAAAAAATGATTCCGAATCGAATGTGTTGACCCGAACATGTGTGAAATAGCCCTGATCGAAAAATAGAGCAGTCGCGCTGCTACTGACAGATTAAATAAGGAAATTATACAGTCTGTCACATTGTCAATTTCTTAGTCTATTTTGTTTAGCTGTAAGTCTTCCAAAGGAAATACATAAATCCGGGAAGTAAACAACGGCTGAGATTGGTTAGCAAGTTAGTCCTTCAGTTGCCACATTACTGCAAATTTTCGTTTAATTTTGTAAATTTTTGTCTTTCTCAACAAATCAACTGATGGTCTGTTTTTTTTTCTTCATAATTTTATTTTAGCCTTTGCTTCTCTAAGCAAGTAGCCTAGGTATATCAACAGAGTAAACATTTGGATAAGTTGTTACATTTTACAAATGTGAAATATAATGTAACATGAACTAATCTAATTTAAACCTTACGACAATGTCAATAAAAGTCACATTCCTCAAGATTTGCAATGACCACAATAAAATAATCTAAACTACCAAAAAGGTTTGTCTATTACCTCATAACTCTTTTTACTAGTCATAAACTCTTTGACCCGTATCTCAGGTCTGATGTCTCCGCCCCATTTTCTGATACGCTCCTGTAGTTGTTCAGCAGATAGGCAGTATTCATTGTTGATAGACACGCAGTGGGAGCGGGCTGTGCGGATCCAGTCAGAAAGGACTGAGTAATCTGAAAAAATAGTATTATGGTTCTGGGTAAGATGTAGCCTACCTATTCCATAATCAAATCCTTGTTTCCAATAAACAATATTTCTATAACTTCATTGTCTAAATAAAGTTGATTTCAGAATTACTAGTACTTATGAAAAAGTCATAAAAGGAAATGAAATTGTAGCACAAACTGAATTTTAAACATTTTTTCACAAAAAAAAATTAAACAAACATGTTCTTTTTTGGTTATAGTTTGGTAACTAAATTGTGAATGCAGTTTAGAAACGAGTAAATTCAATGCAATCCGCATGGAATTATACTCCTTTAAATTCGCACTAACGGATAGTTCACCATGATTAAATGTATAGGCGCAAAATACCCTTATTAGCCCTAAGTGTAAGCTCCCAAATTATAAAATTTAAAAGCTCAGAATAATCTGGCACCACCTCTAGTAGTGTCCAACAAATGAAGTGATAGAAAAGAAAACAGACAATTAAATACCTAAGTCTTGTAATTTTTTTTTCATGCAATACAGAAATAATTATATAATATATATTACTTATTATATTAATTAATAATATTATACCTACATTAAATTAAAAAAAAATAAGGAATTTAAAGATGGTACCTTTTGTGTTTTGACCCCCAGCAGTACTCCAGAATTGTTCCAATGCCTCATTCAGGTCCAAACCATCAAGTGTTTCTCTCAAGGGGCCTGACAGTAGTCTGTCCCAATGGTTTTGAGTTATGAACTCTACCATATGACAGTTAGCTATGGGCAGTAGAGGTATTAAGTATTTAGTGAGGGATTCTATGTGGTGACGGATTTTGCTGATTGTAGAGTTCATTGATGGGTCTGAAATCCAAACAATATTAATAAAATTTTATTATTCATTCTTGTGACTGTTTGTAATAAAAACAGGTGTAAAAAGACACATAACGAAGCCGAGAGTCACTTGTACGCCCCGTCATTGTAATATTTTTTTGTACTGGACCATACCTGGGAACCTTCTGGTTACGGATATATTGAAGGTCAAAATTCTAACGTATACTGACGTTTTTTTAAAAAAGCAAGATTTTAATGTTATAAGTTTATAACACAACTATAAATACCCCCACGACTCCTGCACCATTCGTTGCATGCACACATAAACACAATGCTCTCCATGCGTTTCGTTGCGGACTGCCGTAAAAAGCGATTATTCACACTAAAAATAAAATTCGTTTCCCTGCAGTTATTTTAGTGGTAAAAATAACACAAAAATAACTGCTGGGAAACGAATTTTAACTAAGTAACAACTTAGTTTGATGTATAGAATGCGTAGTGGACGGTATTGTGATGGGTCTTTTTACACCCTGTATATTTAGTACTCTATACATGCTATAAATAGCTGACAGTGATTTCTGATTGTTTAGTTATAGAATGTTTTTCTTAAATATTACGTAACATGTTGCCTCCAATCTCTGTGGTCAGTGACAGCATTCCAAGAGGATATCCTCCATATTCATGGATATTATATGACAATCCAGGAGGATTGTAAATAGGTAAGTAATTAATTTTGTAGAAGAGAAGAGATGAAATAATAGAAAGAAAGATTTCATAGTATTACTTACTAGGATCCTCAGAAGGAAACTGCTGCATCATAAGGATTTGAAGAAGATATCTTCAGCAAAGCACAAGCTTTCTTATATTGAGCTCTTATAGTCTCCGCCATGCCCAGTATATCATGTTCTTCTGAATTAGTTCTCGGGAATGCATCAATGAGTTCTTTTACTTTGGTCAGCTGCGTTAGAATTTTGTCAGAGGACTTTGTGTCAGATTCCTCGTTGAGGTTTATGTGGTGTGTGATGATACCTAGATAGTAGCCTGAAATTTATAATAAAAAATATTTATTATTATCCAGTGCCTGCCTGTAATATACCTGTAATATGATTTTGAGATAAATAAAAAAATTATGTTTATAATTTTTTTGCGATTATTGTCTTAAACTATCTTCTCTAAGGTTCCAAAAATAAGGTTAGGTGAGAGGCTCAGCAGCATGCATGTAGGTTGCATTAGAGGTGTGTACCTAAACAATATCAGTTACACTGACAACATGGTACGGTTGAGCACCTCTGTCTATGGTGTGTCAAGGATGACTGGCATCTGTGGAAAGTATGCTGAAGAACATGGTTTGTTGTATAGCACAAACAAGAGCAAGTGCATAGTCTTTTGGGCCAAGGGCCCCCCTTGGCCCAAAAGACCCTGAGTCCTGATTAATTACTGGCAATTAAGCTCAACAGATGCTCACTTAATAGAGTTGATACGTTTAAGTATCTTGGACATTTATAACATGTGGCCTGGAAGACGATGCAGACATTGAGAAAGAACGTAGGACACTGTCTGTTCGTGCGAATATGATAGCCCTCAGATTTGCTTGGTGTTCGAGGGGCATCAAAATAGCCCCATTTAGGGCATTTATGTCCGTCCTTTTATACTGGCAGTCTGTGGATGGATTACACATAGAAACAGTACAGCACTCTACGCGTCCAATACATCAACGCATTAAGGGTGCTCTTGGGGCTGCCTCGCTGCTGCGCAAGCAGTGCAAATCCCTGTTGTGTAGGGCTCGGGCCAGCCTCAACAGTATCCAGAATGCTGTTGCTGAATGTTTCGACTGTCAGTACGTAAACCACTGCTGCATGGTTCACATACTGACTAATGTTAAGATATTATTTTAATTATGTTTATATTAGTGTATAATTTTCAATTTAAATGTATTTTTTTAGTTTTTAATTAAGTTTAATAAAATTCTATGATCCAAAGTTGATGAAATAATAATATAATAAGTGTTTAAGCGAGTTTAAAAATAATCTTACCCAACTCCCGGCCTAGTTCAGCTCCTCTATGGTATCCCAAGTGATAGCCCTCAGGGTTTCCTGCTTCGCTGCCAGCTTTAAAGCCTTGATCATAACTTTCCTTATGTTCTCTCTCCTCACTGAGGACTATGTCATCTAGTAGATCGTTGAAATCCCTTTCTTCAGCCATTAGCAGTTTTTTGACTCGTTATTATCATAATAGACGACAATTTAATTAGATTTTTGCAATCGCAACAAATAAACAACAACCTTTTTTAGGTTAGATTGTTTTATTTGTTGATATTTCAATCAAGTTTATTTGACACATCACATGTGATATGACATTTTTCAAAGCAATAAGTAAACGCAATTTTCTGTGTGCGTGTTTTGCATATTTTCTACAAAATGTATGAAACGACGTTTGTTATGACTTTTTTAGCTTTATTTTTTTATTGGTCTATTTTTGTTTCAAAACTTACAATCATTTCAGATGCACAACCATTAACGAAACGTGCATGATTTGATATTTGATTTGATTGGCATTTGGCATTCTCACTCGGTTAATTGACATCTGTTGACGCAACCCAAAGAGCAACCAATCAATAGCGATCATCTGACTGTCTGTGCCTCAGGTCTGTGCTCTGTGAGTCTGTCTGTGACTGTCACTGTGACAGCTGACAGTGACGTACATTTTTCCTCGCAGAGAGGTTATTAACCTTGACATTTTATTTATTCGGTCCGATTTGTTTCGTAAATTACAAATCAAAAATCTACAAAGCATCTATTCAAGATGGCAAAAGTTTTAACTGCAGATGAAGTTAAAAAACACAACACCAGAAAAAGCGTGTGGATGGTGTATCGCAACCAAGTTTACGATGTCACAAAATTTCTTGAAGAGGTGAGAAATAAACCTTGACAATTCATCGGACATAAAAAACAATTAAAATTTTACGGAGTTTTATTTGTGTATATTTTTTTCAACATAATGTTGTGTATTTGAAATGGAAATCTATTGCCTACCGATTAGTTGTCAAAGACATCAGTGAATTTCATGTAAACATCACCTGTTGAATGATTAAATGTATATTTATTAGTAATTTTTAGAAGTAGCAGCAGAAACCTAACTTAATTTCAACTGGTACAGAATGATAGGTTAATAGGTTATCACTGTAACACTGTATCGTGTTTCTAACTTACTTGTTATGGTATACTTCAGTGAAAACTGCATTAGGTACTGTGATTTACATACCTACTTACCTGCTACAATCTTACTAATATTATAAAATAGCTTCTGCCCGTGACTTCGTTTGCGTGAAAATCGTAAGATACACACTACTTATACAAAATTTTTTTTTTTTTTATAAAACTGGGCCCCCGATCACCGCTTCGCGTCGCATCGCCCGCCCCGCATTATTACTTTGTTGACGCTTTGCGTTATTTATGTATTTTTCTTTTTGCTCGGCTCCTGAGGCTCATAGCATGATATTAGATATTGGGTAAATGTAAAAAGATACCATAGATAATTTTATTTTCCAGCAATGGGCGTATTTGTAAATTGTGACTTAAAAACTTTTCAATAGTTAAATCAAGACAGTAAATAAATAACATGAAACTGAAATCAGCATTCTGTTTGCTAAGCACAGATTTTATTACCATTTCACTTTTCAATTGTTATCATGAGGGAGATTCCTGTTCAGCTAGCCAAATTCAATTGGGATGGTACACATATATTGACATTGCATTGGTTATTTCTACCACCATATTATACAGATCAAAAATCTAAAATTGCATTCCCAGATGATGATGATCTCCTGCTCTTATCCCAATTATTTGGATCTGGTCTTTTTCTTGCATACTGCTCATAGTAGGTATTAAATTTTTTACAAAGGCCATTAAGGACCGTCAATCACTTATAAAATACTCAAAGAAGAGAATAATACATCATTATTTCCCAATTATACCTTTGGCTATGTCTGTGACAATTGGCAGTTGCCATAACATGAGCATTAAAGGTTCACTGTTTTTATCAGCCTGGTGTACTTTTAACATAAGATTATATTTAAAAAAAAAATATTATCTTAATTTGCCAGCTCTATCCTACTAATCCTACTAATATTATAAATGTGAAAGTTTGTGAGAATGGATGGATGGATGTTTTGTACTCTTTCACGCAAAAACTATTTAAGGGGCATGCGCTAAGGTAGCACGCGAAATTCAAAATTTCTTACCTTTTTTGCAATTTGCAGGTCAGTATCAGGTGGTATGGTGATCTAAATAGGATTCGCGACGGTATCAAATATGGCTTTACAGAATTATAATCATTAGAATCAACAATACAACTCCTTAAGTTAGAATTGCCCTCAAATGTCATGATGTCATGAAATAGGGTAATATGAACTTATAGAGATGTATTGCTGATTCTAATGATTATAATTCTATAAAGCCGCGATTGTTACGGTCGCGAATCATATTTTAATCAAATAACAACCAGACAGTGACCTGCAAATTGAAAAAACGTAACAAAATTTGAATTTCGCGGGCTACCTTGAAGGTTCCGCCTTAACGGATTTGCATGGAATTTTGAACACAGATAGTGTATAACCTAGATTAACTTTTAGGATACTTTTTATCCTAGTAGTGCGTTCGCGTGGGATATTTTCCGACATCCACGCGGGTGAAGCCGCGGGCAAAAGCTAGTTTAACATTATTTGTGATAATGGTTTCCTACATATATTTTTTAAAGTATTGGGTAAATATGGTTTCTTATGACACCAGATCTGTACACACCAATGAGTTTCACAAAATGTGTACTGATGATAAAATCTAGCAGGTTAAAATCCATGTTTGCATTAATAATAAAATAATAAATTAGTTATAAATAACACTTTTAGGCATCGTTTAAAAAAAATTAAACTAGTTGAAGTTTGCTAGCCTAGTTGGCTAGCAAACTTCAACTAGTTTATTTTTTTTTTCTCTGAGAACAAACTGAAATGAAGTCAGAGGTCAAAGTCTCTTTAAAATCCATGCAATTACATTGTAATGGTCAGATCATGTGAGGCCCATGTAGGTTGATGTCTGAGTAAATCTCTTGAGGAAAGCACCACACAGATTTGAGTGGAACTGTCCAGACAGTGCTTGCATGTATTATTTTTAGGTTCAAGGAATTTATTTATTGCCATCCCTAGAATATTATTAAAAAACAACTATTATAATTTACCAGACATGCAGAGAAATTAAGCATTAGTACTGATTATTATTTAAAATTAATAACCATTATATAATTATAAAAATTAATGGGGTTTTTACTCTCTGTCCCATTCAAAGCAAAGGCAAAAGGCATTTTTCCACTCCTTCCAACTTTAGTGAGACCGCGCGTCCTCCTTCCGCTCCTTCCATCTTTAGCGAGACCGCGCGTCCTCCTTCCATCTTTAGCGAGACCGTGCGTCCTCCTTCCATCTTTAGCGAGACCGCGCGTCCTCCTTCCACTCCTTCCAACTTTAGTGAGACCGCGCGTCCTCCTTCCGCTCCTTCCATCTTTAGCGACACCGCGCGTCGTCCTTCCATCTTTAGCGAGACCGCGCGTCCTCCTTTCACTCCTTCGGGCACGTCCTCCTTCCAGTTTGAAGGAACCAATCCGGTTCGTCCCGCCATCTCTTACGTTGTTGTGGACATAATAATTATTAATATTATTTTGTTTCGGCAAATATCTAATTAATCATACCCCAAATAATTCCCATTTTTATGTACTTACTTACTAAAAATATTATTGCTATATAATAAATGTTTGACTTTTTGTGTGCCAAAATAATTCCGAATTTATTGTCCCAAAATACTAAACTGCGACCAACTTGGATGTAGCGCTAGCCGCTACTATGGCACCGCCCGATTCGCGCGTTGGCTCGCGCGCGGTAGAACACAGCACATACAACACAGTTCTAGCCTAATCTAGACCATCTGGCCGGGGTGCCCTAGTTGTTTGCAACCAACTTTGAGAAAAGGCCAGAAGTTTAAAAAGAGCTACATTTATTCTGGCTGTTGTAATACAAGAAGTCCTAGTATAAGATCCAGGGCTACACAGATGGTTGTGACTGAAGTATAATAATTATATTTAAAAAAAGCAAACATCATTAGAAGATCAGTAAGTTTATAGAGGAGCAATTAAATATTTCCCTTTTGTTTCTTTTCAGCACCCCGGTGGTGAAGAACCTTTACTGGAGGCAGGAGGTCAAGATGCCACAATAGCATTTGATGATGTAGGCCACAGTGCAGATGCAAGGTAATTCCTTTTCACAATGTTCTAGTTTACTAGCCTGGTGCCCGATGGAGTGGCCCATCGGCAAAAATCAAACACAAAAACTTTCACATCCCTTATTAAACCTCGTAAGATCATTCAAAAATCCTTCAGTAGTACTCACTTTTGCTCCTGGAACTCGTCTGTAAAATCTCATGTTTCCAGCCCGAGCCAGCGGTGTAGGCTGTGCATTGTCTGTCAGTAAATTAATGAATTGCAGATTTTAATAAGTAGATGCATAACATTAAAATATTATTTTCTTGTAGACAATAGGGTTATAGTTTGTTTAATTAACCCTGTATATTTTAAAAGCTTTATTATTTTTATTATGAACCTAAATTTAAACCTTAGCGAAGTATTTTTTTGCCTTTTTTTCGTAGTATATTATAGGAAAATTCTAGAGTGTAAAAGTTTTTGTTTCTGTTTCAGAACTATGATGAATAAATATAAAATCGGAACCCTAGCCCCAGGACAGAGCTGGTAAGTACATATTTTAAGAAAAAAAAAATATGGTCCCAAAGAGAAACTATCATAAAATGATCTCGAAACTCTTTTGGTTCTCCATAGATTTACAAAATGAAAACAAGCAAAAATTAAATTGTAAAACTTAAAGTTTAATAAAATAAGTAAAAGTGCAAGGACTAAGGGCCCGTTGTTCGATCAGTAGTCAAACATACTAATAGTTGCAAAATGCATTAGTTAACCTAACAATTTGTTAAAAATGACTTAGGTGTGTTGTTTGACAAATGGTTAAGCTAACTATAGTTAAAAATTGTCAATTTGCTATGAAAGTTAACCAGACAGAGTAGTTAAACTTTAACTATTGTCAAGTGACTAATTGTTAAATTGACTATTGGTTATATTAACAACGGGCCGTAAGTAGGTATATAAAAGTAATGTAAATTGTTTGCAGTTGTAAAATGAAAGGCAGAATATGGAAATCAAGGTGACCGTTTGTAATTTTTTTAATAATCTCGTTGTTTTTAGCTTAGCAAGGACAGCAAAAAAAATCTAGTTCCTAAGTTATTTTAGACCTTATCGTTTATATTATAAGGTGTATATTTGTATGTAATATCATTGTGCATTGCCACCGTTTCCAAATACTATTTGTAACGCAGGTAAAAAAACAAGTTATTTTAGTAGTGTATTATCAAACTAGCTATTGATACTAGTACTAGTTTAAAAACGAAACCATGTAAACATAATGTTCCATCATTCATGTAAGTATAAATTCTGTTATTTAATTACCATTAAGACTGCTATACTGTAATTAGTTAAGTTATTCTTACTAAAGTAGTTCTTCTTAAGATATCTTTCGCTGTTTTCATTATTTTATCACTTAAATAAATATATGAAAATCCCGTTCCCGTCTGCTTGTAGGCTGAAAAACAAATTGAAGCCACACATGTTAGTGATTTTTAACAAAAAATCAGAGCAGGTTGTTGTAGTTGAAGGTCAGCGGCAAAACTGATTTGCGAAAGCATGGTAGTCGTGTGGCACGTGCACAGCTACGCACTTACCTACACTTTCTCAAATAAGTTTTTGTTTCCATAGACCTATCTCTACTAACTTATAACCAACATTAGTATAAAAACTACTGAACGAATCAACACCAAACAACCGTCTCAAAAGTAGAGTTCCTCTTTATACCTGATATCAGAATCTTGATCTTGAACGGGCGCCGTCAGTTGAGACTGGTCATCTCTTAACTGCCACGGCTTATTTTTTGTTTATTCTTATATTTTGATTTCTTAATATATATTTACATTGTTCTCACATATAGCAGCAACAGGAATAATGTACGCAGGATGTTGTAATATCTTGATTTAAAAAGAGTGTCCTTGGAGTTTCTTGCCCGTTCTTCTCCATAGAGATCTACGTTTTGGAATGAGCAACTAGCTTCAACTTTCTGACTAACTGACCGACTCTTTGACAATTCAAAAGTGCCTGTAAATGGTTTAATTGAAATACATGCTTTGAGTTTGAGTTTGGATAATTAACATTCATTGTCACTTAACTATCTTCTATAATGTTATCTAGTCTAAGTTGATATTTGAGTGACCAAACTGTATTTAGGACGTTTTTAGTAACAAAAAAAAAATTGGTATTATATATTTTGGTTGCAATATAGTTTGTTGAATTTAAACTTTGTCTCGTACGACATTGGGTTTGCAAGTCCAAAACATGATAATTATCCAATCGATTAAAAAATCTACTTTTGTATCCGAAGGTTATCTTCACTAGTTCGCCAAACTTGTAGGTATTATAGAATATGGTTTACTTATTGTTGTTCTTTCAGCCAAAAGTATTATTTTTAACATTTTATTTTGCAATCTCAACAGTTCACAATACCACGAAAGCTGCACCGGTTGGGACGCTAGCAGGTTTTTTCTTTTAATTTTTGTTGTTGATTTGAGCTATCCTACTACCTAATATTATAAACCTGAGTGTTTGTTACTCAATCGCGCAAAATCGTCTGAACGGATATTATGTATTAAATTAAGTCGGTACATTTTATTGTTAGAAATGATAATGAGATCAAAGTGGCCAGTTCGACAAAACACCAATTTCTTATGTAATGACCTATAAAATTAACTTGACTTACGGACGGACCCACAGACGGACATGGCGAAACTTATAAGGTTTCCATTCTTGTTTTACTATTTCACGAACGTAAGTTAAGTATCTAATAGAAAAGGTCAAAACGGAATGTTACAGTCTTGATAGTATTGTGAACTGTAGAGATTAATACTACTACTACAAAAATAATACTTTTGGCTGAAAGAGCAACAATAAGTGAACCATATTCTATATACCTACAAAGTTATATAGAATATGGTTCACTAATTGTTGTTCTTTCAGCCAAAAGTATTATTTTTAACATTTTATTTTGCATTCTCTACAGTTCACAATATCACCAAGACTGCACCGGTTGTGACGCTAGCAGGTTGTTTATTTTATTTTTTGTTGTTGATTTGAGATATCCTACTACCTAATAACTATTATAACTTTCAGATTTGTATGTTTGAATGTTTGTTAATCAATCGCGCAAAAATGTGTGAACGGATTTGGATGAATTTTGGCACACAGATACTTTATAACTTGGATTGACACATAGGGATCGAGATTTATGCAGGTGAAACCGCGTGGCACTGCTAGTTTATAATATCAATATCTGATAGACATTTCTTTCAATCTGTCTAAACATTATTAATCCCCGTAACTGTTAGAAGACTTCAATTGTCGAAATATATCAAACTTTTGAAATAGGGGTCTTATTAATAATCTTGCCTTAGAATCCTAAGATCTATGAAAAGATAACAGCGTCTAAATTTAATAAATTTGCAAAAATAATACGAACTGACATTTTGCTAGAGTGAGATCAGCCATTTTTAAAAACAAAAAAAAATCATTTAATAAAATAATGTGGTTTTTAATGCGGGCTTTAGTATATTTTAATTTAATGCCTTCATACAATAATAATAATACCAGCGTATTATTGTCCCACTGCAAGGCAAAAAAGGTCCCAAGGTATGTATGCTCATACAGAGAAAGTACGAGCATTAAACCACACGAATAAATAACCGAGCAGAATGAAAGCTTCATAACAGAGCTCAAAATTTTTACCTATTTTCATAGGGCTGTCACTCGGTTATTGAAAATAATAATAAACCGGACAAGTGCGACTCGAGATTCGGCAATGAGCACGGACTGATGGACGGACGGATGGACAGACGGACCGACGGACGAACGAATGGACAGGCACTGTGACTGAGGTGATCCCATAAGTTTTCCGTTTTCCATTTTTGGTACGGAACATTAAAAATAGTGTAGCTTTGAAAGACGAAATGGTTTATAATGTTAACAGTATGTTTAAAATTAAGAAGGTACATTTTAATGTTAGAAATTATATTTGAGTTCAAAGTGACCAGTTCGACAAAACGCCAAATTCATATGTAAGGACCTATAAAATTAACATGACTTACGGACAGACGCACAGACGGACATGGCGAAACTTTATAGTTTTTTTGTTTTTTTTTAGTTTACCTTATGGTTTCCTTTCTTGTTTTACTATTTCACGAACGTAAGTTAAGTATTTAATAGAAAAAGTCAAACGTAATCTTGCTAAGACGGCCTACAAATACATTTTGGTACCTACAAACCTAATAAAATAAAAGTACGAAACAAATAAGCGAAACGAATAATAATACAAGCGGTAGGTAAACCATAAGAATAATAAATAATATGCTTATTGGAAAACCTTACCTATCGCCATCTTGTTAAATTACATATCTTGTAACTAAATACTTCTATAATAAACATTAAAAATGTGTAGGTATAGGTAGATCATACTTATAGATAATTACCTGACAAGATCCTTACATATACAAAGACAAGATATACAAAAAATATATATCCTTTGTTTTCCTACCATTATTTTCACACACAGTACAACAGTTTGGCAACTTTAAAAACAATTTAAAATTATTAAAACAAAACGTCCGCGTCGTATTGCTGCCGGTGGCATACCTTAACGTCGTCCGCTTGCTGAGCTGGCTCAAACCGGTTTGTCCCCCGCGCGCCTTGTCGGCGACAGGTCACGCACACATAGCTGTGCGTCTACACGCTCACTACTACCTACTAGTGTACCCGCGCACGGCGTTAGTATGAAGCTTTCATTCTGCTCGGTTTTTTATTCATGTGATTGAACACCACGCTTGCTCAAGACGGGTTGGCGATTTCAGATTTATGTTAACCTTCTTCCATGCCAATTGCGCTCGCACTTGTCTCAAAAAATACGTTAGAGTCTTGATTTACTACGTAACCCGGATGTTAAAAATATCGTTGCGTGTCAAATTCAAGGTGATTTTATTTCAGTCAGATCTTGTGTCAAATAACAAAATTTAAAACTAATGAATACCCTATTTTTGGCTTTGAATTAACGGGAATACGTAGTTGTTTTGTCGTAGCGAATAATGGCCCTGGTGTAACCATCCGGCCTGGCTAAGCGGGTTGGTGACTGCACACAAATCTTTCGCCACGCAACTTTTCATAAATGGGCGACTAATATTGGCAGATAGTTACCAACTCACCAATTTTATTCGTAGTCGAGTTACAAATGGAAGTTCAGATTTTCTTTATTGTGTTGTTATGTAGTGGTTTGGATAGCTGTCCAACTTTTGCCACCCCGAGTTGGGCAAGCAATGAGAAGTCGTCGCTAAAATTCGATGGGAAGTCAGTGAGGTTTGATTTGATATTACATTACTGTTTAGAAAGTTTACAGACTAAGGTGTCTTGATGAGATCTTATTTACTTAGCTAAATGAAAAAACAAACAGCTGCTTTTGTTTGTGGACATTTAAGAGTCTGTTAAGAAAATTGTTACGACTAGGCTCTTAAGATGTACCTTCAACGTTGTAATTATCTTAAGTGCAGCAGGGATGCTGGTAATGATGCGGTGTCGGCAAACATCGCTTGGAGTTCTGCTTGTTCAAATTCCAATACTTTATCGCACTTGTGTTGTAATAAAGTATTCGAGTCCTATACCAGTTTATTTATAGCAAAAACTTGAAGTTTTTATATTGAGTATTTTTGCTGAAGAAAGTATATAAATACGAGGGCTTAGATTGTTTATTAATTATAGTAGCTGTAAAATAAATATAAATGTTTTGTAAACTTGTAGTACGTCAATGTGATTTCTTTTTATTAATATTTAATTTTGTAACAGCCAAAGGTCGTCACAAAGATCTGTTTGTAAAGCTTCTACCCCGCCTAAGGCGGAGCCAAGAATACAACAAATAGTTGTGCCGCGCGAATGCCCTAGGTATTATTTTGTTTACTTATCTACTTTATTTATTTGGAAGAAAAGTATTTATTTTTGTTTAAATATTTAAACCTCACCGTCTGTGGTAGTGATGTTAATCCTTAAATGCTTATACAGGGGGTTAACACAAATAATTTTAAACGTACCCTATTTAGACGTGACAGGAAGCATTTTTTTAAAAGTTTTAACTTATATTGGGAATACCTAAAAAAATGTTGTGCTTTGGTAAAAATGTTTAGGCTAAAATGATTAGTTTTGAACCCCTGAATATTCTAAGGCTCTTTATACACGGCACACGGTTTCTTTACGGTACGGCGTATACACCGCGTCGTAGAAAAAATGTGTCCGTCCACAAGTTTCCATAGTGATCCATACAACACTGACAACCGTGCCTCCACACGGCGAATAAACCGTAGTTTTTCACGGCAAAAAAAAAACGTGTGTTAAAGGGCCTTATAATGTATTCGCACACTTTTATACATCATTTATTCTAAAAATTAATCTTCCTTCCTTTTTTCAAGACGAAGAGCTCCGCCATGTGAACCAGAAAGGTTCTGAATATATTTCATTTTAATTATAATAAGTAGAATTAATTTAGCTTACTTTTAGAGTGGGTATTTAGGGTAGTTTACTATGTATATGTCTTCACGCTCGCAAAATTCTTTTCTGCAAGCAAGCAGAACTCTAAGCTACATCGTGTTGCATATATGAAATTATTGATTTGGTACATTGATATCAAAAGCACAACTTGTAGCGCAGTAGTAACATTTCCTAAAACTTGACTTTCTGAAATCAAGTGAAATAAATATTCTAAAAGCTGCCTTCTAGACAACAATTTATTTTGTTACGACCGAATTTATAAATCTGAATGCATGTTAAATCTGGCGCTAAAATTATAACAACTATAAAAAGTATTTGGCCGTTGAAATAATAACAAAATGGGTGCGTTCGACCATCCTAGTTAGCCACTGCTTCTCATTGTAAACTCTCGCTCTACCCAAACAAAACTGGTATACACTGGTATACCATCGAGTGGTATACCAGTTTAGTTAACTTAACCTATAGTTTATTCGCGTTAAGAAAATAGTGACTCATCGTTGTCACTCAGCTTAGCCACAGCCCTTCACCAATTAGATCATAGTAAATTTGAAAGCCGTGTTCACATTGACCAGTTGAAGTAAGCCCTTCAGACAGTACGGACGTGTCTTTTGTCAATTTTAAAAATGAATTCCACACCTAATCGTAAAAATAAAAGTGGATCAATAATTCATAGCGGAGAAAGACGAGTGATTTATAATGTTTTTAAGTACTTTAAACAGTGTGGTGATGAAAACGTGACTAGAGAGTACAGTAGTGAAAACGGCTAGTGCATGCGGTGTTTCTGAAAATACCGTTTATAAAATTATTAAAGAACAGAAGGAAATGAATGTTCTAAAATCGACTTAGACAATGTTATGGAACTCGCGGAACAGAATTCTTTTATTATAAATGTTGATGAAAATTCAAAATTAAATTTTAAAATAATGAGTTAATATTAATATTTGAAATGACTGTGTAATAAAAAGTTTGCTTTAATATTAATGGTTTAATTTTTATCCGAGTATGAATACGCCTTTACATTTCAGTTGCACCGATGAGTCGCCATTTTCTAAACGCGAATAGACTATAGTATTAGCACTTTACCTGTTACTAGGTATAAATACCTGGTACTTTTACAAACTGATTTCTTTCTGTACCTCCTCGAGTTCTGTGGCTCCTGTAGGCGTGCGAGCTTGAAGATTAAATTTGAATTTATTTTTGTTAGAAGGGCGCGAGCTGCGCCACCACCATCTGACAACTCGTAATTTGATATAATTATTATATTTTTCTTAGAATAGGTATAATAATAGATATTGTTTTATGTTTAGTTAAACGTTGTGTAACGTTGTTGTACGTGACTGTACGCAGTGGTGTAAGAAAATTATTTGATTGTATCTTTCCTATTTAATTATTTAGCATCTAGTATTGTCGAAAATATATTATTATTTAAATTTGTTATAAATTAAACAGTTAAATATTGTAATTTTGAGATACTATAGATATTAAGTAATTATTTATAAATGTATGCTTTCGTATATTCACTTGTTGTAACAGTTATAGATGCAAAGTAAAATGCAATTTTAATATCCTATTTGACAGTCGGTAGCAAAAATATTAAGTGTCCCCTTTGTCTAACATTTTTTATTGTTATAAAACACTGATAATAATTTATCTAAATAATTTAACCCACTGTCAAATTAAATTGTGCCTCAAACATATTATAATAAATGGTTTTCTTTTCTAGTTCGAAGCTGAAATGGGCGCTGCTGGCTTTAGGTCTCGCTATAATCCTCGGCATTGCGTACAAGAAATACAACTCAGGATAGACTCGATAAAAAGTAAACACACGGTAGGGTCCAACAAAACTGGAGAAGCCAGCCAAGGCCTAGTGTAAGCTTAACTTAATGTACTGGTAGATGGGAAGTCTTACTTCTCGTGCCCACTGAAGAATATTCTTTCGAGTATGTTTCATTGTTGCCCCGCTCAATGTAGCAGAAATTATTGTGAAATACAGTGCATTTGTTTCGAAATATCTTTTTGATACCTTCTCAAAATTGCACCTGTAGGTATTTATTTAATTTTAATAAATGTTTAGAGTTACTTGTATGCGTGCTTCAGTGGTCAAAATCGCTGTCCTATATTATATTATATTATGAAAGTGAATTCATATTCTTCGGTGTTAAACAGATTTTTTAAATCTGTATGTATAAATGTAAGAGCTTACTCTGTATGTCTTCGATGTTTTAATAAGTTTTATTAAACAAATATTCCTAATAAAATAATTATTGAGTTGCTTCGACTTATTTTCCATTTAGTCGAATATTACATCTAAATAATAGTCCACAAGATGTAAAATTTCGCCAATATTAATTGTCACTGGTAAAAATAATATGTCGTTTTGATACATAGTGACACCAATTTTTTTATCAGTTATTTCTACTACTTAAATAACATTAAATATTTTTACTGATGCGTTTATTTTGTGATACGAATTATGTACAAATCTGTTTTTTACAACTGTTACAATTTTCTTATTTATTATGACATGATGCAATAAAGTAGTAAATAGTGAATTGTTGTATTTTTATTTACTTAAATGCAATTCTACGGGTAACAATTTTTTTTTGGCAAAAATCTATTTGGTAGTTATCGTTAACACCGTCTCATAAATGCATATTTAACTATCACAGCGTTTTACATTTTTAGTATAAAAATTGCAGTATGAAAATACAAAAGTAAGTAAATAAACTTAGTTTTTTTCTTAAAATTAAAACAGATACGTGTAACATTTTCAAAATTAAAAAATTAAAACAAAATTCTGTTAGCCGAAAAAAACACTTAGGTAGGTACTTATAGCAACTGCTCGGAACATTTCACAATTTAGCGAACCATTTTTCGTTGACTGTACCTAAACCAAGGCACAGAAAAAAACCTAAAAGCATGGTGATTTGATCCCTATAAGTCGAGTCCCTATACGGCGTGTCTGAGAGTCTAATGTTCTTGCAAAATATTGCTATTTTACGCGTTGAGTTTGGTTAATAGGTACAGTCAGGATATAAATTAAAAGTCATTATTATTAAGGTGCTCACTGTGATGTGTGACAGATAGTCGTCTAGTTCATTGTCTTGGCTCGTATATTTAAGGGGGATGCGCTAAGGTAGCCCGCGAAATTCAAATTTACTCACGTTTTTTGCAATTTGCAGGTCAGTGTCTGGTTTTATGTTGATTAAAATATGATTCACGACCGTAACAAATATTGCTTTACAGAATTATAATCATTAGAATCAGCAATACAACTACTTAAGTAAGAATTGGCTACAATTGTCATGATTTCGTGAAATAGTCATTCAATAGGGTAATATGAACTTAGACAGATGTATTGTTGATTTGTAAGATGATAATTCTATAAATAAATATATGATATTATGGCCGCGAATCATATTTAGATCAACATACAACCTGATACTGACCTGGAAATTGCAAAAAACGTAAGAGAATTTGAATTTAGCGGCTGTGGCGTAGCTAGTCCTAAAGGGGCCCGGTATCAAAATTTATTCGAGGCCTTTTTTATCCAACTGCAGCAAAGTTTCAAAAAACAATACCTACCATAAGTATTGTTTTTTTTACAAAATAGCACACTGACTTGGAAAGTAAAACTATTATTTTGAGTTTCTCGCCCGTTCTTCTCCATAGATACCTACTACGCTCTGGAACGGGCAATTAACTAGCTTTATGTTTCTGACTGACCGAGCGACCTCTTAACAATTCAAATGTAAATGGTTGAATTGAAATAAATACTTTAGAGTTTGAAGCCACAAACCAATTTTGTTAATGTGTTTTTTTTCATTAGGTACTCATTTATTACTGGCCTCTTATCAATAAGAATTACGGATAATATTTTACGAATTTTCACGGCCCCTTAAGCGGGGGGGGGGGGGGGGCATCATTGATACGGCTGATACGGCGATAGCTACGCCCGTGTTTAGCGGGCTACCTTGGCACATCCGGGCATCCCCCTAAACTTTTGACATATCATGGCTCGATTAACTATCGTCCACGAACTGTACGATTGTCATTACTCTTATTATTAACTACCTATATAATCTTCCCATTACGGTAAGGAGAGACGTTCAACGATAAATAATCGCCAAGCCAGGACACATTAGGCAAGGAGCTTAAATCTACTTGACTCTACAGAGTCACAACAGAACAATGCTTATGGCAGTGATGATAGCAAGGCTCCAGATGTTCACGTAGACCGTTGTACTGCTGGAGTAGGCTCCTATCTTGGCTGCGTAGGAGATCGCGTGGAAGACATAGTGCTGTTCGTGAACGTTGTGGAAGAGGTGCGAATAAGGACCTGGAACGAAAAGGCGAATGAAAAAAGGTGGAACAATGGAGGATTCAACATGTTGACCTTTCGGAGTTTTGAGCTAATGGTTGACGCCACAAACCACGAAGTAGGTACTTCTTCGTAGTTGACCCAGTGAGAAAATAAAATAAGAAAGTTAAAGGAAATTAAAATAAGTATAGGTAGATACTATTTTGTTTGGTTTAATACTTGCATTTTACACAAAATACTTATAGATAAACATTTTGTAGTTCGCACTGTAAGTTTCAGAATTATTTAAACAAAAATAGTTCGAAGAAGATGATTAAATCAGTACCTACCTATAAAATAGCAATGGAATTGGCCTTAGTCAGTTCGGATAGTTCAGTTGTACCTACTTATCAAAAAATGGTACAGTTTCATTGAATCAATTTAAACCATTATGTTACACGTTCTCTTTGACACGCCTCTTTGGTGTCAGTGAACTGGCTGGGCGGATAATTCCTGAGGTTAGGATGTGGATATCAGATTTAGTAACCTGATATTTTGTGAATGTGCTCTAGGTACTGTCTTATCAATATAGTTATGGCACTAAGCTCTGGCCACATTAGGATTAAAACCGCGCGCGCGGAACACGGTACGCAACTGCGAGCGTTGTTTGTTTAAATAATTAGGAAGCCACACGACGTGCGCCAGTTTCTACACCTCCATACAAGTAGTAGTTGATACAATCGGCGCGAGCTAATTTCGTCCCGCATCCCGCGTGGGATTCACTTTAGTATTGCCAGAGCTTTAAAAAGTCAAAATACTCACCTCTGGCATAAATAGCAACATCGCCACCTCCATGATAATTCTCCACGAGTTGGATCCCCGCAACCTGGGTGTAATCGAACGCCTCCGTATCGTCCTCGCTCGGGTCTCGTCGTGCTACGGTGCTGCCATTTTCGTCAGTTTTGACGTAATACTGGAAGGCCCCTGGGCCTCCCGTGCCGTAGGACAGAGTCGTGTAGTTCACGCCGTCGTGGCTTGAGGGTTGGGCTATACCTGGAAAAGATTTACAACTTTGTTTTAGGAGACGCATCTATAATTTTGCTGTCGTTATCGTTGATATTGCAAAATTACTGCGTTTGAGACAAAACATGAGTTCAGTCAGTGGAAGAAAAGTGTTCTTGGACGAAATAAGTTGTTAAGGTCCCCGTCTTTACTATGATCTCGTTCTTCATCTAACTGGTCTGGTTTTATTGCGGATCAATCGATTATTTGTCTCATCTACATTGTTTGATGGTATCTGGATGACTCAATAGATTTAAATAGATCTGGCAAATCTATTTGTCCAATACAAAAGTAATGGCACAAACCAAAAATACTGCTTCCTCTGTCTGGGTACCCGTTGATAGACAGCGAATGCGTGTGGTCACTGGTGACGATCAACAGGGTGTCCTCCTCATCCGTGATGTTGGCTGCGAATTGGACTGCCGCCTCCATGGCCGCAGCTTCGTTGACGGCTGTCTTCGCCCAGCCCCGGTGGTGGGCCATGTCTATGTTGCCGCCTTCTACCTTGGATTATTAGAGGCCGTGGGATTAAAGGGGCGATGGTTATTACTATCTGGTCTCTACACCTGGTTGCAAGGTCTTATCTCAACTGGACAGAATTGGTCTAAGAATCAATAGAGGGTTCAATAGGAATCAATAGGTTAAAATAATATCACCTTTTACCCGATACGGCAGAGCCAAAAAAGCAGGTACCTACTGATCGGATTTTATGCAAGTTTTCACCAAAAGATAGAGTGCCTCTTGGAAAAAGTTTATTTGTATATTACCTACCTATATGTTGTAAGTTAGCTAAGTTGTCCCTATTTAGGCCAAGTTCTGTTCAAGGAAGCTGTAAAAATGTTTTCACTCGAAGCCGGAGTGCGCGTAGGAAAAAGCAATCTACTTACCATAAGAAAAAATCCGTTCTTATTTTTCTGTAGAACCTTGATAGCAGCTATCACCATGTCGGATATTGAAGGCATGCCCTCGGGTCCTTTGTCTCTTAAATGATCGTAGTTCAAATGCTCGTTCGAGAAGATACCTGGATGGAATAATAGGAAGAATATGTTAATATTTAAGAACAATCAAACACGTCAATAACAGTCAATGTGGTGCCCTCTGCCGTTTTAGATAACGAGTCTCAGAACGGCTGTTGTTAGAGAATTAGATACGCTTCATGCACGCAGGCCAAAGGGCATTATCAACTCAAATGCAAGAAGACCGACTGCGACCGAATCCTCGGTTGGTGTTGGAATACTCGTAAATAAGGTACAGTCTCTTTTTCAGAATAACATTTGGATTGCTAGCAACTGCTAATTCATTCTCAAAAATAACTGTTTTTTTTTAAATGATAAGTTATTCTAAATCTTTTCAATGTCCATAGTGTTTCGTGTTTTATTTTCAGCATCCAGAATCAATTCGGTCCTCGCATTGCAACTATTTTTATAAACCGGAATCCACAACACAATCTCAAAGAGATAATTACCAAACAAATAATCGGTATCATCCACGTTCAGGTCCTCCAACTCCTTGTTATTCATGACCACGTTGTACTTCAGCCCCCGACTGGTTTTGTCGCTTTTGTAGGTCTCTATGAGGTTCTTTCCGTCCTGACGGTAGCAGGTCCAAGGCATGTTGCTGATAGGATCTGAAGGTGTGCCTGTGGAGTTGGAGACGAGAGCTTGTCTGCCACCCCCCATTACTACCTAGAATTTATAACAAAGAAACTGAATGAACAAAGCCTTACCTGTATACAAGTCAAGAAAGGTTGACTGATATTAATCGGACTTTTCTTGCGTCATAACCAAATATAATATTACTTGCCGCGGTTTTTTCCTAGCAGTCGGTAATCGACTTATGTTAGGCCTGCACTGTCTGTTTACCGAATAATGACATTTTCCATTTATTCACATTAATTACGAAGTCACGAGTTACGTTCAGGGGCTTTTCCTGGCTAGTCCTTGACCTACGATGTCTTTGGGTACTCGTCATATCGTCCGGGTCGCCACGGTCGTTGGGTCCACGACAGTCTTTTGCTGCGCCCGCTTTGCAGCATTCGCCTCCGATCTGTTGACTCCTATTAGGGACACAGTGGAGCCTCCGCTTATGTCTGCCACCATGGGCTCGAGGTCACTCTCCGTGCTCTCCACGCGCTCCACTGGAGCTGGCGTAGTGGTCCTGCGTACCAGCACGAAGCGACCCCGCCCTTCACGCTGCGTCACCCGAGCGGCGACTCCGCCCGCCACCGCACGACCTCACCCGCCACCGCATGACCTCGCCCTCTCTGTGCCGTTGGCACCTTCGCGGCCGACAGGTTCTCCTCACTAGAGGAGAGACTGCGTTTCCTCCGAGATCCTTCCTGGTCGGAATGGTCGTAGAGGTATCTTGACAAGAAGGCGTTAGTCGTATTTCGTCTTGTGTTCCCTATATCAAACACTTAGTTTTTGACTGCCTCGTTGGTCTAATGGTCGCAAGCGCTACTGTTGAGCATAAGGTGCTGGTGGCCTACTCGCTAAGTCCGTCCACGCAGATAGGTGTCCGTCCGAAACTAGTTCGATACCTAGAAGTGAACCCTACTCCCGATTAATTAACTTTTCGGTCGGGCAAAATCACATTGGGATTAAGGACAATTACTGTCTAATCGTTTTGTCTTTAATTTTTATTTCGGGCCCCGAATTAATGTTATGTCCGAAAGTGATACGGAGTAGGAAAGTAGTAGGAAGTACGGACTTTTTGCATAGACATTAGGCCCCGTAGCTTCGATTCCTAGGTCGGACACTATGTTATAAGGTTTTTTCATCAAGAATTTCTCAGTAGCAACCAGGAGTCTGGATTTGTGCCCGGTTGACGACAATAGGCTCGCCACCTATTACATGGGACTTTTACGTAACGAGCGAAATGTAGGTGTACCTACTATAGTACCACCTCTGCCTAACGCTTCGGGGAAAACAGACGTGACATTATGAACATTTTGTTTATCAAAGTACTTACATGCAGGTCTCTTCCAGGCCAGTCCTCGACCAGCTGCCTGGCGATGTCCTTGCAAGCAGTTCCTTCTGGCATGATGGCCTCACACTCCCACTTGCGGCTAGCACTGTGCGCGTATAGCGGACCGGGAGTCGCATGCGTGACACGCATTGTTGTTACTAGACCTGGAGACAACGGGTAGCATTTGATGTAGCAAGGGATTCTTTGGCTATATAAAACTGTATTTTTTTTATCCTTTACAAAAAATTAGCGAACCTGGTTCTTTTTAATAATTAATTACAACATAGGCTGAAGACTAATAACGTTACGTTTTATGTTTATTTATTTTAATTAATAAGCAAATTTTATTAAACTTTTAATTTATTTTTCAAGTGATAAGTAGTTACTTGTTTTAAAACTTGAATATAGTCGATTTGCACTTGACACATACCCGTTCCACTTTCTAAGAGTCTGCTAAAATAAGGATAGAAATTATAATATTTAAAAAAAAACACTGTTCATGTGTTATAGGTATGTGTGTCATTGTCACTATTATTTCTACACTATTTACACAACAGTAACTCAAAGGGTTTTGTTCGATAAGATCTTCGCAAAATGTTAGTGTTGTCTAGCAGCTGAATTGCCTCTACGTTCACGTGTCGGTGAAGTCAGTGTTCATTTAAGGGCGTACAGACGTACCACAACCACACCACAACAACACCACTTGGACGGGCGCTAATTTATATAAAAATGAATAGTCTATTCACACAGACCACATATGACCTTCAAAATCAAAGGTGTGGGCATACCGACCACATCAAGGCGGCGTTGCAGCCACAATGCAACCACAACCTTGCATCGACGCGATGACACTGACACAGCCGGAGTCGATCTGTCTGCAGACACTAGCTAGTGTAACCACATCGCAACTACTAGTGACATCAAAATTAACAACATCTAAATTTTGTCGTTAGGCAACGACAAAATTGCAAAATTGCAGTTGCGTTGAGACCAACGCAACTGCAAGAAGCTGCAGCGACACTATTTACACGTAATCACTGCTTGCCCACATTTTGTCGCTCCAATGTGGTGTGTTTGTACGTATATTCGGGCCCTAACTGTCATAGGTATTGAAAAGTCGTGACTTGTGACATTATTAAAATGGAACTGCTGACGTATGTACTTAAGTATATGGAAAATATAAAACTATTTCGGCGACACACAGATCGGTCCTTACATCGTAAGTCCTACCTACAACCTATTTGTCAAGATTTTCTATTTCCTAATAGGAACTCGTTTTTGTGCACGATAAAACTTTCGTCACGAAATAGTGAAGACATCTTAAGGAGACAGCCAGTTAACCGTGAGAGCGTGGCGTCAAGGTCTAATAAGAATTAGACGATGATTACAGCAAAAACTTTGGGTTCCTTACCTGCACTTTTCCCAGCCTTCAGCGCCAGTGCAGCCAGCGACTGCAGCCTGGCTTCAGGCTTGAGGCTTGCATCACAATCCTTATACTGGACAGTAGCATCCACTCCCATAGTGTCCTGGTTGGTTTTCACACCACTGAACATTGCCGTGGCAGTGCAAGCAGAGTCCGGCACCATTTTATTTGCTGAGTAGGTCTGACAATGTAAAAAGTTGAAGTTATTAAATGCACTAAGTAAGCACTAAACGCTCTACGCGCAATGCTCGAAGCACGCACCGCTCGTAGCACTCACTCTCAACGTACTACGCTCGTAGCACTAATCGCACTATGGACTACGCTCGTAGCACTAATCGCACTATGGACTACGCTCGTAGCACTAAACGCTCTACACGCTACGTTCGTAGCAGTCATCTCTACCCACTACACTAATCGCACTATGGACTGCGCTCGTAGCATTAAACGCTCTACGCACTACGCTCGTAGCACTCACCTTTCTACGCACTACGTTCCTAGTATTAATCGCACTGTGGACTACGCTTGTCGCACTAAATGCGCTGCGGGCTACACTCGTAGTACTAAACTCGCTATGGACTACGTTCGTAGTACGGAACGCGCTAAAAAATACGTTCATAGCATAAATGAGGTTACATAACGCAATGCTCCTCAAAGGTGATCGAATCCACTTCTTTTGCTCGGGTTTGCGGGTTCGAATCTGACAAGTACGAACGTGATACTTTTTAATGCTATCTTTTGGCGCTCGAACGATGCGACGTTGAAAAGGAGGCGCTATTGATAAACATTTTTGCAATTATTTTGTAAAATTTCACTTGAAATGTATTCTAAAAACAAGATGGCGGCGGCGTTAGAACAGAATTTGGCCACGCGTCATAAATCCTTGTAGCGCTTTATGTAGTATGTATGTACGTATGTACTTTGTATGTATGTATGTACTTTGGTCCTCCACAGTTATTCTATAAATAACTGAAGGTGGAGAAAACAGTATTTTCTGAGCGCTAACTTAAGGTGCAATCTTGTTTAAAAAAAAAACATTTCTTGGCCTGCTGCAGTGAGTGGGACAACTACAGGCCCGTATACCTATAGTACATTATACAGCGTGGCTCTACAATGGCGACATTAATTTAACACATGGGTAGTGGCCAGTAACAATTAAAACATATAATAAGAAAGGTTTTGTATTAATTTAATAAATTATTTTTTAATAATTCAGTTGTGATTTGGCTTAATTTCAATATGGGTGTATTCCTGAAATAAAAATGATTAGATTTGATTTGGTTAATGCTGAAATGAACCTTTTTGGCGCAGCCGTGAGGCACACACTGTTGTTGTTAACACTTTTTATTTTGTTATTTGTATTTTGTGTTTCACGAATATTTTTTATTCTTACTGGTCACTAGCCCTTTCCATGTGTTAAATTAATGTCGCCTTTGTAGCGCCACGCTGTATATACTTAGTATATTATTATATATGGCGAAAAGTTACCTTTAAAAGTCCAACATGAGGAAACTTCTCATACACCAGCCGGTGACTCTCTCCGCCTTTGTATATCCTCGTCGAGGTCACGGTGTTGGGTCCCATGCCATCGCCAACGAACAAGATGACATTCTTCGCCGGGTTGAGGTTCCATTTTATTTTCAGAGCCTCCTCCAGTTCATTTTGTGCGAGGCTCGACCAGAACTGTTGATCTGATGATTGGATAGTTATTGTTAAGTAGTATATTATTTATAGGGAAGAGATGGTAGCGTTAAGACACATACTACAGAGAATACGTAGATAACATCAGTAAAAGTAGAGGGTGCCTTGTGACTGGATCCACCGACGATCTAAGACATGCTTTCGGCTCAGACTGGATGTACAAAGGCAGTTGGTAAGGTGTAGGAACATGTAGTGGTGCAACTTGGGAGAGCTAATTGACTGCTCAGTTATGTTAGCCTATCGTAGTCCACTGCTAGACATGGCCAGAGCATAATTAGATATAATTAGCATGAAAATAATCAGCCTATAACGTTCCCACTTGTTGGGACAACACAGGCCTGCTCTCTGTGAGATGAAGCGGGCCATAAATCCGCAATAAATCACGCGCGGGAGCAGTGCCGGCTGGCGGATGCCACATGTTTGCGAAGTTTTGGTTCTAGGACATTTCGATTCCCTCACGTTGTTTTCTTTCACCGTTTTGAGAGCATTGGTGATGAAATAAATTACACAAAGTCGGAGTCATTACCACTGGGCCACCACTGCGGTCTAATTATAATTTCATGAATGAGTCTTTTAATAACTGAATCTTATTGTTATTTAGGTGTGTACTAATACATTACTAATACTACATTCTCTTTAATGATGAAAGTGTAATAATAAGATCTACTGTGTTCCAGAACAAATATAGGTACCTATCTTAATCATGTGATTATGATAATTAGGTACTTACCTACACTACCTAGTTACTATACGTATTGTATACTACATATTATTATTTGAGAGTAATTTTAAAGTAGAAGATATTATGAACACAGAGTTATGTTATATTTCGTAACAGGAAACGCAACTAAACAAGTTCAGTTGGTAACCGAATCCGAGAGATGTTATTTTAAATATTGTTACCTACTTAGTTTCGTGGTTGTGTTGTGTTTTCATAACTATTTCTATAACAATATTCTTCCGCGTACTAGCCAGAAGAAATCCCCTGCTGGACTAATTAGCTGCTTGCATTGAAATGCTACCACATTATTGGCCAACGGTCCAGGTTGTCGGAATCCAAACAGTCCGGTTTTCAATTTGTAATAATTGACTACTCCAATGAGCCACAATGTAATTGTGGAGTTACACCTTAAACGATACCTCACCTCTGGTCGTTCTCGCTGTGCAATAACTCCTGCACTACGAGCGACCTTTGCGAAGCCAATGGTAACGCTGTCGACGCGACTTCGCCGAAATCTGATCAAATCTCTTATAATTTTGAATCATCCATTAGTTTAAGATGAAGAATTGTTTGACAGTATCTCTACCTAGCTATCTAAAAACTCAATAGCCAAGCGTAAATAGGCAGGTACCTATCTCCATAATAAACGAAAAAATTAAACAGCCATGTCTCTATCCGGAACAGCCGTTAAATACCTCTCAGAACTGTAAATGCCTTCGTGGCCTGGATAATTAGCAACACCTAGTTAAACAATAGCGTGTAGATATAGTTAATTACATAACTCAAAGTAAATACTTAAAATTATTAAATGCATGTCTAACGGGATTTAAGTTGTTTCGTGGAAACTTATTTCAAAATGATATTATTATAAATTTGGTACTGCTTTAAACAATATGTATAAGGTTCCTGTGTTTCTGTTTAAAATAAACCTACGTAAGAGGCACAAATTGTAGGTAAACATTAAATCAACAGACACAACAAAATGCCTGTTATTTAAAGTTTGGTGACCCGCTTTCACAATAAATTATCCTCAATTAATGACACTAACCATAAATAACTGAAGGTTCTATCATGTGTAACGTTAAGAGCCACTATAGCAGCTAAGACTATTAAACAGTCCTAGCAATAAATATATCCGCTTTATTAGTTTCTGTATAACGACAAATATGATATGCGATAATTTAATATCTTATCTGATCTAACACAACACTCATTCAACGCAGCAACAATACAACGGTAAATTAAATTTCACCTTGAACAACTAATTGCCAAAAATTAACAACATAACCTAAAGAAGAAACCCAATGTTAGGGATTTACCTATTTTAAAATTAATACTATAATCAATTACCTGTACAGTAAGTTTTCATGTTATTTACAGTAAAATATTGACTAAACACAAGGATATACATACCGGTCCGTAGTGTAGACCGCGCGACGGTGATAACAGCGCAGAACGCGAGCACGCTGCGCGAGCGCATGATTGTCACTAGATCATTGGTCATTACGTCAGTACGTTTACGTCACTCGGGCGCACGCGGTCGCTCACGGTAATAAATTGGGTAGCGTAGAATAATGCAGAAGGTTTAAAGATAACGACGACGTGCGGTATCAGGAGTATACGATTAAGCAGACATAAGTAATTCGGCGACTAAATAATGATAGATAGGAATTATTCTATAGATGTGATAGTGGAGTACAAATCGCTACAGGGCTCAACCACCAGCCCTGGTTTCTTAGAAAACTGCGGCATAATAGCCTGTAAATATGTATGTATGTATGTATTATATACACATTGACATTGTTGAATTTTATATACACAATGACATGAGTATTTACTTGTAAAGTATTATGTTATTTTAATTATTGTGAATGTGAGGATTATGTGGGTCATTGCTTTTTTTTCGCAGTTAATTTTGATCATGATCTGGCAGATTGAGTAATTTATGTGGCCTACCCAAATGTCCTTTTTTTGGTATTGTTCGTCGAATCGTTGAGCTCCTTAAGTCCTGACTTCCTGAGTTGAGCTGCACGATTACTGACAAATGCGTGCACTGACTGGACAGGTCCACTCAATCTGTGTGGTTCTTTCCTCAAAAGACCATTTCAGATACCAATCTACATGGTCTTCACATGATCTGACCAAGATTATGTCTGGACTTTAAAAGAGACTGTGACCTTTGAGTTTGTTTCGGCCTTTCTTCTCAGAGTAGTCAGATAGGAAACGCCGACCTCATCTAGTTTAAAAATATGATTGACGTGTAAAAGTGTTTGTACAAACCTACTTACAGAAGTAAAATCATTTATCATTTATCATTCATGTAAATAGGAACTCACTTTTCTGAATATGGGCCTTCGATCAGAATCACGCAACACTAAAGTTAGGATATTGCATCGTTTGGCGTTTTATAAAATTACAAGCCATGATGGGGTTTCCCATCAGCAAAAATTACAAACTTACTTTTCCTCACTTACGAGATATGAGGAACTCTTGCGCAATATTTCGTTCTTCTAATCCTAACGGTTTATGCTGTGCATTGTCTGTCAGTGAATGAATGAATTTAAGATTTTTTATGTATTCATTGATCACCTCTTAATTAGTATAATAGTCATTTATTTTTTATTTAGTAGAATTTAAATTGTGTGAACTTACTTTTGTTTGGCATTGACCTACTGTTCTATTTCATTCTGTGCTACAGGTACAGTATAATGTAGATTAATCTGTGGCCGTTCCAAAATTAAGGTGTTTGTTTTGTTTATAAAATAGAGTGGAATCGGTCGATTAGCTAAGTCGTTTCTTAGGTCAATAGGTTACTGCAAATAGCTTCTGAAGTTATTGGTTTGGTTTGGCATAATAATGTTAACCCTTATTATTTTCACCAGCGATTTAATGATAGGTACGACAAGTCGTGTCATCATCATCAGCCTATATTCATCCACTGCTGGGCGTAGGCCTCTCCTAGTGAACGCCACCAGGCTCGATCTTCGGCTCTTCTCATCCAGTCTCTGCCAGCCGCCTTTCACAAGTCGTCACTCAACCTGGTCGGCGGGCGTCCCACACTACGTTTGCCTAAACGCGGCCTGCACACTAGAACTCGTTTACACCAATAAATTGTCGGTTCTGCAAGAGATGTGACCAGCCCATTGCCAATTCAGCGTATTTAGTCTCAGGGCTATGTCGGTTACCTTGGTTCTCTGGCGGATCACCCCGTTACGGATTTTATCCTTCAGAGAGACTCCAAGCAAAGTTCTCTCCATAGCTCGCTGAGCGATTTTAAACTTATGGACCAGTCTCACCGTGAGTGTCCACGTTTCGGCACCGTAAGTCATACCTGCAGGCAGAGCACAAGCACCGTCTTGTCGACGGAAAATTTCTTTTTTCCTTTCCATTTTTATACTTGGTGGCCGTCGAGTAAAAAGTTTTCTACTGTTTTTAGCATGGCGATAAAAAAATCAAATTGTCTTCACTACCTTAGACAACTGTCTTCTGAAATAGTCTACATTAAAAAGGACGTAGGCAACGATCGGCAGAAACTAAAGACAAAATAACAGATTTTGGAAGGATTTTTACGATGCGATGTCAAAAATAGAGAAACGAAATGTCACTTTGTAGGGAATAGCCGTCTCTATTCTTCGAAGAGATAGATAGCGTCATGCTAAGCCCGCTGGTAGGCGCACGCGTTGAAGACTTTTGTCTTTAGGCACTGCGGTATGAACGACGAGAAGACCTGACTAAGTTTACCAAATGCTACCCATCCCAGCTGAATCCTCTTATCGGCTTCCCTCTCAAAATTTTTCCTACCCAACTGCATATTCTGCTCGAGGTAAACATATTCCTGAACAACTTCAAGGAGGACACCGTCGATGAAAATCGGTGTCGGGGTAATAGGGTCGTTAAAAAACATAACATTGGTTTTGTCTATGTTCATCCCATGACCGATACGTCGAGAGGCGACAGCTAGCAAGTCGTGTGCCCAATGGGATTTGCTACAAGCATAAAATGACAAACTTCCATTCAAAATTGAATCCCCTATAGGGGATGAATAACCCCTTTAGGGGATTAATTTTCTAAAATCTTTTCTCAGACTCACTTTCGGTATACAGTGTGTAAGGGACAGCCCTCCGCAAACTAACAGGGTGCATTCAGCTCCTTAATTTGAATCGTATTCCACCAGAAAATTTCTCAGGAAACTTTTTAAAATTTTCTCAAATTACATTCTCTGCACGCAGCACTCCATTTATGTAAAAAATAAAAACATCAGCAATGGATGTCGAACTAAATCACGTGACACGAGCCCTCTGTCGGCCGTTCGCTACGTGCGACAGTAACGATACATTGCGCGTGAGGTTATTACCTCACAAACAAACAAATCAGGTTTCTTGTACTCCCATAACGTTCCTGAAATTATTTCGTGAACCGGTCATCTTCGTATGATATACTGAATTCACCCCATCAGTCTGCTGAGGGATATCCTTTACACCCTGTATAAGGAACTCTCTTGAAAAATTTCATGATTCTAGATCAAGCAGCTTTGGATAAGCGTTGTCTGTCAATGAATGAATGAATTTAAGATTTTTATTATTTAAAAGAAGATCAACAAAAAACTGGGGTCTAGTTACGATGATCTCCTTACAAGGAAGTAGTTCCCGCGCATACGAAGCTGCACACGCAGTGGCAGACTCAAGCCATGATGACGGTAGTATGGAACCACTTCACTTCTGACTTAGCATCAGCTCATATAAGCAGCTAAACAGGGTGCTAAACAGAAGAAAGATCTAGAAACTATCGCAGTTGTAAGTGTAAAATAATGCAAACGGACATGCAGCTTACAACTGGTACAGTTTTAATTCCCATAACTTACCGATCGTTATTGGTTATATCAAACAATCGTTGGTAACTCACAACTTTGTTTTCATATTTTCTCGTACCGTTAACAGGCAATTTTTTTCCAGAATCATATCAAAGTATCTTAACATTACCTACTCTACTAGATTCAAACATTCTTGTTACGTGTACATAGCGGAACAGGTAGTTTCCATGCAAACCAAAACAACCACGAGTTACTCTAAAAAACGTCAACTCCGGAGATAAACGCCATAACTGAAGACACCATCTCATTACGGCCATTACCGTTGACGAGATAACTTTACGTGCTAAACGCTTGTATTACCCATACATGTAAAAGTGTGTATAACAGGCATATACATATAATGTCGAAAGGATATCGGAGCGCCCGAATGATATCGATCGGAGCCTCGCATCGCACTGCGCAGGGTCCGTACAGCCTCCCTGTTAAGGCCAAGGCGGATGCTCGGTCGAAGTATTAAATTTGTAGCAAATAGATTGGTTACTTGTTGAGTTCTTTTGTGATGTATTAGGTCGGATATTGAGATAATGTTTTTATGTTGCATCCAGTGCAAGTGGAATAGAATCCAAATTGGAAAACGGTGGATCGTGGTAACCAAAAGTCGAGCCATTAGTAACAAAAATTCACCAGATCATGGTAATCCACTTCCTGAATTTCGAGTTTATAAAGTTAAATTATTTTCCGAGAATCATATCATAGTTATAAGCAGCTGATCTCAAGTCTACTGTGTTACCGCAACTTATTAAGTTAACTTATTAAGATTTATGGTTTATGGTTTAAGAAATTTATTTCTCAAAAATAATTACATTCACTTTTATGAGAAAAAACTTATTTCTAATTAGAATACATTAGGCGACGCGACGGTTACTCAACAAAAACAGGTTACATTAGTACAGTACTCGAAGATAGCTTAAAATTATAAATCCGCTAAAATGTGTTTCTTTAGAGATTTTTGAATGTATACATGTATTTTTGATTTCGACTCTCGTTTCAAAAGATCTCTATACCATACGTATATTGATTATCTACGAACGTTTAACACCGTTTTTCCTGAAGCCTGCCCTTAACTGGCGCGCTGACTTCAATCAGAGCTGCCTTTGCAAAGTGAAGTTGTCGCTCGAACAGTGAATCTATTAAAATGTTATACGCCTGTGCATACGTATTGTGAGACGGGAACAGCCCAGTTTTGTGATACCAGGGATTAATCAGATAATGGTATGTACTCTACTTAATTATTTATCGTCGAAGAGATTAGTATGGTCACGCTGGTTTTCTTTATAATGTGAAATCTAGTAATTGATTAAACTTGGTGATTTTGTTTATACAATTTACAGTGATCTAGCAGTATTTCTGCTATGACTTTTTATATGATTAAAGTATATTGTGGAGATCAAACAAAGGTCGTATTCGACAACTACGTTAGTGATTACATACATTTATTGCATTTTTCATAAGAAATGTGACATGAAGAATATTTTTATTACTGTAATCAGCATGAACGATTTCTATGTCTGTAATTATCCATATGATCATATGATCCATATGATTATCCATATGTTCCATATGATCAGTCCAACAGGATACAGCTAAATGTCCAGCTCTCCTTGTGTAAATAGAGCGTCTATCGTCGTTAGTGGTCATTGCAACCAAGACTTCGTCAATTGACAAGGATAAATGCTTACTTATTATTATTAAGTACCTTTTTTCACTGAAAAGTCTTGCAGGCCCTGGTCATGTCAGCTGATTCTTAGAAGGAATGATCGAAGGGAGATTGCTATAAACATTCTACACCGCGCTAAAAATATGGCTTGGTGATTACAGTTTGTCGTTACCAGCTGGCAGAAAGATGCTGTTCTTAGTTGCCTTTGACGATATCCATGGACGTGGGAATAAAGATGGGGGTATACCCATGAGGTACCACCTACTTGCCAGAAATCACATAATAATCTTTAAAAAACTCTTTACGACAAGTAATAAAGACTTTCGAATCGTATAAAATATTCTGTTCTTTTGTTTTTTACTTGAACAGGGGGCCTAAAATGGACGCTTTGGCAGAATCATAATATGATCTGCGTACAATTCGTATATCACGCAATTCATCTGTTTGACAGCTGCTATTTGACATTAGATGTCATTAAAGCAATGCATAATTTGTGGACTATTTTACGAAACCTTATACAAAACTGCTAAACAGGTGAATTGCGGGATATTAATTGTACGCAGATTATAATATAATTCTGCCAAAGCGCCCATTTTAGGCTCACAGATGTTAATCGTCAGTAAACTAATCTGATTTGTATGAATACCTACCAACTTGAATACAAAGTCTGGGAAATTAATTGTTAAGCAAATTAATTAGCAAATTAAATTGTCCGTATATTAAAATCTCTACGGTCATTCATTGACAGTTGAATGAAATAGCTATAACACGGCTAATTGAGGTACCTAGTGTGTCAATTTCATAAGCAATTAATTTTTGTGACTTTGACTTTTTTATTTTTTATTTTCACCTATATTTTTCTACTTACAAGCTTAACTGGGAATAAAGAAAACTAAAAGGTACTTATATCTCTATACTTACTCATGATACCTTCAAACATTCCAGCGACACATTAAATGCTTTTTCAGTTCTAAACCATCTGCAAAAAAAAGAACATTAAAATGTACGCTTACCTTCATTGTTTTCATCTAACATTTACATCTCTAACTTATTTAATATGAATACAATAAATGCTGGCGTCTGTACCTATTTTACGTACAATCGGTCAAATTATTTCGTTCTACGTTATCTAGATCTACTTTTTGTAGGACATGTGCGTTAATACATTTGATCTCTACTGTTTCATTTAGCTCTTATAAAAAATCGGCTACAGATTGTATGCCGTCTGCGAACGCTCTAATGGCCGATTCCTATAATTTACGGACCGTTATTGGTTAAAATTAAGACTCTTGTACCTTTACTAATAATAAAGTATACCATACCATTGTGTCACCCTATGTAAAATTTCTACATTTATATCTGTAATTTTTATGGTGTATTTAATAAAGAGTATTCTATTCTATTCTTGTATGAAAATCACTTAGTCGCTTTATCCATGGTATTGAGACATTTAAACCTACTGCACGGGATTTGGAGAGGTGCTTCGTTTTCGACACGGTTATCCAAAATTGATTGAAGTGGAGAAAAACTTAGAATATTAACGAAATTATTCACCTCATTAAAATAATCACTACTGGCCTCTAGACCCTGGTTTAAACCGTCGAGCCATTTTTGTATTTAGAACTTGACGTCTACAATTTTAAAGTTCTAAATAGAAAAACTGATGTTCAACCCGAGTCTGAGTTGTTAATTTTGAATTTAGAACATTTTATCTCAGTCAGAATAAGGTTCGATGACAAAAACTGGCTGGAATGTTTAAGCTTGGACCAAAGTTTCGCCAAAAACGAAATTGTAGAGAAAGTACGAGTAGTTACTTTAAAAAAAAAACCATACGCTCAGACGTATTTTGTTTTGTTATTCCTACCACCTCAGCATGAGGTAGTCTTTTGTTTATTTCGGCACGAGTGAATAAATCCCTATCACGATCGGGACTAACCATCGAAAATACAGAAAGGTAAATAGAAGTATATAAGTATTATTTCTCATTAATCTTTAATTAACTACGATATGTTCCAGGCAAGGATGGAGCTCCCCGTGCTAGACAAGTTCTGCTTCATCTTCGACTTGAGGACAGGATGTATTGTCATGGGATTTATCAATTCCGTAAGTAGTATACTTACCTCCTCATTAATACTACATTAAAAAAACACGTTTCTTTCTACGACTGTCAACTCTTTTTTTAATTACCACCTGATTATAATATGCCCATGGCCTAATCATCGTTTTTCTCCGATTATTTCTAATTGTGATCATCTTCGCAGTCCGTCACTTCCTTTCTAGCACGTACGCACCTCAGACACACACATACACACACACACACACATACACAAACACACACGCACACACACATCACACACGCATCACTCATCACATAACATTCACACAGTTCTTTTTTGTGTGCATCTTTCACAAAGTACTTTCAAACTCAAAGCATTTATTTCAATTAAACCATTTACAGGCACTTTTGAATTCTCAAAGAGTTGGTCAGTTAGAAAGAAAGTTGAAGCTATTCCAAAACGTAGATCTCTATGGAGAAGAACGGGCAAAAATCTCCAAGGACACTCTTTGAAATCAAGATATTACAGAATCCTAGGTACATTCATCGTTGCTTCGGCGTTTCTCTACTCATAGAGCCATCGACAATCATAACCAAAACTTTCGTAATGAATAATGATTATATAGGCAGTAAGATTAATCGGAGTATGTTACATTAGTCAAAATACATTTTCATTTTACTATTATACATCAGCCTAACAGTATTAACAATTGATCATTTTCTTTCAAGATGTCCATCACATTTAATGAAAACATTTAGTTGATATAAAATTCACACATTTCACACATAATCGCTGTTCTGCTGAATTATTTAGGGCAATAAAAAAGAATTACTTTTTTCCCAGATTGTAACGTTCATCCTAGCACTACTTCTGATAAACTTCGCGGTAAACATCAAGGATGCTGCTGAAGCGCAGATGAAGCGCGATGATGTCGACTCGATGTCGTCTGTGGTGTACACCATCGTGGTCCTGCTGGTGGTCCTGCTGTTCATCAAGTTCCTCCTGGACCTGGTCTTTGTAACCTCGGTGTACAAGGTAAGGTTCCGCTATTTTGTTAATGACATCATTTATTAGGGTTCCGTACCCAAAGGGTAAAACGGGACCCTATTACTAAAACTCCACTGTCCGTCCGTCTGTCTACCCGTCTGTCACCAGGCTGTATCTTATGAACCATGATAGTTAGACAGTTGAAATTTTCACAGATGATGTATTTCTGTTGCCGCTATAATAACAAATACTAAAAAATAGAATAAAATTAATATTTACGGGGGCTCCCATACAAAAAACGTGATTTTTTGCCGTTTTTATAGATAACTAGCTTTTGCCCGCGGCTTTGCTCGCGTTAATTTAGACTGACAATCAATTCGGGTTATAATTCAATTATGATTCGAAAGACACGTGGCGCCACCTATTATCATAAGAACGTTATTGTGGTTTTCCTCGGGAACACTACTTTTTTTCGGGTTGAAAGGTACCCTATGTCCTTTTCTGTACCTGACAACGTATATGCAAAATTTCAGGATGATCGGTTCGGTGGTTTAGGCGTGAAAAGGTAAAAAACAAACAGACTTACTTTCGCATTTATAATATTAGTTAGGATAATGGTACGGAACCCTTCGTGCGCGAGTCCGACTCGCACTTAGCCGGTTTTTTATTTATTACAGAATATCACGTCTATATTTCCTGAAGCGATAAGCAGAGAGAGGTGTTTCTATAGTACACCCACATTTCGTCAGTTATGTTTAAGTCCCACGTAACAGGAGGCGAGCCTATTGCCAACAACCGGGCACAAATTCACCGGCTGCTACCTACTGGGAAAATCCAGATGAAAAAACCCAATAACACTTTGCCCGCCCCGGGATTTGAACCCAGGGCCTCATGCTCAGCATTTGGTCTGGCAACTACTAGACCATCGAAACGTCTTGTTTTTTTTTATGATTGGCTTCTCGCACGTCAACCTAGGATATATGACTTAGGTATTAATAAATTTAAATAGCTAATTATTTTGCAGACGACTAACAACTTAAAGGGCTACTAACTATTTGCTACTAGAAATCATAGGCGAGGTACTATAAATAATGAAGTGGCGACTAATATTAACAGTGGGATAGGATGCAAGAGCGAGCGAAGCGAGCTCGGGACTTGGGGCACTCTGACTCGGACTGGTTAGGTTAGAAGGGGATGGCGGGGTCTGAAAGACCCCGTCGTCCCCTTCGTGGTTATTTTTTTTTAAACCGCCCAGAAGTAGGAGCCCCGCGAAGCGGGCTCCGTCGGCTACGCCTTATTATTATTGCCATTCAGAAATAGGAGGCCTCGCCAAAACAGAAACTCGATGCCAGTTTAAATTAAAACAAAGCTAACAACTGATTATTAAGCTGCTACTTTCTACTTAAAATTATTCTTCACTGTAGCTGCCAACCTACTATTTTTGCTACCGGCTTTAATTATTTTTTAATCCCAATTTCAGATTAATTTGTCGCCGCGTTAAATACATGCCAATTTAAATTACATTGAACAATAACGGGAAAGTGATCAGACCAAGTAGTGTCATATTTTACATACACATTACAAACAGTGCGTCTAGCCGCCTGGGTCACAATGCAGTCATCCAACCAACTACACGTTCCATACACATCACTTAAAAAGGTGTAAGTACCAGATTGTACGCCTAACAGATCTACATCTATTCATATCCATGTTTGTTCCTCACAGAAAACTGAAAGTTCGTTAAAAAACAATTCGAATGGGTCAGCGTTAAAATCTCCTGAGATAAAAACAGAGTCCACACCATATTCATTTATGATTGCACTCACCGTACCAAGACAGTCCGTAAATTCAGGTAGGTTAGCACTCACATTTGTAGGCATGTACACACTCATGACAATTATAGGACGGTCACTAGTTATAATTTTGATCGCACACACCCGCGCATTATTACACTGTAACACTGACACTTGTGGGAATACCTCATACTTCCACAGCAATGCTACGCCACCGTGAGGCCTCCCCTGTAGTATTCCCGCCAATGTGTCCACTGCAGACGTACCCGTGTATCGAAAATCATAATACATACATTACATATGGATACATAAATTACAGATATGCTTAATTTCTGGAATAAGTACATGTCTGGCAGACTTAATAACTGAGGCTGGTATTCCATCGTGACCTACTGCACAATTATGTTTTAATCCTGAGGATTTATTAGGCTGTCAAATTCAAAGTTTGGGCGAATTACACGTTGACTCTGCGCTACCTGCCTAGCAAGATCCGCTCCAACGTTTGCAAAATACTTATTTATAGCATTGACAGAGGAGTTTGGATCGCTGCATATACTAAGAATTCAACTCAAGTCAAAGCATTTATTTCAAATAAACCAATTACATGCACTTTTGAATTTTGAAGGGGTCGGTCAGTCAGAAAGATGAAGCTAGTTGCCCATTCCAAAGCGTAGTAGGTACCTATGGAGAAGAATGGGCAAGAAACTCCACGGACACTTTTTTAAATCAAAATATGGTAACAAAATATTGTTTACATCATTCATGTTGAAATTCTGCATGTGAGAACGATGCAGAACGGTAAAAGCGTCCTTAAAAAAAAGACAAAAACAATTCAAATAGGTACTAAATTAAATTAAAATAAGCCGTGGCAGTTAAGAAATGAACAGACCCTACTGAAGGCGCTCGTTCACGAACATGATGCATGCATTAGCACCATTCAGCTCAACCATTTTGAAGGGAACATAATGATCCAACACACACGCAAGTGAGCTGACATTCCACCTAATACTGAAATTGACACTACTGACAGTGACAGCTCACTTCAAGCTCGATTCACCTATGTAAAGGAAAAAAGAAAGAAAGAAAAACATTTTATTTGGGACACGCACTCCACACCAAATAAAGTAAATAAAATATAAAAAAGGAGCATTTAAAACTAACAAAACTAACATAAAAACAACAATAAAAAATTAAAAATAAAAGACATATTTAAAAAAAAAAACGCGGCGCTGGTATTCTGACAGGGCCCATTCTGTAGGTACACCTCTGCCTAAAAATCCTGGAAAACAGGTGTGGTCTTCACCTGTGTGTTGAATTCACCGACTAAAATAAAGGACACACCGATATGTAAGATTCCATTTCACCTGTGTCAAATTATTTTAGCCAGGAAGGAATGAACTGATAAACAAGACATTGTCAATTTACAGGAAAAACTGGGCCTCATGAAGAAGTACTGCATCTTCTGGATAATATTCCTGGTGCTATTCATCATTGGCTTCCTCAAGACCCTGTTCCATATGGATGCTGGATACGTCATCGCTCAGATATTGTTTCTCGGTAAGTTAAAATAGAATGATAGAAAACACAAAAATATTCAGCTAGACCAGTCACACAGAATGCTACTCCGATACAATCTATAGAGCAATAATATGCGTTGTGTAGCGAAAAAAAGATGATGCCAATCGTTAAGGGGGATTCGCCAAGGAAGCCCGCGAAATTCAATTAGTCTTGCGTAAAAATGATTCGCGGCTGTATCAAATATTTATTTATAGAATTATAATCATAAAAATCATCAATACCTCTCTCCAACTTCATAATATAGTACCCTATTGAATGACTATTTCATGAAATCATGACATTTGAGGCCAATTCTAACTTAAGGAGTTGTATTGTTGGTTCTAATGATTATAATTCTGTAAAGCCATATTTGTAACGGCCGCGAATCATATTTCAATCAACATACAACCTGACAGTGACCTGCAAATTGCAAGCAAACGTAAGTATTTTTGAATTTCGCGGGCTACCTGAGCGCATCCTCCTTAAGTATAGCTAAGAAAAATAAAACTTACATTGATCTAAATTCGTGTAACTCGACAAAATGTAGGGAACAACTGATTTATTTTGCGATTCCAGCTTTGGTTCTATGGTAAAAGTTGGTTATAATCATTTATTTATTTAACATTAGACATTAACCACTTTACAGGTTTTCTGTAAATTCAATTATCCTGAACTTATTTCATTCACGATCTTACGCAAGTCAATCTTTATAAATTTTCAGCTGGAAACTTATACTACATCGTGGTGATTAGAAGCTACTTGATATCAATCAACGAAGACGGTGTCCTGTAAATAGTTTATTTGCATAGTAATTTATTATCTTCTATAACAAAAATCAAAAACGGGAGTTGTGACTCGAGAAACAAGTTCGATTCAGGAAATATTTTATTTGTATATTTAATTTAGTTTTTTGTAACTGTTATAAAAAAATATGTAAAGAAATTCGATTGTTATTCTATAACATGTCATGGATTTTTGTAGGGCTCCGAATAGTGTCCTAGACAAAATTATCGTTTGGTAAACTGCAAATGTATGTAACAGTGTTTAGCAAAATGTACCGATAGATGGCGTTACTTACTAAAGCGTAGGAAACCTTATTATCAAATAGATAGTTGATATATATCGCTAGATAGAATTAACATATCACAAAATATTTTAATTAATCCGTGAATGTTTTGTGTTCTTAAAAATCTTTCACATAAAACAATAGTTCTTAAAAAGAGATATTTGAAGAAAGAAAGGTTGAGTTATTAAGGAGCGGTTATAAAGAATTGTAAAATATCGTGAGAGATAAGAATATGAAGAAGAAGAGTTTAAAGGACCAAATTATACAGATCTGACTATAAATAACTATAATAAATTATCAATACAAAAACAGTACATCATTTATTACTGGAATACTAGATGGCGCTGACGGTACGAACTTAATCCAATTCGATGTTATTATTTATTTACACCGATTATTGCTGTCGATTAAGTTTACTGTCTGTAAAAATCGAAAAAAAAACATGAAGGAAGGGACATGGCAAGATACTCTATGCCTATGTCATAGTTATAACGTATCAATTTCAGCAGGCACCATCAGTGCCATCTAGTATATATACATATATTTTTTCTTTGAAAATCCTATAATTTATTATCGTTTAATGAGAATGCATTTTTTAAGTTTTCTTATATATTGATAATATCTGTTGGTTCGTGCTGCGTGTATTGAATATGATTGTAATAATAGTTATTAGTTGCTATTAAATATTATGATGTTATTGTAATGCATAGTTATCCGACGTGTGTTACTAACCCAAAATTATTGATTGTTATTTAATATTTATGCTTTAAAAAGGTACAGCTTCTAATCCAATAATAAGCAGCCTATAACGTTCCCACTGGTGGGACACAGGCCTCCTCGTCTGTGAGAGGGAGTGGGCCGTAATCCACCACGCGGGCCCAGTGCGGTTTGGCGGATGTCACATATTTTCGAATTTTTGGTTCTAGGACACGCGGGCCCAGTGCGGGTTGGTAGATGATGCCTAGTCCAAAATAAATTTGAGGACTATTGCTGACAAAAAGAAAAGAATTAATATTGTAGTCTTATTTTTATAAGTACAACACGGAATCTGAATCAAACATGCTTTTATAATAGGAAAAAAAAAAATACCTGCCCGGCCTAGAGCGGCTTCTTCTGAACGAATGTTGCAATATGTAGGTACCTTCTTAAACTTAGTAATTTCATTCAAATAATTAACAAAATAAACTGGTTGGTAATGCTAATATTGGATAAGGAGATAGTCAAATATCTTACCTAATATAAAATTATACAGTCATAGCTTGGTGGTTGTGAAAAGCTTCCGCTTTATCGTTTTTATTATATTTGTATAAAACTACACTTGTATAAATGTATATTAACATGTTATTTTATATCATTTTGATATGAAGATTTGTCTTCCATTTCGTAGATTTAAGTGATCATCATTTGTTGTGAAGTTCGAAATAGGTACCATGTTTTAATCTAAATCGAATGTCGTTGACACGAGGCGAAGGCGAGGTTGTATAAAACAAAGATAATAATTTGCTTTTTCGCGTCATTCTGTGTGTATCCAATAGGTAATTTTTATCGATTAGTTTTGTCAGATAAAATTAAAACGTGCCGGGGAGAGGCGTGCCTTGTACGAGACGCGGGCGAGGCACGGATCCAAATATTCACGAACATTTTATGTAAAGCAGTTTATACTGCACCTTGCAACGTCCTCCCGTTCGTGTCCCATCCGAGTCTTGGTCCCTAGAAATTGAGCAGATACGGACACGGCTCGCGCTCGTGAAGGTCTACCATAAATCACAACATCCAGGTACATAAACTTATTATGTCTTTTCAGTTAACGATGTTTCTTCGACAATCGACGTCCTACCTACGGTAGGTCCCATCTTGTTTGTGTACGACATTTTCTTCATATAAAATAGAGTTTATTCAAGTTAACTAGATATGTCGTGGTTATATATAATGCAAATATAAATTCCTATTTCAGGTTCTGTTGCTATTTTACGTTTTGTATTTATTCAATAATTATACATAAATGAAATTCAGTTTTAACGACATATTAACCCAGTTTCTATAAATCTAATAACATTTCACGTTTATCTAATGTACATTTGATACTTCTGAGATTGTTATTCTATACTAACATTTAAAATCTACATATCTTTTATATCATTTACGTAATTTGGACATATATTACGGTCATAGAATTTGACAAAGAGAAGTTTAACAGATTTATATTGCACAAATATTTATATATCAAAGTCTAATAAAATTATAATATTTTTTAAACAATTATTCTCAATATTGGTTAAAACATCACTCAAGGATCTTGAATTAGTGTTTTCAGAAGATTTTGATACACCTTGATTCAAGGTCTATCAATATCTTCCGAAAACATAAAATGTTAAGTATTTTGTTTGAATTTGATTAAATTATTACTTTAAACGGTAGAAGTTCTAGTTGTCAAGCAACGATAGTTAAACTGTCTGTGTGGATCCCCTTATGTGTAATAATAGGTTAGTGGGCGATCTAGCAAATGTACTTATGTATTAAATAGCTGTGATTGTTCTAGTGTCCATGTATGCCATAAATATATTGAGGGGAACAGAAGAATTGGTTGTAAACATGTACTCTACAGTGCTGTATATATTGCAGATATATTAGACAGAATATATTATAGCAGATTGATACGTTTAACATTATACATCGCAGATGACATTTTATTTGTAACTTGTACATGTATTTCCACGCATGGCGATATTTTAATGTATTTCTGGCGAATCTTAAGCAGTCAGCGCCTCTATCACTTTGCTGACTCGCAAATATTATTACCAAGGCATAAACCGAGAGGAGGTCTGTGTCCCAGCAGTGGGAACATTACAGGATGATTATGCTATAAGCTATTCACATCAATAATGTTCCCATTGCTGGGACACAGGCCTCCTCTCAGTGAGAGGGAGTGGGCCGTAATCCACCACGCAAGCCCAGTGCGGGTTGACAGATGTCACATGTCTTCGCATTTTTGGTTCTAAGACATGCCTGTTTCCTCACACTGTTTTCCTTCACCGTTTTGAGAGCAGTGGTGATGGCAATAATTTACATAAAGTAAAGCGCCTGTCTGGGTTCGAACCTACGACCTAGAACTCGTAAGTCACGGCCGTTACCACTGAGCCACCACTACTCTTATATAAGCTATTCACTTAGACTGACATACATTAAACCGATAGAAGGAAAATATTGGTTGCAATCTTCGTTTCCAAATCATGATATCTGAATAACTTCATAATTCATTTTGTATTTAAAATACAAAAAAGTCAGATCATAAATCACGTAGAATTATTTGACTGGCGGTACTTATACAATTAAGCTTTTTAATCAGATTTCATGAAAAGTATAGTTTGTCAGAAGATACTTAGTTTTGTATAAATTAGATTAAATGGATGTGTATTTAATGTTTGTAGGTACCAAATAAACTAAATAACGACAATAATACGTCCTTCGCTTTAATTAGCTGATAGATTATTGTATCCATGTCTGTACCTGTCCACTGTAGGGAAGCAAATAGATAATTATACATATTTGAAAAACATATTTTCCTGCGTTTATTTAAGTCATTTTTCGCTTATTAATATACGGGATTAGCTGTAGATACATGTTTTGTACCTGATTGCAAATATAAGTTGTAAATTTATTTTTTAATATCATTTTATCAATTATAATATCCGTTTTTAAATGTCCTTATACAATTGTTTCCTAAGAGACTTTGTTTTATCTATTTGCTTTCCCGAAAACCTAAAAAATATGAGAATCCCCTAAACATGTACCATTACTTTTACTAAATAATCAGTATTATATTGCAGAATTGAGGAGTATTAAAGGGTTTTCTTATATTTTATACTATAAATCTTTATGAATATTTACCTACATTATAACTTGTACTTCCCCTTTACAGTGTACTCAAATTATTTGTTAGAAACGTTTTATAATAAATGTATTTTATTATGTAGTCTGGGCTTATTCACATTGGAATAATAAAACTGCAGAAATATGGTTATATTTATTGCAAACTAGCTGACCCGCTAGATGTTGTCCTGTCCAAATTTAGTTTTCCGGGAGAGTCAACATTTTCTTTCCGTATAAACTTAATTCGAACTATTACGAATATTTTAAAACAAAAATTCGGTCCAGCCGTTCTCGAGTGATGCGCACACCCATATAGAAATACAAGGTAGGTATGTTGGTCGATTAATTCTAAGGAAATATGTAACAATATTGAAATTGGCATTTAATAAAACCCGCAGCTCATTGATTGTAATTGTTGGAAGGCCGTTCAAACTAAAAATACATTTACTCGCATTGTTTAAACTATTATTAGGTACCTAGGTATAGGTAGGTTTTTTTACTGCCAGTGTGTTTTTTTATTTGAATGACTCAAATGGCAATCTTCTACACCACAGACTAATGTAATTGAAATACTAGGAAAAGTATACTTACTGCAAGATCGGGTAAAGGATAAAGAAATGAAAAGGAAGAGAAAATAAAAATATTTGTAGACTCAATCGATGGAGTTGAGCTGCACGATTACTGACAAATGCGTGCACTGACTGGACAGGTCCACTCATTCTGTGTGGTTTTTCCTCAAAAGACCATTTCAGATACAAATCTACATGGTCTTTACATGATCTGACCAAGATTATGTCTGGAGTTTAAAAGAGACTGTGAGTCTTTAAAAGATATCTACCTCTGAGTTTGTTTCGCCCTTTCTTCTCAGAGTAGTCAGATATGAAACGCCGGCCTCATCAAGTTTTAAAATTTGATTGACGTGTAAAAGTGTTTGTACAAACCTACTTATAGAAATAAAATTATTTATCATTTATATTATAATACGAGTATATTTATTTTTACTTTCACGTATAAGTAGCTAATAGAGAAATTGTGTAAAATGTTTATTGTTTCTGGTCTAATAAATATATTAATATATGGTTCAAGTAGGTACCTGAAATGGACGGAAGGATGACGGTAATATTAGTTGACTAACATAACTAAATTCAATCTAACCTGTCTAATATGAATAGGCCCATATCTTAAATGTTTGCACAACTATCGATCAATTATAAACGCTTTAAATGTTGTAACAATTATTTACAATGTGAATTGAATTTAATTTTATAGAAATTTTGATGTTTGTGATTGTTGTACAACGCTTTGTTAAATGCATTGGATATTTAAAAATAAAATAAAAGTTATAGCAAACCGTTTTTTATTTATTATTTGTGAACATACATTTTTCTTTTTGATTAAAACAATATTCATTTAATGAGGCAGTCTTCATATTACCTACCTACTAAGTAATCAAATTCTTGACAAGATGTTTACGTTACTATGAATAGGATCATATTAATATAAATAAATATTTATATACATTAATATTTAGTAAACATGCTATTTTTTACAAAGTAGGTTTAGGTACATAATAATTTATTTATAAACTGCATCATATAAATAGTTCGCCTACAACATCAAAGGCACGGTATTTGCACATAGTTCACTATTTAAGGCTATTATTATGATAACAAAGTATATTATACAGATTATTCTAAATAAATAGCTGTAAGAGTTATAAAGGTACAATTAAATTAAATTAAAACAAATACAGGGTGTAAGGGACAGTCCTCCGCAGACTGGTGGGGTGAATTCAGTATATCATACTAAGATGACCGGTACATGAAATAATTTCAGGAACGCTATGGGAATCCAATAAACCTGATTTGTTTTATTACCTCACACGCAACGTATCGTTACCGCGGCAAAACTCACGTAGCGAACGGCCGGCAGCGCGCTCGCGCCGTCGCCACGTGCTGTATTCATTGCTGATTTTATTATTTCAGCTGTTTTATTTAAATAAATAGAGTGCTGCGTACAGAGAATGTAATTTTACATTGAAATAAAGGAATAGTAACGGAAAAAACGATAATAATATGATTTTTTTCCGGTGGAATATGATTTAAAATAAGGAGCTGAATGCACCCCGTTAGTTTGTGGAGGGCTGTCCCTTACACCCTGTATAGTGTAGCTGCAATTGCAAAACTACTGATGCAAGCAGATACCTAGGCATTGGTTTATCATAGAAAGCCCAAGGTTAAATAAAGGTTAAAATGCTCATTTAACTACATTCGACCAAAAAAATAAAAGTACCTACTTATTTACAGAATAAATCGAAACATCCTTTGGTTTATTTACCTAACTCTTATAAAAAACTTATAAAAAAAAAACGTTTATTCTCACACAAGTTATGAACTTAATGCTAAATTTTGACAGTAGTGCACGAAAAAGGAGCCAATTTTGTGAGAGACTGTTGCCTGAGGTAGGTTTATATAAAAACCTTTATTACAGGTCGCCAGGGTTCTCTCGCGGCTATTTATTGCCAATATATGCAATAAATGAAATCACAAGTACGTGGTACATATTATGTGGTTTCCATATTATACAGGGTTATTGGTAAAACACCAGCAACCTCTTAAGGGGTTATTGTACTCATCATTATAAACAACTTTTACTATGGACCAAACCAGAAATTGCGAAAAAGAAAAAAAATACAGATTTTCTCTACATTTATGTTCGCATAACATGTGAAAACGTAGGGAACAGCTGATATTTTTTTCGCGATTTCAATTTTGGTCGTATTGGATCTATACATATTATTAATTAAAGTCGCTTTTCATGTTGTCTGTCTATATGACCGCATTGTTGTTCTCAACTATGCAACGGATTATTATGCAGTTTTCACCATCATTTAGAGAATTTATCCCGAAAGGTTTATGTGTATCTAAAACATTTTTACCAAACTTACATATCGCACACCTAGATAAAGAGTAGCACAACTCAAAACACTTACCTCTTTTTTTTAGGAACAGCAAAAAACGTTTTACACGTTTTCTATTTGACTGATTTAAAATTATTCTTATACGATCTTGTTTATTATTTTACTTAGATATTAATATGCTCAATTAATATCTTAGTAAAATAATATACAACATCACACAGATTCCAATGGTCGCAATAACTCGATTTTGGATTATTTTGACTTGTGCCACCCTTTATATAGGTGTGCGATATATAATAAAGAAACGATGTTTAGTCAATTCGTAAAAACCGTACCAAGCAGGAGCGGGTTACCAGTAATAAATAAAATACTATTTGAATTCCGTATCATGGCACTACAAAATTTGAGCGAACAACTTATAGGATAAGTTGTTCAAAGCAAGATTATTGCATAATACCCTATTTTTCCATGTTATTGTTAATTATTAAAACGGCACATTAACAATGAAATTAATTTATGTAGAAACTTATTACTTATAGTATTATTCAAAATTGTGTAACTGATTAGAAGAAACCACATCCGCTGCCTAAACATGGTTAAAATAAATACAGGAAAAAGGATTGTAGCACGTGGGATTTAGTAGTTTGTGCCTAAAGTACTGACATTACATACGCTCACGTTTTTTTTACAATGTAAAAAATGGTAAAAAAAACTTTAAATCATAAATCTTATTTACAAACATGAATTTACTAGCTGCGCCCCGCGGTTTCACGCGCGTAAGTCTCGATCTCTTGGGAATATCGGGATAAAAAGTATCCTATGTCCTAATTCAGGTTCTACTCATGTGCCAAATTTCATTCAAATTCGTTCAGCCGTTTTAGTGCCCGCCTGCGTAAATGTCGGAAATTATCCAACGGGAACGTGCTACCGGGACAAAAAGTAGCCTATGTCCTTCACCAGGATGCCATCTATCTCCTTGCCAATTTATCGAAATCTGTTCAGTGGTTTAGGTGTGAAAAGGTAACACAGACAGAGTTACTTTCGAATTTATAATATTAGTGTGGATTAATGAATTACATAATTAATTATTTAAATATTATATAAACTTACACAGGCACATTTCAAAACCTATTAATAAAACACGATAATCTGATACAAGGATCTTCTGGCACCTGAAGGACGTTGACAGGGTTGTTAAACATTTGTCGCGGAAATCGTTTTGAAAGAACGAGCCCAAAAATCCTTATACCTTTTTAGGTATTCATATTAACTAACCCACGCTGTCATGAAGGGACTATTCTTTAAAGTCATATCCACACCAACAAAGTATGTGGATTTACCTACATATAATACTGGCAAGATTTTAGCGAGCTGGTTCAGATGGGTATAGCAGTCTCTAAGTACGCCATCTTCATCAACCGGTAGAGGCTGTTGATCATCGTCAGGTAGTATAGGGAGTACACTGAAAAGATAAAGAAAAAAAACAATAAAAAAAATAATTGAGGCCAGCAGTGGGATTTCTTCACAGTAAAGTCAGCTACGTAAGATTTGCACGGTAAAATTAGCCATGTTATTACACATTTGTTCGGCTCGGCATGATTCGGCTCAGCCGGGCGACAAAATCGAATGTAATGTAGATATATGTTCAGGAAGAGCTGCTCAGCTTAGCTCGAATAGTGCTGAGCTGACTTGACCATAATTCAGCGAGGGTAAATGCCGAACGGAGTTTGCCGATCACCACGAGCCGAATGAAAGACGAATATGTGTAGAAATTGCTTCTGGGCGGCTTTGTTGTTCAACAAATACTGCCGAATCATTAGAAGGAAATCAACCAACCCAACCCCGGGATTTCTTCTCAATTGTGAAGTCGACCATCCACTGCTACGTGGGCTGTGCACGGAGAGGTTTGCCACGTTATTGGTGCTTCACACTTGTTCGGCTCAGCATGATTCGGCACAGCTAGGCGGCAAAATTGAGTATACCTAATGTACAATATAGGTCTAGGAAAAGCCGCTTGGCTTAAATCGAATTGCGCCGAGCCGACCCGAACATGATTCGGCGAGGGTATCGAGGGAAGCCGAATGTAAGCCGAATAATTAAGTGTAGCAACTGCATCGGGTCGGCTTTGTTGTTCAACAAATACTGTCGAATCGAATGTGCCGACCTGGACAATGGGTACCACCTCTTAGTTACGCGGATCATTTGTTGGCCAGAGACGCACACACAACTGTGGGTTGCACAACGCACAGTTGACGATCCCGTCTACATTTTTACATAAAGTGAAGCTGAGTACACGTGCGGAGCTTAGCCACTGTGCTGCCTTGATAGGGTGCATCCTCGATTCCGAACTGTCATTAACGGATCAAAGCGCACATGCGTTCGACATTGCGTCATTTATAATTTAACATCTAGATAGAAATATCTACCAAGTCAGTTTATTTATTTATTTAATAAGTACACCGACAGTATATACATATAACATTAGCTTATAACAGTTAGAATTTAGGTATTACTTTATATATGTACTCAAATTGTAGTCGTACATAACGTTGTTAGTTCGTAAGCTGCCCTACGAACAGAGTTACTGATTTTTACGGGCTCTTGAGGAGACTCAAGGCATCTTTCCTGACTCGATTATGTGCATGTACTAATCCAATAGTTTCTGTAATATTTATCTGCGTGTACGACTCTTATATGCTGATGTAATCTTGTAGGTACTCTTAATTTTAATTTAATTTAATTTTAATAATGTAATCTAAATTTAATTTTAATTTATTGCGATGCAATAATTTAACAACAATGCATTGTAATATTGTTATGGGTTAGTACCTGAAAATAAACGACCATGATAATATTAATAATACCAGTGTCCGTATTAATCTTATGTGGTTTGAAATGAAACAATTAATGAGTTATTTTTAGTTATCGGGGGACAGTCCCTGAATTTAATACCAATAGGTTCTACAAGTATTTGCTTCAAGTATTGAATCCATATTTTCGTGGAGGAGCCTTTAATTTTCAGTTGATCATATTCAAAAAATGAGGCGAAAAAAAATTTTCGATCGTAAAGCACTCTCTGATGCTTCGCATCATGAGTCGTGCAATACAAACTCTAGCTATAACCACGACACTTTTTACCTATGCACCAGGAGTCCCCTAGTCTAAAAAACCAATTACGGAAAAAACCTTTCATACTAGTACATAACGCAACACCATGACTGTTCCCGAAGGGTTTGGTAGAGGTATACCTATAGTCCACCCACATTTTGCCAGTTATCTTTAAGTCCCATGTAATAAGGAGCGAGCCTATTGCCATTAACCGGGCAATTTAGACTCCGAGCTGCTACTGAGAAATTCCTTATGGAAAAAACCAAAAATAGTTTGCCCGACCTGGGAATCGAATCCATTGCAGGGCCTCATGCTCAGCAGTGGCGTTTGCGACCACTAAATGAATGAGGCAGTGTTACTAGTACCTAGAGTATGAAATATAGTATGAGTGTGTGTGTGCGTGTGAGTGAGTGTGTGTGTGTGAGTGAGTCTGTAAGTGAGTGTGTGTGTGAGTGAGCGTGTTAGTGAGTGTGTGTGTGTGTAGTGTGAGTATTCTATTCTATGAAATATTCTTTGATACTTACAAGCTCCAGCGAACAACAGGAACACAATGAGGGCGATGTGCCCAGGCATCTTCAGAAAGTCATCCAGTCTGAACAGACACGTCACTATGGCAACCAGGAATATGCAGAATATGAACACTGAGTTGAACACCAGTGACCACTGCAATTTCGAAGGGCGTTTCTGAAAAAAAAAAAAGAGATTAGTGGATTCTTCATTTCTCTCCGATTTTTGTTTCCTACAATATATATAAGTATAACAAGCTGACCCGACTGACGTTGCCCTATCTTAACTATGAATGTCATATGTCGTTTAGTTTTAGTTTTGACTACTGACTAAAACTAAAACTATCGACTCATTTATCAACCGATCCATCTGTGTTAAACGATATTTGCAGCGCGCATTCTGTCAATCGCTGACAGTTATTTCAAACAACTGACAGTTATGTAAAATTAATATTGGCGTTAAGTTTTCTTAAAATTTGTAACGTCCCGATCAACTTCCTTATTTTTTTATTTCATAAGATCCCTTCTCCTGACAATAACAAACACAACAAAAAAAAAGTGAAATCGGTCCAGCCGTTCACGCGTGATGGCGTGACCAAGGGAAATAGGGATTCATTTTTAACCGACGAAAAAAAATGGACCTCCTCCTTATTCTCAAGTCGACCCGTATATATATATATATATATATATATATATATATTTAATGTATGACCACGCATTTCTTTTTACAGAGTAGTCAGATTTTTATATATACAGATAACTTTATTTCGAAAACATCCATAATGTATTAGTAAGTACTTAAGCACACAACACTGACAACAACTGAGCATCTTTTTTTACGGTTTTTCAGGAAAACCGAACAGTGAAGTTCAATTAAAGATGATTATAATGACGATGAATTAAGATTTAGGTGTTTACCAAAATCGAGCCAAGCCCCTAATTCACCTGCTTAGGAACCTACAGGCTTATTCATAAAGAATCGTTAAACAACGTCTTAAGCATTACTTAACTAATTAACTAATTAAACCTTAAATATTAATTAAATATTTCTTATTCATAAACGATATTTAAGCATTGCTTAACTAACCACTACTTAACTTTTTGTAAACTGGCAACTAGGTAGCATTTCGGTAGAAAACTGTGTAATCAGTCTATGGTACACGTGCCAAACACCCGAATTAAAGAACAAAATCAGTCACTAGCTTGCGGAAAAAGTTTCGCTCGTGGTAATTTTGTAATTTGTGTTTTTGAGGATTAAAAATATTACTTATTAAGCTATGGCGGATATAAAAGGATTCAACACGCCTTTGTCCAGTAAAAAACGATGCCGCTCCGCTAACTGGGGTGAATCAGAGTCGCCTAAATTCATTTAAATCTTGTACATCTTGCTCAAACAGACTGAAATCGTCATCGACGTCAAAATACTCGTATTCAATTATTACCGTACGTCAGACATATAAAATTTCACTATAAAAGTTTTATCAATTCACTGCAACAAGTTAGAATAGAAATAATGGACTCAATCAGCTGCACAGACTACATAGAGATACTACGTATATCAGCTGTTAGGAGCAAGGATTTCGTCCGCCATTTTGTTGTTTAAATCGTTAAACAAGGTTCGAGGGCTGTTTAGTTTGACAACTACTTAAATAACTGTTTAAACAGTTAGTTAACTCTAAACAGCGTTTATGAATACAAAATCTATTTAACCACTGCTTAAGGCTTGTAATAATGCCAATAACCTTGAGCATCTGGGCGGAGCTAACGACCCCTCTCCGCGCCACTCCGCTACCCGCATGCAACAGAAAACGTGCGGCGCGGCCCGCGCGCCGCCACGCGTTGCCTCGCCTAGTCTCGTCACAGAGTAACGAAATAACAGAAGGTCAAGTCATCATGAAAGTTAAATTATTTTATATGTGAACCGCATATAAAGTAGTCCAATTTTGTTTTTATTTATTATTTATTGATAGGGATGTACTTTTCGGGCTATGATTACGAATAAAATTGTTAAAAGCTTTCGAGGCCGTGAGTAAAAGCTTTACCTTTAGTATCAGCCTGGCTTGCAACATGAGGTAAACAACTTGATGTATCTTTTTAACTAAAATTAATGGCTAAATGGGCTGCTAAGCGCAAAACTCAAGAATGCCTGGACCAATTCAGTTTTTTTTTTAATATTAAAATAATCTTCAAGTTCCTCGACAGACCTTACAAGATGCTTGTGAGAACGTAGTTTTTGAGTGCCCAAATCATCTTGTTCCTAAAATGAATGCAGTTCTACATAATTTACAAGTAAAATAAATAAAAAATGTTCATAATTTGTAAAAAAAAGTAATTACTGACATTCACATCCAAATCAACAGAATCACCTTTAACTTCTCTGGTAGAACTAACTGATTCACTGAGTATGGGTAGTGAATTTTTTATTTGATTTAACTCAACAAAACATTCCTAAAAAAAAAATGATTAGTTAAATATTATTGCCCCGCTTTAGCCCGCATGGATAATAATGAAAGTGATAATTATAATAAAAACATGATTGCCATTTTTTTTTCTTATTGTATCTAGTTTGTGCCACCAGCGGATTGCGATAGGCTGATTTAATTGATTGATTGATATCACCCCCGATAGAAGTCGAATAAAAAGTATTCGACATTAAACCTACTGGATATAGCCGATCTGCCAACTGAGCTATTCATGATCCTACTAGTATTATGAAAAGTATCTTAAAGTTCAACCGTTCTGTATTGGGGGTAGATGTTACTACCGTCAGAAACGGTTCACTTTTGTACTAAAATCTGCATACATTTCACGTCTGTTAGCAAAATCGACGATAACCGCCATTCTTACGCCAAAAGTAAAAAAAAACGCAACACACAGTAATTCATATTTAATACCTATTCGTATTCAGTATTTAGAGTACTTTCTCTCCAGGTGAGGTTAAAAAATTCCACCCTGTATAAATATAATTGAAAATAATTACGCCAGTAATCAATAAACTAACAAATTATTAGCAAGTACCTAACCTATAATCTTCCTACCTACTTAACCTATAATCATAATTAATACCTACTTCAGGAGCATTTTCAGTTTTGGCAAAGTTTTCGTCTGTAGTTGTATCTACTCGTAAACTAGACCTAAAAAATAATAAAATATGTCACAAATAATCGTAACGAATCAGAATTACTTAGGTACCGAAAAGTAAAATTTGTAATATTGGCTGAAAGTCATTGCGTGGACGTGGACCTTCTGTGATCGTTCACTACTATATGACTCAGAAGCGTTATACTTACGACTTTGTTTGAATGATGTAGGTATTTTATAAACAGTACGCGACGCGAATCGCGTTCGACACAAAGGCACCGCTCGTCGCGCGACGAGCGGCGCCTTTGTGTCGCGCTGTCTCATCGCGCCTGTCTGCGGGAGCCTTCATACAACCGCGCTATGATAGGTACACTACTACAAGCATGAGGCGCGTCCACTGGCGGCTTCGTCCGTGCGAAGAGACACCGCACCCTAATTACGTAACACACTATCTATCACCATCTGAATAATTTTGAAACATATTGCTATTCCATTGCTTCATTTGTTCGAAAAATGTGACTGCTCAACAACGTAAATAACGCAATGAATGTTGTTGAACTGTCAAAATGAAACTCATTCCTACTATTAGTGTGTTACGTAACTACCCGGCAGGTTCATATTGGCTCAGCCAGTTGCCACGTTCAGGCGAAGCGCACACACGCGGCTTGCTTGTAGTAGTGTACCTATCACAGCGCGGTTGTATGAAGCTTACCGTCTGTCCGTTTACTCTGTGCTATCTACTTCTAAGAAAGATAAGTAAAGCTATAGTGTGTAATGAAAATGTAGATAAAACTTTAAATTTACCTTGATAAATGTATACCCTTTTGTTTGTAATATTTTTTTAGACCCCCCTTTGTTCGTTTCTGCTTATTCCCCATGTTTTAAAAACTAATAAAACTGTACAATTAATATAACTATAAAACACTACTTATTTACAAGAATCAGAAAAAACCTACTCCACTATTTACAAAATTCAATTTCTGAAGTAATATTTTACGATTTTATTTCGTAATGCTGAGCTCTCGCAACGCGACATACGTCCACCTAGCAACACGATGCGCCCCGCACTGAATTTATGGACGAGTGCGGGGGTGATGTAGACGCAGTCCTTAATCGGACGCCTTTTTAATTTATTATAATAAAAATAACACATATTTAAAAAAAGTAACAAAACCAAATTATTTTCCTTTGTATTGCAAAGCAGTAGATATTTTTTTTAACACTCTTTTGATCAAAAATTAAGGAGTAAAATGGTTTCAAAACCATTATTTGGAGGTGATTTGGTGTTTTTTTTTTAAATTATTTGATACCGATATGAAAATTATGGCTAAACCAAATTACGTATTATATCATGTAGATTACTGATAAAAAATTTCAGATATAATTTCTCTGTAAATGCCGACGAAAAGTCGCTTCAACTGAATGCTTTTTTCAAGCTTTTTTCGAGAGAGCTGCCTTAAAGTGCTGCTTAAAAGTTAATCAACGTTTACGAATAAGCCTTTTTAAATAGCTCGTTGAGTGATTGTACACCAATCATTGGCAAGTCTGACAGAGCTTATACGTTGTAGTATTTTTGGTGAAAATAAATAAATTAAGAAGTTATGGTGGGAATAATTCACCAAAAATAATATAACGGATTACACATAAGTACATATAGGCTAGTACTTCGGTGTACTTACAATTTAATCTTACTTCTTAATATTCTGTGTCTCTTTCACAAAAGTATCTCACAAATAATTATGATGCTGAATCTTGTAACGCTGTTTGCGTTATAGGATTGCTGATGGCCAATAGCATAGAAAACATAATCGTGCGATCAGAAGGAGATCTCAGAAGACCAATACTCGTACAACGTTCAAATTCAAGTTGCAATCACATCTCGGAGACAGTTAATGTCAAAAACTTGTCAAAATCATGGGTGGTTTTGGCGGATCCAGACTGAGATTAGAATGCGAATATTCTTAAAAATGGGGTAATTCCCCTCAAGTTCGGCTCCCTTTATGACGTTATAATCAAACAAAATGGCCTCACAAGTACAATACCGAACAGTGCCATAAGGTTGCTGATAGCCGACAACGTAGAGAACGTAACCATGCACATTGTTATCAGAAGGCCAATTCTCGTACGTAAAAACCTTCAAATTCAAGTTGCGATCTCATGTCAACAAAGATATTGATTTATTAACTTAACAATATCTGAGCGACATTCCATGCCAACAACTTGTTAAAAATGTAGGTAAATTACAAGTATTTTTGGCTGGTTCAGACCGAGATTAGAATGTAAAAGTTCTTAATAATACGGGAATTGCCCCTCAGGGTTGACCTTTAGCCCCCATGTTTTTATGACGTCATAATAACACAAAATAGTCCTTACCAGTACAATACCAAACAACGCGATCAGGTTGCTGATGGCCGACAACGTAGAGAACATGACCATGCTCATGGATATCAAGTTGTCTTCTGGCTCCCTCTCTCTGTGACGCGGCAGGTTCCATGCCCCAGCTGCGATGTTAGCCGCACAGGCCAGCTGGAAAAAACAAAGGAAAGTCTTATACAGGTTAAATTAAATAAACTGGCGAAAGTAATCGGTGAGTTATTGATATCTAATCATAATAAATTTAAACAAAAATGAAGAAAAAAATTGGAACGTATTCTTTCTCATAGTTCGTACATCCCACGGCCGCCACGCTGACCGCAAGCAGCTGTGGTTACTTAAAATTATGAATTCATAAAATCTTTTGTTTTTGTTAAAATTTTGCTTGACCCTGAAAGTATAATCAGCCTATAATATTCCCACTGTAGACAGGCCAGAGCGGGGTAATTTCGTAACACACTAAGAATTGCAATGCCTTTCATTTTGACAATTCGACAACATTCATTGCGGTATTTACGTTGTCGATCAGAATAATTTTTCGAACATGTGAAGCAATGGATTAGGAATTTCTTTCCTTCCGATTGTTAAAGAAAAAAGGATTATGCAATTGGGGTGCCGGTTTTAATCATAACGCCAGCTTAGTGAAATACAGAAAGAAAAATGCGTTTATTAGCATTGCCAATTAGCAAAAGTCGGTGGCCAAAAACGAAAATACAAAACAAAGACACCGACTTCCGATATTAAAGTTATTTTTCACGTCGTTTAGTGTTTTTTTTTTTGGAAGCCGGTTGTTTTTTTTGTAAAAAACTTTTTATTTTTCACTTTTTAGTTGCGTTACCTACCCCATACAAATTCGTATACACTACTTGATATGTAAATAACAGTAACAGGAAATTATTAACACATCATCAATATAAACTAAGTGGAAAAAATATGCAGTATTAAGGATAACTCAAAAACTACTGGTCAAACCTTGATCAAATGGGACCACATGTGAAGCACCAGCTATCAAATAAAAAAAGATTAATTTAAATCGGTTCACCCAGAAAAAAGTTCTGAGCTAACACACATTAAAAAGAAAACATAGGTACAGACGAATTGAGAACCTCCTCCTTTTTTTGAAGTCGGTTAAAAAAACGGAAAACGAAGGTTAGAAATGCCAAAGGGGCCTCAGCACAGCATAATGTCAGATGACAACACAAGGTGTATCACCTGACGCTGATTTTCAGCTGCAACCCACGAGTGTCATACGCTAGAATAATAAACAAATAGGGTAGTGTGTGTCCGTTCTAATAAATTTAAAGTTTTGTCACATGGGTGTGTAGTGCAGGTTGGTGCTTCAAAGTTAAATGTTTCCCCATTTTGGGGTCACACAGACGTGAGGTTATTATTTCCGTGAGGAAAAGATGACGGTCCTATTACTGAATGATACAACTTTATAAATTATGTTTTAGCCTACTGAAACACCCATAGCCCTACCCATGTGTTAAATTAATGACGCCATTGTAGCGCCACGCTGTATAGGTAATAATTATATAATTATTATTATGAATAACAATAATAATATTTATTAATTTAATAGGTAAGCGTGATGATAGTTGGTATGCTTGATGTATTAAAATGTTATGTATTAAAAAGATAATGGTTTATTGCCATTCTTATTTAATGAAATATACTGACCGATAAACAATTCATAAACTGAGTCAGAGAGGAGTATGTATTGTCCTCGTCAACAACACATACACAAACATACAACAGTCATTGTAATTATGCGTAAACACTTTTTGATACTCAGGCAAGCAATGGTAACCTACTTGATCACTTTGAGCAATACATTGACTGTTTAAATAAGGATAATTACTATTACACAGGAATGCTGGATGCGTCTAGAGATTTTTCCAATCACATAATAGGTATGATATCACGGCTGCATATCTCAAAGGGCAGGCTGAGCTGGGGCTGTCGCTGTCCAAGTGTCACTACGTATTAGATACAGATATATAATACGTACAGACACACTTCGCCAGCTATGAATATCTACGTAAGCCTAAAGTAATTGGAGCGAGCCAGCCACAACAGACTTCAAAACATAAAGATCGTAATAACGTTTAACCTAATAATCGATTTGATTTGTTTTCAACAATAAGACGAATTTTTAAAAGTTTTGCCGTTGTTCTTGCTACGATTTACAAAATAACAACTGACTTGAGATGAAATATATGTGGAATTCTCATTTTCCTGCATAGGTACCCACTACTCACTAATTACATTCGTCGACTTACGTTTGAATAATTGTCAGTTATCGCATGCCACGCGCATTATTAATTCCTGTTAAGACTCCTTCACACAGGCGTGACACGCGACGCGACAAAAGGCACCACTCGTCGCGCGGCAGTCGCTGCCTTTGTGTCGCGTGCGATTCGCGTCGCGTGTAGCGCCTGTGTTTAGGAGTCTTTATAGGCACTTTTCCCACCGTCGCACGCCGCCGCCACGCCGGGCCGACGAGGAAACAATTATAGCCAGTAACGATTTTCTTGCTCATGAAACGTACAAAAATTGTAGGTCCCGCGTAAGTAAAAGAGATCCTTACATATCTATATTATCTTAGGGCTGTAAGATCAATCGTAGTTTAAATCGCGGAAGAGAGTTTAATCTCTGGGCATCGATTATTTCATAAGATCAAATGCAGTTTAAACCATCGATTAGTTTAAACTGGCCCAAGCGGACGGTTAAACTCCTTTGTATCGATTAAACTGACTAGATGGCATATTTTGACGTGACGATCTTTCCAAAAACCCACATCTGTATACCTATTTTGCCTGCTTCAAACATTTCTATGTATCTATTAAATTAAAGCTTTGTTTTGTGGTTATTAAAATGGAAACTTTTAACAGTGATTCGGATTCAGATATCGAAATAATACACGCGTTGAACGATATAAATAGTTGTTATTGTAGATCGTATTTCTTTAGATCAAGTTACAATCATTGGAATAAATAGGATGATATAGAGTTCATACGCCGTTTTCGTGTGTCCACAGCTTCAGCGAGAGCTATTTCAAGCGAAATCGGACGTGAAGTATGTCATCCTACCGCAAGGTAAATTTTATTTAAATTAACAATAGGTAAAATGACAGTAAATAAACGCTAAAGAGTTTTCTAGAGATACGTCCTAATGATACCTGTTATTATAAAACCTTTTTTTTGTAAATTGTCTTGTCGTTTAAACACGACACAAGAAACAAATAAATTACGTGAAGACATGAATAATAAGAAAACGTAAACTTCACAGACTCACAGACGTCAAATGTCAGTGTCAATGTCAAATCGATCTATTTTTAACCGACGTCAAAAAAAGGAGGAGGTTCTCAATTCGACTGTATGTTTTTTTTTTTGCCATTATTTTAATGAACGGATGAACGAACTTCGAAAACAACTAGAGAATGTTGCCATTACATCTTAGGACAGTAGATTAAACCATCGATTATATTTTACGACGACGACGACGAGCAACGCTCGTTTGGCGGGCAGAATACTCACTGAGAGACTCACGCTTGATCTCATACCAGCGAGTAAGTAATCGCTATTCGCCGTCGCGCACTCGCTGCTTATCAACTTGTTTTTGCCAGCTCTGCTCGCTTCTCGTTAGTCGCCGGCGCGCGGCGGTGGGACAGGTGCTTAAACACATGTGCATAATAAAAGTAGGCGTATGTACAACCGTATGTGAACGTGATGAGCATTAGGAAGTGGCAACCCGTCATTGTTGATGCAATGATACTACGTCCAGTGATTCATGATCGAGTGCAACAATAAATTTTATTGCTGTATAATTTGTGGTTTTACGATAGGTACTGTAATAAACAATTGGCAAGCAATTACTGGTTTTATTTTATTTTATAGACATATGTAGCTTCTTGATATTATTTACACCGATTTTTTCTGGTTTAGAGTTACAAACTAACCGTTGGATAAGGTTAGGTTTGTTAAAAAATATTAATTTTTGTCGTCAATTTCAGATGCTCTTATCTATAGCTTTCTGTGTAAGTCCATGTAAACGTAAACGATTGATAGTTTGCCGCTAAATGGAAATGTGCTAGTAGACTGATGCATTGGACGCAGTGGCTGAGCAATCATTTTTTTTAAATCTTGCTTTATTTATAGAGGGTTCGAGCAGTATGACCATGTCACTCTCGTAGCAATCTATATTAATAACTAGTTTTTATCTGCGGTTTCGTTCATGTGTTAGATTATTTTATGAACTCAGAAATCTTCGCGGGGAGTCCACAACAATTTACCAAAGTTTCATTGCATCCGCGTGAATAAATCTGACAGACGGGCTGGTCCACAAATTCAAGGTCGCTCAGCGCGCTATGGAGCGGCCAATGCCCGGAGTTTCTTCGAAGGATAAAATCAGAAACGAAGTTAACCGGAAAGAATAGAATAGAATAGAATACTCTTTTTCTTTTTTTTTTTGAACGAACCTGATTAGCGACATAGCTTGCAGAGTAAGCAAGCTGAAGTGGCGGTGTACTGGCCATGTTTGTCGAAGGACCGATGGCCGGTGGAGCAGACGAGTCCTAAAGTGGAGACCGCGTAGCGGCAAGCGTAGTGTGGGATGCCTCCCAGCTAGATGGACTGACAACCTTAAAAAGGTGGCTGGGACAAACTGGATGCGGAAGGCGGAGGTCAGGGTGTTGTGGCGCAGCATGGGAGAGGCCTATGTCCAGCAGTGGACTGCCATAGGCTGAGTTGATTGGTTGAATGGTATAGGTATATAGGAACGCGTAAGGGACAAACAAAGAAACATTCATTTTATATTATTACATATAAATGATTTTATTTCTGTAAGTACTTGTACAAACACTTTTACACGTCAATCATATTTTTAAAACCAGAAGAGGTCGGCGTTTCCTATCTGACTACTTTGACAAGAAACGCCGAAACAAACTCAGAGGTTACAGTCTCTTTTAAAGTCCAGACATAATCTTGGTCAGATCATGTGAAGACCATGTAGATTCGTGTCTGAAATGGTATTTTGAGGAAAAACCACACAGAATGAGTGGACCTGTCCAGTCAGGGTATAGTATACAGTTAGATCGCGAGTTTCAATCTCTCACAAAACAAATGTTCGTTTAGAGTCTTTTCCAGGTCTGTATGTTTGTGCATGTGTGTTTCAAAGGCGTGCGAAGCGATGCTTAAAATATTAACTGGGTCTACTCACTAATGAATTCATCAACTCAAATTGTGCTAGAAGTGGGTCTTATTATTATTGCGATATCAAATTAATAAAACACAAAATTGTCCTCTAGACCGAAATTGGCCATGGCAACCAATTTCAATGGAGACTAGGCATCTGCGCGGGAGATATTATAATGCACAAGTGTGTGCGCAGACACAGGTGCACTCACTGTTTCATAGTTCGATGGGACGGCAATCCGACACGACCGGAGAAAGATCAGGCGCAGAACCAACGGCTTCACGTGCTTTCCGAGGTATGCCCCCGCGCCACACACCGCCAACTTCCAAACTCCGGGCTGTTACTAAGAAATTCCTAATGGAAAAACCCAATAACACTTTGCCCGACCTGGGATTCGAACTCAGGAACCCACGCTCAGCAGTCGCGCTTCCCACCACGAGACCAACGGGGAAAACACACAGACAAGGAAGTGATCTTATAAAGCTTCCGTTTTCCTACCAAAGGTCGCTCCATTTATGGATTCGGCTAAAATCCCAACCACTGTTTTAGTTAGGATTATGCTCATCTTCAGTAACTCTAGCCAACACCTAAATGTAATGTCTAAATATTCTGTGAACTGTTGGATTTTCAACTTTCAGCGCTAAGCCGAGAGTTGTAAATCCAACAGTGCGCTTTTATCCTTTTCCAACTAGGTACCTTCAGTCAATCAAACCCTCCTAAAAATGGATTCTTTCGCAAAACTTTTTAGTTCTATGCTTCAACCTAAGATCTGAATTAACTGTAGAGATACCTACGCACACCACTGAAAATGTACAGTCAGCAAAAGAGATAAGCATGCAGGCTCGCCGGATATAGTTGAAGTTTAGTATGAAACCGATGAATGTTTTCGAATAAAATAAAATAAAATTAATCGAAAACCAACTAGTCATTTATCAAATTAAATTTCATTCGAAAACGTTTCTTACTAAACTTCAACTATATCCGGCGACCCTGGATACTTATCTCTTTTGCTGACTGTACATGCATAAAATCAATCATTCTCATCATTTATGAAAACATACTCAGTAAATAGCTATAGTATATCTGTTTGACAGCACTTTCAGAGAAACCAGACTACTCTGTCCGACGTCAAACACAAATGGCCCTATGTACAGTCGAATAAGATATTTGGTGTACAGACAAACATATTCATCTTTCCACTACACTGCCAATATTCATTGTTATTGTGGGTGTAATATCTTTTTAAGCGAATTGCACGAGAGAGTGATGCCAATCTATCCTGTTTTTTATAAGGATCAAAAAACATTATCGGGCCAACTGAGGTTTGAGAACTAGAAATGTACTCAAACCAAGTGTGATGACTTGATGAGGCAGCTGTTAGATTTATATGGCAGGTACCAGTGAAGTCTTTTTGGACGCGTTCGACTCGATCGATACGGACCTGATAGGTAGGATTCCACACCTGCGTTGTATAATCGAGTACACTTCTGACGAGGGTGAAGACGAGCAGTTTAGGGGGGCGAATAGACTTAAAGTCATGGCAGACACGCTTCAGAAATCCTGTTCGACTACTCATGACACTCACAAAATTGTTTTAAAAGTAGTTGCAAGCTAAAAGTTTTTTATATTTTTTTATTGTGTTTTGCGTGGTTTGTAGCTAACAACGCAGAAGTAATAGTGTTATACTTATAATTCACGACAGGCCATTTACAAGCCTCCACAGATAGCAATAGAGTATTGTTGTACAAGTTTTGTAAGTAATTAACTATCAATTTAAGCTTAAAACTAAGTATAGTATTCAACTATTATACATGCACAACCACTATGAGGATGCATCAGAAACAATACAGTTTTTTTTAATACAATAGTACTGATGGACGCCAAACAGCTTACAAACAAATCGATTGAGGGTTGTTCGTTCTTTACAATTCTGCTAAATGCTTGGACTGACCAGATCATATAGGAATTACCACGATGAATTGTGCGAGCGTACGGAGCATTAAGCAAGCAAATTAGCGTCATAGCTTTACGTCAATAGCTCCAGCAGACTGTTTAATTTACTACGCTTGTAACCCTGGTACTTTAAAGCTACTGTTTCGCTATAATCCTGCAATATTAACCTATAAAAAGAAAGAAAAATAGGTTTATTTGTCACAGAAACACGTGCATACAAAAAAGATAATTAGCTCTGGTAACAATGTAAAATAAAATAAAAAACAAAATAGATCTACAATCACGAGCACAAAACAGAACTAGTCGACAGCTGCACGTCATGACTGTGACAAGATGGCTTCCACTCAGCATGATGCTGTGCTATGGGGGATCCACAGCACAGCGCTGATTTTCAGTGGTTACCCAAAAAGGACATACGGAAATCAAGTCAGGTTTAATGATTGGTACTACATCTACGTAACAAAATAAAATAAAACAAACAGCACTACGAATATGTTAGGTAGTCCTATTTTTTGGTGAATGTAGATATTATATATGAGTATACCCGCGTTTTTCCATCACAAAATATGAATAAGTACTAATACTGCGTACTGTACTTACAAGCTATCTAAGTATGACGAATATGATGACGTCAGAGTCTCCGCGCAAAGGGTAAACAAAATCCTTACTTATATATAATATTATTAATGCGAAAGTAACTCTGTCTGTATGTATGTCTGTCTGTCTATCGCGCTTTCACGCCAAAACTACTGAACCGATTTAAATGAAATTTGGTACACAGTTTAGAGCCTGAGAAAGGACATAGGCTACTTTTTAATGCGAAAAAGGGTTGTAAGGGGTTGAAAAGGGGGGATGAAAAGTTGTATGGAAGTATCATCATTTTTAGAGCTAGAAGCTTGAAACTTAGTTTTTAGGCTGTTGATTCGATATAAATAAATATTAGTTTGTAAAAGTTTTAACCTCAAGGGTGTAAAATAAAAATAGGGAATAGGGGATGAAAGTTTGTATGGAAATATGTAAGGTTTATGTGAATGTTTTATAAGTTTACGACAAGAGACAAAATATTAGAGCTATTCTGATGTAACATTTACGGAGTCACACTACACTACACACACAGACACTATTCCACGCGGACGCAGTCGCGGGCACAGCTAGTATTATTATATTTTGGAGTGCCACTCGGGAAAACCGAGTTGGATATAAATCACCTGCTTAATGTTTCATACATTTTTCGGAACTGGATTGATCACACCACTCCTGCGACTTTTAGGGTTTCATGGACGACCTTTTTGCTGGGCCGCAAAAATATTTCAGAAGATATTTATTTATTTATTTGGGATCACAAACATAGGATACACATTTGTTATGTCGCTATTTGCGGAACCCTAAATTCTTATGACTAATAACTACCGCATCGACAATAACCACCTACCGCGTTGCGCTCTGCACCGTGAGATTCGCCTTCTCAGAAATCCGATGGCGTGGGTTCGAAGATTGTGCAATAACAGTGATTAATATTGATTCAGTGTATTGGCGGAGCACTCTTGATTCTCATATCGATCAATTGTCGCTCATCCTAGTTTTTACCGATCTAATTGTAATAGTTATTTTAATTAAATTCTTTAAGTAAATTATATCGGTTTTCTTTGCATCCTCGACTGCAGACGAAAGTAATTCATATACAATAGAAATCACAATAATAAAATAGGTTAATTTACGTGTGGTCCTTCAAATACAGGACACCACAGCATGCACATATTATAACTAGGAGTAAACACGATAAAAAAAAATACAAAATAAAGTAATGATGAATAATTAAATAAATTATAAATTTAGAAAAATAAAAAATTACATGTCAAGAGTGAGCATTCATATTGCAATTGTTGTATAATAATAATTATTATTATTCCACATATTGTAAGATAGTTACATACTCGGTTATTGTATATGAATAATATACATTACAGTATATTAGATTAAACGAAGGACATACTACTATTCACTTTACTATGGGACCAACAGATCCGAAATATGAAAAAAAAAAAGCTGTTACAAACAAAACTGCAATACTTACACAATCAAAATGTATTGAACAGCTAATGCATCATTGTACTCATCTTTAAGTACAACTTTTAATTGTGAATCTACTCCGAAATCACGATAAATAATTGTGAGTTATCAATACTATAATAATACTAGCTGCGCCCCGCGGTTTCACCTTCAGCGGTATGAAATATACTTTACGACCTATTTATAGACGATTTTTTTTTTTAATTTCTCTTAAGCTGCTCGGAGTTTGGATTTGTGCCCGGTTGATGGCAATAGGCTCGCCCCCTATTACATGGGGTTTAAACATAACTGGCGAAATGTAGGTGTGCTATAGGTACACCTGTGCCTAACCCTTCGGGGAATACAGGCGTGATGTTATGTTATGTTTAGACCTACCAAATATACACAAAAAAAAAAACATAAAAATCGGTCAAGCCGTTTCGGAGGAGTTTGATAACAAATACTGTGACACGAAATTTTTATATATTAGATAATATCATACATTATAATAATATTATAAAGAGGTAAAAGTTTGTATGTTTGTATGTTTATATGTAGGGGTTAATCTCTGGAACTACCGACCGGATTTGAAAAAAAAAATCATTTGGTTGCCCGATTCTTGAGGAAGGCTATAGGCTACTTAACATCACACTAGGACCTTTAGGAGCCGAGCAAAAAGAAAAAAGTCGCTTAGCGAAAACGAAGTAATATCGCGGGCAGCCGATGCGATGCGACGGGGTGCGTCGGGGGAACGAGAAATTTCACGCGGACGAAGTCGCAGGCAGAAACTAGTGGTAGGTAACATACGTGTATGCAACTGCAGCATACGCCGTTAGAAAAATTCGTGGTTTAACTGATTTAGAGACAGCCCGTTTAGTATACTTTAGTTATTTTCATAGTGTGATGTCGTACGGTATCCTGTTGTGGGGAAATGCCGCCGATATCCAGACAATTTTCGTTTTACAAAAAAGGGCAATTCGTTCTATCTATAAATTAAGTCCCAGACACTCCCTCAGAGATAAATTTAAAGAGATTAATATAATTACTGTGCCTTCTCAGTATATTTATGAAAATCTTTTGTATGCACATAAAAATATTAATCTGTTTAAAAAATACAGTGATATCCACAATATAAATACTAGAAACAAACACAAATTTATTGTTCCTACAACCAGGCTCAAGAAAATAGGTGGCTCGTTTAGATGCCAATGTATACGTTTTTATAATAAACTTCCTAGCCACATTCAAGATCTAAGCTTTAATAAATTCAAATCATTTATAAAACGGAAACTATGCCAGAAAGCCTATTATACTGTGAAAGACTATATTGAGGACAAAAAGGCTTGGGATTGAGCTGCTCCAATAAATTTACACGGTGAATGTTGATTTTAATTTGCTAGCTATTTTAGACATGAATATTTACTGTAAAAAGTATTATATTATTTTCATTATTGAGAATATGAGGACTATGTGGGTCATTGTTTCAGTTATATTCTTGATCTGGCAGTTTAAGTAGTTTATGCGGCCTACCCAAATGTCCTTTCTTTGGTATTGTTCGTCGAATCGTTGAGCTCCTTAAGTTCTGAGTTGAGCTGCACGGTTACTGACAAATGCGTGCACTGACTGGACAGGTCCACTTAATCTGTGTGGTTCTTTCCTCAAAAGACCATTTCAGACACCAATCTACATGGTTCTCAAACATTATGTCCGATTTTTTTATATACACATTGACATTGTTGAATTTTATATACACAATGACATGAGTATTTACTTGTAAAGTAGTATGTTATTTTAATTATTGTGAATGTGAGGATTATGTGGGTCATTGCTTTTTTTTCGCAGTTAATTTTGATCATGATCTGGCAGATTGAGTAATTTATGTGGCCTACCCAAATGTCCTTTCTTTGGTATTGTTCGTCGAATCGTTGAGCTCCTTAAGTTCTGACTTCCTGAGTTGAGCTGCACGATTACTGACAAATGCGTGCACAGTTACCATTGCTTGATAACTACACTTCGTACTATACTAAAAATCAACTTAATCAAAATGACGGTGTGGTAGCATACATTCGAGACGGCCACCTGGCCCATGTTACTGAAATCAATATTTCCCATGCATCAGCTATTCAGGTATCAATTTCTAACTTTACCATCATAGGCATCTACCGTTCACCCTCTAACCTTTGTGCTGATAACTTTATAAATTCATTGAATCTTCACCTTGACTCTATAATGACACATAAAAATATTATAATTGTAGGTGACATCAATATTAATCTAATAATCAAGAATTCCGAAACATCTCAACAACGCAGTAACAGATTAAACTATTTAAATATGTTAGCGTCACATGGCCTGTTACCAGGGCACTGTTTACCTACTAGAGAACAAAGTTGTTTGGACCATGCACTTATAAAAATTGACAAAGCTTTGTGCTCAGCATTTGTGGGTGTTATTAATACCTCAATCACAGACCACGCAATGGTATTAATAAACATAACCCGATCGCTAAAAATTAAAAAGTCCGCCAAAACCAAAACTGTAATTAATTTTGATAGTGCCTACACTTACTTGATAGGTACTGACACGTCGTTTTTTAATACATGTAATGACCCTGAGATCATAGCTTATAAATTTATAGAGATAATAAAAACTTCACTACTATCTAACACTACAACTAAGTCAGTCCCGAGTGGAAAACGGGTTATCAAGCCTTGGATGACTGCTGGTGTACTTCGATGTATCAACCTCCGTAATAAAATGCAAGTGCAAACTAAGAAAGATTCCTACAATATAATACTACAAATAACTTTCAGACGTTTTCGTAATTTTTGTACAAACTTAATAAAAAAACTTAAAAGAAAATCACAAAGAGAACAAATAACTATGTCAATAAAAAATCCTAAGCAGCTCTGGCTAAAAATCAACGAAATCACACAATTTAAAACCCCTAAATCAGACAATTCTAATCTGCTTAAAATCACACCACACCCGCTCGATTCTCTCAACCGTGTTAATCAGTTCTTTGTTACAATTGGTAAAACATTGGCGGAAGATATAATTAAAAAATCTAACCTCTCTAATCCCAGCTCTTCTTACCTAAGGAGTGAACAGCATACTACGTCATTCGTACTACTTGACACTGACCCGCAGGAAGTGGATGACATACTCATGAGTCTCGATTCTGAAAGCTCACCAGGCTGGGACGGTATACCCAACAAATTTTTAAAAATATCTAGGGACTTCATGGTACCCCTAATAAGCCAACTAGCTAACCTGTGCTTTAAGGCCGGGATATTTCCTGAGGCTTTAAAGCGATCTTTGGTTACGCCTGTGCACAAGGGGGGGGGACCGGAATGACGTCAACAACTATCGACCTATATCAGTTATATCATGCATTGCAAAAATCTTAGAAAAATTACTAAATAACAGATTAATTAGTTACCTTAATAAACACAATATTTTATCTTCCTCGCAATATGGGTTCAGAAGGGGTCTATCTACACAAGACGCTGCAAAGGCACTAACTGGCGATATAGTCAATAATGTAGACAAAGGACTGAAATGCCTTACAGTATTCTTAGACCTAAAAAAGGCATTTGACACCGTCTCTGTCCCCATCCTTCTGCACAGGCTTGAAACAATCGGCATTAGAGGTACGGCTCTTTCTCTCTTTGGTAGTTACCTATCAAACCGAAAACAGCAGGTTAGGGTTGGAAATCTGACTAGTGGTGAAAAAATGGTATGTTTTGGAGTACCCCAGGGAAGTGTGCTCGCCCCGACGCTTTTCCTGATTTATATAAATGAGTTGTGTAATATCGGGAACAGTGGCGGACGAGTCTTTTCATATGCAGATGACACAGCAGTAGTTTTCGCCGGGGACTCTTGGGCTTCCGTGCGTGCTGCTGCGGAACGTGGATAAGCGGTAATAGCAAAATGGTTAAATACCAATCTCTTAACCCTCAACGTATCCAAAACTAACTTTATCTGCTTCACTCCAAATCAGAGGACACAGCCAGGTGCTGATTTTGGAATCGTGATCCATGAGTGTGCAACCTCTCATTATCCTTGTAATTGTCAAAGCATACAGAGAGTTAGTTTCACTAAATACCTTGGAATAACAGTTGACCAAAGACTATCATGGCATACCCACATTGAAAATACCATGGCCAGGGTCAGAAAATTTATATGGATTTTTAAAACGCTACGACATGTGATGCCACCGTTGCTACTCAATAAAATCTATACAGCCCTGGCACAATCGGTAATCACATACTGTATACCGATCTGGGGAGGGGCCACCAAGACCAAATTTCTAGACCTAGAAAGGGCTCAAAGGTCTCTCATCAAAGTTATGTACTTTAAGCCCTTTCGTTACTCTACGGACAACCTTTATAAGGTTAGTAAGCTTCTGTCTGTAAGGAAATTATACGTATTAAACATAACCATACATCTTCACAAGACCCTCTCATTTGACCCATCTAAGCTAGATAAAAGACGTAAAGACATTGTGGCTCACTCCCCTCGGGTCCGTACGGTTTTTGCCAGGCGTCAATTTAACACTCAATCTACTTATATTTATAACAAATTGAACCTCAAATTGAATATTTACCCCATGTTGCGGTATAAATGCAAAAATACTTTATCGGAATGGTTAAAATCACAAACATACGATGAAATTGAACTTTTATTAACCAGAATCTGCTAAAGTAATACCTGTAAACAATCTTAACATACATAAACGATCAATCATTAAGACACCTAGGTATTCATACCCACACTCGGCATGTCCACCTTTCACACACGCACACACACTCAAAACCACACATACACACACACCACACACCCACAAACACTACACATACCTGAACTTGCTAATTTTGTAACATAATTGTACCTAAAAAATAGGCTTTATTAATTTTAATTATGTCTTTACACTGCAAACTGTAACCCAATGGGAAGTTGCGAGGTAACCCCAACACAAGTATCCTTATAACTTAAAGGGGCTGCCTCAATTTTGTGCTGTAGAACAATTGTATGCTTGTGAAATAAAATATTTTGATTTTGATTTTTTTTTGACTGACTGGACAGGTCCACTCAATCTGTGTGGTTCTTTCCTCAAAAGACCATTTCAGATACCAATCTACATGGTCTTCACATGATCTGACCAAGATTATGTCTGGACTTTAAAAGAGACTGTGACCTCTGAGTTTGTTTCGGCCTTTCTTCTCAGAGTAGTCAGATAGGAAACGCCGACCTCATCTAGTTTAAAAATATGATTGACGTGTAAAAGTGTTTGTACAAACCTACTTACAGAAATAAAATCATTTATCATTTATCATTTATCATTTGTGTTATTTCGCGATTCCAGTCTTCGTAGCTGTTGTTCCCATCGTAAAAGTTATTCATAATGATGAGTACAATGACCCCTTAAGAGGTTTTCAGGAACACCCTCTTTATGGGAAAGAGACAGACAGACAGACACATGAACGATGTTGTTTATGGGACAGATTGGAACGATTACAAAGGAAGTTCACGAGATACTTAAGTTACAAATTCAAAATCCCTTATCTGAGTTACAATGAACCATGCGCTCGATTCCATTTACTTCCACTTGTAACTCGGAGAAATATATCTGACATACGGTGCCTAGTGAAAATAGCACAATCAAGGGTTGAATGTCCTGAACTTCTTTCTAAGCTGTCTTTGAATGTTCCACCTCGACATTCTCGTTTGAGAAATATTCTTCATGCTCCTTACGCTCGTACAGTTTACCGTAGTAATTCTTACATGATTCGCTCAGTCAAAGCATTTAACCAAATTGTTAATATTGAATACCCCTCAATTGATTTGTTTGCAAGCAGCTTAGCGTCTATTTCTACTGTTTTGTCCAAACACTATATTGTTTCTGTTGCATCCTAATAGTAGTTGGGAATGCATTTTTGCCTATGTAGGTACTTCATATAGTAGTTAATTTAATGTTATACTTAGGATTATGCTTAGTGAATATTATTCAATTTGTAAACTTGTACAACAATACTCTATTGCTAACTGTGGAGGCTTGTAAATGGCTTGTCATGAATTACCTCATTAATACTCCTGTAATGATAGCTGTAAGCCACCCAAACACAATAAAATAAATTAATAATAAATAAGATGATATGACTAGAAAGGGGGCTACTACTGAGAACCCCTAAATGGGTCCAGGGGCGGTGGATTCAAGGACGTCCGCCACCCCCTATCATATTAGACCCTAGATGGTGGCGCGTCATGTTCCATGCGCGCCCCTCTTAAACATTGCGGGGAGAGTCAATAGCCTCACTCCCCCCGCTTGACTAGACAGAGCCCGCAGAGACGGGACGACCAGCGGATGGCTGTGTTGAAGAATGCTTAAGTGCCCCCGTAGACCCCGGTGCAAGTGTGCGAGGGACACGGGTTGGTTTTAGACCCCTCCGTCCGCCCCAGGGCGGAGGAAATCCATGAGAATTTCCAAACAGTTACCAAAAAAAAAAAGGTATTGTGACATGTACTTACAGTGGACATGATGCAAAGTATGAAGCAGCCCGTATGTAAGGATATACAGCCACAGCATCTCCTGAACAGCGGCAGTGGCATGTCGGAGCTGAAATCAAACAATTTTCATTTTCAGCAAAAATAAAATAAGTTTCTTGATAGAAAACAAATGCTTGTTAGGGTGTTCGTAAAGTCAGGGAATTTAATTGATAAGCAAATTAACTACCATATTTGTCCGAATATTCAAATCATAACTGTCATTCCTTGACAGTTGTAGGAAATGGCTATAACACGGCAATTGACGTAGGCTGTCAATGTGCTTGACCATGGTGCAAAAAAACTTGGTTTTGTAAAGTGCGGGCTACATGCGGCGCGAGTACACAGTAGTTAGTAAGTTAACAAATATTTTACAGTTTTTCACCATGAATTATAATCTGTACTTGTAAAATTTAAAACCACAAAAAATGCAGAATGCCTTGACAGATTTCTTATCTCTTAATTTACTCCACTTGGGATTCGAATCCCTCCACAGTCGCGTTTGGCACCTCCACTTTTTATAATTCCTTGCCAAAATATTAACTAATCCTTCCGTCGTCTGTGTTCTACCGTACCTAAAAGATTATGTGGGTAAGTTTCGACCGGATCCATAAGGGATGACGTCACGGTCATGCCGAATTCTCCCCTCTGATCAGTAACCATGGCGCCAGACTTAATAGTAGGTACCATTAAGCGATATTACTTGGAACGTTTTGTTAGATATTGAGTCATACTGTGTCGAACGTTTTTCCTTGCAAATAATATTTTTAAAGTGAAACTTTTATTACATCGTCTCAAACTTTTTCGTCTGAGTGTTGTATGTCGCGTGACGGTCGGCCGCGGAGTAGGGAAAATGTTTCAATTTTACCGTGATTTCATAAAACGACACAATCCTTTTTTTTATTAATTAAGTACTAATACTTTAAATAATTAAAGTAATATTTTTGCCTGTTGTTCTATTGTGCGCTCGTCGATCGTGGAAGTCCACGACCACTTCATGGGGAAGAAAAATGTATGAAAATAAATATGAGGACGCTTTTAGATTTGCATCCACGATAACGACATAGCGTGCAAGTATTTCCATACATTTATGGACGTGGACGTGATCATCAACAACAATATCGTCACGTTAGAAACTATGAAAGCGCATATTGCTAGGCAAAGGTTTTATCATGTTCGTGAACGGGCGCCGTCAGTAGGGACTGGTCATCTCTTAGCTGCCACGGCTTATTTTAATTTGATTTAATATTTGAATTGTTTTTGTCTTTTTATTACAGACGCTGCATCGTTCTCACATGCATGATTTCAACATTAATGATGTAACCATATTTTTGATTTAAAAGAGTGTCTGAGGAGTTTCTTGCCCGTTCTTCTCCATAGGGACTTACTACGCTTTGGAATGAGCAACTAGCTACGTCTTTCTGACTGACTGACCCCTTGACAATCCAAAAGTGCCTGTAATTGGTTTATTTGAAATAAATGCTTTGAGTTTCAGTTTCCATATACATAGAAACAATGTAAATTGCTCATGCTTGATAAACAGTTTCAGTGCTTGTTAAGACTACGAAGTTTCGAAAATTTCAAAGCTCTAATAAAAAGTTGAGCATTCGCAAAAAAGGCCAGACATTCCAGTACTTTATAGTTTTCCTTTATCAGTAGGTACCTAATTAACACATTTTTCCAAATAAATAAAACCCAAACCCGTACAAATTCGGACAGATAGTAACCCTAGTTATGACGTGGCATGATTTCCATGAAATTTGTCGTTTCCTGAGTCAATGCATACGTAATTACGATGACTTGGAATTATTTTGCCATCATATTAATGGCGGATATTTTTAAACTTGACTGCTGTGTTGTTTATAAGGTTATTAGTTATAAAGTTTTGTATGAATAGAACTTACATCGATTTAAAAAAAAAAACGGTGCAGTCTTTGGGGACTGCCGATAGAAGTGAAAACTGCGTAATTTGTAAACCCGCTCATGGGAAGCGTGCGGTGACGATGACGCGAGTTTCACGATTTTTGTTCACCCAAAAAGTACATATACATAGTATACATATAGCTCATGGAAAGAGTTCGGTGACGATGACGCGAGTTCCATGATTTTTGTTCACCCAAAAAGTACATATACATAGTATACATATAGCTCATGGAAAGAGTTCGGTGACGATGACGCGAGTTCCATGATTTTTGTTCACCCAAAAAGTACATATACATAGTATACATATAGCTCATGGAAAGAGTTCGGTGACGATGACGCGAGTTCCATGATTTTTGTTCACCCAAAAAGTACATATACATAGTATACATATAGCTCATGGAAAGAGTTCGGTGACGATGACGCGAGTTCCATGATTGTTGTTCACCCAAAAAGTACATATACATAGTATACATATAGCTCATGGAAAGCGTTCGGTGACGATGACGCGAGTTCCATGATTGTTGTTCACCCAAAAAGTACATATACATAGTATACATATAGCTCATGGAAAGCGTTCGGTGACGATGACGCGAGTTCCATGATTGTTGTTCACCCAAAAAGTACATATACATAGTATACATATAGCTCATGGAAAGCGTTCGGTGACGATGACGCGAGTTCCATGATTGTTGTTCACCCAAAAAGTACATATACATAGTATACATATAGCTCATGGAAAGCGTTCGGTGACGATGACGCGTGTTCCATGATTGTTGTTCACCCAAAAAGTACATATACATAGTATACATATAGCTCATGGAAAGCGTTCGGTGACGATGACGCGAGTTTCATGATTGTTGTTCACCCAAAAAGTGCTCAACGCGCCTCAGGTTTTCACTTCAAAAATAGGGTTACTTATATAAATCAATATGACATGATTGTGTCTTTTTGTATGATGTAAAGTCGGAGAAAATAATTGCTTATCAAATTGACTTCCCACTTAAATTGTCCGCATAATCGAATCACAACTGTCATTCTTTGACAGTTGTATGAAATATCTGTTACAATATGTTACATTTTGACCAACTTATCTGTGAAACGGACGTTTTTGGAACTAACATTTTGAATGGGACATAAGATCGGTTTTTGTTTATCTTTTATATTTTTCGTGACGAACAGCGCCACCAATAATTGCACAGTAAAGTTGGTCGAACAATAGGTCAGGTCTTAGGTCATCCATCACTATAGACGTCAAACAGAATGCTCTGCTTTTCTTCGTAAGAAAATAACAGGCAAATAACTTCCATTTCCTCTTCAGCTCATGCATGTTAAGGACTATAGACAACCTACCTAATCACTTGCGGTATAGGTTTAATAGTATATTTTCCTTCAAGCCATTTAAAGCAGACTTTATGGGCTGAAGGAAAATATATTTACAGCCTATGTGCAGCAATGGACAGGGAAAGGTGATCGATGACGTAGGTACTTGTATGACTGACGGGTAATTCATCAAATCACACGTAAACGAGGTAGGTAACGAAGTAAAACAAGGAAGATCGGTCGGTATGGTCTGCCAGACTCTTACTGACTAAAAACCACCACGGTGTTCCATCTCACACCTGCGCCGGGGGTCGCGGGAACGTTCGATTCTTCCGCAACCCCCGGCTGGTGCCGGCCCGCCTCTGCGGGTCCCGTCCGACCCAAAATAACCTTTTTTTTTTTTTTTTTTCGCTGAGAAATGCTTTATGCATTCCCGCTCGTGGGGGGACGAGACGGGATATGTGGGACTCCTGTCGGAATGACAGTATACCCACTAAAACTCAGCGGTGTTCCCACATCGCCGTGATGGGAAGGCCATGGGAATCCGGCTCAGCCTTTGCATCCACAACCCTCCCGGCGCGTGCCCGCCTAGCTGGCGGGCCCCGCATTCCCCCCAGCTTGGGGGGCTACGGGAATGGCCGGGAACACCTGGCCATTCCCGTCCGACACTGGTGGAGGCCTGTGCAATACAGGCAGGGGCGCCCCCGCACCCGCTGCCTGCTGGCCTCCACCTGGGAGGAGTCGGAGATGACTATCAAACTGACGTCTTCTTCGACCCCTCCTCCGCCTTCGGAGCGACGCCGCGTGAGGATCGTCCTCCCGCGCGCGCTCAGCCGCCTCCTTCTGGGACATGACGTGTTCGCAGAAGGAGGCGACTGCCGCCCAGGACCTCTCATCCTGCAGCATGGCATTAACCAAGCCGGGAAGTGAGAGGTCCGGTCCGATCACCGCGATGAGGCTGCGGCGCGTCTCGGACCACGACGGGCACACCTCGAGGGTGTGCTGCGCCGTGTCGTCCACCGCGCCACAGTCGTGACACGACGGCGTCTCCTCCCGTCCTATCCGGTGCAGGTACGATCCGAAGCAACCGTGTCCGGACAGCACCTGCACCAGACGGAACGAGAGGAACCCATGCGACCGCTCGAGCCAGTCTCGCAACACTGGCCCAATCGCGTCTAGGGTTCGGCGGCCAAAAGCTGCGGTGGCGAGCTCCCCCGTCCAATGGAGGACGATGGCATCCCTCGCCTCCCGCCGGACGGCCTCCCGCTCTTCCGGGGCTGGGCGTTCTCCTCCCGCTCTCCGCCCCGCCGTCCATTCATATACTCTGGCGAGCACCCACGCCTCGAGTTCCCAAGGAGGGGTGCCGGCCAGAGCACATGCTGCCGCGAAGCCCACTGTGCGGTAGGCCCGCGCCGCCCGCTGGGCTATGGCCCTTTGGGGCGCCCGCAAGGCGGCGGCGTTCTCCCTCCTTTGGAGGGAGTCCTCCCAGATAGGAGCCCCGTAAAGGGCCATACTCCTCAAGATGCCGGCGTAAAGTTGCCGGCATCGCGCGTTGGGCCTCCCCAAGTTGGGTAGCAGCCACGAGAGCGCGCCTGCGGCCTTCAGCAGGCGCGACGACAGCCCGCTAAAATGCGGACCGAAGCGCCACCTGCTGTCGAGTAGAAGGCCCAGATATTTCATCTGGGCCTTCACCTCAATTCTGATGCCCTCCACGAAAATGTGGGCATCAGGTGGGGGGCGCCGCCGAGGCCCGTGGAAGAACACGGCCTCGGTCTTGTGCAGCGCCACCGTTAAACCTAGGCGGCGGATCCTCCCCGCGACCAAGGATCCACCCGCCGAGGCCAGATTAGCCGCCTCCCTAAAACTCCCCCCCCGGGCGGTGAGGAGAGTGTCATCCGCATAGCAGATGACACTCGTGCCCCGAAGGAGAGTTCCCCGCAAGAGCCAATCATAGGCGATGTTCCAGAGGACAGGTCCTATGACTGACCCCTGCGGAACGCCGGCTTCGACGGCGTACCGCCGGACTTGGCCAGCCCTATTAACGAGGACGATCGTCCGATCCTCTAGGTAGCTGGCCAGCAGACGACGCATGTATAGGGGCACTCCGTGGAATCGGAGTGCCTCTAGGATGGTGGAGTGGGGAACGGAGTTGAAGGCATTGGCTATATCGAATGACACAGCCAACAATCCGTCCCTCGCCTCCATCGCCCCCTTCACCTGGCCCTTGAGGCGGGCCAGCGCGTCCACCGTGGAGCGCTCAGCCCGAAAACCGAACTGAGCGTCCGACAAGTCCGGCCCGATACTCCGCAGGTGGCTGTTTAGGCGGCCAGCGATTATCCCCTCGAACATTTTGCCGACCTCATCGAGCAGAACGATGGGCCGGAATGCCGAGGGGGAGTCCGCCGGGCGGCCCTCCTTGCGAAGGAGGCACAACTGCCCCTCCTTCCAGGGTTTCGGGAACCTCCCACACGCAAGACATGCGCTGAAGAGGTCCCGAAACCTCTCCTCCATTTGAGTGGCAGCGATCGCCACCACTCTTGCCGGAACACCGTCGGGGCCCGGAGCCGTCTTCTTGGCGCGGATGTGGACAATCGCCGCGCGGAGTTCCGACTCCGTGACAGGGGGGGCCTCCTCTTCTTCCTCAGCTGGCGGAGCTATCCCTAGCGGTGCGCCCATCACTGGTGGGGTGAAGTTGTCCCTGCACGGGAACAGGGACTGAACCACCCCATCCAGGAATGAGGGCTCCAGGGTCTCGGCCACTGGGGGACCAAAGGGGCGCAATTTGTTGCGCGCCGCCTTATAAGGTCTCCCGTAGGGGTCGCTGTCGAGACCCTCCAGCATCTCCGCTCTCGCCGAATCTCTGGCGGCGGCGATGGCCCTATCGAGGACCATTTTTGCCTCCACATACACCTCATAGAGGTGGTCCTCGTCGACGTGGTCTCGTCGACGCCGCCGCCGGCTTCGCGTGTAGGCCCTCCTTGCCTCCACACACGCTGCTCGGAGCCCCGCCAGCTCCACCGACCACCAGTACACGGCGCGCCTGGGTAGTGGTCGGCGGGACCGAGGCATGCTAGAGTTGCATACCTCGGTCAGAGACCCCCTCAGGCGCCGCGCCACGGTATCCACATCCAGGCCAGCGGAAGACGGCGAAAACCAGTCCTGGATGAACGCCGCCTCCCCCGCTGCCTCCCTGTCCAGGCGGGTGAGAGCCCACCGCGGGAACGGCGATCGCCCCGACAGGGGCCGCGTCTCTCCGGGGCCACCGGTGGAGATGTCGAACCGTACGTAGCGATGGTCCGACATAGTCTCCACCAGGTCCACCCGCCAATTCAACACGCGCGCGGCCAACGCAGGGGTGGCGAAACTGACGTCCACTATTGAGCCACCCTGCCGCCGCACGCATGTCTGGACGTTTCCTCTATTCAAGAGGGAGAGTCCAGAGGAGGCTGCCCACATCTCCACTGCCCGCCCGCGAGCGTCGGTGGCCGGGCTACCCCAGTTCACCGACTTGGCATTCAGGTCTCCCAGTACGGAGACCTGACGCGGCGCCGCCCTGCCGACCACGGCGGCCAGGACTCCGAGATAGTTCTCGAAGTCCTGAAGAGGGCGGTTTGGGGAGAAATAGACGCCCACAAGGGCTAATTCTCCCCACGCGGCAGCCACGTATCCCAGTCCCTTCTCTAATAGTGAGAGGGGAGGGGAGTCTGTGGAAGACCGCGCCGCTAGTGCCACCAAGCCGTCCTCGTCACCTAGCCAGCTGCCGGGGATTGAGTAGGGCTCGGCGACCACCGCTACGTTCACCAACCACTCGGCCATGACCTGCACCACCAGGTCCTGGGCTGCCCTGCAGTGGTTGGCGTTCGCCTGGAGGATGTGGTAGTTGGAAACCATTATTCCAACATCCCACATCCCTCCTCGGCTACCGCCGCTGGAGCTACAGCGGCGACGACGGCGGTGGTGGTGGTAGCAGCAGGGCGAACCTGCGCCGGCACTATGCCCTTCCTCGCGGGCGGCTTGCAGCTCCTGCCCGTCATCCTGTGGTCCGCGGGGCGGCCACTGGCAGCACACGCCGCGCAGCGTAGCGTGGCAGCGCGGCAAGCGGCACTCTTGTGTCCCTCCTGCCCGCACCGGAAGCAAGACTCTCCCCAGTCGGACTTGGAGGGACACGTGGCTCGGGTGTGGCCGAACGCGAAGCACTTGAAGCAGCGCATAGGCTGGTCTTCAAGTGGCCGGACCACAGCTGAGCTGAGCCCCACAAGCAGCCGTCCTTTGGTCGCAGTAAGGACGGCCCCGGCCGCAGCGACTGGGCACTCGACGCGGATGGTGCCCATGCCGCGGCGCCCGAGCCTGATAGCTCCACCCTTTACTGCGCCAGCGTCGCAGCCTCCGGCCGTCGCAACGGCCGCCACCACGTCCTCTTTGGTGACCGAATCGTCCAGATCGGCCACCTCCAAGGCTGCGGTCTTTACAGGCCTGACGACCGTTGCCGCATCCGCGATGACCTCCTGCAGCATTCCCGCGAAGAGGTCCGCGTTTGCGCCGCGCTGCTCCCCCGAAAACTCGAAAATTCGAGCCCCAGCCAGGGTACGGCGGCACGTGATGTTGCCGATCCCCAGCCGGGAGGGATCCGCGTTGGTACGAGCCCGTCTTAGGACGGACTCGTACGTCTCGCCTCTCTCCACGGCCTCCGGGGTGATGGTCACCACGACCGCCGCGGTTTTGGGAGGAACCAGCTTCTTCCCGCCGGCTAGACCCTTTTTCGCCGCTGGGGCAGTTGCACTGGGGTTGGGGGTCGACCTTTGCCCTTTTCCCCCCCTGACCACTTTCGTCCACGGCTGGTTGGACGGGGTGGTGGAGGGAAGAAGGGTGTCCTCTTCCTGTGAGTTCCGGGGGGCCGCTGGAGCGGCAGATGACCCAGACGCTCCCTCCGCGCTAGTGGTTGGCGTTTGAGGGGGCACAGTGGTCCTCTTGCCCTTACCTTTGCCCTTAGAGGGCTTCTGGGCCCGGGGCTGCTCGGCCAATGCCGGGCCTCCCAGAGGCGCAGGGTCCGGCTCCGTCGGCAGTGGACTCTTATCCGCCGCTAGCGGCGGGCGGAGCCGCTTCTCTGGCAAGAGACGGTCTTCGATGCCCGCGAAGCAGCCTCTGATGAAGGCCCTCTCCTCCATGACAACCCCGCGGATTACCGCCTCAAGGCTGGCATGGGAAGAGGAGCCCTCCACCGCCGTACCCGGGGCAGATTGGGCAGGCTGGGCCGTGACCTCGGCCAGCTTCTGGTGTAGCTGGCTGACCTCCGCCTGCAGACGATCTACCTTCGCCTGCAGCTGCCGCGTCTCGTCCGTGGCCGTCCGCTTCACCAGCTCTATCACGATGCCGTGCATGCTTGCGGCCCGGCATTTGAGGGCCTTCTGGAAGGTCCCCTTCAAATTGGAGGACTTTGAGGCGACCTCCAGAACCTCCTCCTTGTCCTCCTGCGCCATGCGCTCCAATTCCGCCAGGGAGTGGTCAGCATAAAGCACGTTAGACGCACCATAGCCAGCCCTCGACCTGGCGGCTTGCGCCTGCCGCTCCTTTGCGGCGACCCTCTCCTCCAGGTCTTCCTGGAGTTGCGCCCTTTTAGCCAGGTTTAGCTGGCGCTCGGCGTCCACCAAGCCCACATCGTGGGCAAGAGCCGAAGCAGAAGTCGAAGCCTTTTTAGACTTCGACTTCTTCTTCGACCTACTCGCAACCGACTCCGAGGAGCCCCCGGACCCGAGCCTCAGATCGGCCCTCTTCCGCTTGGGGCGTTCGTTTTCGGCCGCCGACGTGTCCATATTGGACTCGTCGGCGTCCGACAACTCGTCCGGCCTGCTGAAGAAGCTGACCGCAGATGGTGCGCAGTCCGCTTCCGACGCCAAAGCACCGCCGGCGTGGCCCTGAGAAGGGCCGTTGGTTTGGCCCTGAGAAGGGCCTTTGGGTTGGCCCTGAGAAGGGCCGTTGGGTTGGCCCTGAGAAGGGCCGTTGGGTTGGCCCTGAGAAGGGCCTTTGGGTTGGCCCTGAGAAGGGCCGTTTGAATCACCCTCGGAGGAGCGATTAGCGTTAAAACAAAGACGCCCGGAGGCGTCACGGCTTGGCTTCTTCGGCATATTCATAGACGTCCGCGTTTTTGTCTGCGAATCACAGCGCACTTTAGCCGCCGGTCTGCCACTCCGTTACGGTGGTCAGACACGGCGTTGCCCGGGGGAAACTACGTGGAAGTATGCGCTGTGGGGGATCCCCCGACCCAAACTAACCTAACCTAACTTATTTTATTTTTCGTTCTTTCTTTCTTTCTTTCTATAATAATGATACTATCATATTAACGAAATTCGGACTAAAGCATTTGTTTAGACATAGATTATTTTTTACTTACTGTTGACATTTTAATATAATATTGTTTGCTGAATTCACTTAAAATTAAAATTAATGATATCGACTGGAAATTAATTATTAACAATCATAACTATTCATATTTGCACGCCATAATACGTGGCAAACATGTCTGAACCTGTATTTTATTCTTTATGTTATCTTGCATGAACGTGTTTTATTTTTGTATGTGTACACAAATGTTTATGCAAATAAATATATCTTATGTTATCTTATGAGACTACCTACAGTTGGTATATTCGGTATTACCAAGAAGTGAAGCAGGAAAGAATGAATAAAAAAGCAATTGAACTAAAAATATTAAGGAAAATATATATACAGTCTATGTGCAGCAATGAATGCTGATCCACGTGCTGATCGACGCGTCATGTTCGTGCACGAGCGCCGCCGGTTGAGACTGGTCATCTCTAAGCTGCTATGACTTATTTTTTTTTTAAATGTTGTATTTTGAATTTGTTTTTTTGAAAATCCTGCGTACATTATTCTTGTCGCTTCTATGCGACAAGAATAATGTACGTAGGATTTTGTAATATCTTGATTTAAAAAGAGTGTCCTTGGAGTTTCTTGCTCGTTCTTCTCCTTATAGATCTACGTTTTGGAATGGGCAACAAGCTTCAACTTTCTGACTAACTGACCGACTCTTTGACAATCCAAAAGTGCCTCTAAATGGTTTAATTGAAATATTTTTTTAGCGTTGAGTTTTAGTTTGAACAAAGAAAGGTGATCGATGACGTAGGTACTTGTATGACTGACGGGTAATTCATCAAATCACAAGTAAACGAGGTAAGTACCGAAGTAATACAAGGAAGATCACAGTTATGAGACTACCCACAATTGGTATATTCAGTATTACCGCGAAGTGAAGCAGTAAAGTATTAAGAGCGCGTACATGGGTCCACTAGCGCCACTCCTTTAAAAAAATATTATCTCGTGACTGAGAAGGAATTTTGAAAAACGGCTCAATAAGCGTTCTCGGTAAGTGTGTCAAGATTTTTCTAATACCTTTATAAATTTTCATATTGAGATACCAAGCAACAAAATTCGATCTAAACAAAAGCGGCCACATTCATTTAGATCGTATTTTGTTGCTTCGTGTCTCAATATGAAACTTTATAATAGGTATTAGAAAATTCTTGCATAGTAACGCACCTTTCGGTCTTTAGATAGGTCGTTATTGAAAACCTTGTATTATCGACGGTGAAGTATCAATATCTAATAACTAACATTTTAGCGATTTTCACTTTATTGCATATTCGTAGGTAAAATATGAAAGAGCTCATATTTTCAAAGACGGTCTTGAATTGTTCTTATTTATAAGATTTTAAAGCTTATTAAACCTAATGAGGCATCGAGCTTGACTTTTGCTTGCAATACAGAACAAACGTGTCGACTGTGGCGCTGTCCCTCGCTGACTAGAGTAGCTAGTTGCAGTGTCGCGTCACATTGAAGAAAACGAAAATGCGTACCTTACGTGATAAATACAAGAGGGCCTGAGGGCCTAGACAAATGTCATTCGCTTCGGAGCGATTCTATTTCTACAATCGCTACCGCTTACGTTAATATTTGGCATCATACGAATCTAAAACTAGCGATAACACTTGTCAAAAAGTGCAACTTGGCTACGCATCTCTATGGAAGTAGGTAATCGTTCGACGCTGTCCATTCGCTTCATAGAATCGAATGATGTTAACATTGTCTAGCTAATTTTTATTCGTTGACCTATGATCACGTGACATTTCGATAGTTTATGTCAACCCCATATATTTTCTGACTGTTCTACTAGCGTCATCGCTAATCGAATGTTACTTTTTCTAGGCCCTCAGTTTCTCGGTTAAAGGACGTCACCAAAATCAGCCCAAACGAAGTACCAAGGTACGCTTAGTGCCATAAAATACACTAGATTACACTGAATAACATTGTATTTATATAATTTTCTTTTGATTACCCGAGGACGAGAATAAAAATACTTTTATCAGAATAAAAAGCTCGCCATTTTGGCATTCTATCATCGGCACAAGCACAACTACCTTACTTAAAAGAAAACTGTCAAGTTGACAGCTGTCTACGGTAGGTTGCAGCCACTTTTGTTGCACGAACGAAAGAAATGACATGTGAATGACATTTACGAAATAATGTCAACCCGAGTGTCACCCAAATGTAACGCAATTGTACATGCTTATAAAATAATTGATTAGATAGTTTTAAATTATGTAAGAATAAAAATACAATTATTTTCGAATTCCTCAAATTTTTATCTACGATTTGGTGCACGTATACCTCGAGGTACATGTTTGGGCAAAGTTGTATGGGCTTTTGTTGACCTCCTTTGACTTTTTGATTCAAATGTTAGAAACTATAGTAAATAAAACGTTTTTATCGCCTCCTGTCAAATCATGGTTTGGTAGTTATTAGATATTGGTACTACACCGTGGATATACTATCTTTTCCCAGCGGTTTCGCCCGCGTAAAGGTGGGAAATTCTTCCACGGGAAAGTATAAGCTGTGTGCAAAATTTCATCTAAATCCGTTCAGCTGATTTTGCGTGATGGAATAATATACATCCAAACATGCAAACTTTTTTCGATATCTTCAACAATCATCGTTATATTTCAGCTAATTAACACAAAACCTTAATAAATTATACACCTCATGAATCACTCCGTCCAATGGTGAACTGTGAGAAAATCCGTTCAGTAGTTTTTGAGTTTATCGCGTTCAGACAGATAGACAGACGCGGCGGGGGGCTATGTTTATTGTTATGTTGTAGTGATAATATGTTATCACATTATAAAATTACATTACGTTATTATAACAACTTTACAATTCCGTAAATAGTAACTGCAGTTATACATATATTTAGGTAAATCCATAAACTACAGTTTTGAGCCTTTGGGGTCGAAACGGTCGGGTCGTGGGTAGCGTTGCCGGAGCGAAATATTCCGAAGTATTCCCGTCGAATTATTCGCGAAACATTCGGAAGTATTGAGTAGTATTCGGAATTATTCCCCGAGAAGAAATATCTAGCTAAGTACATGTTTGGCCACGCATAGAGTAGGTAGTTGTGTAGGTAGTTAGTGGTAATGAACCTACTGCGAGTCGCGGGGCGGGGTGGCACTGCCACGTGCAAGTGTTCGACTATTGATCGCTAGATGGCGACGCAATTACCATTGCAAATTACATATGTTCCGCGTTAGTGATTGTGTATTCATACCCACGAATCTTCCTTCCTTCCTACCTTCCTAACCTTGGTCACTGCAGCGGCAGAAAGCGCACGCAGGCGAGCACTACTGATGGAAGTTGTACAGTTACAGCTTTTACGTTTACCCGTTAGAGGGCGTTAATGCCCGTGGCTATAAATATATTACTACGCGTTCATTAATAAAAATGAGTATAATACGATTTGAAAACTTCCGAATATTTCCTTTCATCTACTTAGATATGTACTTACGTAATAAGTTTTTTTATGCGGTCTATGTGTGCAAGTGATGTTTTGCGAGAATACTATGTACATAAAGGTAAATAAGTAGGTAGGTACTAAGATGAGTTTATATTATATATTATTATTTACCGAGATAAATAGTAAAACGGTACCTATTACCTATATTATTTCAATTGTTTCTTTATGTATGTACTTTAGTAAGATTTCGGTTGAACACTACCTATTCTAAAAAGAAGGAGATAATCTTTTTGGTAAAACATCGTCGTAAAAAAGTACGTAGGTAACCCTAACTTCTTATTTTTTTTTTAAACCATTGGGTAGGTAAAGTACTTAAAAACATTTTTACGCTTGTACATAACATCCGCACAAAATCGACACAGTTTAAACTCATCCATACTAAAATAAAATAATAAGTACCTAGTCATAAGTAGATAACTACTTACAGGGAATTATTCCCGCATAGTAGGTACGTAGGCATCGAATAATACTTCGTTGATTATTGAATGAAGCGCTGGCGTCGCCGTGCGACTAACGAGGGAAGTTCTCCATTTACAGTTTTACTCTTGCTCGCTAGATGGCGTTAATTCACGTAACGCACCGACGAAATATCTAATACACGGCGAGTCTCCTCAAGCTACCTACGCATACATTCGTAACTACTGGGAATAATTTAACTCTTAATAAGTAATAAAACGTAGGTCATCTACTTCATCCTTACAATATTTATTTTACTCTGCATTCTTGCTGCGGTAGTATTCCTTCCAATCGAAGTATTCTTTTGAATGTTTCCGAATTATTCCGAATACTTCCGAAGTTTTGCAACGCTAGTCGTGGGGCCCGAGTGCACGTCTCGACACTTCACGTGACCAGAGCACATGAATAAAAAACCGAGCAGAAGAAAAGCTTCTTAACAGAGCTCAAAATTCTTACCTACTTTCATAGGGCTGTCACTGTCACACGGTTATTGAAAATAAAATAAAAAAAACCGGGCAAGTGGGAGTCGGCATTCGGCAATGAGCACGGACGGATGGACGGACGGATGGACGGATGAATGGACAGACCGACAGACGAACGGACGGACAGGCACTGTGACTGAGGTGATACCAAAAGATTTCCGTTTCCCAATTTTGGTACGGAACATTAAAAATAGTGCTGCTTTGAAAAAGGAAATGGTTTATAATGTTAAGTTTGTTTAAAATTAAGTAGGTACAAAAAACCAAAGTAAGTCAAGTAGGTACATTTAACTCCTAACCAAACGACAGACATTTGAGATCAAAGTGGCCAGTTCGAGAAAACGCCAATTTCATGTAAGAACCTATAAAATTACGGAACCCAAAAAATTTGCTGTTTCATAGAAAAGTGCAATACCTACGCGGTCAAAATTTGTGGCAGAGTTAATGGTTTTTAATAACCGACGAAATATTTCGACGCAGTGGAGTTCAGAATCATGTACTTGAATCCACGGTAACAGGTTGCGGATCGATGTCCCTGCTAGCCTGTTTAAAGAAATTCCAAATAAATACGAGAATCTGAAACTGAAGCAAAGCAAGGCCGACGACTATATTTTGTACTAGAACAGTCAAATCTATTTGCGTCGACGGGCGCGGGACAGATTAACACGACCCACCGAAACTATGACTAACGAAATATATTCATATTAAAGACTATTTGATGTCAAAATATTATAGCTGAACCATCAAAGAATCTTAGACTTACTGCCCTTGTGATAGAGCAAGTTATTGCTTGGAAAATGTTCTGAGAAGATTTTTTTATTAGATAATTCTTTTCTGTTAATGGTAATATAAGAGGTCATTCTTGCTATGGCTAGAAACGGAAGCGTGACTATAATTTTCTGATTGTGTTTATCCTTCAAAGCTGGCTGGAAGTAGTGTTTGGAATAAATTATGGTTTATTGTTATCTTGTTTTAGGTTAATAGTTTCACCAACGAGGACTATACGGAATCTCTAAATAATGTTGGACTAAATGAGAAATGCTTAACGAATTACTAGTAATGCCCGAGATACACGAGGGTAGTTGCTCAAGCCAAGATGTTAAGTTAGTGTTAGTAAGCTAGCAAGCTAGTTATTCTGGCTTTGAGTATATAGAGCTAGCTTCTTTTCTAGGCTAGTAAGCTAGTGAGAAAGCTAGTAAATTAGCGTTCCCATGTACCTACTCAAAATTTACCTAAAGTCTTGAATTTTAAATTATCTGAAGGTTGTGGTATCAAGTGATTCAACAGGTTAATAAACTATCACAGTATCGGTCTAACAATATACCTTTAGTTCGTATGTAGGAATTTACCGAACAAAAAGTAATTAATCAAATTCACACATCATTATACTCTTTTGTAATCTGTCGGAGCTAAATGACAACCATAAAATTATTATTAATCTGCTCATGGCTCCTTCTATATCGAACCAGTACTTAACATAAACAGCAGTCGCGCAGTGTTCCTCCCATAAGTCTCAATGGCGTAGTACTGAAAGTTTGTCACGAGCGACCTAAGGGATGACATAGATATAGAGAGGGAGCGCAGGGCTTTGTCTGTGAGGAGCAATATGATTGCCCGCAGGTTCGCTCGTTGTACCACAGACGTCAAAGTAACCCTTTTTAAGGCGTTCTGTCAATCCTTTTACACGAGTGGTGTGTGGGTATCATACACGCGCCGAGCTTACAACGTCCTGCGTGTTCAATTCCATAATGCTTTTAGGATGCTTTTGGGACTGCAATGGCGTTGTAGTGCTTCAGAAATGTTCGCACAGATGGGTTCCATGCCATCATGCAAAAGAAAGCAGCCTCTTTACTACAGCGCTTGCATGGTAGTGACAATAGCATCCTGAAAATGATAGCTGCCAGACCGGACTGTCCCTTTCAGAGTAACTGGGTAGGGACAGTCACAGGTCAACATAAATAAATAATTTCTGAAAACTAACAATACTAACCTACGTATTTAAGCACCATTGTTACTAACACCAAAATACTAACCAAATTATGGACCTTATAGTCTGAAAAAAAGTTGTATTATTATTATTTTTACGTCTCTTGACATTTCTCGGGACCCTAGGATCCCGGATCTTTGGAAGACATACGAGGGGCCAGAGCTAGTCGTTTTTAATGAAATGGGGTACCAACCGACGATTATCCCTGGTTGGACTTACAAGTGCACCCAAGGACAACCCTCGGTTGATGTAGGACTATTGCAGGATAAGGAAACAAAGACCTATAAGGCCTATGGATTTGGGTAGCTTAAGTGGACTGGCTATCTAGGACTATGGAAAGACTATGGCCCCTGCCTGACCAATGTTTTATATAAAATAAACAGATAAAATGGCAGGGGGTGACTTGCACACTCAATAATGGGCCCCCGAAAACGGTCGCTAGCACATAGTATCGTAGCGACAAGGGAGCAACATGTCCTAAGGTGCTTATGAGGAGTGGAGAGGTATCCCACGGCTATCAGGAAAATCCCAGAAGTATGGTCAAGATCGCTACCAGCATCTTACTGGAACACTTCCTTCCTCCGAGCACATTTGTTCTTGTGAATCTCCATTCAAGCCGGCCAATAAAGGCAAGAAAGAGGTGGGAGCTCTGTTCCTCGTCAGTGTTCACTCCAGCCGGCCAATAAAGGCAAGCCAGAGGTGAGGAACAAGACTTCTCCCGGGAGATAGGGTCCAGGGGGTCGCTACTGTTCAATAGCTTGCCACATGCTGCCCTGTGGGTTTTTGTATCTCTCTTGGTCCAGACCAAGAGAGATACAGAAACTCTCCTCACCCTAGACCTGTTTCGGCAAAGTAAACTCTACCGTTACAGACCCAGAGTTCAGGAGCGTGCAAGCCCCACCCAAATTCCCAATAAGAGATAATTTATGTAGGGAAAGTTGAGTTGAAGTAGAAGTTACTTTCCGAGTGAGTGTGCTTACTATCTAACAGCTTATGCTCAAAGAAATTTTTGACACGAAAATGGCTTTCAGTTTAATAATTCCCTGTTGGGTTTATATAAAATCCTGTCCTGAACTCCGAACGAAATGCAGGCTTCTGAGCATTTTGTTTATTTATACAACGTTTACAGGACACTCAATATTTGACTTACTTCGATGATTTTCTTTTTTTCTAAAAGGAAACTACTTTTACAATATTTATAATTACTTACTAACAATAGGATGAGATTAATAGCTCTCAGCATATTTACCGACTTTCTTGCAGACCGAACACAAAAAGTAAAGATTGGTGAAGAGGTTAGCAATGAAGCCATAATTGACTATGGTGTACCCCAAGGAAGCTGCCTATCCCCAAGTCTTTTCCTGGTCTATGTGAATGACTTGTGCCAGCAGTCTCTTAATAAAGGCAGAATATTTAGTTATGCAGATGATACCGTATTAATATTTCACGGTGAGAGTTGGGAGGTAGCGCAACAAGCGGCGGAGCTGGGCCTACGTAAAATAATCCATTGGCTAGGAAGTAACTTACTAACCCCGAATATTTCTAAGACCTCTTATCTGCAATTTACTTTCGCCAATACTAAACCCATGGAAATAAGTATCAAAGCACACTCCTGCAATGGTTTATATGGCCACCAATGCCCATGTCTTCCGATCTCACAAAAAAAGTCTGTGAAATATCTAGGTGTACTTCTAGATGAACGACTTAGCTGGCGTCCACACATTGAACTGACCACTTCCCGTGTTAGGAAACTTGTATGGGCATTTAAGAAGCTTCGACACGTGGCTAAGTTTAAGCTACTCCGCACGGTGTACATTGCGCTGGCACAGTCAATCATAGCCTACTGTATCACGGCCTGGGGAGGCGCATGTAAAACCTTTATGATTCACCTCGAAAGAGCCCAAAGATCTTTGTTAAAGGTCATGACCTTCAGACCGTACCGGTTTCCTACGAAGGATCTTTATGAAAACTGTAAAGTACTTACCGTGAGACAGGTATACCTTCTTCATCTCACAATTAATCAACACCAACTAACGCCGGTAATTCACGCCACCAAAGTAAAGAGAACTATTACTCATACTAATGTATGTAGACCAGAAAGATGTAGAACCGCTTCCGCTAGAAGACAACACTTTTACATGGCTAAATACATTTACAATAAATTAAACAATACCCATAACATAAATCCGTTCACAACGAAAGAAACTAAATTAAAAATCTCCACATGGCTTCAAACACTTGATTACCACCAGACGGAAGATCTATTACAAAATCAATAGGTACTCATAAAATGATCTACAATCACCCATACACACACGCACACACACACACACACACACGCACCCCCCCACACACACACACACACACACACACACACGCACACACACACACACAAAGAGCATGTGTCCATCTTATAATTATTGTAATTTTGTCTTTTATTGTATTATTTTTTTTTCCTTTTCTCCTTTTCTTTTGCTTATTGCACATTGTTATGAAATTAACCATAAATGGGCGAAGACACTGGCTCCTGTAACACAGGTTGCTACCTAGCTCAGGAGCCAGGGCTTCAAACAAAGTTTGTAAAAGCTGTATTTGTGTCAATAAAAATTATTATTATTATTATTATTTTGTTGTACAAACGAAGTAAATACTGGTAGAACGAAAGACATTGTTTTGTTGTTTACTAATCCGTTTTCCGCCTTTTCTGTTTGTTGTGGATATAAAAGCCATGTAAGACATAATAAGTATGTAGTATTTTTAGAAACGATTTACCAAGCAATGATGATTATGGTGAAATTGCATAACAATAAATTAGTATTGATAGATTCTTCGACTAAAAGTAAAGTTTATATTAGGTAATTATTGCTATACTTAATAGTTGTTCATGGGTATTTTGCATAATTTATTAAATCAATTTGCACCACTCGTAATATAATCTTTTTTACCTATTGTGGATAACCCTGCATTTATCTACTGTACCTACCAATGCATTCGCACATGGGTGCATGCGTATTAATATCATCTATGTACTTACCTACCACTAGGTACTTATACTTTTCGCTCAGCACTCACCGTTTCATTTATTAGGAAGTCCCAAAAACACGCTGAACGAAAATAACTCAAGAATAGTGTCACCGCGTAGATACAAATCGAGAAAACTATAAATGTTTTGTGAAAAATGCTACATCACTGCCACAGAACATACGTTTTCACTTATTTCATCAGAGCACTGAAAAACACAACTCGAATTTTAGATAATGTATCCAAAAAAAATATGAAAAAACACAAATTATTACTCCAAAGTTTACTCAAGTGCACACCGTTCCATTCGGTCACATTCGTTCGTTCACTGATCTATTTACATACACTTTAATTATAACGAATTGATGCATTTGTAAAGTCTATTTTTATTCAAAGTCGCTTCCAACTGCCCATTGAATGTGCCATTAGCTTAATCGTTGTTTAAAACGCACTTTATTACAATGAATCATCTTTTAAATTGGCGGCCTTGTGTCTTTTTCCTTAAAAAATACATATTTTTAACACTTTAGAATTCTCGAGACACACCTTCATAATTATTTAGTCACACTTTTGATATTATTTTATTATTATCTTTTTTAGGTGACGACATTACTTTTTTTGCATTGATATAGTTCAAAATTTAGCCGCGTAAAACGAAAATAGAACGTCGTATTCTTTTTAATTATATGAGACGATAAGCACACCGTGCGACGTCTAGTGAGCAACTAGCGATGTGGCGCTTCCTACATCCGTTCGGTAATGGACGGCCCTGGCCTTGCCGCGGTCAGACAATAATACTGCAGCGCTTGATTTTATTAACTAATTGTACAATCCGATTCATCAATTGGCTAGCAGGGCCAGTTAAGTATTAGTAGTATTAAGTATTACCCACCTGGATGCCCAACACAACGAGAATAACCAGCTGCTTTTTCGTCGCTGTAAATCTTCGTAAATACTTTGAATCCCTTAGGCATCAGGCAGGATACTAATATGAAAAAGCCAGCAGATAATCATAATTAGGGAAAATATAGATCGCTCCTTTTATAAAAAAAGGTACAATATACAAATTGTTGTTTGGTTTGCAGCTATTTAAAAGGACTGTTGGAACTGGGCCAGGTACGTAGTGCGATAGGCGATGGAATCGCGCCCTCTATGACGACATCGCTGGATATGGATATACGATAGTATAGCTAAACGCCTATAGGATATTGTTTCCGTTACTCATGTTTCCCTTATCATAACAAGGTCATGAAGACAAAAAATGTCGGAGTATAATATAATAAGGCTCTAATTGCCACTTGAAACTACTTTTGAGAAAGTCCAAGTTCGATACTTTTTGTAAATCACATCCACATTTTGGTTATGTTGAAGTCCCATGTCATAAGGAGCGACCCTATTGTCATCACCAGTGCTTAAATTCAGACTCGCAGACTACTTCGAAGGACAAAGCTAATAACACTTCACCCGACCTGGGGATCTAACCCAGGAGCCCATGCTTAGCAGTGTTCGGTCACTATACTCGTAGAACAATGGGGCAGTCCTATGTTACTAGCACTGTAATTGCGTAACATATTTTCAATCACAATCTGAATCATTTTGAAGATATTGCTAATCCATTGCTTCATATGTTCGAAAAATTTGTCTGCTCAACAAAGTAAATAACGCAATGAATTGTTGTTGAACTGTCAAAATGAAATCCATTGCAACTGTAAGTGTGTTACGTAATTACTCCGCTGGTTATTTGGACCATAATGATCTTGCAATTTGATTTTATAAAGTCTTTCCCTATTAGACCTTTCATTAGAAAACATAACGTATTTTGTTCTCATTCCACATCAATGTTCAGGGAATGTTCCTCGTCGTGCATACTAATGAAATATTATATCCGTTTATTTTCTTATCCTGAAGCAAACTAAATAATCTTATCTGCTGGTTGAAGATGCCCGTGTAAAAGTTTTGTTATGCATAGAGCGTTAATGGCTTGGTTGTGAAGCATACAGAACTGGTCATACCGTAAGTGATAAACCCATTGTAATTAAACACACCTAAGTTGGTTAAATACTGATTTTATTACCTACACCCTCACATACAAATAAGATATTATGTTGACATACCGTCAGACTACTTAATATACTACATCTCTTCCCTTCCAAGAAAACAATGCCAAAATTATATAATAAAAATTAAAGTACTAACGATGATATTATTAACGATTACCTGAATGTTGTTTGCTGAACGTACTAACTGTTTCATTATATAAACGCTATGTTCACTTACTTAATATTATGCCAGGTGGGGCTTTCTTAATGAATATCAGTAGTTATTTTACTAGTGTATGTACCTTAATGGTTTTTTTTTTAAATCTTTAACTAATTAGCAATTACATTTATACTTATTTTCTTGTTTATAACAAAACCCACCAGCCAGCCACCTCGGGGGTTTTGTTTACCCTGCCAATTGTAACCCTTCTTATTCATGACCTAAGAAAAGATTGGTCAGCATTCGTACAGTTCTTTCCTTAGACCTTTCAATAGGCACCGCTAGTGGCGAAGGTGTAGACGAATGTTCGCGAGCACTAGCTGGGCTTTCATATTCACCACTGTTGTCGAGCAAAGCCGACTGACTGTTGCCAGCTGGACTTGTCGTCGCTTGGGTTGGGACTCCAGCCTGTGCCCTTTGTCTACGTCTACGGACATCTGTCGCCACCACACTTGGTGTCTGCCTACTACCTACACTGTCTGTTGGTTGTCTCGCTGACTTCCCAACTCTTTCTGTTGACCCTGCCGTACGCATAACCAAGTGACTTTGTGTTCGCCGATAGCGGCCACCGCATTCGTCTTCTACAATATACGACCGCGGTTGTGACGCACGTGCTACTATTGTTACTGGTTTTCTGTAGCTGTTACTGAGTAAAGTTGCCTTATTACCTGATGATTAGCTTTTTAGTGTGTTCGCCGTTTTGTCGTAATTTACTTTAATTTGTTTTCTATTTTTCATATTTTTTTTATAGTTCTGATCGTTATCTACTTTCTCTGTTAACAACTTTGCACTAACTGGTAACCTTGTTTTTAGTCGTCTACCCATTAAAATCTGTGCGGGTGAGTCTATGTCATGGCGTGGTGTAGCCCTAAAATTGAACAGTGCCAAGTAAAAATCCCGCCCCGAATCCACACACTTCTTCAACAAATTTTTAACTGTCTGTACAGTTCTTTCGCTTTTACCGTTTGACTGTGGATAATGCGGTGATGCCGTCTCATGTCGTATTTCCCATTCGCACATAAACTTTTTAAACTCCTGTGAGCTGTATGCCGGTCCATTATCGCTCAACAGCTCCGCTGTATACCGTGTCGCGAGAACTGCTCTTTCATAAAAGTAATAACTTGTCTAGAGCTAATATTCGACAACAGCCCGACCTCAACATAGTTAGAAAAGTAATCGACTAAGACAATGTAATTCTTTTTTTAATATTCGAACAAGTCCGAGGCTAGTTTGTGCCAAGGCAGTGCCGGCACACTGTGCTGCAACAGCGGCTGGCGGCGCGGGTGGGGCACATGCAGAGCGCATGCCGCGCACGAGCGCACCACACGCTCCACGTCTTCGCACATTCTTGGCCAAAACATTACGTCGCGCGCGCGCCGCTTGCATCCGTGTATACCTAAATGTCCTTCGTAGACTCGTGACAGCATGTTTTCTCGTAAAACACGCTCTTCCTTAAAAACTATACCGTCAACGCAATGTAGCTGCTCACGATATGGCCAAAAAACATTAACTCTCTCATTCACATCACGCCTATTTTTAGGCCAGCCGTTCATATTATACCTAATTAACCATCTGCTGTCACAGTCTAACTCTGTTTCTTTTTTAATGGCTTCTATATTTGGTTGGCTGAATGGTACATTATCTAACATAAAGCAAGTTTGTATTTCAACTTCTGCAGATACTTAGTCATACTTAATTTCCTTTATAGCAGCCCGCGATAGCGTGTCCGCTATATACTTATATTTGCCCGGCGTGTATACCACCTTAAAGTCGTATCCTTGCACTCTCATCATCATTCGTTGTAACCGGGCTGGGACCGAAACTAGTGGTTTGCTAAATAAAGCTTCCAGTGGCTTATGGTCAGTATGCACGGTGATATCAGACCTGCCATAAATATACTGCCTGAACCGCTCGACCCCAAATACAATAGCCAGAATTTCTTTTTCTATATGTGCATACCTAGTCTGGGTGTCGGAGAGCGTGAGAGAGGCGAACTCCACCGGGCGGCCACCCTGCAGCAGCACTGCACCCAGTGCGACGCTGGACGCGTCCCCTGACAGCACTACCGGCTCACTGTCGCTGTATAGCGCCAGCACCGGTGCGGTACTAAGCTTTACTTTTAGCTTGTCTACAGCCTCTGAATGTTGGAATTCCCATGACCACTCTGTTTCCTTTTTTAACAACGACCTTAGTACATTCACACTCTCCGAGTAGTTTTGTATAAATTTTGCCAAATAATTGACCATTCCTAAAAATCTCTCCAGAGCCTTCCTATCGGTCGGATACGGCATCTCCATTATTGCTTTGACTTTTGAGTCGTCTGCCCGCATTCCGTTTGCATCAAACTTGTGACCTAAGTAAGTAATTTCCGATACACCAAATTTACATTTTTCTCGATTAAATTTTACACCGGAGATTGGAGTGCCTCTTACGACGTGCTAAGGATAGCACGTCGTAAGAGGCATTCCAATCTCCGGTCGTGCTCATCTATAGTGCGCCCCCAAACAATTACGTCATCAATAAAAGATTCTACGCCTTCTAAATCTTCTAAGTACTGCCTAAGCTTCGCATGAAATACCTCTGGCGCACAGTTTATACCGTAAGGTAAACGTAGAAATTGGTACCGACCAAACGGTGTGCTGAACGTGCAAAGGTCGGCGCTCGCGTCATCTATCTGGACCATTCAGAAACCGCAGCGAGCGTCCAGCACGCTGAATACAGTAGCACCGCGCAGGCGCGATGCCAGCTCGGGCACTGTCGGCAACGAGTACTGCGCACGCCGCACCGCGTGATTAAGAGGTCGTCGATCTAAACAAACACGAATGCTACCATCTTTTTTCGCGACCAATACAATTGCATTAACCCAAGAGGTCGGATGAGTAACCTTTCTAACTACGCCTAACTCTTCCATTCTATGTATCTCATCCAACAATTTATCCTTAAGTCCTAAAGAAATTTTCCTAGTTGGGCAAACTACTGGCTGTACATTTTTATCCACTACGATACTATATTTATCTGGAAATTTTCCTAGTCCTTGAAACAAATCATGGTAGTGATCAATATTTATTGCATTAATTTGACTTATTAATCCTAATGCAATGCAACCCTCCAAACCGAGTAAATTCTGACAGTTTAAATCAGCAGCAACAAATGAAAACACGTAACGATTTTTATTAAATACAAACGGCACATTGCCAATACCTATCATTGGCAATAAATTGATTACCTGTAAAGGAATGTACACGTTTTGTGAACGGCTTAAGGTCTGTAATTAATAATCCTAAGTTTAAATAGGTCACTTTAGAGATAACATTAATCATTGATCCTGTATCTATTTTTAATGAAATGTTTTTACCTTTGCATTTTACAACTTCTATCCATTCCATTGACGACTTACATTGTTGTTTGTCCTCTTCCAGTGTATTAACATAAAACATTTCTTTATCACTATCATCATCGTCACGGTCACTATTTATGGTTTCTACGCTGAGATTTAACACTTTGCGTATTGCTTTCTTTTGCTCACACACTCGCGAGAAATGGCGTTTCTTTTCACAAATAAAACACAAGGCGTTACGTGCCGGACAGCGCTCACCACCGAGACACCACCCGCTGCCGCACAGCTCGCACGAGCCGCGCTGGGTGCGCGCCGTCCGCCTCGTGCGCTGTTACCGGCTTGAACTGCATTCACTTGCACACCCGCTGATGCGCCGTCGATGCACTTACTTTCTTCTTTGGACATCTCTGCCGCCTGGCAGATTTGTATCGCCCTTGTTAATGATAAATCATCTGTGCGAAGAAGTCGATCTCTCACAATGTTGTTGACAATACCACACACAATCTTATCTCGCAACAAGCTCTCGTGCAATCCATTGAACTCGCACTGCTCAAAGCACCCTCAAAGCTGTTACGTCGTGTAAAAAACTTAAACCGCCTTACTGTGATGTTTGGTTTTGTGCCAAAATACTTGTCAAACTTTTCTAATACACATTTATGTCGTTTTCACTTTCACCTTCATCGAACGTGAACGTTGTATATGCCTCATAACCAGCTGTACCAATGAGGTTAACCAACAACCTAGCCTGGACTTCTTTAGACTCTTTGCTCACTCCAGATGCTTTAAGAAAAACTTCGAACAGCTTCCGCCATTTGTGCCACGCGTCCGATCACGCGGCCGGACCGCTGTCCAGCAATAATTCCGCTGGAGGACGAGCGTGCTCCATTATTATTTCTCCATTTTACAAATACGATGTGTCACGGCACTAAGATATTTACAATATTTTATAGGTTCTAGACCGTTTTAACTCGCAAAAGTGTTAAAAAGGCACACCGCTGTCACCATGTAATGAAACACACGTAGATTGGTTAAACACTATTTAATTACCCACACCCTCACATACAAATAAGATACGAGTATTATGTTGACATACCGTCACACTACTTATATTAATATACTACACCCATGGAATTAGTAAATTAGTAGTACTGGATAAACCCAGTGACACTGCTACAGGCATCTTTTGTCGTTCGACTGACCCTGACAGGGGGACGTCGCCACGTCGTTGCTAAACTTTTGTGCCTCAATTTGTGCAATTGTTTTGTGGAATGTCACTTGAGAAGTATTCAAAAACCAAATAGCGGCGTTAGTTCCGATTTTGGCCACGCGCCAAAACAACTTTTTAGCGCTATAATAGTTAAGCTCGGATGTCATTTTAATTAAAATATATTTTGAGTACGAAGTTTAGTGTAACTGCGCTGATTGCAATAATAATAAAGAAATTGGTAATAATGTCTATTAAGGATGTATTTAATTTTCCCATAAACCTTAAGAAGGCGGACCGGATGCCTTGGGATACGCCAGGCTGCTTGCAGAAGTGCAAGGAGACCCTACCGTCAGTTCTCATATGCTACAACTGTAAACAATCCTGTTTATTGGCATTTCTCTCCCAGTCCAGTCGTGGCTACTTCCTTGGTAAACAACCATTTACATAGGAATTAAATATTACGCAGTAAGCAAGAGGCGATCCTTTATCCATCAGTGGTAACACAGAGAATGGTTAGTAGGTGCCTCAGTGGAGTTCCGGCCCAAGAAGTAAATGTGCGTTTTTATAACTTCTAATGTTACGATATTATCTTGTAGGTACGTCCACGTTCACGTCAGATCGTAGACAGAAATTTAATTGTCTTCATGTATTTTCATACATTTTACTTCCCTGTGTTATCATGATGCAGTGGACATCCACGATATTATCGACACGTTATATAAACTATAAAAATGCCCACGATGGACCCGATTCTAACAGAACCAAAACATTTTGCTGGAATCGGTAACCAGCTCTTAGTGACAGGTACAGTAAACCACACATGGTAACAATTTTACACTGATAGCGCCTTCATGTCATTGCAGTAAGTTTCGCAGTGCAAGTGTTGCCACTGATGTGCGGTTGACTATACCTACAACGCACGACATTATATGCATCAGTCAATACAATAGTTGATCAAAAATACTATAAGATGATTATAGTTTGGTATTAATAGTTGTATTGCTATAATTGTTGAATTGTAGTGGTCAGTCTCCCTCCAAATTTTTTCGTACTAACGTCCATTTATTTATGATCACGATATACAGCTTATCTCCAATTACATTTCTATGTACCGAAATTAATAAATGTTGGTCGCTCGGTCACAATTTGAGGAAAATAAAGTTACGTAGTGTGATAGTGGCCGGCGGCGCAGCAGCACATACCAACATTATGTCTAACGCAACTTTAAACGCGACCCAAGTCACGGACGCTGGCACAGATACTTACACTGTTCCTCCAAGTCCCCTAGAGAACTATATTTGGATCACCGGGATCATTTTATCATCACTATGCCTGATACTGCAAGTAGTGCTCTTCATAATCAGACCCAGGATAAGAAAAATAGACCAGAAGATGCTCACTCAGCTGACAGTCGCAAGACTAATGAATTCAATCCTAGAATGCTTGTTGGGGAACTTTATATTTAACCTGTATACAGTGGATGTAACATTCGCACTGTACATGCAAACGGACGTCGTGTTGATATGCTGGATGTTCCTGTACACGAAGAATTTATACGAAAAAGTAGTGTTTGCGTTTATGTTGCAAAAGTGGAATTTCATTGTTCTGTCTCTACTGATTTGGACCATAGTTTCGATACCAGTAGGAGTGTTGTGCCCAGTTTTTCTCACAATTTTTCCTGAACATTTTAACATATACTACAAAGTTTACGCATGGGTAAAGTTCATCGTTTTGTCTCTGAACGTTTTGTTCTTCTGTAGAATCTTCTACGTCATCATAACCAGAAGCCGGAACTCTAATAGAAATTTTACCGGAATTATAAAAACTTGTGTTATCTCATTTATATTGGTTTGTATAACGAGTTTACAAGTTTTTGTTACTGATATCTTATCATACCTAGAAGTGAGTAAAATAGTGACAGATGCTTTCTGTATAATTAATTCATATCAAGTGATAGCGGTTACTATTATATTTCTCATTCTTGCCAAGAACAACGCTGACTAAGTACATGCAGGTCAGTGCTCGTATTTAATTGAATTCAATCTTATTGTATATTGAGATGTTGGTATGCAGGTTAAGCTAATGTTTGTAATCAGAAGTTTCTTTACGAAACTTGTATTACGGTTTGTAGTTTTAGGTAGGCTACCTATATCCTTACTTATATTTGACCACATCCCGGTCGTGCATTCAAATGACTTGACCGAAAACGCGGAAAACATTATTTTTATTTATTATTTAGGAATATTTCCTCGTTGTGAAGTTTTCATTTTGTATGTTGTGTAAAAATCGTTCAATTATATTAATAAACGGGTCATATTCAAAATAATTGTAAGTTATGGATACGAAACGGATATGAATATTATTTGATTGTAACAGAAGAATAACAGAAAGGGACTATTAGGGCAAGTTTAAAACACACGATTTTAAAATAAATATTAACGTTGAGCTAATTAAAACATCTGCAATGTTATTCTGGGGTGGGTCGCGAGGTAGGTACATAATGAAACAACATTTTGGTGTTCATATTTTAGTATAAATTGTCATAAATCATTGAACAATTCGTAAAGCAGTTCAAATTTCCGGATGATTATAATAATTATATTTCTGTATGAATGTTATTTTTCGAACGGTAGCCAACTTTTTTGCTACCCCCCTAAGCATTTACAGCATTACTATGGTCCGGCCGTCGAGAGAATGCGTTCTGGACACCTGTCAGTTGATAGTTCATACAAACGAATACGTGTTTTGCAAATTAGATCTATAAAGCTACTAGAATTGTCGCACTGGCAGGTGTCAGGAACACATTCCCTCGACGGCCGGACTGTAACAACATAAACATCACGCCTGTATTCCCCGAAGGGTTAGGCAGAGGTGTACCTATAGTACACCCACATTTCGCCAGTTATGTGTAAGTCCCATGTTAATAGGGGGCGAGCCTAATGCCATCAACTGGGCACAAATGCAGACTCCAGGCTGCTACTGAGAAATTTCAGATGGAAAAACCCAATAACACTTTGCCCGACCCGGGAATCGAACCCGAGACCTCATGCTCAGCAGTAGCGCTTGCGACCACTAGACCAACGAGGCAGTGTCTTTTGGCTTGAAATTTGCCTAACCCTTCGGGGAATACAGGCGTGATGTTATGTATGTAAATTTGAAGAACAATAAATAATAGTGTATACGAGAATAATTTACAAGATACTATAGCAACGAAAATGTTGAAAATTTTGATAATGTTTAAAAGCCCTGACTTTTAGTGATTGCTATGGAAAAAGTGATCCAAATACTGCTTTTGAAGAATTCCATAAACTATTTAAAAAAAATATGACCTCTGCTTTCCAAACATAAAAATTAAGGTTCCAATCATACGAAATACTGAATGGCTCAGTAAAGGATTAAAAATACGTTCCCTCTATAAAATAATGCTAATTAAAACATATCGACGATCAGGTAATAATAGAGATAGGAGTGATTTTAGGAAATATACAAAAATGTTTAAAAGTATCATAAAACTCACACAAAGGTCGCAAAACAACTATAATATCCAAAAAGACACAAATAAATCTAAAGCAGTGTGGCAAATAATCAATAAATACAAAAACAATAACCACCCTGATTTTTTTTTATAGAATAACATATAATAACCCACTTATAACTGCTCCTGATGCTATAGCACAAGCGTTCAACAACTTTTTTATTGATGACATTTCAAAACTAACGAATAATACAATAAACTAACCTAATCTATAACAAACCAAACTCCTGTTTCTTAACACCAGTTACCCCTTACGATGTTGTCAAAATAATCATGACATTAAAAAACACTCACAGTACAGGTTATGATGGAATTTCCACAAAAATAATAAATCGTGTACTGTACGAAATTGCTCCAATCATCACCTACTTATTAAATCAGTGTCTTGAAGAAGGAATTTTCCCGACATATTTGATAACTACTGTAGTTACACCAATATTCAAAAAACAAAACACGGCAGATGTACGATGTTATAGACCTATCGCTCTCATTCCAATAATGGCTAAAATATTTGAAAGAGTACTATATAATAATCTTAGTGATTATTTCGAAAAAAAATAATAATAGATAGTCAAGTTGGATTCAGAAAAAGGAAGTCGGTTAATACAGCTATGCATCAGTTTTTACAAAAAAATATAACGGAACTGGATAAAAACAAAACAGGTCACAGCCCTATACACGGAAATGACAAAAGCTTTTGATTATGTTAATCATGGACTACTACTACATGAACTAGAAATATACGGAGTTCGAAGTAAAGCACTTGAAAGAATTAAATCATTTCTCAATAATAGAATACAGTTCACTGAAATAACACACTATGGTCCATTCACAAAAACAGAAATTAAATATTCATTGAGCCCAAGATCTATAAAATATGGTATACCTCAAGGGTCGATAATAGGACCACTACTTTACTTTCTCATTTATATAAATGATTTACCTCACGCTATTCGCGTTTTATTTGCAGGTGACAGTACGGCTCTTTTCACAAATAACAAAAAAAAAACATGAACTAGATATAAATGATTCCGTATTTAAATGGATAAATTGGCTAACAATAAATAATCTAAAAATACATCTTACAAAAACCCATTACATGAACTTTCAGAATAAAAACGCAAAATCAGTTCCATTATCTATCCAGTACAATAATGCAACTGTGTCTGAGGTTACACGTACGAAATTTCTAGGTATCTATATAGATTCTAATATGTCATGGGAAACACATTTAAATAGTGTATGTAGCAAATTAAATAAATTCTCTTATACCCTTGACATGCTCAAAAAAGTATCTTACCAAACCACACTACTTACTGCTTATCATGCCTATGTGGGATCCACTCTATCTTATGGGATACTATATTGGGGATATTCAACTGATAAAGAAATTTCGTTCAAGGCCCAAAAAAGAGTATTAGATCAATAAGTAGAATACACCAAACCGATTCATGTAAACCTCATTTCATAAACCTCAAGATATTAACCCTCCCTGCTTTATATATCTAAGAGGCCTCAATTTTAGTTAAATCAAACATCAGTAGCTATGATACATTAACAAGTAGTAGACTTAAAAATATACTCCGCAATAAAACATCCCACACTGCATTACATACTCGTAGCAATAGCATTTTTTGTATGGGCATAAAAATATACAATAACTTACTCATTGACATTAAGAACCTACATCCAATTGGTATTTTTAAAACGAAGGTAAAATACTTCCTGATAAAAAGCAGCGTTGCCAGATGACCGTCTCGCGTTTACTCCTCAAATTTTCCCCAAAATGCCCCAAAATTCAGGTTTTGATGAAAAAATCCCCCAAAAATCGCTAAATATTTATTTATTTATGAAATACAATTTTATATATTTCAGCAATAGCTTGCATAACTGTGTATTTTTATTAAAGCTTTCAAATATTTATTTATAAAATACAATTTCTTACTATTTCAGCAATAGCTTCATTACTCATTATCATTACTGTGTATTTTTGTTAAAGCTTTTAGAATATTTATTTATTTAATTGGATGCCTGAAGATTTTAATAACTTGTGTTGGTAATATTTTCTTTTGTGTCATGGATCAAAATCATAAATTAGAAACAGCCGGAAGCTGTAAAAACGTAATTGATAACGCCGCGCAAAATGTCTTTTGAAACTACCGATTTAATCATCACGGCTAGCCACGGCATTTCCCGGACTACAGTTTTGGAAATAAAAATCCCCCAATTCCCTCCAAACCCAAATTTTTCTCTCCAAATATCCCCCCAAAAATATTGTCCCCCCAGTTGTCCCCCATAACTATAAAATACCCCCAAATTTGGGGGGATTCCCCCCGTCTGGCATCACTGATAAAAAGGCATATTACTCGGTAAAAGACTTCCTCGAAGAAAAATAATTATTTAATATTAAAATGTTTGTGATACTTATAATGTGATCTAAATTATAATAATGAAATGACATTAGATAAAATGTATGAATAATTAATAAATATAATATAATCGAAATTGTATAACTATAATAGGTATAGAGTATGTATTTAAATTGCAATGCCTTAACAGGCAACTAAGTTCTAAGAACCTACCTATTGTAAACATTCTCAAAATTCTGTACCTACACTTAGTTCGCAATAAATAATTTGAATTTTAATACTTTATTTAGCATAGTGATAAAGTATAAACAATTATCTCTGAATAATATTTTTTTTTTTTACTTTTGTGATTGTGCAATTGTTATAGTTAAATTATTATTTTTAGTTTATCATCTTAGACGTGGACATTGAATACTTGTATGAAACGGAACCTACACAATGTCTGTTTTTTTTTTATAAATTGTTTAGCCGTATCAAATGTTTTATTGTTTTTTATTATGCTCAAATAAACATTCAATCTGTTTGTTTATCAAAATTCTAGCCAGTTGTATCTCATTATAAAAATAATTGGGTTGGACATTAAGACAGTACTAAATATATAATTATTTTGAATACGACCCTTATGGGTCGTACTTATGTAATACAAGCGACCCGCCCCTGCTTCGCACGGGTGCAATAGCAATATGTCAAAATAAATAAATGTCATGTGGAATCAATGTTTTAATTTTGAATAATGGTGAAAAGCGCATCAAAATATATTGCGTAATGAGATCTAAGCGATCACACAGCAGACAAAAATCAACTTTGTTTGTGCCGTGCCCGGGCGACTATAGTCACCTTGACGTACGGCGTACCTGCAGGCGTTTGACGTGGACGTTTGAGCGGTTAACTACACTAGCTGCGCCCCGCAGTTTCACCCACATAATCTCGATCCCGTGAGAATATTGGGATAAAAAGTATAATTTGTCCTAATCCAGGTCATGGTCTACCCAATGTGATAAATTTCATCCAAATCCGTTTAGCCGTTTTAGCGTGAAAGCGTAACAAACAAACATACAAAAAATCATTTCCTCTTTAGAATATTAGTTTAGATAATAATATGTATAGACATTAGACATAGATAAATAAAGAAATGCCGTAACTGGAAGAAGGTATCGATGAATATAAACTTTTTTTGCAACGTGAAAAGCGGATATTAAAAAAAAAAAACACCAGTTTTTGGGCTATAAAACCGCAGAATTTCATAGTTTGTATGGTGCCTACGTAGAAAAAGTAGTTCATATTTTCAAATCATGGAAGAATGCCAATTATTTCTATTTCAATTTGTATAGTGGCAAAATTTCGGTCAGAGGAAAAATGATTTCGTTCCGTACACACGGCTACATTTATCAAGCTATACATTTCCTGTCTATGCTGACCCCTCATTGTACGGAAACCCTATACAATGCGAGATCAACTTATACTGGAATAGTATAGCTTGATATGTAGTAGTGTGTACTACGCTACGCCTACTCACTAATTTGAATGATTATTATCTCTACGCTTTAATTTGCATGTTGTTTTGATCTAACTCATAATTATTATTAAGATCATCTCGCAACGGGGTCAGCACAGTTGACGCCGTTGTGTGAAGTCGAAGTCAAAGTCAAATCATTTATTTCAAATAGGCACATAAAAGGCACTTTTGAACGTCCAAATTTACAAAAAAATAGAAATGATTCTAGTCGCCCCTTCCAAAAGGTAGTTTCGTATGGAGAAGAATGGCCAAGAAACTCCACCGTTACTCTTTTTAAAATGTTTTAAAATGTGATGTATACATTAATTATATAATTATATGTGAAGACGATGCAGCTAGAATAAAATTACTATACCACAATAGGTAAAAAGAATTAAATACAACGCAATGACAGGTAAATTAATTATGAGATAGATACATGGTGCTCACATATTTACAAATATTGAAAAGTAAATGATTTTTCCAAAATTTCACAAGTAGTAATTAGTGTGTGAGTTAAAGTAGTTACATAATGTACAAATCAATGTCAGAAATTATATAAATTATACAATTAAATTAGCAACCAGCTGATTTTGTCTAGACTCTAGATTGTCCTATGGAGCAAGACCAGCGTGTTTCCAAGCATTCTTATCTAGGATATAATCCTCTAATTTGTAATACATTCAGTCAAAAAAGTATCCGGAATGGATGATTTGTTTAAGGTTCCAAATTAAAATTTTTGTTTTTATTGTTGTTGTTAGATTGGCACAACTGTTTTCCATTTTGGCGCGGAGTTTGAGTTGCATCTGTTATTTAAATTAAATACAGTGCTGTTTTTAGTTATATCTGCTTTAGTTATTGTTCTGAGGTTATATCATATCTAGTGTGTATAGCGAATTTAATTATAGACAAAAACACCGAACAAAGAGTTTGTCTTAAATTTTGCATCGCCAATGGAATTTCGTGTTCGGAGCCACTGAAAATGTTACAGAAGGCTTACGGTGAATGGACTTTATCAAAAACACGTGCTTAAGAGTGGTACAAAGCGTTCAAAAGCGGTCGAGATGTGATGGAAGATTTGCCTCGCTCTGGTAGGCCATCAACGTCTGCAACTGAAGTTAACATCGCAAAAGTGAAGGAAATAGTGACTGAAAATGCTCATTCAACTTTGAGAGAGATAGCCGCCGAACTTTCTGTATCTCACGAGTCGATCCGTACCATTTTAACTAATCATTTGGGTATGAAACATGTTACCACTCGGCTAGTCCCAAAAGACCTGAATTTTCTTCAAAAACTCAATCGCATGAGAGTCACTGAGGACATGCTAGAACGAGTCATTTCCGACCCAACATTCATGAAACGCATTGTTACTGGTGACGAGACGTGGGTTTACGAGTTTGACATGCAAACTAGTTAACAAGCTTCGGAGTGGCGCCTTCCAACTGAACCGAAACTGAAAAAACCACGCCAAAGTCGATCAAAAGTCAAAGTCATGTTGTCTGTTTTCTTTGACTATCGCGGTGTTGTGCACTCGAAATTCTTGCCGGAAGGTCAAACGGTAAATAAAGAATATTATTTGAGCGTTATGTGGCATTTAAGAAAGCAAATTCGAAGAAAGAGGCCAGATTTGTGGAAAGAAAATTCTTGGATTTTGCACCACGATAATGCGCCTTCACACACGGCCATCATTGTGAACGAATTTTTGACCAAACACTCAACAGATACCATCGAGCAACCACCATATTCACCAGATATGGCTCCAGCCGACTTCTTTCTTTTTCCTAAACTTAAATTACCACTTCGTGGCACTCGTTTTCAATTGGTAGAAGACATAAAGGAGAATTCGCGGCGAGAACTGAACTCAATTCCGGAAACAGCGTTTAGAAAATGTTTTGATGATTGGATTATTCGTTGGCGTAAGTGTATCGTTTCTGAAGGAGCATACTTTGAAGGTGATAAAATAAATTTGGATGATTATCAAACATTTTGTGTATTATTGATCTTTTCCCGTTACTTTCTTGACAGAGTAGTATGCTTGTTTACAAAGTGTACTTTAATATGAGATTTGAAATTTCTTTCATTTAATTGCGATATATCACAAGGTATTTTGTTGTAACATTTAACCCAGTACCCCATAAAAGATCTTAAGTACTTTGGATAATCTAGTACTTTAGATAATTTAAAAAATGGTTGATCTATTTTATCTATATTTCTAGTATTAAAATTATGTCTATCACTCATTTTATTAAAAAGATGTAGATTTTTTCTTGTATACATAATATTTTCATAAATGAATTGGCAAGGTACCGTCATAATATTAATCTTTTTAAATAGTTCCCTAAGATCGCAACGACGTAGATTGTAAATGGCCCTGACACCTCTCTCTTGGAAAATGAAAATGGATTCAATGTCAAAATAAAAACAGTTTGGAAAGTTATAATAACGAAACTAGTAGGAAAAAAATACGAAGCACTGATTATACATTGGATTCTTCATGTGGTGCCATAACCTCTAACTTAGAAGTAGCACAAGAATTTGTATATTTCTTTACCGATATACCATATAAAACGACGGAAGCTTTAAATTTCTCACCGGATGTCTCAATCGATTTATTAAGAGCGAACGTTCCAGGCTGTCTGGTTGAATTTCAATTTAAACATATCAACTCTATGTTAGTTATAAAAGCTTTTCGGTAAATAAAAATCTAATTGACCGAAGATCTATCGGGAATGTCAATCAAAGTTTGTACATCCATAATCGAGACTATAACTAACTTTGATATTTAATTTGTGTGTAGATCAAGGAGTTTTCCCGGATTTAATGAAATACGGTAAGGTTATACCACATTTTAAATCTGGGGACAGCAAAGACACCAACAATTATAGACCAGTATCCGTTTTGCCGGTATTCAGCAAGGTTTTCGAAAAGGTAATGCTCAATCAGATGCTTAATCATTTTAATACCAAGAAAATCTTACGCGATCAGCAATATGGTTTCACCAAAGGACGTTGTACGACTGATGCCGGGTGTAACTTTATTAAAACACATATTTACAGCATGGGAGGAGGCCCAAGATGCCATAGGAATCTTTTGTGACCTCTCCAAGGCATTTGACTGCGTTGAACACGAAACCTTGCTCGTAAAACTTGAGCATTACGGACTAGATAAACTTGCACTCAGCTTAGTAGAATCTTATTTAAATGATAGACAGCAAAAAGTCCAAATAAATGGTGTCAATTCACGTGGTTTAAAAGTAAAAATAGGTGTTCCACAAGGTTCAATATTAGGTACTTTCCTCTTTTTAGTGTATATTAACGATCTACCCCATTTATTAAAAAACAACCACAAACGGTGTTATTTGCTGACGATACTTCCTTAATTTTTAAGATAAATAGACGTGCATCAAATCTTGACGACGTAAATAACGCCCTACTGTAGGTACATACATGATTGGTTCACTGCTAATAATTTAGTATTAAATGGGAAAAAAACTAAATGCATAAGATTTGCTTTACCAAATGTTAAAAGTAGTGATTGTGACATAGTATTGAATAAAGAGAAACTAGAATTCGTCGACAAAACTGTTTTCCTGGGGATCACGCTTGACTCAAGGCTGCAATGGGGTTCTCATTTAACATCTCTTGCAGGACGGCTAAGTTCAGCAGCATATGCTGTGAGAAAAAGCCGTCAATTTACTAATGTAAATACCGCGAGGCTAGTCTATTTCAGTTACTTTCATATTATCATGTCTTACCGTATTTTACTATGGGGACGGGCTGCAGATATCGAGTCTATTTTTATTCTGCAGAAGAGAGCCATCAGAGCAATATATTGCCTCCGCAGGCGCGATTCTCTAAGGGAACTGTTTAAAGATACTAATATCATGATGGTACCTTGTCAATATATCTATGAAAACATAATGCAAGTAAAAAAAAAAAAAAAACCAGTAAAAGAGGTGAAATACATAACTATATGACTAGAAATAGGGACCAATTATTTCAACCAGGTTTCAGACTGGCTAAAGTAGACTCATCCTTCATGGGGTACTGTTTTAAATGTTACAATAAAATACCTCCCCACATACTCCAACTGAATGAAACGGAATTTAAATCTTGTATAAAACGCACACTATGCAGCCAAGCATATTATAAGTTAGGGGATTACATCGCTGACAAAGATGCTTGGCTCAACGCTGGCCCTGCTCCACAGGGGCGCATAAATTAATTGATTAGCATTCCAAAATATTGTTGGAGCTGCTGAAGATTGTAAAAACTATCTTTGTATTGTATAAATTCAATCTCTTAACAATGTATAATTGCATAGCACATGTGTGTGCACTATGTACCTACTATAAAGCCACCATTTACTAGGCTCGTCTTTCATTGACTTGAATGTGCCCTGGCGGCTGAGAGTATGTCATGCTCACTCAAATGTCTCGCTGGTGGTGGCGTGTGTGTTGGATCATTAAGTTCCCTTCAAAATGGTTGAGCTGAATGGTGCTGATTCATACGTCATGTTCGTGAACGGGCGCCGTCGGTAGGGGCTGGTCATCTCTTGGCTGCCACAGCTTATTTTATTTTTTATTTTTTTGAATTGTTTTCTTTTTGTTTTTATCTTTTTTATTACGGTTGCTTTTAACATGCACGTCTTTCTACATCGTTCTCACATTTTTAATTTCAACATGAATGATATAAACAATGATTTTTTGTAACTATATGTTGCTTTAAAAGAGTGTCTATGGAGTTTTTTGCCCGTTCTTCTCCATAGGTACCTACTACGCTTTGGGAAGGGCAACTAGCTTCAATTTTCTGACTGACTGACCCCTTGGCAATTCAAAAGTGCCTGTAATTGGTTTATTTGTAATAAATGCTTTGAGTTTGAGTTTGAGTTTGTCAGCAGCCTGACCCCACAGTAAATTGCCATATGACATAATGCTGTGGAAGTAGCTAAAATAGACCAAACGCGCGGTTTCTACATCTTTTAACTGTGTTATCTTCCTAACAGCATAAGCGGCCGAGCTTAACCGCCCCGCAAAAGATGTTATATGGGATCCCCATTATAATTTCTCATCTAGCGTGATTCCCAGGAAAACCAAATTCTAGTTTTTCTCCATTCAATATGATGTCACATTCGCAACTTCTAACATTTGGTAATTGAAATCTAATGAATTTAGTTTTTTTTTCATTTAGTACCAATTTATTTACCATAAACCAATCTTGGACCTGAAGAATAGAGTTATTCACGTCGTCAAGATTGTGTGACCGTCGGTCTACTTTAAAGGTCAATGATGTGTCATCTGCAAATAACACCATCTTCGGTTGATTCTGCAGTAATTGGGGTAAATCATTAATGTAAACTAAAAAGAGGAATGAACCCAATATCGAACCTTGAGGAACGCCCATTGTTATTTTAGACCCTAATGAGTTCATGCCGTTTACTTGAACTTTAACCTTTCTATCTTTCAGGTATGATCTTAGTAGATCAAGAGCTGTATTCCTAATCCCATAGTGCTCTAGTTTCACCAGAAGTGTCTCATGGTTTACGCAATCGAACGCCTTAGAGAGGTCGCAAAACATTCCAAAGGCATCTTGTGCTTCTTCCCAGGCGTTAAAAATGTTATTTATTAGGGTGACATCAACGTCAGTGGTACAACGCCCTTTGGTGAAACCAGACTGTTGGTCATGAAAGATGGAATTTTTATAAAAGTGACGTAACATTTGATTAAGCATTAACTTTTCAAACACCTTATTGAGAACTGGCAGAATTGACACAGGCCTATAATTATTAGGTTCTTTGCTATCACCGGATTTGAACAATGGAACTACTTTACTGTGTTTCATAAGATCCGGAAAGACTCTTTGGTATACACTGGTGTTAAATACGAAAGCTAAATAGGGCGCAATGGTTTCGATGAGAGATCTACAAAGTTTTACAGACATTCCCCAGAGATCCTCTGTTGATTTAATTTTAAGATATTTATTAGCTTTTATAACAGCTTGGGGGTTTGTATGCTGAAACCTAAACTCCAAAGAGCCATGCCCTTTGGAGTTTACATTATTTTTAAGTAAGGCAGCAGAAAGCGCGGGTGATGAATTTAAAGCTTCAGTAGTTTTAAAGGGAATATTAGTAAAAAAGTTTTCAAATTCCTGAGCTATTTCTACATCTGAGTTGATGGGGCCATGTGCAGTCTCTAAATTAAATTTTGTATTACGCTGTTTTTTTCTGCCTGTTTCATTATTTTTTATTTGCCAGGTAGTTTTTATTTTATCATCAGCTGATTTTATTTTATTGCTAATATAAAGAGCTTTTGCTATTTTGCACATCAAGAAGATTTTGAAGATCATTGAAGATCAAAGATAAGGATTTATTTGTCCGAAACGGATATGGAATTACTCATCATCTCCATTCGCACGTAATTTAGATCGATTCTCTGCTTGTTTCATCCAGTTTCACCCAGCCTCCCTACGAAGATGGACTCTCCACCTAGTCTGAGGGCGTCCTACCTTCACTCTAGTCCATCAACATGGTGCCCTGTAACATTTTACTAACTGTTAAATGCATGCTATGTTTTATCGTAGCTGAAAATATGACTATGTGCCATAATAAGTATATTTAACACCATGCCACATTACCACCATATTTTATGCAAATAAAAGATTTATTATTATAATGTCTACCATCATAATCTTCCTGACCCTGTCCCATGTTCCTTGTGGTCCACGCAACACGTTTTCATCTTCCATTCTTCCCTGTCAACTGTCACGCAATCATTTACTCCCTTCTCTTTCATATCATTCCTCAAACAAACAATTTATTGATCTTTTCTTTGGCCTTCCTCTGCTTCTCCATCCATCAACATCTATGGATAAAAAACAAGGTATAATCACACTTCACGTAACCAGAGGACTGGTTTGTTCTCTGGCCAAAGAAGTAGTATTGCCATTAAACGTGGCAATGCCTGTCTTCTGGGCACGTTTCCGGATGACAGCGATGCGGGAAAAGTAGGTACTTCGACGTCTAAGTGTCGTTTTGTGTTTATTTTTATAGTAAATTAAGGCTTTTAATTTGGTACCTAGTGCAAATAGTTCGTTGTGTTATATATTGTATTGTAACATAACGGTAGCTATAGCCAGAAACTTCAGAACGCCACTTGCTAGGACCCTTACGTACACATATTTAGAATTTAAATTAGGGTGGTAGGTAAAACGCCGCGCAAATTGAAATCATGAATTTCCTGAAACTGAGGCAAGACAAGGCCGACGACTATGTTATTAGTACATTTCGTACTAGAACAGTCAAATCTATTTATTCATTTGCGAGTGTCGTAACACAGAGCAAATTATGTAACCTTGCAGAGCAAAATGTATTGTCTTTGGTCCCTGGCCATGGACAAAATTTTAAACCTTTTAATTTTTTGGTACGAGGCTTTTGGCTACATTCTATGTTTGTATTATTATTAATGTATTTTTTTTGTAATGTGCGTTTTGTTTGTGCAGAATAAACTATTTTTCTTTCTTTTCTTTTCTTTCTTTCTATTTACGTCGCCGGGCGCGGGACAGATTAACACGAACCACCGAAACTATGCCTAACGAAATATATTCATATTAAAGACCATTTGATGTCTAAATATTATAGCTGTACGATCAAAGAATCTTGGGCTTACTGCCTTTGTGATAGGGCAAGTTATTGCTTGGGAAATATTCTGAGAAGAGTTTTTTATTAGATAATTCTTTTCTGTTAATGGGATTATAAGAGGTCATTCTTGCTATGGCTAGAAACGGAAGCGTGACTATAATTTTCTGGTTGTGTTTATCCTGCAAAGCTGGCTAGAAGTAGTGTTTAGAATAAATTATGGTTTATTGTTATCTTGTTTTAGGTTAATAGTTTCAGCAAGGATGACTACACGGAATCTTTAAATAATGTTGGAAAAAATTACAAATGCTTAACAAATTACTAGTAAGGCTTGAGATACACAAGACTAGTTTCTCAAGCCAATATAGTAAGCTAGAAAGATAGTTATTCTGGCTTTGTGTATTCAAAACTAGTTTCATTTCTAGGCTAGTAAGCTAGTGAGAAAGCTAGTAAGTTAGCGTTCCAAGCTGGGATAGTTTAATAGGATGGGGTTCTATTTTTTCGCTATTGGCCCCGTAACACCAATTCTACTAACTTGGCTTGTGTACTAACTTCATGTGGCCGACGAAGCTAGTACTCGATTGGCTAGTGTGCAGTGACTACGCGTTTTGTTTTTCTTCAAGTTAAAATCGATGAGATAAAATGTGATAAAAGCGGTAAGTGTCCCTAATGTCCAATAACTTGTGTCGGTTTTCGTGTATCTGGCTTTAACACAAGGGAAGGCCAAATAAACTATGAAAGAATTAGATTGAAAGACGATGTAGCCAGAAAGAGGGTGACTCTTTCTGGCTCACTGACTTGAATGTGCCCTGGCGGCTGAGAGTATGTCATGCTCACTCTAATATCTCGCTGGTGGTGGCGTGTGTGTTGGATCATTAAGTTCCCTTCAAAATGGTTGAGCTGAATGGTGCTGATCCATATGTCATGTTCGTGAACGAGCGCCGCGCCGTCAGTAGGGACTGGTTATCTCTTGGCTGCTACGGCTTATTTTAATTTAAATTTTTGAATCGTTTTCTTTTTTGTTCTTATCTTTTTTATTACGGATGCTTTTAACGTGCACGTATTTCTACATCGTTCTCACATTTTTAATTTCAACATGAATGATGTAACCATATTTCTTGTAACTATATTGATGAAAAGAGTGTCCATGGAGTTTCTTGCCCGTTCTTCTCCATAGGTACCTACTACGCTTTGGAATGGGCGACTCGCTTCATTTTTCTGTCTGACTGACCCCTTCATAAATCAAAAGTGCCTGTAATTGGTTTATTTGAAATAAATGCCTTGAGTTTGAGTTTTGAGTTTGGCTACATATATCATCTTTTATACGTTATTGTGGTAACGTTTGGTAATGATCCAGGAGGTAGAAAACATACTGCGCTGAGCCCAAATAACTTGGAATAGACAAATGCACACAAAGATAATAATTATGATAACCAGAGTTAGTAGAAACTAGTACCATCCCGCTTTTGTAATATTTTCCTAACATAAAACATGAAAGTACGATTAAAAAAAATTAAACGGTTCTGATGACCAAAACGAAGCCATATTATATCCATCGTATGTACTCAGAATTTACCTAAAGTGATGAATTTTAAGTTATCCTAAGGTCGTGTGTATCAAGTGATTCAACAGGTTAATTAACTATGACAGAATCGGTCGAAGAATATGCCTTTAGTTCGTATGTAGGAATTTACTGAACAAAAATTTATTAATCAAAATCATTATCCTCTTTAGTAATCTGTCGGAGCTAAATGACAACCATAAAATTGTTATTAATCTGCTCATACATCACACCCCATAAGATTATAAGGTTTAAGGATTTTAATTTTGCTATATTTCGATGGTTTTGTTTTACTTCCCATGTACCCAATAGGGGAGCAAACCTATTATTAATGAGACAAATCCTTTGAAAAATATTGGTAAATACATTTTAGGCATCAAGAATAAAATGAACGTAGGTACCTACCTAATTCCCTACTTTCCTGGATAAGAAGGTAAGAGTAGTAGGTAGTCGTTTCCTAGATAATTCCCCAATTTCCAATAAGAGATTATGTACGTAGGGAAAGTTGAGTTGAAGAAGAAGGTACTTTCCGAGTGAGTGTCCTTGAGATTAACATTGGTTATATAACAGATTATGCTCAAAGAAATCTTTGACATGAAAATGGCTTTCGTTTGTATAAAATCCTGTCCTAAACTCCGAACGAAATGCGGGATTCTGAGCATTTTGTTTATTTATATAACTTTTACAGGACACTCTATATTTGACTTACTTCGATAATTTTATTTTATATGTATGTCGGAAATACGTTACATCAATCGTTTGACATGACTAAGCGCGACGTCGCCGGTGCCACCAGGTGTCGCTGGACAGAGTCTATAACGCTAGCACTTGATCAGAGTTAAAGCAGAGTTTGTTGTTGACGGGTAAGCAGTGAAGACGTTTAGAAACTGTCGCGCCTTTCGTATAGTAGTGTCGTGTACCTACAGTGTGTGATTCGCTAGTTTGATTAATTTGTTCGTGAATTACAATTTGATTTGAACTGCAAACGGTTTTTCTATTGCGCAATAACCAACATTACCCATAGTACGCCCACAGTAGTTAAATTATGGCTGAAAATAAAGAGAGAGACATACCTTCTCCGTCATGTATATATATATAATATATTTTAAGTAAATAAAACGAAAGGCATTGTTTTGTTGTTTACGAAACTGTTTTTCGCCATTCCTGTTTGTTGTGTTCTGTTTGTTGTATTTGTTTAAACCGATTTGCCAAGCAATGTTGATTATGGTGAAATTGCATAACAATAAATTAGTGTGGATAGACTCTTCGACTAAAAGTAGAGTATAAACTAAGTAATTATTGCTATAATAATATAAGCTCAAGCAATATAAAGTTCATGGGTATTTTGCATAATTAATTAAATCACTTTGCACCACTCGTAACATAATCTTAATTACCTATTGTTGATAACCCTGCATTTATCTACTGTACCTACCAATACATTCGCGCATGGGTGCATGCGTATTAATATCATCTATTTACTTACCTACCACTAGGTACAGTCAGCAAAAGAGATAAGTATGCAAGGTCGCCGGATAAAGTTGAAGTTTAGTAAGAAAACGATGGATATTTTCGAATAAAAATTTACTTAATTAATAGAAAACAAATAGTTCATTTATCAATTTAAATTTCACTTGGAAACATCCATCGGTTTCTTACTAAACTTCAACTATATCGACGACCCTGGTTACTTATATCTTTTGGTGACTGTACTTATATTTTTCGCTATCAACACAGCACTCACCGTTTCATTTAATAAGAAGACCCAAAAAACACGCTGAACGAAAATAACTCAAGAATCGTGTCACCGCGTACATACAAATCGAGAAAACTATAAATGTTTTGTGAAAATACTACATCACTGCCAAAGAACATACATTTTCACTTATTTCTTCAGAACACGGAAAAGCACAACTCGGATATTAGATATTATTTGTCCATTTTTTTAAATGAAAATCTACAAATTGTATACTCCAAAGTTTACTCAAGTGCACACCGTTCCATTCGGTCACATTCGTTCGTTCACTGATCTATTTACATACAATTTAATTATAACGGATTGATGCATTTGTAAAGTCTATTTTTATTCATTCAAGTCGCTTCCAACTGCCTATTGAATGTGCCATTAATTTACTCGTTGCTTAAAACGCACTTTATTACAATGATCATCTTTTAAATTGGCGGCCTTGTGTATTTTTCCTTAAATAATACATATTTTTAACACTTTACAATTCTCGAGACACACCTGCATAATTGTTTAATCACACTATTGATATTATTTTATAATTATCTTTTTTAGGTGACGCCATTACAATTTTGCATTGATGTAGTTCAAAATTTAGCCGCGTAAAACGAAAATAGAACGTCGTATTCTTTTTAACTATATGAGACGACAAGCACACCGTGCGACGTCTAGTGAGCAACTAGCGATGTGGCGCTTCCTACATCCGTTCGGTAATGGACGGCCCTGGCCTTGCCGCGGCCAGACAATGCTGCAGCACTTGATTTTATTAACTAATTGTACAATTGATTGCTTCCAATTCATCAAAGGGCTACCAGGGTCTACTTATTACAGGTATTAGCCACCTGGATGCCCAACACAACGAGAATAATCAGCTGCTTTTTCGTCGCTGTAAATCTTCGAAAATACTTTGAATCCCTTAGGCATCAGGCAGGATACTAATATGACAAAGGCCAGCAGATAATCGTAATTAGCAAAGATATAGATCATTCTAGAAACTAGGTACAATATACAAATTGTTGTTCGTTTTGCAGCTTTTTAACTGACTTCAAAAAAAGGAGGAGGTTCTCAATTAGTTTTTTTGTTTTTTGTGTTAGCTTAGAACTTTTTTCTAGGTGAACCGATATGAATGATTCTTTTTTTATTTGAAAGCTGGTATTTTTCATGTGGTCCCATATAAATTTGATCAAGTTCTGTCAAGGAGTTTTTGAGTTTACCTTAATACTGCGTATTTTTTCTACTTTGTCTAAATTGATGATGTTTTAATAATTTCCTATCACTGTTGTTTACATAGGTATCAAGTAGTGGTAAGTTTACGAATTTGTGTGGGGTAGATACCACAACCAAAAAGTGAAAAATAAAAACTTTTTTTACAAAAAAATCTATCAACTTCCAGAAAAAAAAAGTGAAAGTGTTTGGTTTTGTATTTTCGTTTTTTGCCACCGACATCCAAAATTAAAGTTATTTTTCACTTTTTTAGTGTTTAATTTTAGAAGTCGGTTGATTTTTTTTGTAAAAAAAAAGTTTTTAAAAGGGCTGCTGGAATTGGGCCAGGTACTTAGTGCGATAGACGATGGAATCGCGCCCCCTATGACGACATCGCTGTATATGGGTATACGACAGTATACCTCAAAGGCCTAAACGATATTGTTTCCGTTACTCATGTTTCCCATATGATAACAAGGTCGCGAAGACAAAAAATGTCGGAGTATATAAGGTTCTAATTGCCACTTGAAGTTACTTTTGAGAAAGTCTAAGTTCGATACTTTTTGTAAATCACATCCACATTTAATTATTTTTAAATCCCATGTCATAGGGGGCGAGCTTATTATCAACACCAGTGCTCAAATTCAGATTCCGCTTCGGAGGACAAACACTTCGCCCGACCTGGGGATCTAACCCAGGACCCCATGCTTAGCAGTGTTCGGTCACTATACTCGTAGAACAATGGGGCAGTCCTATGTTACTAGCACTGTAATTGCGTAACATACTTTCAATCACAATCTAAATCATTTTGAAGATATTGCTAATCCATTGCTTCATATGTTCGAAAAATGTGTCTGCTCAATAGAGTAAATAACGCAATGAATGTTGTTGAACTGTCAAAATGAAAGCCATCAATTTTTCGTACTCACTACCATTCAATCAATCAATCAATCAAAATATATTATTTCACATAAACCAACATGGGCACTTATGAAACGTCAGAAGCTAGGTGCACGGTTCCAATTGGTTGTTTCCTATGGAGAAGAGCCGGCAAGAAACTCCACGGTTACTCTTTTAAAAATAAGGGGCTTTTACAATGTTTCCAATTACAGTGTTGATAGATATGGGAGGACAGTGTAGGCCTGTCAACAAGTAACATGTACTCAACAAAATATAAAAAGGTCCACAAATCTAGTCTACAAGTTAGGTCTACAACGTTCTCACATTCACAAAATATAAAAGAATCTATATAAAAATAAAAGCCTATTTAGACCAAATGACATGATTGCCATTACTACTGTAACAAATCGGAATCAAAATCCTATCCACAAAAGCCATAAATAACGAGTTCAAATAAGAATCCGTAGTCAGGAAAGAAACAAAAAACTTCGTAATTTGGGAACAGTTTATACACATTTACTTAGTGATGCCGTTAATGTGGTACCAGGGAAGCCACATGTGCAGAAGGAATTATTGCCAAACTTCCTAGTCTTCAACGTAGTCTTTAATGTTATAATATGCATTTTTGATAAGTATACGTTTGATGTGGGTTTTGAACATTCCATCGCTAAGTTCTGTAACTGACTTTGGCAACTTGTTAAAAAAGCGGATACTGTTTATGAGAAATGACTTGCTTGTTTTAGTTAATCTAAATTTGGGTATTACAATTTCATTTTTGCTACGTGTATTTATATTATAGAAATCGCTTCTTATTTTGAAAAGTCCTAAGTATTTGCGAACATACAAAATACTTTCTAAGATATAAAGAGAAGGCAGAGTTAGTATATCAATTTCTTTGAATTTGTTTCTAAGAGACTCGCGAGGACCCATTTTATAGACCGCGCGGATTGCCCTCTTTTGTAAAATGAAAATTGAATCTACGTCAGCTGCCGATCCCCACAGCAGAACACCATAAGACATAATACTGTGGAAATAAGCAAAGTATACTAACCTAGCAGTGGCTATATCAGTCATTTATTTATGATCACTAATTACGGCTTATTTTCATTTACATTTCTCTATGTACCTACCTAAATTAATAAATATCGGTCGGTCACAATTTGAGGAAAATAAAGTTATTTAGTGTGATAGTGACCGGCGGTGTAGCAACACATACCAACATTATGTCTAACGTAACTTTTAACGCGACCCAAGTCATGGACGCTGGCACAGATACTGACTTTCTTCCTCCAAGTCTCCTAGAGAACTATATTTGGATCACTGGAATCATCCTATCATCGCTATGCTTGATATTGCAAGTAGTGCTCTTCATAATCAGACCCAAGATAAGAAAAATAGACCAGAAGATACTCACTCAGCTGACAATAGCAAGACTAATGAATTCAATCCTAGAATGCTTGTTGGGGAACTTTATATTTAACCAGTATACAGTGGATGTAACGTTTGCAGTGTACGTGCAAACGGACGTCGTGTTGATATGCTGGATGTTCCTGTTCACGAAGAATTTATACGAAAAAGTAGTGTTTGTGTTTGTGTTGCAAAAATGGGATTTCATTGTTCTGTCTGTAGTGATTTGGACCATAGTTTCGATACCAGTAGGAGTGTTGTGCCCTGTTTTCCTCACAATTTTTCCTGAACATTTTAACATATACTACAAAGTTTACGCATGGGTAAAGTTCATCGTTTTGTCTCTGAACGTTTTGTTCTTCTGTAGAATCTTCTACGTCATCATAACCAGAAGCCGGAACTCTAATAGAAATTTTACCGGAATCATAAAAACTTGTGTTATCTCATTTATATTGGTTTGTATAACGAGTTTACAAGTTTTTGTTACTGATATCTTATCATACCTAGAAGTGAGTAAAATAGTGACAGATGCTTTTTGTATAATTAATTCATATCAAGTGATAGCGGTTACTATTATTTTTCGCAGTCTCGCCAACAACAACGCTGACTAAGCATATGCAGATCAGTGCTCGTATTTAATTGAATTCAATCTTATTATTGTATACTGAGATATTGGTATGTAGGTTAAGCTGATGTTTGTATGATGAATCAATGTAGTTTTAGGTAGGTAATTAAGTATGTATTATTTATATTTGACCACATCCTCATCGTGCATTTAAATGACTTTGTAGAAGAGGCTGTAACATTATCCGTCAATTAACAGACGTGGATACAGCGAGACTAGTATATTTTAGTTACTTTCTTAACATCATGTCTTACGGGATTCTGCTGTGGGGACGGGCTGCAGATATTGATTTTATCTTTATTCCGCAAAAGAGGGCCACAGAGCCATCTACAACCTCCTCAATCGGGAAACTCTAAGGGAACTGTTTAAAAAAATTAACTTCATGACGGTATCTTGTAATATATATACTAAATAATATCTCTTATCTTCATCATTGTATCATATATATATATGAAAACATTATGTATGTTCGAAAAATTCTACTTCTTCTAAATAAGATAGGTGACAGGCATAATTTCAACAATAGAAATAGGAACAAATTTCATCAACCACGTTTCTGGTTGTTTAAAGTACGAGTACATACTTCTTTTATGAGGTACTTGTACTACAGTGTAAAATGTTATAATAAAATATCACTCGATATTCTTCAACTAAATGAGAAGAAATTTAAAACATGCATTAAACGCACACTATGTAGACAAGCATATTATAAGTTGGATGATTAGATCGTAGATAAAAATGCTTGGCTTTATAATGCTGGTCCTGCTCCACAGCCACTTAGGCTCACTAGTTAAAAAGTTGAATGTTTGGAAGAGATTCTTGCGGTTTATTTTTTCTGACATTGCGAACTTAATATTTATTTTTTATTAAATAAGTTTTATTTTTGAATCCTACAATAGATATTATCTTTTCTTTTTTGTAGTAAAATTTTATTCATATCTCAAATACATACCAAACTTAGTTTTGTATAATTTAGAAGCAATTTTTTCATTTTGTAGATGTAAGTACCATGGTTTCGTTTATTATGTGATTATTATGTATGTTGACTTGAAAGGATGGCAGTTGAGACTGTCATGCTCATTTAAATGTCTCACTGATGGTGACGCATGTGTTGGATCATTCGGTTCCCTATTAAATGGTTCAGCTGGATGGTAGTGATCCACGCGTCATGTTCGTGAACGGGCGTCGTGCGGGTGGAACCGCGTGGCACAGTTACTATCATAATAAAAGGAAATGATCCAATATGTAATTTCTGTGCTACTTTTAGTCATTGTAATTTTGTATTGGGATTTCCTTCACACACACGAGTCATGCCTATTGTGATTCAACATTTTTGTCAATATGGCCCTGTTCTGAATGCCAGTGGGTCAACCACAAAGAACGTCATACTACAAGTAGAGGCCCGGTTTCATGCGCCAGTAGTTGAAATAAGCACACGATATGGATGCACACATGAATAAGGCCTTAACAGGAATCGTGTGGGAACTCAAGCAAAACCTGTATAATGCCGGTGTACTTAACTATTATCTGTATTTACAGCTAAATGAAACAACTGGACTTCTTCGTCTTAAGAGCGCATACACGAGTCCACTAGCGCCACTCCTTTAAAAAAGTATTATCTCGTGACTCAGGAATTTTAAAAAACGGCTCAATAAGCGACCTCGATAAGTGTGTCTACAATTTTCTAATACCTTTTATAAACTTTCATATTGAGACACGAAGCAGCAAAATTCGATTTAAACAAAAGCGGCCACATTCATTTAAATCGTATTTTGTTGCTTCGTGTCTCAGTATGAAAGTTTATAAAAGGTATTAGAAAATTCTAGACACACTTATCGAGGTCGCTTATTGAGCCGTTATTCAAAATTCCTTCTGAGTCACGAGATAATACTTTTTTAAAGGAGTGGCGCTAGTGGACCCGTGTGCGCCCTCTTAAAAAAAAACTTTTTACAAAAATGATACCGACTTCCGATAAAACACTACAGAGTAAAAAAATACATTAATTTCGGAAGTCGGTTCATTGGTTTTGTATTTTCGTTTTTAGCCACCGACTTCCGAAATTAAAGTTGTTTTTGTAAAAATGTTTTGTTTTTCACTTTGTTGTTGTGGTACCTACCCCATAACAGTGACAGGAAGTTATTATAACATTATCAATATACACAAAGTGGATTAAATACCTACGTATTATTGAAGCTAACTCAAAAACTATCCAAAGTTAATATAATTTGTATGGGACTACCCCTGAGGTTTTACCTTATCCATTAAAAAAAGAATTTTCAGAATCGATCCTCATTTGCCGGAGATATGGCGTAACAGACATACAAAAATGTATACAGACGAATTGAGAACCTCTTCCTTTTTGAAGCCGGAAATGGTGATTGCCGACAGAAGTGAAAACCCCAAAATGTACACAGGCCGCTGCGTGTCGCCTGTCTGGTGCAACATGTCACGTCACATAGCATGTCGGTGCCATTAGCAAGTTCGTGACGTGAACCCATAAGTTTTGCCCCTACCAAAAATCGCTCAACACGGCTAAAGAACTTTTCACTTCATAAATAGTCGAGAGGTGTCGCTGTGTGTTTTTGTACACTTGGCGAATGAGAGCTAGACCGGAAAAAGTTTATCATTTTGAAAACACTTTTGTTACGTAGCAAAAGTGTCGTGACGGTCTTTCGCCAAATGTGCCGAGTATAACAATTTCACAAAATATAACCGTTGAGCTCCCCAAGTCGTAAGTTGAGCTGCACGATTACTGAAAAATGCGTGCACTGACTGAACGGGTCCACTCAATCTGTGTGGTTCTTTCCTCAAAAGACCATTTCGGACACCAATCTATATGGTCTTCATATAATCTGACCAAGATTATGTCTGGATTTTAAAAGAGACTGTAACCTCTGAGTTATTTTCGGCCTTTCTTCTCTGAGTAGTCAGCTAAGAAACGTCGACCTCATCTAGTTTAATAAATATGATAGACGTGTAAAGTGATTGTACAAACCTACTTACAGAAATAAAATAATTTATCATAACGTGCGATAAGGAACTCGTTCTCAACAAATCTCAGATTCGCGCCGCGACACCGTGCGAATTTCGCAATAATGTTTTGAGAATAAATGGGAAATAGACTGGAAAATTACTATAACGGTCTTCAATGTGTCTTTTCCCAACTATGCTGGGGTCGGCTTCCAGTCCAACCGGATGCAGCTGAATACCAGTATTTTACATGGAGCGACTGCCTATCTGACCTCCACAACCCAATTACTGGGAAACACGATATCCCTTGGTTAGTAAGGACTTTTTCCGTACGCTGACGTTACTATCGCTACGCTAAAACAATTGTCACTAGGTTACGGTTGCTACACTTGCAATTGGTTGATTTTGGGTAGTCACTCTGTACTATGTACGAGTATAACCGACTAAACCTGATTTGCTATACACGGCTAAAGTACGAACAGTGCCAAGTGGCTCATCAATTGGAAGTCCGTGACTGTACATCTCAGCCAAATCCATCGGGAAAACAGTCGTGACGACAAAAACTGGCTCGATGGTTTAAAGTTAAACTGTGTTAAAAGAAAGATCTTCTTGTACTAAGACCGTTTATTCATGTTTCTGATAAATAATATTCAGTGTTTAATAATAAGGTCGTTTAATGTTATCATGACAGTGTAGGTCTTTTTAATTAGAAAAAGGAGTGCGTCGCTTCTGCGCCATTGCCGTGGAGGCGGCTCGAACGGGCTTGTGAAGTCGTGAGTGTGTTGTCCAAGCTGTGGAACTCGCCTTTTTTGCGGAGGTGGCTGCAGCTGCATGCCAGCGCCTGCGATTATTATATAATGTAATATATGTTTTAATTTTTTAACCGACTTCAAAAAAGGAGGAGGTTCTCAATTCGTCTGTATGTTTTTTTTTATGTGTGTTAGCTCAGAACTTTTTTCTGGGAGAACCGATTTGGATGAATCTTTTTTTTTATTTTATAGCTGGTGCTTCACATGTGGTCCCATTTAAATTTAATCAAGGTCTGACCAGTATTTTTTGAGTTATCCTTGATACTGCATATTTTTTCCATCTAGTTTATATTGATGATGTGTTAATAATTTCCTGTCACTGTTATAAATTACGTACCAATTAGTGATAAACGAATTTGTTTGGGGTAGGTACCGCAACTAAAAAGTGAAAAATAAAAACTTTTTTCAAAAAGTCGGTGGCCAAAAACGAAAATACAAAACAAAGACACCGACTCTTCCGAAATTAAAGTTATTTTTCACACCTTTTAGTGTTTTTTTTTTGGAAGTCGGTTGTTTTTTTGTAAAAAAGTTTTTTAATTTTGAGCTTAATTTTGATTTTGATTTAAATTTCATAAGTTTGCAATTTTATTTTATACTATTTTGTACCATGACTTGTGTAAAATTTACCTATGGATAGGTATCTGAAATAAATGGTTTGATTTATCAGTTGCAGTTCAGGGTCAGGACCTATGTTACAATAAAACAATCATTAACAAAATATATTTTGACTTTTACAACTTCCACAATATCTAAAATCCAAAATGAGGTACGTACTTATCTCCACGAGTAGAAAATAAGGGCTGATGTTACTATAATAATAATAATAAATAATAATAATAAATCCTTTATTTTCAGGCTACTTTGGCCCATAGATAAATACCTTACAGACTAACATATATAACATAATAGTACAAAGTGTGTTAGTATATAAACTTATTACTAAGTTAGTAAAACACACTTCACTCGAGCACTGTCTTTGTGCAATCGTGTGGCACTTGTCCGCGGAAGCGACGGAACATTACACCTTGCGGCCAAAAGTCCTCTGCCATGACGAGGTGCAGGTAGCAAGTAGGTACTCGCACCACAAACGCCTTGAAGTTGACGTTGCGGCGCGATTCAAGCAACTGCACTCTCGGCCTGTACTTGGTCCTTTGGCATACGTACTCCACGACGTCCTCGGCCTTAGTGGTATAGTGTAGGCGGGAAATATACACGGGAGTGTTCGGCTGGGCGGCTCGAACAGGTATGTCGGGCTTGATAGGAGCTGTGCCGCAACGGTTCTTGTTGGTTCTTTGTCGGCGCTTCTTCCTCTGCACCGTCACAAAACCATCATCATCAGCCCGGTTCGATGCCCTTTCAGGCATGGGCTTCTTCGCGGGAGCGTTGGCGAGTTCGGTAACTCTCACAGGCGCTTTAGACACAGACATTGTGTCAGCGGGTTCGGTAACTCGAGCGGCGACACGAGGAGCAGCCGCAAGGGCGAGTGCAGGGTTGCGGGGCGCGCATGGCGCACGCTCTGCACACTCAGCATTGTTCGGCGACGACGAAGACATAACCGCTGACGCGAAACTTGCCCCCGATAAATTGAGGCACGCTCCACGACGCGTGTTGATATTAGATGCACTCGATGGTGACCCAGATACCGCTACAGTTTTACGCAACTCTGTTAATTCATTACGCAAATCAGCAACGGTGTTTTGGGATGCATCCAATCTCTTCTGCACATCCGCGAGGCTGGCCTTAAGAAAAACGATATCTTTCAATAGGCTTGTTACGTCGACGTGGTCGAATGTGACGGGGGGAAGCTTGTTTAAGTCCTTCGCCACAAATGTCGGCACGTCGTCAGGGTCGGTCTGTTTCAACAGCGTGATGATATCCTGCAGGCTTTTCTTAGTCCCGTCACGCCGGCGGGACACCATCTGGTCAGCTTTGTTTACCGACCTGTACAGTAGCAGCTTGGACTATCTTCAGGTAACTTCGATTTCAGCAAGAAAAAAATCTGTTTGACAGCTTTACTACAGAAATTATGTAAGACGATTGAAAAATCGGCCCTTAGTAAAGTAAATATTCTACATAAAAGTTTGCTATTTTTAATAGTTTCTTTCAAGGTTCATACAAATACTAGTTTTCTAAAAATCAATCTTCAGAATATGAGATCTGAGAAACACTTCTTTCCTTAAATACTGTTCTTAGTAAGACTGAGAAATATAATAGTAGCCGCTATCGCCTGGAAGGAAACTCATTTAAATGCACGATCAGGATGTAGTCAAATATAAGTAAGTACATACCTACCTTTTTTTTTTTTTGGGTGGGAAATCATCAAATGACCTCTCCCGCTCTGGGCGGAGCGGAAGGGCGTGTCAGACTCTTACTGACTAAAACCCACCCGTGTTCCTTCAGTTGCCTGTGCGCCAGGGCCACGGTAACTCTTTCGAACAATCCGCGACCCCGGCAGGCATCGGCCCTATCGTACCCCGTCAATTATGCTGACATCTCTTTGAGGCGCGCGTGGAACACAACGCGCCATCGACCCGGGCCTGGTCCTTACCGGACGGCGAGCTGCCCATTGCTTGCCGTCCGCAGGCCTGCGCCTACGGTGGCCGGGAATCGGCTATCGACTCCCGACGCCCAGGGTGTCTCCTCCTGCGGCGACTAGGGGCGTGAGGGCGCAATGATTGCCTGTCCCTCACGCGCTCCGCCTCCTCCTTCGCGAGCATTACTGCTTCGCAGAAGGAGGTGATTGCTTCCCATTCCCTCTCGCTCCGTACCATGGCATGAACCAGGGCCGGACGCGAGCGATCGCCGCCGCCGATCGCCGCCACGAGGACACGGCGGTGCTCCGCCCAAGCCGGGCAGGCCTCCACCGTATACTCCACCGTGTCCTCCGGTCGATCCACACAATGCCAACACCCGGGCGTTTCCTCCCGCCTTATCCGAAACAAGTACATACCTACCTAAAACTACAATCCGTCATACAAGTTTCTTAAAAAAAAAAAAAAAAAAAAATGTTTATTGCTTCAACTTAAATACCTTATTCTAGTTACAATGTGGAGAATCCATTTAAGCAAATAGTATGCTTGTTTTAGGATACTCCGCCCTTCCCCAGGTTATGTAATTGTATTTAAGTTATTAAACCTGATCATAATATTAGGTCTTTACCTATGAAATTGCCGTTCTGCAGTACTGGCCATTTCAAATCAAAATAATTTTTGTTTGGCTAAGAATTCTAATTTCAAATTAATTTTATTTTAAAAACATGGATTTTTTTTTCTAAAAGTAGTCATTTCTTTATTGATTAGTGTTACATTTTCATCGCATTTCAATCTTTTTCGTCATCATGGATACGTTAAAAATTCGAGTAATTATGGAATATGAGTACCGTCGTGGCAGCAACGCGGCACAAGCGGCACGCAACATCAACGACGTTTACGGAGCTAACACTACAAACCAACGCACCACCTGTTATTGGTTTGCTCGCTTCCGTTCTGGAAATTTCGACCTGAAAAATGAACCTCGCGGTCGTCCGAAGACTTTGGTCGACAATGACGAATTAAAGGCGATTGTGGAAGCTGATGATACACAATCTACGGCTGAATTAGCAGCAGCTTTCGACGTTAGCGTCAAAACAATATTGGTCCATTTGCGTCAAATTGGCAAGGTAAAAAAGCTTGACAAATGGGTGCCCCACGAACTCAATGATCGCCAGCGCGAAGTACGCGTCGAGACGTGCCTTGCACTGCTCAACAGACACACAAATGAAGGAATTTTGAACCGCATTGTTACCTGCGATGAAAAATGGATTCTGTTTGATAACCGTAAGCGCTCAGCAAGTTGGTTGGATCCTGGTTCAGCACCTAAACAATGCCCTAATCGAAAACTTACCCCTAGAAAAGTGATGGTCACTGTTTGGTGGTCTAGCGCCGGTGTGATTCATCACAGCTTCTTACCAAACGGGGTGAGCATTACTGCAGATGTGTACTGTGAAGAACTGAACACAATGATGGAGAAGCTGGCGCATCTCCAACCAGCATTGGTCAATCGCTCGTCTCCGCTGCTCCTGCACGACAACGCGCGACCTCATACTGCACAGCAGACGGTCTCCAAGTTGCAAGAACTGGGGTTGGAAGCTCTCCGTCATCCGCCCTACTCACCAGACCTTGCGCCTACAGACTACTACTTTTTCCAGAATTTGGATAACTTCTTGGCGGGAAAAAAATTTAATACCCGAGAGGCAGTACAAAATGCCTTTGAAGAATTTGTTGCCTCCCGTCCAGCTGATTTCTTTAAGAAGGGCATCAATAAACTGCCACTGCGATGGCAAAGATGCATTGATTGCATGGGTGATTACTTCGATTAATACAAATAAAAAATTCATGAAAAAAATTCGTTTAAATTTTTTCATACAAAACGGCAATTTCATAGGTAAAGACCTATTATTAAATGAACTTATACAATTAAAAATGCAGGAACAAAATGGGTACTTACACAGTATTGTTATATGAGCAAAAGACAAATAAAACAAAGACAAATAACGCGCTGTTCTGTGTGTAGGAGAAGGTGTGGAGGTGAATGTGTATGTAGTATGTGTATGAGAGTGAGTAGTGGGTGAGAGTAAGTGTGGGGGGGTGAGGGTCATAATCCAAACTTCATACAGGTGGAGATTAATTATTATCTAGGTTTTATATAATAATGTAGCTAACCCTGCGACTAGTCTTGGGATCGGAATCAATGTAAAACATTAACTTCCATTAGCGCCATAAATAACATAGCGTAATATAAACACAACACACTTCTTAGACACACAACAGACTGAACACAAACGCACACACACACACACACACACGCTGAAGTATGTTATTCTGAACACTAGCTTAACGTACATACCTACTAACATCTCAATATACAAAAAACTTTTTTGCAATAAAACAACCGACTTCCAAAAAAACACTTTTTTTTTTTAAATCAGTTTAATTTCAGAAGTCGGTGTCTTTGGTTTTGTATTTTCGTTTTTTGCGACAGACTTCCGAAGTTAAAGTTATTTTTCAAAATAAACGTTTTTTTGGAAGTCGGTGTTTTTTTTGGAAAAAAATAACATTTTTCACTTTTTAGTTGTGGTACCTACCCCACAGAAATTTGTATACCACTACTTGATATGTAAATAACAGTGACAGAAAATTATTAAAACATCATCAATATAACTAAGTAGCAAAAAACGTAGTATTAAGGATAACTGAAAAACTTCTATTCAAACTTGATCAATTTTATATGGGACCACAACAGAAGCATCAGCTTTCAAAAAAAAAAGAATCATACAAATCGGTTCACGTAGAAAAAAGTTCTGAGCAAAAAAAAAGAAAAAACATACAATCTAATTGAGAACCTCCTCCTTTTTTTGAAGTCGGTTAAAAATAAGATAGCACTGACCTGCATGTGTTTAGTCAGCGTTGTTCTTGGCAAGAATGAGAAATATAATAGTAACCGCTATCACTTGATATGAATTAATTATATAGAAAGCATCTGTCACTATTCTACTCACTTCTAGGTTGGAAAATATATCATTAGGAAAACTTGCAAACCCGCTCTACCACACGTTATACAAACCAATATTATTATGAATGAGATGACACAAGTTTTTATGATTTCGGTAAAATTTCTATTCGAGTTCTTGCTTCCGGTTATGACGATATAGAATATACTACAGAAAAATAAAACATTTAGAGTCATAACGATAAACTGTTTAACCACGAGTATGCCTTATAAAATTCATAGAAATGATCCCACGTAAAACAAACTGGGCCCAACACTCCTATGGGTATCGTAAGGATCCAAATCAATAGAGACAGAACGATGAAATTCCATTTTTTCAACGCAAACACTAGCACTACTTTGTCGTACAAATTCTTGGTGTACTTGAGACATCCAGCATACTAGCACAATATCAATCTGCAGGTACAACGGAAACGGCACCCATATCATGTACAAAAAGGCATCCATGTCGTCTATCAACAAGGAAGCCATCGTGTATTGTCTTGCTGCTCTCAGCTGCGTCAACATTTTCTGGTCCATTTTCCTTATCTTGGGTCTGATTTTAAAGAGCAGGATTAAGCATGGTGATGATAAAATGATACCGGTGATCCAAATATAGCTTTTTAACAGGCTTGGAAGAGCAGACATCGTGCTGGTATGTCTTGCGGTGCCAGCGGTCAATATGATACGATGCTATGTCTTCAGGTAGATTGTATTTTATTATATATTATTTACGTTAATTTGCATTTTATACGTATTAGTTTATATGCAGTTTCTAACCAGTGTCTTTTTCCTTGAATGTTATGTAAACCTATAATCTGTTTATACGTACAGCTACAAGCATAATTATACTTACTACTATGATCAGCTCGGCAATAATATCTGGTTTCATGATTCATCCATTAATATATGACGGCAAAAACATGTGTTAATTTTTTGTGAAAGGCATTACAAGTAGCAGCGTATAAATACATAAAATAAAATAATAACTTTTACATTTAGACATTGAAATTCATAGAATGTTAGTACAGTATAACGCATGAAACCAGTGTTAGTAGTTAAAAAAACATGAATATTACTTATTTACTAATATGGGCATTAACCCAGTGCTGGACGTAACCGTGTCCAGCCCATCCGCAATAACAGCCAGAATCCTATTGGTACAGCATAATCAGCCTATAATGTTCACAGTACTGGGCCACAGGCCTCCTCACTTCAAGAATCGAGAAGAGTGGGCTGTTGGTGTTGGCGCGTCATCTGCCGAGCGCGCGGTACATCGTTTGTGGAGCACGGCGTGGAAGCTGCCAACGTGTGCGTCAGCGAACGTGGCCGACGCACTGCACCAGCGCGGAAGCCCCAATGACGCCCTGAGCGCATTGTCATATTGGACGCGCAGGGCGCTGAATGATCTTAGCGCATAATGAGCCTACAAGCAGCACGTGTATAGCGATGAACAATGAGCTCTGAGCAGTGTTATTTTTACTTGAGCATTAGGTACAACGTTTAAACTTGTGGGCTATCATGTTCGCTATGATCGTCAGTGCCCTACGCTCCCTGTCCATGTCCTCAACGCATCGTCGCGTAGGAGATAAGTGACTAATGAAAATGGATGTTCCGTTCAAAGTCACGGATGGATTCTGATCTGGTGACTTGGTACCTGCTTTAAATACCATGAGCTTACTTTTTGTGACATTATATTTGGAGCCATGACTGCTAACATGCATAACTCATATTATTAACACAAATATTATCTATGTGATAGCCGACATGCTGAGCTAAACGATTAGCGCTTTTATATAAAGATTAAACAAAACTGGGGATGATAATCTACCCTGTCTTACTCCACATTGTAGTGCATATGGATCCGATAAGATCCCAGCCCACTTTATATAATTGACCTGACTCTAATACCAGAACTTTAGGATACCAATATTGTCTCATCAGGTAAATTGGTTTCCTTTACCTTAACCTAGAATTTATCATAAGTAACAAGGGGTCAAAGCTTTTGAGAGGTCTAAATAAAGGCATAAATAGGCGTTTTACAATTCAACAGTGCACTTTAGGCTCAGAATAGCGCTCGATGTAGAAAATCCAGCACGAAAAACCAAACTGAGCATCATATAGGTGTATGAACTCTGTTAGCTGAGCCTCAAGCACTCGGTCTAGAACCGTTACAATAACGGTAGCCAGTGAGATCGGCCTATAATTAGATTTGACCGAGCTATCGCCAGTCTTGTTTTTTTAAGTATGGGAGTAAGTATTGTTTTCGTTAGCTCCCTAAGTAGGTAGGAGCGTCCAATGCACGAATTAAAAAACATCGATAAAAGTCTAGAGATGTGAGGTCCAGTATTTTGCACATGTTCGATGCTGAGCCCGTCATATCTCGGTGATTTCCCACCATTCGCATTTTTCAAAAGAAATCGTATTCCTTTAGCTTTCACTTTTAGTTTGATGTTTTCACACACGGGGTTCCACGATGAAGTGATCTTTAAACATGTTAGTGATCATCCTTGCGTCGGTGACACCCTCGACACTCAAAGGAATGCCAGACCAGCCAGTCCCAGCCAGCCGGCCAGCAGGCCAGTGCCAGTTTATTGGTATGTTTCCAAAATTACCGAAACTTATTATTCAAATGCAGTGTCGCTAGCCAAGCCAGCTTTATCTGCTCCTGGTGTCGTTGGCAACATTTAAGCTAAGCTTTGAAAATCTTTCTGCTATGACACATTGCTTCACGAATGAAACCTGTGCACTAATTACGTAACACACTATCTATCGCAATCTGAATCATTTTGAAGCCTATCGCTAACCCATTGCTTCATATGTTCGAAAAATTTGTCTGCTCAACAACGTAAATAACACAATGAATGTTGTTGAACTGTCAAAATGAAACCCATTCCTATTGTTAGTGTGTTACGAAATTACCCCGCTGCTTTAGGTTTACCAAACAATAACCAGTTCTGAAAATCGAGCTTCGTGTCCCTATGAGCTTCGCCAACATACTTATTCCACTACAAAACGAGACTCACCTCACTCAACTCACCTCGAGCCTCACTAAACGCTGAGACACTATCAGTATCCAAATTATCTAAGATTTGTCTGTGCTTCACATTATTACACCGTTTGTAAGAGGATTCAAGATTCAAGTTTGTTTATTTGTTTTTTTTGGATTCTGCTAATTCCATTGAAAAGTCATTTGTCTTAAGAGGCTTACAAGAGCTAAAGCGCGGTCACTGTCAGATTGCATAGAAAAGAAAGAGACGCGCGATGACACAACGCTGGTAATTTATTCCAAAATATGAAGCAATTATGGATTTACAAAAAAACTATCCATTGGACTAAAAAATTAAAACACTATCACGTTAGTATGTTACTTGTAGAATAATCTGACAAAAAATCTGAATGTTTACATGTATATTAGTATGGTTTTTATCGTTAAAATATTTTTTTAGAGGTATCAATTTAATTGTATTGTGTTTTCAACACACTATCTAACTAGCTTATATCCAGAAGAATATCATATATTTTTCTGATTTTGGTTACTGCAGTGGATCATATATTTTAAGGCATTATACATTTGCGTTTAGGTCATGTAGTCCCCTTAACAAGTTATTCCAAAGGTTTGTATACATACCGTTTTGTTTAGGTTTTCTCTCACCCCAGGTCGCTTTACTTTTAGGTATTACTTGAATCACATTTTCATTACACTAAAATTACACTTAACGGACACAGGATAGTGGTCAGACAAGAACACATTAATTATAATGTACTGGTCATGTGTACAGACATCTGAGTTGATAACAACTCACATGTCTGCAACAGAGGGCCATGCTGCATTAGTAACAAGTATGTGGTCTAACCAAAACGCTTATGCGCTTCACTTACTAAAGTGTGCTTGCTTATCAGAGTCCACCCCAAATTTTACAATGTCGGCACATACCCAGTCCAGTAAATATGTGATATCGAAGGAAAACCGAAACTTCTGGCGAGACATGCGACGCCAAAATATAGGATACTGCATCGGCTTCGAAAATATGTGTCAATGCTATAATAACGGACATGTTTTGCGTCATAAATATCTGTCTACTCCGTGTAATTCACAAGAATGTGATACCTACCTCGTTGTGATCGAAAATATCTGACATCACTTTGGCAGCATAAAAACCTGACACGTTCCTAGCACGGTCATGGTATGATACGGTGTAGTGGGCAGACTTCTTTATCGATTCACGACATGCCACGACTATCGCATTTTGCAATAATGTTTAGATAATTACGTATTGGTAATATTGGTATGAAATAACGAATAAACAGAGAGAAAACGGCCATTAGGAAAAGTTTATGTTAAAAATGTTTCTAATGTCTGTGTAGTAGTAAATGGTGGTAATTTAATATCTTCAGGATTAATGTACTTCACATCTGTTACATTCTTCGTTAGGTTTGGTGCAACAATAAAACAATGATTAACAAAATACTTTTTACTTTTACAAAATACTTTCAACATTACTAAACTACATTAAATCTAAAATGGCACTCCATCAGTACAATCTGACGAAACTAATAATCAAGATTATTCTTAAAGAGGAAAAATTAAGAAAATACGTTTGTTTGCGGTAAACATGACGCAGAGAAAAACACACAAAGACAAAAAAGAACAAGGTGGGGGAAAATATGCGTCAGATCCACGCAAAACGGCAATCGCTCAGCATAATGGTACGACCCTGTGCGAGACAGAGCCCCAGCACTGGTTTTCAGCGACAGCCGGTGTTGATGTGATGACGTCAACCGTTACAGCATACGAAAATATAAAAATAACAAAAAATAAGAAATAATATAAACACAAAATGCCTAGTTCTAAATGAATATAAACATAATATAAATGGTGACATTCCGGGCAACGACTCATGCACGTTCTTCTCTTTGTCTAGTTGACAATTTTTATACAAAACTATATTTTACTCAAAAACGACCTTTAGAACAATAGAATTGATTTCTCTTTATTATGTAGGTACACCATAAAAATTACAGATATAAATGTATACATTTTTCATAAGGTGACACAATGGGCGGTCTTATCGCTAAAAGCGATACAATGTATAGATCCAAGAAACATTTCCTGCAGTGATCTACAAGTCCTTATAGACAGTTCTTGGCAAGAATCAGAAATATAATAGTAGTCGCTATGGCCTGGAAGGAATTAATTACACAGAATGCATTTGTCACTACAATCACTTCAAGATACGATAAAATGTCATTAACAAAAACTTGTAAGCTTGTTAAACAAACCAATATGAATGAGATGACACAAGTTTTTATGATTTCGGTAAAATTTCTATTAGAGTTCTTGCTTCTGGTTATGATGACATAGAAGATTCTACAGAAAAACAAAACATTTGAAGTCAAAACGATAAACTTTAACCACGAATAAGCTTTATAGTATTTATCAAAATGTTCCAACTTAATAAAGACTGGACATAACACTCCTATGGGTATCGTAAGGATCCAAATCAGTAGAGACAGAACGACGAAATTCCACTTTTGCAAGGCAAACACTAGCACTACTTTGTCGTACAAATTCTTGGTGTACACAAACATCCAACACACCAGCACAATATCAGTCTGCAGGTACAACGCGAACGTCACGTCCCTCGTGTACAAGTTAAACAACGAGTAAGTCATCATGTACTCAAGTATCGAATTTATCAGTCTCGCTACTGTCAGCTGCGTGAGGATCTTCTGGTCCATTTTCCTTATCTTGGGTCTGATTTTGAAGAGCACCAGTTGCAGAATTAAGCATAGTGATGATAGAACTATCCCAGTGATCCAGAAATATTCCACCACTTCACTTGGCTCCTCGCCTAAATCCTCAACTACATTGGTACTATTATCTTGGGTTACGTTAGCCATCGTGTCGGTATGTCTTACTGCGCCGGCGGTCACTATGATACTGCGCCTGCGAGGTTTTCCCCTTAAGCTCGATGTTATTAACTTGTTGCATGAATAATATTTATTGGTAAACACACATATAAAAGTTGCAATGTTTGTCGTTTACCAAGTAGGTACGTCAGAGATTCCTCTCTGATGCAGAAACAATATACGAATTAGAATGGACACAATTTTGTTTTTTTTTAAACTATTGAATTGAAAAAATACCGTAATATAATGTAGAGGGCGCTCCCCGAACATATATCATGGTATTTTTTTCATAAAAACTACTTAGGGTATAAATAAAGGGAAACAATAATGGTTCCGAAAAACAAATTAATCTCCGGCGATCTGTGGCCGACTATTATTCTAATTAACTAGCGTTATAATGAATTACCGACAAAAACACCAAAACATAAACGAATAAAAATATCCAATTTAACAACAAATAAGAGCATGTTCAAATTACATTTTCTCCTAAAAAAAAATGGATCTTCGATTAACAAAACTAAACTTCCGAATAGAATACTGAACCTCCGACAAAATTACTAAGTTACCGACAACAGAGGTTTTGTCAAAATAATCATATTTTTATAACTTGCATGAACTGTTTTAATTTATATTGTTGGTTATCAAATTTATGTTTTAACTCTCAATAATGATGAAAATACCTCAACTGTTCGGCCCGCGCGATCGGGTTCGGGTCGCGTTCGGCTGTTTTCGCGTGCGAGTTCGAAAGATCCGAGCGCAGTGCGCTTGCAAATTACCGAAAAATTTATACAAAATTAACCGACAGCAAATAATAAACTAAATTTCCAAAAAAACACTAAACTTCCGAAAAAATTACTAAGTTTCCGAAAATCCTAACCCTAAACAGTCGACGTCAGAGGCACCCCGAGGGTCGGTTGGTTAGGTTCCTTTAAACCCTTTAGTCAGAAATAGGAGCCCCGCAGCGCGGGGCTCCGCCGACCTGCTTATTAACCCTTACCCTAGCCGGTATAATAATACAGTATAATAGTAAAATATTCTAGGAAACAAAAGTCTATTTGGTTTTAGATTAAAGCATGAATACGACTGTTCTAACTTCTTAACGCCTGAAATAGGTACCGATATCGAAGCATACCCGTGGTAAGTAAACTTCATGATATATGATGCAAGTAAAAGTTATTGTTACAAGTACATATTTATATCTTTTATAAGTTTCTGTATAACCACTCAGAATAATATTAGGTCTTTACCTATGAAATTGCCGTTCTGCAAAATTGCCGTTCTGCATTTCAAATCAAAATAATTTTTGTTTGGCTAAGAATTCTAATTTCAAATTAATTTTATTTTAAAAACATGGATTTTTTTTTCTAAAAGTAGTCATTTCTTTATTGATTAGTGTTACATTTTCATCGCATTTCAATCTTTTTCGTCATCATGGATACGTTAAAAATTCGAGTAATTATGGAATATGAGTACCGTCGTGGCAGCAACGCGGCACAAGCGGCACGCAACATCAACGACGTTTACGGAGCTAACACTACAAACCAACGCACCACCTGTTATTGGTTTGCTCGCTTCCGTTCTGGAAATTTCGACCTGAAAAATGAACCTCGCGGTCGTCCGAAGACTTTGGTCGACAATGACGAATTAAAGGCGATTGTGGAAGCTGATGATACACAATCTACGGCTGAATTAGCAGCAGCTTTCGACGTTAGCGTTAAAACAATATTGGTCCATTTGCGTCAAATTGGCAAGGTAAAAAAGCTTGACAAATGGGTGCCCCACGAACTCAATGATCGCCAGCGCGAAGTACGCGTCGAGACGTGCCTTGCACTGCTCAACAGACACACAAATGAAGGAATTTTGAACCGCATTGTTACCTGCGATGAAAAATGGATTCTGTTTGATAACCGTAAGCGCTCAGCAAGTTGGTTGGATCCTGGTTCAGCACCTAAACAATGCCCTAAACGAAAACTTACCCCTAGAAAAGTGATGGTCACTGTTTGGTGGTCTAGCGCCGGTGTGATTCATCACAGCTTCTTACCAAACGGGGTGAGCATTACTGCAGATGTGTACTGTGAAGAACTGAACACAATGATGGAGAAGCTGGCGCATCTCCAACCAGCATTGGTCAATCGCTCGTCTCCGCTGCTCCTGCACGACAACGCGCGACCTCATACTGCACAGCAGACGGTCTCCAAGTTGCAAGAACTGGGGTTGGAAGCTCTCCGTCATCCGCCCTACTCACCAGACCTTGCGCCTACAGACTACTACTTTTTCCAGAATTTGGATAACTTCTTGGCGGGAAAAAAATTTAATACCCGAGAGGCAGTACAAAATGCCTTTGAAGAATTTGTTGCCTCCCGTCCAGCTGATTTCTTTAAGAAGGGCATCAATAAACTGCCACTGCGATGGCAAAGATGCATTGATTGCATGGGTGATTACTTCGATTAATACAAATAAAAAATTCATGAAAAAAAATCGTTTAAATTTTTTCATACAAAACGGCAATTTCATAGGTAAAGACCTATTATTTTCAGTATAATGAGACAGTTAAAATAGCACCACAGTCTATGAAAAATGAAAGGTAATTTATGAATTAATAGTAGGCAAGTAAAGATAAAAATTACAAAGCATAGTTTTCAGTAGAACGTAATTTATGCCGGTAGAAAAGTATTATCGCAATAAACAGTCATGTTTATTTTTCGAAGATTTCAGTATCTCATTCGGTCGTTTCGTCATTTTTATTCGGACAAAAGTAGTCGGAAAGTTAGTATTTTAGGCAGTAGATTTAATATTTTGAGTAAGGACAATTCTTCTTTTTTTGTCGGAGCTTTTATTACTACCCATAAATAAATACTCCTATATTTATTTATTCACTAAGTACACCAACAGAATAATGTACTTATAAACTAGCTTAAAACAGTTTTTAGGTAAAACTTCTAATGTAGGTACCATAACATTCAAAGAAAAAAAACATTGGACAGAAGCAGCTGGTTACCTACTACACTAGTAGTGAAACTAGTTACGACACTTTAGTTAGAGTGGTGTGATGTGGTAGTTTAGGTTAGTGGAGCGTACTCTGAACAAAATGTCACGGGGAAATAATATCCAAATAAACTGATTCAAGAACAAATACCTTAACAAAAATTATGTGACTGAGTCTACCAAATTTTTTTTTCGAATATCACTCAAGGCATCGTGAAATATGTCCAGGTCAGAATTTATGTTTTTGTTTAGCATATTATAGTTATTAAACGTTCTAGTTAGTGGACCATGGGTACCGACGATAGTACGGGGTCTTTTTCGTGTAACTGGAAGGGGAATCTCCGCTAGGAGGTGGCTGCAATAAATCTGTACGCTAAGAATTTTGTGCAAAAATTAAATACTGAGCATTACTCGACGGTCACGGAGCGAAGTCATTTTGAAGAAAGAGAGTCGCTGACTATATAATAAAGCCAAGGAAGCCAAGGAGCGTATGAAGCGTGTGAGTGGCTATGAATACCTTATAATATTTTTGCTCTGATTACAATGATTTCAGCAAATAGTGAGTGGTATGTGGCCAATATTTAAGATACGAGTAGAGTTCGTCCCATCATCTCCTCCTGCGCATTTAATAAATTCAATTTGTTTAATAACGCATATATCGTTTAAACTGCTAATAGGTTTAAGTGAAACCTCGTCATAGGTGGCAGCACAGTTCAAAGTCTACAAATCGCCATTGTTTTGTTTATATTTTCTATTTATTGTTTTGTGTCGATCACAAATTAAACGAAAACTAGATAATAAGTATGAGGATTGGAGTGTAGCATTATTAAAACACGAGCTAAGGAAAAGGGAAAGTCTACCACTGGTAAAAAAACAGCTTTAGTGGAAAAGCCCGAGAATTATGAACGTTTTTTTTTTAATTTATACGTTATCTTGTGTTGTGTTTGTAAACTTGAAGTTCATTTTTTGGTGAACATTGGAGGCGTACGATAGGAATAACCTGATCGAAATTGAAAACCAACTCGAGGATGATCTTCCTGAATGAAAATCGGTGTGAGTTGGTTTGGCACTCACGAAAATTGATGTGTAAACATGTGAGCTCGCACCAGTTTGGTTCACGCGCTCACATAGACACGCGTCTTACGCTGACGTCATCTGACGCTCGAAGTCTTACGCTTACGCGTCTGACGCTCGAAGTCCCAGCTAGCCCCTACCGTAGACCGAGCGCTAAGATGTTTACACATCAAAAACTTCAGAGATGTTTATTATAGCATTGATCTAATATGATAATATAAACACACACACGCACACCTTCACTATAATTTACGTAATATCACACGACAAGTGCCTGTAAGTAATAAAACGAGCTTAGTTCTCTTGTGATCACAAGAGAACTAAGTCCGACTCATGTATACCAATTTCTAACATAAGTGTTCAAAAAAAATTTGCACGACCATTTGTCTCGACGAAATATCGGGTTTCCAATTTTTTTCGGAGTGTTTTCTCCCACAATTTTCTCCTGTTAACATCTTTGGCAAACACATGGGTACCCGTGTTTTTGCAGTCAACAGCTGCGTAACGAGGAATATTAATTAGATAATTATGCGTAAAATAAGTCGCTTGTTTACAAAAATTGTATAGATGTGACAGCTAGCTGTGAAATTCTTGGACTTGAGTTTATCCAATGGTCAAATAATTAGCCTACGTTAAAGAAAATAACCACCCAAAGTTGGAGAGTTAACAATATGGCGGATGGTTAACTCAACCATAACAGCTGTTGTACAAGTTTTCTTGTTGTCAGCATCGTATTCCTCAAATATTTATTTATTTATTTATTATTTATTAAAACTTCTCGCACACAATAGTATACAAAGGCGGACTTAATGCCTTAGGCATTCTCTACCAGTCAACCAATATTCTTTGTATTATTTGTCATGATTTAAACATAGTTAGATATTATGATATTATGTCGGAAAGTTCAGACGACGATATTTTTGCGGAGTACGTGTTAATGAGAAGGCTGACAATGTTATACTACGTAACCCACCGTTGGACTCCTGAGATAGTGTAGACTTTTGCCAACGGTATCGGTTATCAAAGAAAACAGTTATTTGATTAGTCGGTGAAATTGCAGCCTATCTAAAACCGGCAACTTATCTAAAATCTGGAACCTACCTAAAATCTGCCACCACAAGGTAGGTAATGTACCTATTTCATGTTTCAATGATTGCATCTTTAATTGGTAAACTCATCTTCACAACAATATTATCCAACTTCAAATAATCTCTTGCGTTTTAGGAATCAAGCCATATTGCCCCATGAGCAATTGCTTACATTGCGATTCTACGTCACAGGCACCATGCAACGATGCTCTGGCGATTTTTTTGGTACCTATATCGAAATCATCTGCATGTAAATTTATCCACGCGGTCTCCAGAACTATTTGCACAAAAAAAAAAAAAAACTTTAAATGCCGCCAACCACAGGGGATATAAGGGGAAGTAGTGGTGAAGTTCGAGCCAATTGGCAAATTTGGAGCGATATACTGCACTCATATACGTATTCTAAACCTTAGTAGGTACATACATACCTATTCATTGCATCCATACTATACATATATCTATATATATAAAAATGAATCCCTATTTCCCTTGGTCACGCCATCACGCGTGAACGGCTGGACCGATTTCACATATATTTTTTTGTTGTGTTCGTTATTGTCAGGAGAAGGATCTTATGAAATAAAAGAATAAGGAAGTTGATCGGAACGTTACAAAATTTAAGAAAACTTAACGCCAATGTTAATTTTACATAACTGTCAGTTGTTTGAAATAACTGTCAGCGATTGACAGAATGCGCGCTGCATATATCGTTTAACACAGATGGATCGGTTGATAAATGAGTCGATAGTTTTAGTTTTAGTCAATAGTCAAAACTAAAACTAAACGACATATGACATTCATAGTTAAGACAGGACGACGTCTGTCGGGTCAGCTTGTAATATTATAAATTCGAAAATAACTCTATCAGTATGTTACCTTTTCAGGCCTAAACCACTGAACGGATTTCGATAAAATTTGATACGGAGATAGATGGCATCCCGGAGAACGACATAGGACACATACTTTTTGTCCCGGTAGAACGTTCCCGTGGGATAATTCATCCAAGTGGGCGAAACCGCGGGCAGAGGCTAGCCTTAAATAATAATAAAAAATGTAACTGCTTAGGTATATATATATTTTTTTAAACTAAAACACTTAGTTTTAGTCAAAAAAAATAATACATACTTAGGTAGGTACTTGACTTTATTTCAGAGGCTGACAATGCGGAGCTGTAGAGAAATAGGAAGGCCGTATTTTCTATAAAAACCCAGGTAGTTGCTGTTGGGGAATTTTAGGTGACTCTTGAAAGAAATTCCAAATAAGCTGATATTTAGTCAAACTTGTTTTGCCTCGATGACGAATAAAAATGGAGGAAAAATAACTAATTAGTACGCAACGTTGATTTGCTCATTTTAAACGAGCAGGCGTTGATGGAGATTATCTAGTAATGTTGATTGAAGTTAAGGGACTACTCTCATTTATTCAGCTCCAATCGCGTTTCGCTGAACGATTCTGGTCACACTTATACAGTTCTGCTTCTATCAGCCGCGTACAGCGTCGTAAGGACGAGAAAAGCCGTCATAGCGTGTTATCTCTGCTGAAACGCTTCCATCTACTGCGTACGGCGCTGAATCGGCTGCGAAGACTGTAAGCTACACATTTAGTATTGTGCCTTCAACATGGACAGTTCTATGTGCGATATTTTTATCGTTTCGCTTCTTGCAGAAGAAATAGATAAAATTTATAAAAAAAAAAAAACGCAAACGACAGTAGGTCGACCCATTGTGGGCAAATATGAATTTGGCTGGAGAATTTGTAGAGAATGGCGAATCTGCTTCGTAAAATGAAATAATTATAATTACTTTAAAAGACGTCCGAACTCTCTCAATCCTTGCATGCATAATGATTACGTAATAATAAATCAAATTTATGCAGGAACTATGCAGGTCGCAACTTGTCAACAAGGAGTCGAGAACCATCCGTGTACAGCGCTGTTCCGCCGCGTTCGACACTGAATGCGGCGGAACAGCGCTGAACGTGGCAAAACAGCGCTGAACTCTATCTCTAGCACTCGCATGATAATAACACATTTGTCCTCATTTTATAATTGTTTGCTGCGAAAGCTGAATGGATGCGTACGCATCTCCTCCATACAAAATCGTTGTTCTCTATGGGCATAAGCTGAATAGGGCTTAATCAGTGTGAGTAGTCCCTAAGGACGTTTAAGCGTCAAAAAATGTACGTTTAAGACCCGTGACTTGGTTGGACTCTGCTTCACCCAACGAGGATTTAGGTTAAGCAGGTGTTAATCATTTACTTTTATCATTTAACTTATGGCAACGTTTATAATTATTAAATATTAAAGTGTTGTAATAAGAATGAATACAGAATTCAGTCTTTCCACAGATTAGCTCTGATTTTGAATCAGTGATCTTTATTCTCATTGCTAGAAGGTTGTTGATGAGTTGCAGTCCGAGCGCAAATAGCAGTGAAAGGACTGTATCTCTGCCAATATTATTACTTTTTTTGTAAAATTTGCAGAGAATACCCGGTGCTTTAACATTCTTCTCAGCCCAAGACGGCCCTGGAAAAAACTAATTTCTGTTCTAAAAAGTACCCTCTCAAATGGAGCCAGAATAAGTCTTCGTTGAAAAGTATATTAAGTACTTACTACGACCAACCTTTAGGGGTCATTGTTGCTAAAACAGAAAAACTTGCAAACCGAGCAGCTTTGCTGGTCAAAATTAACTATAAAGTAGTTAAGAAAAGGCCCACATGGACGATAAAGGATGTCAGAGAAAGAGCTGGATCGTATCACATTGTTTTTGTTCTTCCCTGCTAGAGACAGAGGTTTGAACGTGCAGAGAGTTCTCAAGGGTACCGACGAAATGTACGCGCAGTAACTTTATCATATCGAGACTCAGACTACGGTCACCAGACCCAGTGAAGATGGAAAAGATGTGATGGCTAGCACACAGTGGTTGGTTTTTTTTCATATCGGTCTATCTGAAGTGCTCATTATACCGCAAAGCAGGTAAGAAAAGAAAGATTTGTTAAGGAATTAGCTAAGGCAGGTATCAGAAGATAACTTTTTATGCTTTCCATTGTTTTAATTTAAAGTTTCCTCGACATATTTTCCAGAATAAACTTATCAGTACCTCGATGTGGCGGTGCATATGGCGCGAAGATATTTCGTGCCAACCACATAGGAGCCGCATGTGCCCTAGTCATTTACAAAATGGACCGGCCCTGCCGATTTGTGATGAGCATCCAAGCTAACTAAAAAAGGTAGCATTTTGGGACCGACTTTATTCCTCATTTACATAAATGACTTGTGTGACCTTCATCTCACACGTGGTAAGATAATTACATTTGCCGATGATACGGTTCTTTTGTTTAAAGGCAACATATGGCGTGAGGCTTTTCAATTGGCAGATGAGGGTTTTGGTCAAGTTACTACTTGGCTTGACTGCAACCTTCTTACCCTAAATGCCCAAAAAACTAAGTACATTGCCTTCAGCATTTGTAATAGGACTCAACCACCTATTAATTCCTCATCTATCAAAATTCATTCATGCATTAATCGTCTGTCTTGCTCCTGCTATGATCTCTCACAGGTATCTTCCATCAAGTATCTGGGTCTTACTGTTGACCAAAATCTTCCATGGAAGGAACAAATAGCCTTCATGACTACTCGAGTTAGGAGAATGATCCACTTATTTAAAAATCTGCGGAATGTTTGCCAACCAAAACTACTACGAACTATTTATTTTTCTCTTTGCCAGTCAATAATGACTTATTGTATCACTGCTTGGGGAGGCACTTCTAAAACTACACTTTTATCCCTAGAAAGAGCGCAGCGAGCTGTACTTAAAGTAATTAATTTCAGGAGATTTAGGTACCCCACACATACACTACATAAAGAATTGTCATTACCAGAGATCGGAATAGGTAGAGTTTAATTACCTAATCTTCGAGGAAGGAAGTAACATAGAGTGGATAATACCTCCTCTAAAATCCCGGAATAATTATAATGACGTTTAAATCCCGGGAATTAAAAGCCACGAATTATTAATTGGACATTATTTATAGTTTTTACCATTTTTATCGCAATATAATATACACACAATAACCAGACAGCTTTTCAAGAATTTATTTTCTTATAATATGTAAAACAAAGCTCTTTAATTTAATAGTTTTAGTACGGAACCCTAAAAAATGTTATATGATTTTGCAAATCAATAATTTGTAACTATAAATAAAGTCCAATAAATAATTCATGGTTTTTAAATCCCGGGATTTAAACGTCATTATAATTATTCCGGCAATTTAGAGAAGGTATTATAGACTCTATGTTAGTTCCTCCCTCGAAGTTTAGGTAAATAAACTCTGCCTATTCCGATCTCTGGTCATTACTTACGATTAGACAATTGTTTATAAAAACTTCGATCCTACAGCAACACTCTAAGTTACCCCTTACAACAATCAGGCGTAGAAAGGATTTAGTGTATTGTGTTCCTAGAACCAAAACGGTATTCGCTAGCAAATTTTTTGAACACATTGGGCCTCATTTGTATAATCGGTTGTCTAGGAGTTTGAGGTTACGTGATTTGTCAACCTACGATTGCAAAAAGGTTTTGAATGAATTTCTACTCCAGATTAATTATGTTGACACAGAAAAGCTGTTAGTAAGCCTATCTATACAAACACAAAGCTCGTATTCACGCACATTCAGTCACATACACCAATTACATCAACACACAACATCATACAAACATCAACACAACAATTTCTTTTAAACTCTTTTTTGTCTAAATATTTTGCTTATACTTAATAATTTTTAGTTTTACCCGCCTTACTTTTTATTAATTATAACCGAACACCTGCTAATTGTCTCGAAATATTATGTTCACTATAAAGTGCTGTTAAGTGTGTGATCATTGGAGAACGAGGAAGACTCACCTACCGTGATACAGTTTTTACTAGTACGGAGGTCAGTGTGAATTACTCTCTAACAACCATATTTCTACGCACGACAAGAGATCTTATTTTTTTTTTGTTTTGTATAAAAAAACCCTTAATACGTATAAGTTGATAATCTTAAGGTTGTTATAGCGATTCTAGAAATAAAAGTTTTTTTTTTTTTGAGAGTGGTCGGTAAACGCCTGCCCTGGACACGAGACTTTGAAGTAATTGATTTTATAAATAGCTAACCAAAAATGACCTCGCTTATTTGACAGAACTTTTTAAAATATTAAATGAACATCATTTACAATTGCAACTCATCAGAGTCGAATTTAATAATAAAAGTTTGTAAAAACAATAAACATCATAGCTGCTTTTGTGGAAAAACTTCTTCTATTCAAACGAAATCTAGGAAGAGGTGAATACAGCAACTTTCCGACATTATCTGCAATATCGGTAAAACACGAAGGTTTACTTACTTTTACTGCCAACACCTGGACGCTCTAAATGCTTTATTACGTCACACAACTCGTAGAACTCACAACTAATGAAAAATTAAAAGTAAAATTCAGACAAGGATACCAAGAGGCAAAAAATAAATATCAGCTCTCCACCCTGGGTTGTGGGAAATAGGACAGAAATTTTTAATTGCGTTTTCTTCATCATATTTGGCTGAGCGTGGTTTTATACTCGACATTAACAAATTGTTAAAACTCCACCAGCCTCAACCATCTCATTGATATTTATGTTTTTTATTGAATTTAGTTTTTTATCATATTTCTTTTACTAATTTTGTTATGATTGGCTAAACAACTCACTTGCTACACTGACAGGTTGATGCACTATGACATGGACACACTAACCGTTCGTAGGAAGAAACTGGACTGCATCATCCTTCACAAAGTTTTGAATGGTACGATAGATTGCAGTGAACTTTTGGGCTCATTAGAGATTAAAATTCCGACTCGGATTCCTAGGCATAATACATACAACTTATTTTACAACCCTGGCTCAAAAACGAACCTCGATCACTACGCCGCTGTGCCAAGACTTTGTAGGCAATACAACATGTTAGCTAAAACTACGAATCTAGACATCTGCGAATCTCTGTCTAAATATAAGAAGTGTATAATAAATTTAATTTAAGTATCGCTCAGTGTTATTTTTACTTTTTTAGATTTTTGTTTTTAAGTCCTTTAAAATTTTATTAACTTTTTAATATGTTACCTATTAGTAATATATTAACTTTGTTAGCTTAGTTGTTAACTTTATTGTGCATGCTGTGGTCTCCTATAAGTGAAGAAGTACAGCTGCCTAATACCTGATGTTACCCTTTCTTTATGTGTCATGTATTGTGTACATCTTTTGTTGGAGATCCTAAATAAATAAATTAATTAATTATCTTGTCTTTGCATTTGTGCAGTGCCCCAGGCCGGGGTGCTCCAGCTTTGTGTATTGTCTTGCATTTGTTGGTTAAGTTATAATTTTCTAAATAACACTTTGTATGGTCTTTGTCTGAATCAAATGTTTTTATTATATCATGTTTTTGTATGTTAAAATAATTAATAATCACGACCCTCAACCACGACCACGAGTAGCACGATTACAGAGAGTAAGAAAATTTATTATTAATAGATAACAGACGAGACATATAAAATTGGTATAATTAACTGATAAATGATAAATGATAAATGATTTTATTTCTGTAAGTAGGTTTGTACAAACACTCTTACACGTCAATCATATTTTTAAACTAGATGAGGTCGGCGTTTCCTATCTGACTACTCTGAGAAGAAAGGCCGAAACAAACTCAGAGGTCACAGTCTCTTTTAAAGTCCAGACATAATCTTGGTCAGATCATGTGAAGACCATGTAGATTGGTATCTGAAATGGTCTTTTGAGGAAAGAACCACACAGATTGAGTGGACCTGTCCAGTCAGTGCACGCATTTGTCAGTAATCGTGCAGCTCAACTCAGGAAGTCAGAACTTAAGGAGCTCAACGATTCGACGAACAATACCAAAGAAAGGACATTTGGGTAGGCCACATAAATTACTCAATCTGCCAGATCATGATCAAAATTAACTGCGAAAAAAAAAGCAATGATCCACATAATCCTCACATTCACAATAATTAAAATAACATACTAATTTACAAGTAAATACTCATGTCATTGTGTATATAAAATTCAACAATGTCAATGTGTATATAAAAAAATCGGACATAATGTTTGAGAGCCATGTAGATTGGTGTCTGAAATGGTCTTTTGAGGAAAGAACCACACAGATTAAGTGGACCTGTCCAGTCAGTGCACGCATTTGTCAGTAACCGTGCAGCTCAACTCAGAACTTAAGGAGCTCAACGATTCGACGAACAATACCAAAGAAAGGACATTTGGGTAGGCCGCATAAACTACTTAAACTGCCAGATCAAGAATATAACTGAAACAATGACCCACATAGTCCTCATATTCTCAATAATGAAAATAATATAATACTTTTTACAGTAAATATTCATGTCTAAAATAGCTACCAACTATTATGTAAAGGGGGCGGTTGTCCATAAAAGGTTGGGAACCTATGGTTTATTTAGACCAAGGTCAGAACCGTCAAATGTTCAATTCGGTAGACTACCTGAGTAGTGAGGCTGAATGGGCCACAACACACGGTATGACAGTCTAATAAGTATTGCTATTAATTGGCACTTATGAAAACATTATAATTATGTAACCCACACCAAATTTACTTTATTCGGGAAAAAGGTAAATGAATTTACAAACCTCATCGCTAAAATTATGTTTACTTCCTCTTAACCGTAAAACATGTTTCATGCTCAAAATTATATAATTTACTACCATAGCACATAATTTTAACATGGACCTTCACTTGGGCCCGGTCACAGTATAATAAAGTAAGCAATATTACGTCTTCATACAAATCAGCCGAAACGACGTACTTCGAAATCTCGGTGTACACCAGTATTCAATAGTCGCGCATGCGTCCCAGTTACGTAAGGACGCGGACGGTGCGAGACGCTCCCGCACATTTATTTACGTTAAATATGAAACGAAGTTATGGACTTTATTGTTCAGTGTGGATGTTTCAATTCAACAATATCGAAACCAGAACTAACTTTTTTTAAATTACCAAGTCAGTCGGCAAGCGTATAAAATAACATTACTTTTAGTTTTTATTTATTTATGTTATGTAGGTATTTCTATATCTATTGAAGTGTAGCGAGCATAACTTCCTTGACAGGTACTTAGTAGGTCAGTATCTCTCTTTTTTCATGGGATCGATGCCCGATTGAAGGAACAAAATATACCTATACTAGCTTCTGCTCGCGGCTTCGCCCGCGTGGATGTTAGTCTGTCACAGAAAGTCTTTATCGTGCGTCCCTAGATAAAAACACATTTGTGAAAGATTTATTGTAATTTTTTTATCTACTTAACTTTTCCTTGACGATAAGCAAATTTATTTTGATAGAGATTTAACATTACCTACTAAAATTACCCTAGATAAATTAGCATATTTGTTTTATACAACTCTGTCTAGGTACACCTCAGTACTATAGGTACACCTTTGCCTAACAAATGTTGGTGTACTCTAGGTACACCTCTGTACTCTAGGTACACCTCTGTACTCTAGGTACACTTCTGCCTAACAAATGTTGGTGTACTCTAGGTACACCTCTGTACTCTAGGTACACTTCTGCCTAACAAATGTTGGTGTACTCTAGGTTCACCTCTGTACTCTAGGTATACCTCTGCCTAACAAAGGTTGGTGTACTCTAAGAACACCTATGTTTTCTAGGTAAGTACACATCTGTACTCTAGGTACACCTCTGCCTAACAAATATTGGTGTACTCTAGGTACACCTCTGCCTAACAAATATTGGTGTACTCTAGGTACACCTCTGTACTCTAAGTACACCTCTGTATTCTAGTTACGTATACCTCTGTACTCTAGGTACACCTCTGCCTAACAAATATTGGTGTACTCTAGGTACACCTCTGTACTCTAAGTACACCTCTGTATTCTAGGTACGTATACCCCTGTACTCTAGGTACACCTTTGTACTCAAGTTACACCTTTGTACTCTAGTACACCTCTGCCTAACAAAACAACATAACATAACATCCGGCCTGTTTTCCACGAAGGGTTGGGTTGGAATTCTGTGATGGAAGGATTTAATTGTTTTTCAGCCACAATTACATTCTACCTACTTAGGTAGACATCTTTTTTTAAAACTTTTTTTTACTAAACAGTTTGTACTTATGAAGTACTTACTTAGTAAGTAAGTAAGTAGTACCTATATCGATAAAAGCAAATGACACCATTTAGAAAGTTCAAAACGCATGATAAACTTTGTTTTGTTACCCAAAGCATGTGGGCGTATCAGTTAAAATATAAACATTACGTAGAAAAACCCAGTTGATAAGGTAACATCCGTCAATGCAGGCGTAGATAAGCGTGCAAAATTAAAATTTTAAACTAATATGTAGGTATATACGTACTACTGTGGGAATACTACGTGTATCTAATAATAATTAGAGGGACGTAAAGGCAAAACACGTAGTATTCTTTAGAATGTAATTATATTAATATCAAGGAATTATACACCGGTAGGCCCTAGCTTTGCCTGTCTACTTATTAAACAAACTACCATCACTTTTCCTTTCGAATCTTATTTTAAACTTGCTTGACTGTCCGAGGCAAACCAACGATAATATATATCCAGCCTGTCAACATAAGGTTTAACGTTGACACATGCAGACAACCTCTACATGAGCTACGCCTAACCTTAAATAAAAGGATCGACGCTTGTTTTCAAACAAGACTTTTATTTACCACCTCGAACAATCAGACTCTTCCTGCCTTTACCTATAAGAATAATTACCCAAGGCCAGAAATATGTTATACAATATGAAGTCCAACTCTTACAAGAGAAGGCTTAAGGACAGGACGATCGATTAGCGAATCTGACCAAGATATGTGTCAGGTAAGAAAAACATTACTTTATGTTACCACATAGAGGAATAAATTAACATTCGCCATGCTTAAACCTCGTCGCGCCAAAACTGGCAAAAAGTTGCGACGTGGCTTCCTAAAATCAAATAAATTGAAGTGACAAATTCACAACAACCCTGAAGGAGTTTAATGAAAAGAATGAAATTTAACATTGTAAATTTCGACCCCATCGGACGGTATGAGTCGGAGGGAGAAAAGGCTAAGAAGTCGGAGCTCATCAACATACCTTTTTCAAGCACATACTCCAGAGGAAAAATCTCAAAAGCCTATTTGATCTCACCATTTCAAACTCCACTAAGCATCAGCCAGTACTGATTGAACTGTGGGTTCTCAACAACATTAAGTTTAACCATTGATGTTGACTCAACATCCTTTGCAAGAGCTACGCCCCGTTAGCAAAGTTGGTTACAACTCAGAGGGTATTCAATCCAAATTCGAACTGATGGTGTCAACACAACACCCTTTGCAAGAGCTATGCCCCGTAAGCAAAGTTGGTTCGAGCTTAGACTGAGTATCACCCCCCCCCCCTCTAAAAAGAACCACAGTTTCCAAAAAAAAAAAAAAAATCTCTTCACTCGCATTACTATGATCTGGAGTATGGCTATACTATCACAGCCTAGTGAAATCCAACTATTATTGAAGACCAAGATGCCTTCTCCCTCAGACTTCTTGGTGTGGTGAGGTGTAACACCTCACACGCACCCAGCTGCGTCCGAAGATTTCTCCCCATATATGAAAACACATTGTATCATATTATCCAAACTAAAATAATGCACTAATCTAAATGATGTTTACATCTAACTGACATTGACCTGACAATAAATGCCAATAAAAATAATTACTATCACTTAATATGAAAAGGTTTTAATCTACATACATACAATAACCCTGAACCTTCTATTATTTAATTTTTTAAACTTATATTTTAAAAAGGAAAAAGTCTTTATAAAATAATTATTCATTGCTCTAGACTTTCTTTTAAATTTATTCAGTTTTGGAAAGAAGTCTTTTATTTTAGTTTTTCTAACATGTGAGACCTTTTTCTTTACTAGAGCTTTTCTTATTGTATTGTTAACAATACGCTGATGATATGATGGGACATTACGAAATCTTCTTTTGCTGTAGTAAGAATGAATTATAAAATGAACACCTACAGACTTGACTATTTTACGAGTCAATGTATTTTTGACCAGATCAACCACTATTTTTATTTTATTATCATTATTTCCGACAATATGTGACACCGCGTCATCCTCGACTATCTCATTGTCACCATCTAACTCTGAATCAAACTTTAATTTACTAATTTGGTCTGGAGTCACAGATAACTGCATATTCTCCTTTACTGTGGTTATCAACGACACATTATCAATTTCCTGTATATCGGAAAGTAAAATAAAATTATCCACGATATATTGATCAACACCGTCGTTAAATTTGTATGATTCTTTGACGTGATCAATATCTTCATTTAATAAGCACACATTCTGCTGTTCTGAAATATGGCTAAAAGATTGAATAAATGGATTAGTCTGACCCGATTCATCAAATTCGTCCTCGTGTTCATTCTCGAACACTTCGACTGGTCTTTCCTCATTATTCGCAGGTCTGCACTCTTGGCAGCTGCGCTCGTCATCATCTTCATGATTATCACTGCCTGCTTGGCAGCTTTGCTCATCAAAAATTAGTTCATCCTGTTTTACGCTACAAAATGTAATAGCATCATTATCTAAATTAAAACAACTTTCTTGCTCGTCTTCATTGGACATATCATTTGTAAATTCCTCTTCTTGCGAATATAAGTTTTTGTTAGTCTGGGTGTTTCTTATGTATTATAAGTATTTACAACAAAAAAAACGTATATAAGTATTATATCCATTGTTTAGTACCCATAGTACAACTCCGCATAGCGAGTTTAAAACAAAAAAAAACAATTCGAAATAAAAATAAAAATAAGCCAAGCTGCAATAAGCAAAGTGATGACCAGTCCTTACTGACGGCAACCGTTCACGAATATGACGTATGGATCAGCACTATTCAGCTCTACCAATTTGAAGGGAACTTAATGATCCGACACACACGCCACCACCAGCGAGACATTTGAGTGAGCATGACATACTCTCAGCCGCCAGGGCACATTCAAGTCAATGAAAGACGAACCTAGTAAATTAGTAAATCGTAGCTTTATGTGCTACATGTGCTATGCAATTATGCATTATTAAGAGATTGGATTTATATAATGCAAAGATAGTTTTTACAATCTTCAGCAGCTCCAACAGTATTTTCAAATGCTAATCAATTAATTTATGCGCCCCTCTGGAACAGGACCAGCGTTGAGCCAAGCATCTTTGTCAGCGATGCCAACTTATAATATGCTTGGCTGCATAGTGTGCGTTATAAACAAGATTTAAATTTCGTTTCATTTAGTTGGAATATGTGGGGAGGTATTTTATTGTAACATTTTAAACAGTACCCCATGAAGGATGGGTCTGCTTTAGCCAGTGTGAAACCTGGTTGAACCAATTAGTCCCTATTTTAAGTCAAATAGTTGTGTCTTTCACCTCTTTTAATGAAAATATTTTATTTTTTCCTTACGTACATGATGTCTTCATAGATATATGGACAAGGTACCGTCATGATTTTAGTATCTTTAAACAGTTCTCTTATAGATTCCAGCCTGCGGAGGCAATGTATTGCTCCGATGGCTCTTTTCTGCAAATTAAAAATAGACTCGATTTCTGCAGCCCGTCCCCATAGTAAAAAAATACCGTAAGACATGATACTATGAAAGTAACTGAAATATACTAGCCTCGCGGTATCTACATTAGTAAATTGACGTCTTTTTTTTTCGGTTTTTTCTTCGAGCATAATTTTGACGAAGCAGTTGGAAGCCAATTTTCTTCTCTACGGTTTATTTGAACAAACCGTATCCACTTTTCACGTTCTACTTTATTTACATTCGAAAACCTAAAATATCAGAAAACTACTTGAACGAATAATAGTTGTTCCTTTATTGCATCTAAATTAAATTACATAATTATGTTCAAACAGTATTATATTTATTTATTTATTTAATTTTTGGGAAAACTTACAGCTAATCAGATACAGTAAGTAAAAAGTTTAAACAAAATATGGCCAATTACAAGTTTCTACATTTAGTATCGTAAACATATGAACAAAAGAGAAAATTTACCACAGAACAATAACAAAATAGAAACATTAACATTACTATTTACGCTCGAAAAAGGCATTAGACAAAATTTGCTTTATTAGAACAACACTAGTATTAAAAATGTCGATATTAGCTTCCTGGCAGGTTGCGTTGTACATACGACTCGCTCACACCATGTATGAATTCTGTCTGTACGCAGTGGCCGCCACTGAGGTGTGCAGCAAATGAGGTCTACGCAAAAACACAGACGGCACTCGCAGCCCGATCTTATGTAAAGTGGAAGGATATGAAATTTAATGCAACGGTATTATTAAGAGTTATTTATTATTTACCTCATTAAATATTATCGATAATAAAATCGATAAGCAACATCACATCTCTACAAGGCTAGTAAAGCTACTCCGCAATAGAGGGCGTTTATTCAAAAAATAGCAAATGTTCTAGATCTTTAGATGAAAATTATTTAATTCTAATTACAGAGTAATTTAAAAAAATAAGTACGTAAATAAACCGAAGTTAGGTCTAGACGTTTCACCATAACGAGATTTGCAATATCGCAATGCGTAAATCAGCATATTTTCTTAGAAAATATTTTTATTTTGGTGGACACAAATGCGACTTGACAGTCTTGAGTAGGCTTGACATGCAGGCGTACTCGTACCACACTAGACTGAGCGACTTTTGTCCACTAGGACAAATGTATCGGATTACGATTTTGTTCGTTATGTCCCGTCTATTGTTATAATAATTTAATGTCTTTGGTTTCACCTTTTTATATTATATGAACATCGCACAATATAAAGCTTTGTGCACGCAACACGAGAAACGAACTTCTGCAATATTTTTTATGGCTCTGCACACGCCTTAATAATATAATGGGAGCTTGCGTACTTTTGCGCTTCGGCGCCTCCACCAATTGTGGGAATACTACGTGTATCTAATAATAATTAGAGGGACGTAAAGGCAAAACACGTAGTATTCTTTAGAATGTGATTATATTAATATCAAGGAATTATACACCGGCAGGCCCTAGCTCCGCCTGTCTACTTCTTAAACAAACTACCATCACTTTTCCTTTCGAATCTTATTTTAAACTTGCTTGAGTGTCCGAGGCAAACCAACGATAATATATATCCAGCCTGTCAACATAAGGTTTAAGGTTGACACATGCAGACAACCTCTACAGTACCTATTGAGATAATTAAATAAGCTCAGTTTACCTAATTAACTTACCTAGGGTAACTTCATTTACACCCAAAGTTTTAAACCCATCGATCGTGGTAGAGTTTTTTTCCTATTTAGTGGCGTTAGTGATAGTCTAAGTCTAAACGATGTTAAATCTCTAAGTTAGTTAAAATCAACACTTTTATTAGGATCTTTGGGTTTCTCACGATAGATAAATATAAGTACTCTATTAGCTGCATAATACTTACATGCTTCGGAACCCAAAATTGCATAGTCCGACAGGCATTTGGCCGGTTGATAACTTCCCACTGATGGGCAAGAGCCCACTTCTTGGGAATCTAGAGGCGCTATTCCACGACTGTGCGGCACTGTGCGACACTGTGCGACACTATGCGACACTGTGAGACACTGTGCGACACTGCACTTCACGGTGTTCGGCACAAATGTTTCTTTCGGTGAACTCACTCAAGTAAACATTTACAAATCTACTGCACTGTATGCTTATAAAAGTTAAGCACAGGTGTGCCGCTGGAAACAGAGTCTAACGGTTCTGCAGCTCAGCACGTGCTCTGTCAGAGTTCTGCACAAAATATATGTGAATTCTGCTGAACAACATTTTGCTGAAATCCCGTCTTTATGTTGACAAATAGCTAAGATTTACTTAAATCGATCATTGGCAGTTTAACGATATGCGTTATTATAATAATAAATAATAATAAAAACAAAATAATAAAAAAACTCTATGGCATCTGTCAACGTCACAAGAAAAAATTTACGCTCAACATTTTTTATATATAATAAATAACTTTCACAGTCCAGATTTCACATTATCAGTTTAAAAAAAATCTTAAAATAATACCAAATGAAAGTAAAAATGAAAAACCTGCCAAAACGGACCATGAACAAAACAAATAGACAATGTGAGCAAAAGTAAATTATGCAGACCAGAGCCAGAGCACGACAAGAGACACACCCACCATCTCCGGACTTGTCGCTCAGCTCCGCCTCGCAGCCGCCGGGACGCGCCTCAACCATAAGCGCCGTGTCACCGGTCGCTGCAGTTGCGTCGAGCTCGAGCGACGAGTTTTTCTCCCCACCGTCGTCACCTACACCACCACGACAGCGAGGAAGAGGACGGCCACCAGCGGGCTTGGGATCTCGAGGCCAACAGGCCTCGAACGGGGTCCCCGCTGCCGGTGGAAATGTGTCGCGCATGCGATGGACCCAGTCCATTAATGAAAATGTGATGCGCGCATATTACGGGGCTACAGAGGGAGGAATTAACCTTACAGCGTACCGAAGTCGGATGCTCTCTCTGTTTCAGGTGCTTGAACCAGCCGTAAACGTCTCGGCCCACCGATTGTCGGATCAGGTGCGCGTCATTCGACACAATCATAGATTGGATGACGCTACACTTGATCGGCTACGCTTGGAAATGCAGAGTAGCTCTGCTAGTAATCCTTCCCCCCCCCAGAATTTCGTGCATGCGTCTACCGTGGTTCCACTGCGGACAAACCAGCAAGATGAGGAGGAGGAGGACACTAGGGCTATATCTGCAGATAACCTGTGCAATGTGGAATTAAGGAGCATTCTGGAGGATGCGATCCGTGAGTACCGGTTCACATCATCTGATCTTAGACCACGGCTACCACGTTTGCCCATGAATAAAAAAAATAGAGCACTGGTGTGTGCCTTGGATGCGCTGTTACCAAATTTAATTGAAAACAGCGCAGATCTTTGCGATACACACTCAATCTTGTATTGCACGGCTGTTGCGGCATGTCGTATAGCTCGTGTCAAATTTCCGAACACTGACCGAACTGCACAGCTGAAACCCGCCGCACCAGCCTGAGGCCAATGAGGCCAGGGTACTCATCGGGAAGCTCACCTGCTTCAGGGAGGGCAATACACGCCCAAGGGTGATGCGCTTTGTGAGGCAGGCCTTCTCGGAAACTAATATTAGTCCTCGAGAATATATATCCTGTGTCACAGAGCGCATCGACTTCCTGAAGCAGAAAGTTTATGCATGGGCAAACCGTATCCGTCGGTATAGACGAAGAGTGGATCGGTACACTCAGAACCGCATGTTCCAGAAAGATGAAAGGTGGGTATACAGAGCTTGGGAGCGACCCATTCCCACTCAAGGTGTGACTGACGTGTTTCCACCGGATAATGATACAGTGAGTGCTTTTTGGCGAAGCATTTGGTCGGTGCCCGTCAGTCATACTGAAGGTGATTGGATGCGTGTTGTTGAACAGGCGTGTGATTCAATACCAGAAATGGAGGCTATTAGCATTAGTCCTCTAGATGTGGCTCGTGCAGTCCGTCCGTTGCCTAACTGGAAATCCCCAGGACCGGACGGACTGCACAATTTCTGGATTAAATGGCTACAAAGGTCACACGCCTGCTTAGCCTCGCAATTCCAGTCATCTTTAGAGACTGGGTCGCTACCACTGTTCTTTACGACAAGAGTAACCCATCTGCTCCATAAATCGGGTAGTACTGCGGAACCTAAAAACTATAGACCAATTACATGTTTACCGACGGTCTATAAAGTTCTTACATCCATTCTTAGAGCAAAAATTGCAGAACATATTAAAAATAACTCAATTATGTCTGTGTCTCAGAATGGATGTAAGAATGGGTCTCGCGGTACTAAGGAGCTGCTCCTTATAGACATGGCTATAAGCCAACAGGTTCGTAGATCCCGGAAGGATTTGTCGACATGTTGGATAGATTATAAGAAGGCTTATGACTCGGTGCCACATACATGGCTCATTAGGGTGCTGGAGTTGTACAAAATAGACGCAACTCTACGCACCTTCTTGATTTCTTGTATGGGGCAGTGGAGGACGATCCTTCTCTATCCAGGATGTCAACAGATCCAGAGGACCGATGAACCGATCAGGATTGAGCGAGGAATATTCCAGGGCGATAGTTTGAGTCCGCTATGGTTTTGCTTAGCCTTGAATCCTCTAAGCACACTGCTGGAGGATTCAGGTCTAGGCTATTGGTTACGAAGAGGTGGTCAGGTGATATCACACCTCCTCTACATGGATGATTTGAAACTCTTTGCCCCCAACAATTTGCGACTGATGGAGCTACTGAAGGTAACGGAAACGTTCAGTAGTGCCATCAGGATGGAATTTGGTGTGGACAAATGTGCAGTCATGCATGTAAAGCGAGGGGGGATTATGGAATCCGTGGGAACCCAACTTTCGGATTCTATACACCTTAGATCCCTCTCCTCAACCGAAACCTACAAGTACTTGGGTATGTCGGAAGCATTAGGCATCAATGCTGCCGACATGAAACAATCGCTGAGGGAGCGCTTCTTTGGCCGCCTGAATAAAGTGTTAAATAGTCTTTTATCAGGCGGAAACAAGGTGCGTGCCTTTAACGGTTGGGTCATGCCGGTTTTGATGTAAACTTTCGGCATACTCAAATGGACTCAGACGGAACTTGATGCTCTGGATAGGAAGGTCCGTACATTGCTGACGGCATATAGGATGCATCACCCACGGTCATCAGCGATGAGACTGTACATCCCGCGGAAGTGTGGGGGTCGAGGATTCTTAAATGCTAAAACCCTCCACAACCGCGAGATTTGCAGTCTCAGGGAATATTTCCTACAAACTGACGTGGGGATGCACCGAGATGTGGTCGCAGTGGACAAGGGCCTCACTCCGCTCTCCTTGGCAAAAGAGAACTAGCGCAAACCTGCAGTACTAGATACTAACGATCGTAAGGAAGTATGGCAAGGCAAGGAGCTTCACGGACGCTTTTTCCGGGCCCTACATGGGCCTGATGTAGACTTTCTGGCGTCTGTATCCTGGCTGCGTTTCGGCGACCTCTTTGGGGAAACCGAAGGTTTTGTCTGTGCGATTATGGATGAAGTTATCATGACGAATAATTAGCGGAAATACATTGTCAAGGACGGCACGGTTGACATCTGTCGGGCATGCCACCGTCCCGGTGAATCAATTGGACATATAGTTTCCGGTTGTTCTCGTCTTGCTAACGGTGAGTACTTGCACAGACACAATCTAGTGGCTAGGATTATCCACCAGCAACTTGCCTTGCAGTACAATCTTGTGGAATCCGAAGTACCATACTACAGGTATGTGCTCGACCCAGTTCTTGAAAATGGTCATACCACATTATACTGAGATCGATCTATCATCACTGACAGGACTATTGTAGCCAATAAACCTGATATTGTGGTGATAGATCGACGAGAGCGCCGTGCAATGATTGTTGATATCGCTGTCCCTCATGACGAGAATCTCGTGAAAGCTGAGAAAGATAAAAAAATCAAGTATCTTGATTTAGCACACGAGGTTGTCGACATGTGGGGCGTGGACTCTGCAATCATTGTACCGATAATCGTTTCAGTAAATGGCCTAATAGCGGAGAGCCTCGACCAACACCTCAGGAGGCTCTCATTGCGCAGCTGGGTCAAGAGCTTAATTCAGAGAGCAGTACTTCTGGATACGGCACGCATAGTGAGGAGGTTCCTCTCTCTAGACCCCTGACCACCGGCAGCTTGGATCCTGTTTTTGATGCCGATGGGCTACTATTTTCTATATTTTTAAATGTTTTTATATTTTTTGTCAAAGTATTTTAAATTTTGTTATTAATATGCATAAAAATGAATAAAAGAAAATAATAATAATAAATCCATTTATTTTCAGGCAACTCTGGCCCATAGATAAATACCTTAACCTAAACATACATATTTTAATATAAACAAAACTTGTGTTAATAAATAAGGCTTAAGTCTATGTTAGTAGCACTTCACTTTGCACCAGCTTGATTATGTGCTCCACTGTGCAACTTGTCCGCGGAAGCGACGGAACACCACGTTCTGCGGTCAAAAGTCTTCTTCCATGACGAGGGGCAGATAACAATTATTATATGTTGTTATAAAACAAACTACCATGCAAACCAAATGTAATTTATTAGATGCACTGATGCCCCGGAGGAGATAATGGGACGAACTCTACTCTTATCTTAAATATTGGCCACATACCTACAGCAATAAATAGGGATAAGTGAAAGGAGTGATACACAAACGGGTGATATTAATAATAATAAAATAAAAGCACTATTTTCTGAAAGCATTGTTGTAGCAATCAGAGTGAAAATATTATAAGGTCCTCATGGCCATTCACCCGCTTCATATGCTCCTTGGCTTCGTTGGCTTTATTAATAGCCAGCGACTCTCTTTCTTCAAAATGACTTTGCTCTATGACCGTCGAGTAATGCTTAATATTTCAGTTTTGTACAAAATTCTTAACGGACAGATTGATTGCAGTCACCTCCTAGCAGAGATTCTCCTTACAATTCCACGAAAAAGGTGAAAAGGTACAGTCATAGGACCCATGGTCCACTAATTAGAATGTTTAGTAATTACAATAAGTTAAACAAAAACATTAATTCTGACCTACGGGAAATTGCGTAATACGCTAGCAGTAGGGATGGCTTTCATTTTGACGGTTCAAGAACATTCATTGCGTTATTTACGTTGTTGAGCAGACAAATTACATATCACAGCATGAACATATGAAGCAACGGATTAGCAATAGGCTTCAAAATGAATCAGATTGTGATTTAAGTGTGTTACGTAATTAGGGTGCTGGACATATTTCACGACGCCTTGAGTGAGATTCGAAAAAAAAACTAGATAGTCTCAGTCACATAGATTTGGAAAGGCATTTCTTCTTGTATCTGTTTATTTAGATAATACGTAGTATATTGGAAGTAATACCTAAAAACTGTTTTAAGCTAATTTATAAGTATGTTATTGTGTTGGTTTACATATTGAATAAATGAATATAGGGGTATTAAAAATTATTTATTCCATAATAGTTTTTATGAAAAAATAACTATGATATAGGTTCGGGGAAAGCCTTGAACAACTATATTATAATATTTTTTCAATTCAATGGTTATGTTTTAAGCCAAAATTGTGACCATTCAATTTGTACATTGTTTTTATGTCAAAGGGGAATCTCTGATGTACCTACTCGGTATACGACCAACATTGCAACTTTTATATTATGTATGTTTAACCTATAAATTATTCATGAAACAAGTTAATAGCATCGAGCTTAAGGGGGAAATCTTCGTAGGCGCAGTATCATAGTGACCGCCGGCGCAGTAATACATACCGACACGATGGCAAACGTAACCCAAGATAATAGTACCGATGTAGTTGAGGATTTAGGCAAAAAGTCAAGTGTAATGGTGGAATATATCTGGATCACTGGGATAGTTCTATCATCACTATGCTTAATTCTGCAACTGGTGCTTTTCATAATCAGACCCAAGATAAGGAAAATGGACCAGAAGATGCTCACGCAGCTGACAGTAGCGAGACTGATAAATTCGATACTTGAGTACATGATGACTCACAATTTGTTTAACTTAAATACGAGGGACGTGACGTTCGCGTTGTACCTGCAGACTGATTTTGTGCTGATTTGTTGGATGTTTGTGTACACCAAGAATTTGTACGATAAAGTAGTGCTCGTGTTTGTGTTGCAAAAGTGGAATTTCGTCGTTCTGTCTCTACTGATTTGGATCCTTACGATACCCATAGGAGTATTGTGTCCAGTCTTTATTAAGTTGAAACATTTTGGTAAATTCTTTGAAGCTTACTCGTGGTTCAAGTTTATCGTTTTGACTTTAAATGTTTTGTTTTTCTGTAGAATATTCTATGTCGTCATAACCAGAGGCAAGAACTCTAATAGAAATTTTACCGAAATTATAAAAATTTGTGTCATCTCATTCATATTGGTTTGTCTAACAAGCTTACAAGTTTTTGTTAATGACATTTTATCCTATCTTGAAGTGATTGTAGTGACAAATGCATTCTGTGTAATTAATTCCTTCCAGGCGATAGCGGCTACTATTATATTTCTGATTCTTACCAAGAACTGTTTATAAGGACTTGTAGATCACTGCAGGAAATGCTTCTTGGATCTATACATTGTATCGCTTTTAGCGATAAGACCGCCCATTGTGTCACCCTATGAAAAATGTCCAGGTACATTTACATCTGTAATTTTTATGGTGTACATAATAAAGAGTATTCTATTCTATTGTTCTAAAGATTGTTTTTGAGTAAAATATAGTTTTGTATAAAAATTGTCAACTAGACAAAGAGAAGAAGGTGCATGAGTCATTGCCCGGAATGTCACCATTTATATTATGTTTATAAACATTTAGAACTAGGTATTGTGTGTATTTTAGTTCTTATTTATTGTTATTATTATCTTTTCGTATGCTGCACCAATTGACGTCATCACGTCAACGGCGGCTGTCGCTGAAAACCAGTGCTGGGCCTCTGTCTCGCACAGGGTCGTAGCATTTTGCTGAGCGATTGCCATTTTGCGTGGGTCTGACGCGTATTTTTTTCCAACATGTTCTTTTTTGTCTTTGTGTGTTTTTCTCTGCGTCATATTAACCGCAAGTAAACGTATTTTCCTTATTTTTTTTCTTCTTTAAGAACAATCGTGATTATTAGTTTCTTCAGATTCTACTCGTGAAGTGTATCTATCACATAATTATTGTCCTGTTATTGCGTTAAATTTAATTCTTTTACCTACTACGGTATGATAATTTTATTCTAGGTGCATCGTCTTCACGTATAATTATGTGATTAATGTATACATAATATTGTAAAACATTTTAAAAGAGTAACGATGGAGTTTCTTGCTCATTCTTCTCCATACGAAACTACCTTTTGGAAGGGGCAACTAGAATCAATTCTATTTTTTTGTAAATTTTGACGTCCAAAAGTGCCTTTTATGTGCCTATTTGAAATAAATGATTTGACTTTGACTTTGAGTGCCATTTTAGATTTAATTTACTTTAGTAATGTTGAGAGTATGTTGTAAAAGTAAAGAAGTATTTTGTTAATAATTGTTTTATTGTTACACCAAGCCTAACGATGAATGTAACAGACTGTGAAGTACATTATCCTAACGATTTTAAATTACCACCATTTACTAATAAACAGACACCAGAAACATTTTTAACCCAAACTGTTCTTTCATACCAATATTACCAATACGTAATTCCCTAAACATTATTGCAAAATGCGATAGTCGTGTCATGGCGTGAATCGATAAAGGAGTCTGCCCACTACACCGTATCATACCATGATCGTGCTAGGAACGTGTCAGGTTTTTATGCTGCCAAAGTGTTGTCAGATATTTTCGATCACAACGAGGTATCACATTCTTCTGAATTAAACTGAGTAGGCAGATATTTATGACGCAAGACATGTCCGTTAATATTGCATTGACACATATTTTGGCGTCGCATGTCTCGCCAGATAGTTTCGGTTTTCCTTCGATATCACATATTTACTGGACTGGGTATGTGCCGACATTGTAAAATGTGGGGTGGACTCTGATACGCACACTTTTGTAAGTGAAGTGCATAAGTGTTGGTTAGACCACATACTTGTTACTAATGCAGCATGGCCCTCTGTTGCAGACATGTGAGTTGTTATCAACTCAGATGTCTGTACACATGACCAGTACACATTATAATTAATATGTTCTGGTCTGACCACTATCCTGTGTCCGTTAAGTGTAATTTTAGTATATTTAAATATTAAAAATGTGATTCAAGAAGTACCTACAAGTAAAGTGACCAGTAGGCCTAGCCAAGTTACAAACGATTCGTATCGAATCTCTTTCTACAATCGTTAACGCTTTGGCGTAAGCAATTTTAGAAAACGATAAGTTGATAGTCAAGTTTACGCGACTGACTCGATCGCTCGTTCTACAATGTCAATAGAAAAACTTTTTTACAAAAAAACAACCGACTTCCAAAAAAAACACTAAAAGACGTGTAAAATAACTTTAATTTCGGAAGTCGGTGCCTTTGGTTTTGTATTTTCGTGTTTGGCCACCGACTTCCGAAATGAAAGTTATTTTACACGTCTTTTAGTGTTTTTTTTGGAAGTCGGTTGTTTTTTTGTAAAAAAGTTTTTATTTTTCACTTTTTAGTTGCGGTACCTACCCCACACAAATTCGTATACCACTACTTGGTGTGTAAATAACAGTGACAGGAAATTATTAACACATCATCCATATAAACTAAGTGGAAAAAATCTGCAGTATTAAGGATAACTCAAAAACTACTGGTCAGACCTTGATCAAATTTAAATGGGACCACATGTGAAGCACCACCTATCAAATAAAAAAAGAATCATCCAAATCGGTTCACCCAGAAAAAAGTTATGAGCTAACACACATAAAAAAAAAAAAAAAAAAAAAAAAAAAAAAAAAACATACAGACGAATTGAGAACCTCCTCCTTTTTGTGAAGTCGGTTAAAAAAGGTATACTTTAGTCTATGGTGAGCGTTCCTACAAACGTCCAATTAACCTTTGTTATTTAAAAGTCTATCATAATCGGGCACTTGAAAGTTTGAAACATAAACAATGGCGTGATACGCGTCATGAACTAATATCGCCACTTACGAAACAAACGGAACAATTGTGTTTGACCCTTTACGTAATCAATATACTTATATAATTGTTATACTTTATTATTATGGATATCACTATATTTTTTAACATTTTTTTTTTTGATAAATATACTTAGAAGGCGCTGTCATTATATTAATGTCCTAAAACTTATCTCTAAGGGAGTTTCTGGGACTTAATTTATTAATTGAACGAATTGCCCTTTTTTGTAAAACAAAAATAGTCTGAATATCGGCGGCATTTCAACAGAATACCGTACGACAACATATTTAAAGTATGCATTTTAAATGCTAAATGGTAATTAAAGTCCAAAATAATGGTAAATAAACAAAACAATTCTCAGTTTCAACACAGCTGTATCATCATATAAACGCCATTTAATTATCGTTAACTCTTGGGCCTCGGCGATCGCTTAGCTATCGTTCAAAAACTTCGATATCGTTTCGTTAGCGCTTGTCAAAACTGTAACTTGGCTACCATATGTATGGGATGTAGCGATCAACGTTATAGAAACGATCACATTTCATTCTAAAATTTTGAACGATCAGAGGGTCTAGACAAATGGCATTCGCTTCGGATCGATTCTATTTCTACAATCTCTATCGCTTTCGCTAATTTTTCCATCATACGAATCGAAAACTAACCATAAAGCTTGTCAAAAGATGCCACTCGGCTACGCATCTCTATGGAAGTAATCGTTTGACGCTGTCGATTCGTTTCATAGAATTGAATGATGTTGTTACAACATTGTGTAGCTAATTTCTATTCGTTGGCCTATGATCACGTGACATTTCGATAGCTTATGTCAACCCATACATTTTTGACTTTTCTACTAGCCTCATCGCTAATCGAATGTTACTTTGTCTAGGCCCTCTGATAAGTTGTAAACTTGGCTACGAATTTTCTATTCGTTTGTTCTGACCACGTGACTTAACGTTGACATGATGTCATTCCTATACATTTGATTAGTTTTCTATTAGCGTTGTCGATTATAGATTCTCAACTTGGCTAAGACTGCTGGGGTGAGCGACAACCTAAACAAATCGGGAGGTATACAAACCTTTGCAATAAATTGTTAAGACAAATTACTTTTGAATGGAATTAGGAAAATCCTGTGACAAACGGTGTTATAATGTGGAGCATAGTCAAATCTTAGATAATTTGTATACTAATAGTGTCTCAGCGTTTAGTGAGGCTTCAGAGTGTAGTTATGACGAGGAGGAATGAGTAGGTATATTGGCGAAGCTCATAGCAGGCTGGTTTTTTTTTTTTTTTTTCCTGTTTATAAACCTAAAGCAGGTTTCATTCATGAAGCAATGTGTAATAGCAGAAAGATTTCAAAGCTCAGCTCATCATCAAATGGCCTCTACCGGTCTGGACGTAACGGGAGGGCGTGTCAGACTGTTACAGACTAAAACCCACCCGTGTTCCTTCAGTTGCCTGTGCGCCAAGGCCACGGTAACTCTTTCGAACAATCCGCGACCCCGGCAGGCATCGGCCCTATCGGACACCATCAGTTATTCTGACATCTCTTTGAGGCGCGCGTGGAACACAATGCGCCGTCGACCCCAAGCCTGTTCCTTACAGGACGGCAAGCTGCCCATTGCTCGCCATCCGCAAGCCGGCGCCTACGGTGGCCGGGAGTCGGCTATCGACTCCCGACTCCCAGGGTGTCTCCTCCTGCGGTGACTAGGGGCGTGAGGGCGCAACGACTGCCTCACCCTCTCGCACTCCGCCTCCTCCTTCGCGAGCATTACTGCTTCGCAGAAGGAGATGACTGCTTCCCATTCCCTCTCGCCGTACCATGGCCTGAACCAGGGCCGGACGCGAGAGGTCGCCGCCGCCGATCGCCGCCACGAGGACACGGCGGAGCTCCGCCCAAGCCAGGCAGACCTCCACCGTATGCTCCACCATGTCCTCCGGTCGATCCACACAATGTCAACACCCGGGCGTTCCCTCCCGCCTTATCCGAAACAGGAACCTCCCGAAACAGCCATGTCCGGTGAGGACCTGCGTCAGGCGGAAGGTGAGGACGCCGTGGCGCCTCTCAAGCCACTCCTCAAAGAGGGGACTTACCGCCGCAATTGTGGCGTGCCCAGGAATTCTCTACCTGCGTCTGTGTTTCCGACCGCATACAACCCAAATCTCTTCAAAGTGAGAGTGAACAGGCTTATTCTGGGTAAGCTCACTCCATCGTCGACTTTGTCTCTGTCATCTCTGACCTAGACTAGAGTCAAGGGCAAACCCATCTAAAATAAAAATAAAAATGTAAATTCGGCCCTTATTTTCTACTCGTGGAGGTTAGTTTAGTTAGTAAGTACCTTAGGTTAGTTAGTAAGTACCTTATTTTGGATTTTAGATATTGTGGATGTTGTAAAAGTCAAGACATATTATGTTAATAATTGTTTTATTGTAACATAGGTCCTGGCCCTGAACCGCAACTGATAAGAGCTACACTGTCATGATAACATTAAACGACCTTATTATTAAACACTTTGAATATTATTTATCAGAAACATGAATGAACGGTCTTATTACAAGAAGTTCTTTCTTTTGGCACGGTTTAAACCATCGAGACAGTTTTTGTAAACAGTACCTACGCCTAGTAGGTACAACCATAACATCACGGCTGTTTTCCGCGAAGGATTTGGTTGAGATGTACGTAGTACACCCACATTTCGCCAGTTATGTTTACGTCCCATGTAAAAGTGTATGGGGTGAGCCTATTGCCATCAACCGGTCATTATGAACCTAGACCCCGGGCTTCTGCTGACAAATACAGTTCATTATACAATTTATAAGGAACTGTGATAAAGAATTACTGTGGTAGGTGGCTTGTGGCAAAATGATAACAGGGGCATGGTTCAATCGACCAGGGGGCCAAGTCTACTAATTTACCAACATCACAATGGTCTCTGCATTGTGAATATTTGACAGATTTGCCATACAAAATCTGTCAAAAACTAACAATGCAGAGACCATTGTGACATTTGTAAATTAGTAGACTTGGCCCCCTGGTTAAGCTACGCTTGCCACGGTTGGTCCGTTAATGGGTGACCATCTTTAGATACGAAGACCCTTCCGTGCCTCGGAAAGCACGTTAAGCCTTTGTTCCCGGCTGTCATTCGTGGATGTTTGACAGTTGTCATGGGTCGTCATGAGCCCGAAGTCTGGCAACCAGTATTAAATAAACAAGGATATTGTATTACCCAGTAACTGGGTTGTGGATTTCAGATAGGCAGTCGCTCCATGTAAAATACTGGTATTCAGCTGCATCTGGTCAGACTAGAAGCCGACCCCAACATAGTTGGGAACAGGCAGGCAGATGTTGATACCAGCTGCAAATAAATACGCTGACGAAAGTTTTCAGATGTATCTAATGAAGATGAATCTTTTTTTTTTATCTAAACTTATAATTTCAAGTAACTATTCTAACAGCGGTGGAGGACCCTGTTATCAGATAAAGTTACTTGAAATTATGACATGATTTTTGTTTCATTATCATTAGAAATCGAAACCCACCACGTCTGGGAAGTCTCGCTGTGTTAGACCGGTGAAGGGAAATATCGTGAGGAAACCGGCATGTCCTAGAACCAAAAAATCGAAGACATTGTGATATCTACCAACCCACACTGGGCCCGGGCGCTGGATTACGGCCCACTCCCTCTTACCGGGAAGAGGCTTGTGTTCCAGCAGTAGGAACGTTACAGGCTGATTATGAGCTATCGATACTCACCACGATTGCGAAGTCTCGCTAGCTTATTTAACTTGCCCTTATAATGATGATCATGTTGTTCTGTAAGAAATGGTTCATACCAGCACTCTTATTTAATTTTTATCTTTTTTTTATATTAGTATGCATCACCTTTGTACGTATTTTTCAGTTTCTTTCTTCTTGCCTGTTTACTAATAATATTAATTAATTAATACTAATAAATAAATAAATTCCTGTCGGGTGTGGTAAAATAGACATGAAAGTATAATAAATGCTGTGCAAATGCATTCCTTGCGAAGCATGTGTGGTGTAACTATGAATGATAGGCTGAAGAATGATGTGGTAAGGCAGCGGGGCAGTTTAAAAGAAGATGTAGTGACAAAAAATTAAAAGAGTGAAATCAAAAAATCATCAAAATCAAAATATTTTATTTCACATAAACTTATATGAGCACTTATGAAACGTCAGAAGTTATGTGCTCGGTTCCAATTGGTTGTACCCTATGGCGAAAAGTCGGCAAGAAACTTCACGGTTACTCTTTTAAAAATAAGGGGCTTTTACAATGTTTCAAATTACAGAGATCATAGGTACGGGAGGACAGTGTAGGCCTGTCAAGAAATAACAGGTACTCAACAAAATATAAAAAGGTCTACAAATCTACAGTCGTCAGTAAGTTAGGCCGACGACGTTCTCATATTCACAAAATATAGAAGAATCTATATAAAAAAAAGCTTATTTAAACCAAATGACAAGATTGCCTTTACAACTAGGTATGCTTAGATAGGTTTGGTCAAGTTGAGAAGATGAATGAAAGGCGACTAACAAAAGGTATTAACAAGGCAGATGTGAGTGGAAACGCCGGAAGGGGACGCCCTAGAAATATATAATAGTGACCTTAATGGTGATCTTCTTCTGAAAGGTAAGGTGTGTAGTACTCGCAACCGGAGTGCATGTATGACCAGATGTATGAACTTAAACGTAGAAAAAGGAGTATGTAAGGATCATAACAGGTGGCGTGCTGTAGTTACTGCCTACCCCCACCGGAAGAAGGCGTCAGTTTACTTATGGTATACCTATAGGTATCAGGATAAAAGAAGAATATCTACTACTATAATACTGTCATGAGTACTACTACGTAATTATATAGTAACAATAGAATGGGTAAACAGAACAATAGCAAACCCAAATAAAAATCAAAACATTGGATAAAATCGTGATCGTAGTTGTAATTAAAAGTGTTAATAATGAAAACTGTTATAGTGTAATTAATATTGATGTTGGCGTGTAATGCCCAACAGTGAATATGTTAAGTAAATGAGTAGGCGAATGATTTCCTTGATGGATTTATTGGTACTGAATATAATTACACAATTGTTCTACTTAAATGCTATGTTAGAGGAATCTACAGCTAAATGATATTGATGTGCATAAATGAGTGGGAAGTGCAAACTACAACAAAGGTCAATATACAGCGTAGATAGTACATATTGCCCACTCACAAAAGGTAACTGTAAAAGTGTGAACAATAAAAAGGAAAATGTTATGTTAATTAATAAATGTTAAAAAAGGAGATAAAATGTAAAAGAAATGAATCTAATCCGAGTTTATACAATTAAATCAACGCTCAATATGCGATGTTGCTTTGTTGAGTGTACGTCACGTGTACGTGCACTCGATAAGTGCACTTCGTTGTTGTCTGTGCCGTCAAATAGAACTGTGTTGTCGACCTTCTTCGGGGCGCTGAATTGGGAACAGGTGGTGTCTCAGGTTTCTCTATACTCATGCAATGTTTGCGAAGTCGGTGGTAAGCATATATTTCACCTGCTGTCGCTGCTACTGTTGCCAATATGTATATGACAACATATTGGTGGACATCACGGATATCTATGGGGGACATCGTGGTATGTCGCCCGATCAGTAATGATGTCTTCTGCGGTCGTGGCTTTCATCTGTTCTTTCTGTTTTCCTAGATCTTGCAGTAATGAGCTTTGCTCCATAACCGTCTCATTCTCGGGTTCGTGTTTCAAAACCGGTACCGATAGGTTGAAGATCCGATTAATTGGAGAGATTTCCAGCGTGAGTTTGTCCACCTGGGCATGCATTATATCCATCAGTTACCTTTTGGAATGTACAGTGAACGTCTCACTAGTATTTCATAGTGCAGTTGCTACCGGGTGTCATTACCCCTGCGTTGTTAATTAGTTCAGTTGAAAGTTGATTCCCGCATATGACGCGTATTTTGCAAGCGTCACAGCAAAAGTATAGATAGCTGTTTATGTTTCTAAGTTCCTACCACATGTTTTGACAGCTCACATATTTTGTTTTGCAGCCGGATGAGTCTTGTCTCTTCTTGCAGAGGCTCTCGTTATACTGCATGTGGTATATTAGTGACCTCATGGTGCACAGCAGAGTTGTACTGTCGTAGTGTATGCATTGATGTAGGTCAGTCTCAGTTATCGGTAGGTATGAATCTTTCTGTATATTAATTGGTAATAGTTCCGCTATCGGCAGTAGGGTGACCATGTCGAAGCCATTCTTGTTTCGGACAGTAATGACGTGATAAACTTCGTAATATTCTCTACTGATTAACGGCACCCGTATCTCAATAATTAGGTATCTCTCTGTCATTTTTGCCTTAACTTGTAGAAGTTGATATAGGCGGGAGAAATCATCTTGAATGTTGGTGATGGGAAGTGCCACATCCTTTGAGAGCCGATCGGATATGACGTTCAATTCGTCCCCGTAGCTGTTCTGGTGCAAAGTGGTGTAAGTTCATCTTGTTGTTCGTTACGGTATGCAACAGAATCTCTTGAAAGTTTCTTAGATACTCTATATGTATAATTATAGCTGTTTGCAGAAATCACAAACTCGATTGATAGTTCTTGAGACTCAATTTCTTGCTGAAGGTTGCTCGTTAGTTTGTCTAGGTTTCGCAGGTGCAGATTGAATAATTTGTATTGTTTTGCGATTATTTCTTCCGGTCTTCTTAGAACGTTGTATTCGACTTCTATTATAGTTGTCTGGTTTTTAAACAAATAGTTCAGATGTTTCTCATTTTCTTTGATGAGTTGTATATCCCGTTGATATTGTTCGGCGAATTGGTCATCCAATACTCCGAACAGGGAACTTGCAATTGACCCAACACTGTTGATAAGGCCACGTTTGCTTCTCATATTCACCCAACCTTGCGGATTCAGCAATATATGGTTGTAGTGGTCGAGTTCAGTGAACGCGTGGCGAGGCGATTGATCCCTGTTGTTGCTCTCAGTTGTGTTACTGGTTTCTCCTTCCTCCTCGCTGTCTTGTTGCTCTTGTAATTTCTTGCTCGATGTACTTGCTTGACCTTGTTCAGAGGTACTTTCGAATGGTGTTGGTGTGCCGGTCCTCCTTCGGACCGTTTGTGCGCTGACAGATCCTGTTTTTTTTTGAGAATTCACTCCTTGACTTCTTTATAACATTTCAATGCCGTGTTATACAAATCGCTTGTAAATTAAGGATGACCTGACTTTCTTCTGTAGACAGACGATCATGGTTGAACTGGAATTCACTCTTGGAACATGCTGATGACGTCATGTGGCTAAGTATTGAGAAGTAGGCTGTTGCTCCACATTTCTGGTACTTGGTACTGTGCAACCTTTCTGTTCTACGATATGCGCCTTCACACTTTTATTTTAAAAAAACTTTTTAAAATAAAACTACGTTCAAAATGACTTTTAGTTTTTTTTATAATGAATATAGAAGTTGTAATTTTCACACATTTAAAAACAAAATTGACTTTAGAAGCACATAAATATTTTTTTACAGATAAATTGCATCAAATAATGATTTATTTAGAATATTAATACATTGCAGACTTCAATAAACGTTATTTCGTGCAATTACAACCATAAACAAAAAAGGAATGACGATTTAAAGGCGAGATTCCGGTTAATATAGGGAAAAAATCTAAAAAAATAACATATCTTAATAATCTCGACGCTTAGGACATGCGGTCTTTGGGTGCACCGTCGCAAAAAAACCAAATCCCCAAAAAAAATGTTTTGGTCTATGCGCCAAACACCCTGTATATAAAAACAATGTTTTCCGCCTCTTCATTAAAGTCATTTAAATTCACAATTAGGAAATGGTCAAATATAAGTAAGGACGTACCTACCTAACTAATCATAATACAAGTTTCTTAATAAAACTCCTGATTACAAACATTAGCTTAACCTACATACCAAAATCTCAATATACAATAATATGTTATTCATTTAATTTCATTTGCATGTGCTTAGTGATCGTTGTTCTTGGTGAGAATGAGAAATATAATAGTAATCGCTATCACTTGGTATGAATTAATTATACAGAAAGCATCTGTCACTATTTTACTCACTTCTAGGTATGATAAGATATCAGTAACAAAAACTTGTAAACTCGTTATATGAACTAATATAAATGAGAGGACACAAGTTTTTATGATTCTGGTAAAATTTCTATTAGACTTCTGGCTTCTTCTTATGATGATGTAGAAAATTCTACAGAAGAACAAAACGTTCAGAGACAAAACGATGAACTTTAACCATGCGTAAACTTTGTAGTACATATAAAAATGTTCAGGAAAAACTGTAAGAAAAACTGGGCACAACACGCCTACTGGTATCGAAACTATGGTCCAAATCAGTAGAGACAGAACAATGAAATTCCACTTTTGCAACACAAACAAAAACACTACTTGTTCGTGTAAATTCTTTGTGAACAGAAGCATCCAGCATATCAACACGACGTCCGTTTGCACGTACAGTGCGAACGTTACATCCACTGTATACAGGTTAAATATAAAGTTCCCCAACAAGCATTCTAGGATTGAATTCATTAGTCTTGCTACTGTCAGCTGAGTGAGCATCTTCTGGTCCATTTTTCTTATCTTGGGTCTGCTTATAAAGAGCACTACTTGCAGTATCAAGCATATCGATGATAAGATGATCCCGGTGATCCAAATATAGTTCTGTGGGGGACTTGGAGGAACAATGCCAGTATCTGTGACAGCGTCCGTGACTTGGGTCGCGTTTAATGTTGCGTTAGCCATAATGTTGATATGTGCTGATACGCCGCCGGCCACTATCACACTACATAATTTTATGTTCCTCAAATTGTGACCGAGCCAACCAACATTTATTAATTTAGGTACATAGAAATATAATTGGAGATAAGCTGTATATCGTGATCATAAATAAATGGACGTTAGTACGAAAAAATTTGGAGGGAGACTGACCACTACAACTCAACAATTATAGCAATATAACTATTAATACCAGACTATAATCATCTTATAGTATTTTTGATCAACTAATGTATTAACTGATGCATATAATGTCGTGCGTTGTAGGTATAGTCAATCGTACATCATTGGCAACACTTGCACTGCGAAACTTACTGCAATGACATGGAGGCGCTATCAGTGTAAAATTGTTACCATGTGTGGTTTACTGTACCTGTCACTGAGAGCTGGTTACCGATTCCAGCAAAATGTTTTGGTTTTGTTAGAATCGGGTCCATCGTGGGCGTTTATAATTTCTAACGTGACAGAATTATCTAGTCGTCCTCTGACTCACGATAACACAGGGAAGTAAAATGTATGGAAATATAATGAAGACACTTAAATTTCCGTCCACGATAACGTTATAACGTGCACGTATTTACATAACGTTTATGGACGTGGACGTGAACATGCACGATAATAATTATCGTAACGTGAGAAGTTATGAAAACACACATTTACTTCTTGGGCCGGAACTCCACTGAGGCACCTACTAACCATTCTCTGTGTTACCACTAATGGGTAAAGGATCGCCTCTTGCTTACTACATAATATTTAATTCCTATGTAAACAGTTGTTTACCAAAGAAGTAGCCACGACTGGACTGGGAGAGAAATGCGAATGGCTACACTGTTCACAGTTGCAGCATATGAGAACAGACGGTAGGGTGTGCTTGCACTAGGGCACGCCACAATTGCGGCGATAAGTCCCCGCTTTGAGGAGTAGCTTGAGAGGTGCCACGGCGTCTTCACCTTCCGCCTGACGCAGGTCCTCACTGGACATGGCTGTTTCGGGAGGTTCCTGTTTCGGATAAGGCGGGAGGAAACGCCTGGATGTTACCACTGTGTGGATCGCCTGGAGGACACAGTGGAGCATACAGTGGAGGTCTGCCCGGCTTGGGCGGAGCACCGCCGTGTCCTCGTGGGGACGATTGGCAACGGCGATCTCTCGCGTCCGGCCCTGGTCCAGGCCATGGTTCGGAGCATGGAGAGGGCATGGGAAGCCGTCACCTCCTTCTGCGAAGCGGTAATGCTCGCAAAGGAGGAAATGGAGCGCGTGAGGGAGCGGCAATCGTTGCGCCCTCACGCCCCTAGTCGCCGCAGGAGGAGACGCCCAGGGCGTCGTGAATAAATAGTTGATTCCCGGCCACCGAAGGCGCGGGCCTGCAGACGGCGAGCAATGGGTAGCTCATCGTCCGGTAAGGACCAGGTCCAGGTCGTAGGCGCGTTGTATCCCACGCGCGCCTCAAAGAGATGTCAGCACCATTGACGGGGTCCAATAGGGCCGATGCCTGCCGGGGTCGCGGATTGTTCGAAAGAGATACCGGGGCCCTGGCGCATAGGCAACTGAAGGAACACGGGTGGGGTTTAGTCAGTAAGAGTCTGACACGCCCTCCTGCTCCACCCAGAGCGAGAGAAGTCATTTGATGATTTCCCAAAAAAAAAAAAGAAGGATCTCCTTATACTTCCGCACGCTGCCTGGCGTATCCCAAGGCATCCGGTCCATCTACTTAAGGTTTATGGGAAAATTGAAATATATCCCTAATAGACATTAATATCAATTTCCTTATTATTGTTATTAATAATTATATTTTAATTAAAATTACATCCGGGTTTAACTACAGGGTGGCCCAGAGAGAAATGCACTTTTGATTTCGCGCGCATTTCTAAACGACAAAATGGCGTGGCGCGGGAGCGGTAGCAGTGCGTAGCGCGGGCTTTGTAATTTTTGTCACCATGAATTGTTACACAGGAGAGCAGCGCGCATTTTGTGTCCGCGCATTTTATGAGAATGCTCGATCATATGTGACTGTTCGGCGGCGGCTTTACCGTGCTGAATTCGAATTGCGGCGCATCAGTGAGTTTCCAAGCACTAATTTAATTAAGCAATAGGTTAAAAGATTCGAAATGACAGGATCGTCGCAAAAAATGCGGCCTCGCGGTCGCCAAAGAGTATCACGGACCGACGAAAACATTCAGCGAGTTCGAGAATCTGTACGCGCGAATCCACGAATGTCGGAGCGCAAACGTTCATCGACTTTGGGAGTGTCTAGATCGATATTGTAGCGAATTTTACGGCTTGATTTGAAATTACATCCTTATAAGATGCAGTTTGTATAGGAACTAAAGGCAGCAGACTTCGAATCAAGATTGAGATTTGCAAATGAAATACGCCATACGTTCAATAATTTCAGTAACATCCTATTCTCGGATGAAGACCCTTTTTACCTGAACGGATTTGTAAATGAACAGAACTATAGGTATTGAGCAGCAGAAAATCCACGGTTGAAACATAAGTAGCCGCTACACTCACCGAAAGTTACTGTTTGGGCCGCAATTACGAAATGGGGAATCATCGGACCATTTTTTTTTAGAAAAATTATAGTTAAGTGGTGACCGTCAATTCAGAGCGCTATACTGCCATGCTGAGAAGTTTTTTGATTCCAAAGCTGCAACAATCGCAAGGCTATAACAGAAGCACTTGGTTCCAGCAAGATGGGGCTACGTGTCACACATCAAATGAGAGCATCGAGGTGGTAAGAGACATGTTCCCACAAAAGTTAATTTCACGCAGGGGTGACATCTCCTGGCCACCAAGATGCCCCGATCTCACTCCAGCAGACTTATTTTTGTGGGGTTACCTTAAGAGCAAATCCAACAACTCTGCAGCAACTGAAGCTGAATATACGGCAAGAAATGGCATCCATTTCGTGGATAACTCTAACGAAAGCTTTCCAAGATTTTGATGCCAGATTGGAAGAATGCTGTAACCGTCAAGGATATCACTTGGAGGACGTAATTTTTTTTTTTTTAATATTTTTTTTAAATTGTATTAAATAAAGTTCTGCAAAATTATACAGTTTTTTTTTCCTTGAATTTTCAAAAGTGCATTTCTCTCTGGGCCATCCTGTATTATAGCACTAAAAGGTTGTTACGACGCGTGGCCAAAATCGGAACTAACGCCGCCATTTTTTTTTAAATACAAATCAAGTGACATTCCACAAAACAATTGCACAAATTGAGGCAAAATGTTTAGCAACGAGGTGGCGACGCCCCCCTGTCAGCGTCAGTTGAGCGATAAAAGATCCGTAGCAGTGTCACTGGGTTTATCCAGTAAGTACATACGAATTTCATGGGTTTGTCGCTTACGGTATGGCCAGTTCTGTATGCTTCACAACCCAGCCTTTAACGTTTTATGCGTAACAAAACTCTTTCATGGGTATCTTCAACCAGCAGATGAGATTAGTATTCATATTTAGTTTGCTTCAGGATAAGAAAATAAACGGATATAATATTTCATTAGTACGCACGACGAGGAACATTCCCTGAACATTGAACAAAACATGAACATTGGGAACAAAATATCTTTGAAGTGGGACGCATTACAAGTTGTAATAAAAACTCCTTGTTATGTTTTCTAATGAAAGGTCTAGTAGTGAAATAGTAGATTGTTATACAAGGGTCGAAAGGAATTGATGACTTTCACCCGTGTTAAACACTCTACTTTTCATTTCGAATATAAGGAAAGTAAAAAAGGTAGTTTTTCTAAAATATTTATGAATAATATTAACATGAGACTCATTTTTAATCAAAGACTAGTCTATAAATTAGTCTTTGATTAAAAATGAGTCTCATGTTAATATTATTAAGAGTAACCTAAAATAACTACCTACGTTAAAAGTGCATGTGAATAGGTTTTTTTTTATTTTTTCTTGTAAACTAACCGAGTATAGATCAAGTCATTAAATTTGAAATCAGGAATTATCAACATTATAAACTTAAGTCACCACAGAATAAATAGCGATACCAGATCTGGTCAATCTATTTTGTACCTAACTTTCACCTTCCAACCGCTTTAAAGTAAGGTGCAAGTCTGTATTTCTTACGGATAATATGTATACCTAATTCTATTTTGAAGAAGAAACTCTTTTTCTTTGGCTATGAAGAAAGACTGCTGGCGTGCAAGAAATACCATTTTATCTGACTATGCTAGAAGTAAGGGTTATGATTTTAACATGTATGAGTAATATCAGTACAATATCACCGCTAAAATAAACATAAATAGAGCAACTTACAAAAACAAATGAAATCCCACAAAAAAAAATCATGTAAAGTAGGTTGCTGAGGCCGTACATTTTGATCAAGATGTAAGGCTAGTAGAGTTAAGCCTTGTAGAGTTAGGGGGCTTGACTCTACATTAGATCTGATAACGTTTTAAAAGTAAAAGCGTTATGTAACTCTTGTCTGTTTTTTTTTTTTTGTTTAAACGCGCTAATGTCTGGAACTACTAGTCAGATTTAAAAAGTCTTTTTGTATTCGATAATCCAATTCTTGAGGATAAATGCAAGCTTTAACATCACGCTACGACCCTCAGGAGTCGACAAAAGAGAAAAAAGTCAGAAAGAACGCTAACCGAAAACGAATTAACAGCGCGCGCGGGCGATGCTATGCGACGCGGTGCGTCAGGAGCCGACGGCGGGTGGAACCACGAGGCTCAGCTACTATCATAATAAAAGGAAATGATTCAATATATAATTTCCGTGTTACTTTTAGGCCCGTATTAATAAACGTTCCTCAATGACGTGCCCAAGTGCGCAATCATTTGATACGCCATTATTACGACATCAGCATCTCAAGATCATTGCTAATTAATAAACACATGAATACAGTATCTCAGTTACCAAGATCAGCTCCTCAATGCGCTGTACTTGATGGCTTGATTTCGTGAACGATTACATCACATTGACCGAAGTTTAGAATGACATGCATCACATTTCATTATTTTATGTTGTAAGATTTATTGAAATACTTGTATTTAGTTAAAACTTTAATAGATAGCGCTGTATCACGTTATAAAGTTGTTTTCTACCCAAGAAAGCCTTAAATTGTAAAAAAAAATGTGTATTTATTTCCCAATAAATAAAATAAATTTAAACGTTTTGTTTTTTTTTAATTTTAATATTTGATGCTGTAGGTTGTGATAAATGTATTAGGTCACCATAAACAAGCTGAAATATGAATTCATTAGATTACATTGTCACATAAATATATTGGGCACCCGGCAACCCGGAGCTCGGAGTCTGGATTTGTGCCCGGTTGATGGCAATAGGCTCGCCCCCTATTACATGGGACTTAAACATAACTGTCGAAATGAGGGTGTACTATAGGTACACCTCAGCCTAACCCTTCGGGGAATACAGGCGTGATGTTATGTGTTGTGTGTGTGTGTTTAGAAATATATTGGGTTTTAAAATCAGATTAATTGGATTTATATGGTACCTACTACTTTTAAAGTTTATTTATTTAATAAACTTTATACAACTAAAGAAGTACATTTGTGGACTTAATGGCTTTGTGTTATACCTATAAATAGTAATTTAATAAATTTTATTATACTTATGATAAATGTATTTAAAATATTTACATAGGTAGACGGAGGTACCTACCTGAAATGATGCTGTAGCATAAATCCGGTCATAAAATCTCGTCATAGTAGGTACTCTATTTCATCGGAATAATTAATTTCACCCAAAATATTTTTAAACTCCGTGTTTCGCGCTACTAATCACGACCTTAAGTCACGGACTGCCTACACTCAGGTTTACGCATCTCGAATACACACACCTATTGTATACTTAAGTGTAGAGTTCCGTTTATTAATCAGTCCATCACTCGGCTGATAACGTAAACCCAAGCCGTAACTTAAGTACACAAATTATTATGTTTATTAATACGGTCATGATCTCAAGGTTGTCATCAAGTGCGACCTCTTGGGCTGAGGAACGTTTATTAATACGGGCCTTAGTCATTGTAATTTTGTATTGGCATTTCCTACACACACACGGGTTATGTGTATGTGATTCCTTATTTGTGTCAATATGGCCCTGTTCTGAACGCCAGTGGGTAAAACCCAAAGAATGTTGTACTACAAGTAGAGGCCCGGTTTCATGCGCCAGTAGTTTTAATAAGCACACGACATGGATGCACACATGAATAAAGCGTTAACAGGAATCGTGTGGAAACTCAAGCAAAACCTGTATACTGCCGATGTACTTAAGTACCTATTATCTGTATTTACAGCGAAACGATGCAACTAGAGTTCTTGTTAAAAAAAAAGTTTAATTTCGAAAGGCAGTTCTCTGATTATGTATTTTCGTTTTCTGGCACCGACTTCCGAAATTAAAGTTATTTTTCACTTTTTAGCTGTGGTACTTACCCCACACAAATTCGTATACCGCTACTTGCTATGTAAATAACAGTGACCGGAAGTTATTATAACATCATCAATACTTATATACACTAAGTGGAAAAACTATGTATTATTGAAGCTAACTGAAAAACTACCCTACTAAAGTTAATATATTTTATATGGGAGCACCCCTGAGGCTTACCCTATTCATTAAAAAAATAATTTTCGAAATCGATTCACAATTACGGGAGATATCACGTAGCAAACATACAAAAATATATACAGACGAATTGAGAACCTCGTCCTTTTTGAAGACGGTTAAAAATAGGCAGTCATGGGGATTGCCGACACAAGTGAAAACCCCAAAATATACACAGGCCGCTGCGCGTCTATATAATGTACTCTGTGGTCTGGCGCAACACGTCGTATTAGCATGTCGGTGACTTTAGCACAAAGAATAATAATAGTAATATAGCTTTAGCATGCCCATGAAGCGAAGCCGTAAGTTTTGCCCCTACCAAAAATCGCTCAACGCGGCTAAAGCAGTTGTCACTTCAAAAATAGTCGAGAGGTGTCGCTGTGTGTTTTTGTACACTTGGCGAATGAGAGCTAGACCAGAAAAAGTTTATCATTTTGAAGACACCTTTTTTTAACAAAAGTGTCGTGACAGTCTTTCGCTAAATGTGCAGAGTATAACAATTTGACAAAATATAATCTTTGAGCTCCTTAAGTTCTGAGTTGAGCTGCACGATTACTGAAAAATGCGTGCACTGACTGGACAGGTCCACTCAATCTGTGTGGTTCTTTCCTCAAAAGACATTTGAGACACCAATCTACATGGACTTCTCATGATCTGACTAAGATTATGTCTGCACTTCAAAAGAGACTGTCACCTCTAAGTTTATATTGGCCTTTCTTCTCAGAGTAGTCAGATAGTAAACACCGACCTCATCTAGTTTAAAAAATATGATTGACGTGTAAAAGAGTTTGTACAAACCTACTTACAGAAATAAAATCATATAACATAACGTGCGATATGGAACGCTTGCTCAACAAATCTTCTGAGATTCGCGCCGCGACACCGTGCGAATTTCGCAATGATGTTTAGAGAATAAAAGAGAGTGAGACACAAACGGCTGATAATCTATAGATACTAATATTATATACAGGAAAGATTTTTTTGTTTGTTTGTACCGAACGAGCTCCGAAACTATTGGACCGATTTTAACCATTTTTCACCAATAGAAAGCTATATTATCAGGAAGTAACATAGGCTATAATATATTTTCCAAATAATTAGAGATCCTTAATAAAATTGCAATAATGTAACCCAAAGTAGCAAAATAATGCCTATAAAATTAATTATTTGCACTGATAAAACTGTTGATGATACATAAAAATATGTACTACATTATTAAAGTAGGTACTCATTATTAGGTACCTACAAAAATATCCGGAAATGTATATATCTAAATAACATAGTTAATTGCAGCTTTTGTGTTCTAAAATTTAATTACATCGTAGAAACAAAAGTTGGTTACATTCGTATCGTAGTAAAATTAAAATTCAATTGGTTTCGTTCTTATTCAAATAAATAGTTTTATCATCAAGGGTATTTTTATGTATCAGTAAAATAAATTTTAATTGATTCGAATCGGACATTTAATTTCGAAGTTATCACGAGTATAAAAATACAAATGTTAACGATTTATCTGAATTTGTCAATTCAAATATATCAAAATTGGTAGCGGACCAAAAATTGCTTATGAGGCGATAATTGACAGCGTAGAAAATAATAGTGGAAACATTTTTTTTTGGCGGTGGAACAGGTAAAGCTTTCATTGCTAATATGATATTAACTAAAGTACGGCAATCCGGAAAAACAGCATTAGCAGTTGCTTCTTCCGGAATTGCCGCAACGCTTTTACGAGTACATAACGGGAAAACTGCCCACTCGACATTCAAATTGCCGTAGACTGTGTGTTTCGAGCAACGGTCAATATGCTCAGTAAAAAAATACGGTCCTTTGGGAATCCTATTACAGAATACGTTCGTTATAATATGGGACGAATGTACCATGAGCCACAGGGCTCATGTTGATGAAGAAGACCGGACATTAAAAGACCTCCATAACTCAAGTGCTGTGATGCGAGGGATAGCTTTTGTCTTTGCTAGAGATTTTAGGCAAACACTTCCTGTTATTGCCAAAGGAATACGTGCCGATATTGACTTAAATCATCTAATATATGGAATTCAATACAAACGCTCAATTTGCGCACTAATACGAGAGCACGTATAACGAACAATTTATGACATACATTTTCCAGAAAAGTTGCTTAAACTTGGAGAAGGAAACTGCCACCAAGTAGTATTAGATAATGGATTAGGTCAAATTGTTCACAGCTTAGAACATCTTATTAATGCTGTTTATTCCGAAATCGAAAAACTACCTACACGGAACTACAAATGGTTTTTTGTTTTGTCACCACGAAATGATTTAGTTAATTAAATGAATGGTATTATACTACAAAAATAACCAGGAGACATTAAATGCTACAAGTCCATCGAAAAAATGTGCAACATCGAGGACACTGTACACTACCTTCAAGAATGTTTAAACTCGTTAAATCCATCTGGTCTGCCGCCACACATACTAAAGTTAAAATTTGGAAACCCCGTAATGATATTAAACCCTCCAAGCCTGTGTAAAGAACGGCACAAGAGTTTTAATCCAAGAACTTCGAGACAATGGTGCTGATTCTTTTGTCACAAAATTCTCTAAACTAGACTAAAAACCACTATTAGTTTATTCTTGTCAAACGACGATTTTCCATTCTGAAATAGACTAAAGTGACACAACTTGATTATATTTTGGTTTGATAGCATTAAGATGGCACTGACTTAGTAATTTTGTGAAAATGAGATGGAGAGGATGAGCATTACTATTCCGAATTTGACTTATTTCACCTAAAATTTTGGTTATCTAACTAAACCTGACTATTTTTAATCGCGATTGAAAAAGTGTGGAATGAAATTAGTTATCATGAACTATAATTCACCACAACACCTCGACTTCAAGTGCAAAAACAGTCAAATCAAATCAAATCAAATCATTTATTTTTGCCAACATGGGTAGGGGAAAAAGATGTTATACATGTTTTGATAATGTTCTCCATGCTCTGCCGTCAGTTGGGCGTGCAAAATTTTAAACATAAATTAACAATTTACTTTCAAAATACCATGCTGAATAACAATACATATTACAAGATTATTAAATTGGAACATTATTTTAACCATTTTATTTTTCAATGTCAAGAAGTATCTAGTAGTCATAATTTAACATTTTCACCGCCAACGTACACAGAACGCCGATGCCTCGCCACCGCCAAGCTATAAATGTATAACGAAATATATAGCAAACAGTAGTGATGAGGGTATCGTCATATCGATAAATTAGATTTATACGCGTTATGTCAAGTTTTATTTATAATTTTACGGATATAAATAAAAACTGATTAAATATTTACATATTTGTTTTATTTCACAGTATCCCTAGTAAGGAAAACAGTATAAATTATAAGTATCAAAGAAACAGATTACATAATTCAATTAGAGCTATAAGAAATGAGGTACAGCTCTATTTGTTTCATGACATCATTCTTTGACTTCATTTCAAGTCCTTGGCGTTCAGAGCTCGTTAAATTCAATTCTGATTAGGGATGTGAGTAAACTGTAAGGTAACAGTTTCAACTTTCGCACTCCAGAGCCACAAGATAACTACAAGCGACGCGCGACGCATATACCAATTATTTCACTTATTAAATTCTTACTTTTTGATTAATGAACGTTATTATTATCTAGTTGGACATACCCCAGAACCATCTTCTTCTGGTTCAACGTTCTCTACAAAATAATCCGAATCCGATTCCACACCTTGCAAAATGCTTAAAAGCTCATCTGAATCTAGTTCTTCATTCATTTTACTACCCATTTGTTTACTTATACTATTAATAAAATATAATAATATCTATTGTTACAAGCAATAGTGTAAGGCATAGTGTGGACTGCACTATGCCAAAGTGACCTTTACAGTCGTACGCATATGACGTCACAGAACGACTTCTATAATAGTCCGTGGCGCCCGGGGCATTGACGATCCTAGACTTATAGCTTGTTTTGTAGAGATGGGAATATAATTATCGCCAAGTTTTTTTTTTTTTTCTCTTTATTTGTTTAGGGGTTTTTATCTAAAAAGATACGCCAACCCCATCGTGCCTTTTAACATTACATAATATAAACACCCAACATATTGTATAAAACACTTATTCACACACATGAAAGTCACAGATGAAGGACTGTTATTAAACAACATAACTTTTTGGCAACTTCTGACGTTGGTTGAGATAAGATTGTTTGAATTAACCCCATGTTAACTTTGTTTAAGTCGAATTCCCTCAAAAATGACTCCCTCTCGCGCTTGTTTCGGACACAATCCATCAGCAAATGTTGCACGTCCTCAATCTGATTACATACTCTGCAATTCGGCGAATCAGGTTTTTGCATAAGGAATGCAAACTTCGCTGATGGATAATGCCCAGAGCGAAGTCTTAGTATTAATTTAACATAATTCCTACCAAGTTTATCAACATCGAACCAAGGCACACGAGAAGGCTCGCCTTGTATGGTCCTATACCATATACCTTTTTGTTGACAGATATTAACAAAGTGTTGTTTCCAGGAGTTATAACAGATTACTTTAAATTTACACATGTATTCCCAATAATCAGGTAAGTAGTCAATTGTTGTACCCTCTACTGCTGCTAGTTTGGATAATCGGTCAGCCTCCTCATTACCACGTAGTCCAATGTGAGCTGGAACCCATTGCAACTTAATTTCTATATTATTCTTAAGCAACATAATAATGTTTTCAAGAATATCATATGCTATCGATGCACCTCTGAAACCAGAGGCGCATCCAGCAATATGCTGTAGTGCGCTTTTACTGTCTGAAAGAATAACGACTCTTTTTAAATTCTGATTTCGACTATAAAAGATCGCTTGATATATTGCAATAAGTTCCAGTGTCATAATTGATACATTACAGTCTAATTTAAATCCGAGAGTAGTTCCTAAGCTTTGATCAAAAACCCCAGCACCTAGGCCGGGAGTGCCTTTTGAACCGTCTGTGAAAATTTTGTGCCGACTATAATACATAGAATTTAATTCAGCTAAAACATCGAACATTAATAAATTTGGGTAATAATTGGATTTGGGTACCTTTACACATTTTAGATCAACATTAATTACATTTTTAGTTTCAATAGCTGTTGTCCAAGTTTCTAAAGTATACATTTTATGAATATCTGTTGGAAGAACCTCTATGTGTTTTACATCATTAAAATTGTTAACTAGTAAGGGTACTTTTTTGTTTTCCCAATATTTGGTACTACAAAGGGTACTTAGATCTGTAATCAAGTTAACAGTCATATTATTTGACCTTGACATTAATTTTAAACAATATTTATAAGCTAAATACTCTCTTCTTAAAAATAAAGGCGGAATACTCAAATCAGATTCCATTACATGGATTGGGGAACTTCTGATATAGCCACCTACAATTCTGAGGGCTTGATTTTGTAACTTATCTAGTTTTGAAACATGACATTCTGCACTACAATCATACATAAAACACCCATAGTCAATTCGACTTCGAATCAGAGAAATGTACAACCTACGTATATGTTTCGTGTGTATTCCCCATGAGCTACCCGTTAGAACTTTTAATAGATTTAGAAATTTTAAACATTTACTAACTGTTTCATTTATATGTTTGCCCCAACGCAGACTTCTGTCTAGCCACATACCTAGATATTTAACGTATTCTGAGACAACCAAGTGATGTTCATTTACCTTTAAAGTAGGGAGTATTCTACGCCTGCCCCTACTGTACACACAAAAGGTAGATTTACTCGATGATAGTTCCAAACCAAGTTCATCCAAAAACCCTACAATAGAATCCAACGCATTTTGTACATACGTTTCACATATTTTAATATCTTTGTTTTTAACATAGAGCACAAAATCGTCTGCATACTGAGAAACAACTACATCAAGCGGAAACTAACATAGTTCGTGAGTTATTAAATTAAAAAGTACTGGCGACAAAGGATCGCCTTGAGCCAGCCCTTTATTAGTCCACCTAGCTGTTAACTGATCACTATTATCAGATTTGATCCTTAAATATCTTTCACTCAAAAACGCCCATATATAAGAACAAAATTTTGATCCAATTTTAAGTTTATCTAGAATATTAACTGCCACGTCAATCGAAACGTTATTATAGGCGTTTTGAATATCTAAAAAGCATGCTAGTGTAGGGATATTTTTCGAAAATCCAATCTGAATATAGGTAACTAGACGGGCTAATAAATCGAGGCATGAATAAGATCTCCTAAAACCAACTGTGCATGGTGATATTATTTTTTCTCTTTCAGTGTACCATTCTAAACGTTTTACTATCATTAAATGAAAAATCTTACATAAACATGAGATTAAGGATATAGGTCTTAATTTAGGATCAGCATTAGAATTACTAGCTTTTGGAATTGGAATTATTTGAATATGACGCCACTGTTGCGGTACAATACTAAATTTGAAAATAATTTTGTATATATTAAGTAGATAAAATTTTAGAGAGACAGGTAAATTGAAGATCATGGAATATGTTATACCATCCTCGCCCGGAGCCGAATCTTTTTTTTTTAAATATTCTCAAGTTCACAAATATTAAATTCGCATTCTAAGACTTCATTGTTAGAAACAAACGTAGGCGCATGGTTCGAAACATAATCAGGTGTTAATGCACACAGTAATTCTTTTTGTTTCTCAATGGGGGGGGTAAGCTCTAAACTGCTTATAGCCTTTTATCCAACGCATACGCCGCCACATTTCAGACACTGACGTTACTTCATCGATGGAGTCACACAATATTTGCCAGCCTACAGACCTTGCCTTTTGGATCAATATTTGAGATTCTCTAGTTTTTTCTTCTAGTTTAGTCAAATTGTCAGGGGTTGGGTTGCGTCGAAAATTGTATAAACATAGTCTGCGCTGTGCTACAATTTTAGATAATTCCGAATTCCAGTATTTTCTTGGTTTAAAATTATTAAAGGGTTGACAACTACTTTTAATAAACGGAATATATTTATCTGCTGTATTATTAATTTGAAGTAGTAAATAATCGTACATTTCTTGAACATTGCCGCTTGGGGGGTTAAAATTTTGTGTAAGGTTCTTCTGGTATTCGTTCCAATTGGCTTTAGCATAATTTATTTTGTTTTTAACAATTAAATCGTCGGTTATGTTAATTGACATTTTAATAATCATGTGATCGCTACCCAAATTTTCGTTGAATACTTGCCAGGCAAATTTAATCGCAATGTCCGAAGATGTGAATGAAATGTCCGGAGAGGTTTCTTGCAAATTTCCGCTTACTAGTTTAACTCGTGTAGCCGCACAATTATTAATAGAAACAAATGAGTTTTCAAGTGCCGCGTCCAATATTTGCGTACCTCTCGTATCCGTTTTAACGGACCAGTTGGTGTGATGACCGTTAAAGTCGCCTGCTACTAAAGTATTTTTTGAAAACAAAGAAAATACCTGTTCCCAATCTGAAGACTGCGTTAGGACAGAACATGGACAGTAAATAGCTACCACGTTTTCAATATCTTTACAATTTATCAGTCTTACGCAAACAATCTCTATTTCACTATTTCGAAGTCGAACTGAACACAGGTGGGATCGTATGGATTTATGCACTAAAATTAAGACACCCCCATAGGAATCATATCTATCCGACCTATACATGTTATATCCACTAATATGGATATCAGTTTCACTATTTAACCATGTTTCACTCAAGATTGCTATATGGACATTTTCCTGATTTAGGAGCTCAGAAAAGGGAATTAATTTAGGACGGAGACTTTGAGAATTCCATTGAAATAAGTTAGAGGAAAAGGTGGTAATGTGGCCCCTGCAGGTATATTGACCCCCCTCGATATTTATAATTTAGAAACACCCCATCTAATATTTTTCTGGTGCAACGCGGAGCTCGTGTGACATTAATGATTTTAACCCAAAAAAATCCGTAAGGGTGCGTTACGTTTTATTTTTATGCGAACCAATCGAAACACGCAAGTGACAAACTTTTAAAACCGCTCTGCATTTTATTCAATTTTACTAGAAATATCTGAGTTTTAGCTATAGTGATTTGTATATTGTGTTCGATAAACGTTGTTCTACAGGATTTTGAAGGTAATTATAAAAAACATTTAATAGAATATTTGTATTATGGTTTGTTTATATATTCTTTCATTCGTACAATTTGGCCCCCTCACATTGCTTGTATTATGGTCCCGGGGGCCATATAACATGTATGACTGATATATCACTGCCTTCATTTATTATTTTCCGCTTTCAGATGCATAGACAAAGTGTGTTATCTCCATCTTCAAAAAAATGGGAAAACATGGGATACTAACCAAATGAAAAAGGCAATTGTAGCAGTGAGAACGAAGGTCCTAGGTTATAAAAAGGATGTAAAAATGTTTCTGTGCCAAGATCTAAACAGAAACGGTTAATGCCTTCATTAAACGTTTCAGTTTAGATCTTTGAAAGTTTCAGAAAGTTTCAGTTTGGATCTTGGATCAAGAAGCTTATACACAAGTCGAGAGTCTTGAGAGTCCTTACTCTCAAGAATCTTTGGAGTTACTTGTGTATAACCTTCTTGGAAGAAAACCAATACTTCCATCTGGCCTGGAAAAATACTTAGCAAAACTGATCACATCATCACCTTACAGAAACCATTTAATCGGATCTTTGAGTTTAGTAGAGACTCGTGGACGTGGTCAAGATGGAGATGGTAGTGGCAACAGTACTAATCGTGGTTAGAGAGTCATTACATCCAGCAGTAGCTCTGAAAGTGACGCAGTCGTAGAAAAAGTCTCTGAATATGACGACAATGTCTATTGAAATAACATACCTGAGAGCTCAGATACGAGCTGCATATTCTGTGACATCAGTTACCCTAACGACAGACGTGGGGAGGAGTGGATTCAGTGCCAGAGTTGCTATTTATGGGGTCATACAGCCTGTACACCTGTGCAGGCTGTATGAGCCCATAAATTGCAACTCGCGGCAAAAATCGCAGATATAATATTCACCTTCAGGACCTCTTGAAGGCGAATATTATATGTGCGATTTTTGCCGTTAGGTTTTAATTAAATCAATACATTTAATATGGCCCCCAGGAGGCCACAAAACCCTCACTTGATCTCAAGTTGGCAAATGTGTATTTTTTTTAATACGTATGTTTTTGATTATTCTGTCGCAGTTTCACTTATTACATAGTAAGGCATGTATAGACAAATGAATAAGGAGTGATATAACGTATTTATTACATTTCTGAGTCTCGTATTTTTTACATAAGCCCTCAAAAACAAAGTAGGCGGCCACAATACCACCTTCTCCTCTAATTTTAATCTTTTTACGTGTACTATTCATCTAAATTATCTATTTTACCAAAGAAACCTCCACTTAAAAACCTACTTAGTAACATCTCCTTAATTTCTTCATAAAGAATCTGAATTACCAATATAACTTTTTCTTCAAAAGTGCCGTCAGACTTGTAAATATTTTTAAACTTATTAATAAACTTTTTTAGTTCAAACTTATATCGTGATTGTCCGTCTCTTTCTCTGTGTTTTTCTTCATCCATAGCTTTTCTTGTTTCTTTTTCGATCGGTGGTTTTAGAGCATTCTGACTTTTCTTACTTTTCGGTTTTTTATTTCCACTTCTTTTTCTCTGAACTGTCTGTGTTGTACTCTCTATGCTATCTTGTTGTGATACTTCCATTTCATCCTCTTCTTCCAGAGCTGACTGTTCGACAGATTCTTCTTGATTTTGTATTGATCGTGTTTTGTTTCCAGAGACAATACTAGGGCAGGTTTCAGCTCGGATTTCTAAGTTTGTTGATTTTAAAAGGTTGTTTGAGGTATTATTTGATGTAACTTTATTATTTTGTCGTTTTTCAATGACCTTTTGAAGTGCCATTCGATATGTTAGCTGCTCATTACTCATAACATTCCTGATCTCTTTTTTTTTCAAAAAAAAAGGGCAAGTTTTGCGATGACGAGGTGGTCACCCTTACAATTAAGACAGACGACATTTTGAAGATCACAATTCACATGGTCACCACCACATTTTGCGCATATTTTCTTCTTCGTAGGGCAATATTTTATGACATGTCCAAATTTCCAGCATCTAGTCAGGATTAGGAGCGCCTTAAAGGACTTTTAAAAAATAAAAATAATTAATTAATTGATTAACTCTATATTGAGAGTATAAGAGACGTCTTACAGATCGGGATGTAAATTACGTACTGGCTTATGAACTAACTTAGACTAAACAAACTTATTTTTATCAAATGTGCAACCTCAGCGACCACACAGATCGTGCTGGGCAAAAGTGCTTACACCCGCAATATCTGTAAGGGTTGTGGTTCCATAACTCCTCCCTCACAAAGTGCGAAATTATCGGTAATATTTGGATTCCGATGATTCCGCATACAAGACATTTTTCTCCAAAGTACTATACTAAGACATACTATTGCTAAGATTACATAGAGTAATATAGTTGCTAAACTAACACTATTTGTTTTCACTGCACTATCACTTTCTACTATTTCACTTTTTAATGTGTAAGATAGATGTTTTAAATCGTCAAAGTTTAAGTTGTTTAGATTCACTGTTTTGTTCCAGTTAATAGATGTTTCCTCTAATTTGGGTAGAACTGCGACTGGAGTTACCCGATATTGTATTCTCCCTGAATAATGTTGCCTTTTGTGTAATTTAATGTCTTTCAGATAGTCACTGCAGTTTTCATCAATCTTCAATAAATATGTGCCCTTGATCGGTTTCCTGATAACATCACTAGCACATGTTTCAGTAAGCATTATTTCATTTCTTGTATAAATTATCCAGTTAAAGAAGTCAATAGGCTGTACTTTTAGACTATCCAGGTTAACTGCGAGGGGTTTACACAAACTGAGGTTTGAAGCAAAATTCATTAATTGTTCTATACACGTACTTTCAGAATACAATACAACATCGTTTTCCTTGCACAGGAACTGGTTGGCTGCCATCTCTTCACATGGGTTGGCTAGCGGTAAGTATGTAGGACCTTTCACCATAAGGTACGGGTATTTAGGGATAATAGTGGTCGTTTTGTTTTCATTGGAAATTGGAAGTGAATATATCTTGAAATAATTATACGTATTTTTATCTACTAATGGAATCTCCATAATGAATGTTATTTGGTTTTCTTTTACATAAGCTTTAACAGACATAGTTCTTTCTAGCATTAATAACGTTTTTTCCGTAACAGGATAAATTAGGCTTTCAGTTTCAGAAATATTGCTTAACAATGCTAAGAGTTCAGATGGGTCAACAATGGTTTGATGTACAACAGAAACTTTTGTAAATGATAATGCAGTTTCGATCTCATTTAAAACAGTATAAATTGACCTAAAATTACTTATAAACATATCAAACATACTTAAAACATATGTAGAGTAAATAGAGTTATTTTCTTTAGTACCTATGTTTTTTACTATTCTTTCTATGCGTTTCATGCGTTCATCCAAGATTTGAATATTTTCCTGTATAGATGTAGATTTGTTAGTAATAGAGTCAAGCATTTTTGAAATTATGGTTATTTTCTTATCCACGTGTGTTTGACCAATTTTTAGCTGAGCTAGTTGAGCATCGTACTTAATCGCGTCCTCATGAGCTAGATTACCGGTAAGTATTTTAATCATTGAGCCAAGAGGATCAATGAGGCCACGTTTGAAACGTTTTGATGGAATAAGCTGCCTGAATTTTCTGACTGTTGAATTGCGTAAGTATTCTACCTTTAATTTCATATTTTGGAACTCATTTGCGTAGGGCTTATGGATGTCAACTATATCACTAAATTCTTTGTATCTATTAATATTTAACATTAAATCATAATCTATCGCCTTAAAATCTAATATCTTAACTATGGTCCACTTATCTTTCTCTATTATCGCCTGTCCTTGTTTGACAGGTAATATACCTGGGTTATTTTTAATCTCTTGAAGTTGAAGGCCTTGGATCTTGACCGTCAGTTTCAAGATCACCACGATCAGCCACAACCTGTGAAGGACGTTTAACGTTCTTTAGAGGCACTTTACTTTGTCTTTTACCTATCTGTACTGGTACTACGTTCCTATTGGTCTTTCCTGTTACTTTTGCTCTATGATATCTAGGTTTATCTTTACTTTTTCTTATGTTAATGTCCTTTACAAATATATTATCTTCCTCCTGTAAGCTTAACTCAATTTCACCACCCTTCTTTTCTCTGGCCTTTTGTTTGGTGTTAAGAATCTTTACGGCTATATATTTATACAGATATTTCGTTCGTTTTGCATGATCTTTAACTAACTGTTGTGTGTACGCTTTTTCTAAGTCTACATCGAATATTTTATTAGGGTCAGTGTGTCCAAATGTTGCTTCAAAAGGTGTTAATCCAGTGGTGGAGTGTATTGTATGATTGTATGCTATTATGGAATACATTACATCAATTACATCACAGATGCGGCATCCGTACATTTACGTTCATACTTCGCAAGCCTATATATCTCTATTATGGTGGAATGGAATCGTTCTACGATGCCAGTAGAGTTAGGATTATTTGGCGTTGTTATGTGTATTTCTATTTTGTACATGGACAAAAGTTCGCGCATAAGTTGATTATTGAATTCAGTGCCAGGGTCACAGGATATTTTCCTGGGAACACCGTATATTGAAAAATACTTTAATAGAGCTCGCGCTACTTCTGTCGTTTGCCTACTTGAAATTTCAATGGCCTGTCCTAATTTGCTGAATGCGTCTACCAGCGTTAGGTAATATTTACTTTCTATATTAAATAAGTCAATGAATATTTCTTGAAAAGGGGCATCTTTTGTCTGTGTTAATTGTAACATTGGTTTAATGGGCTTTCTGTCGTACTTCATTAGTTTGCAAGGCTCACATATATTTATAATTGCCGCTACCGAATCTTGCATGTTTTCCCAATAATAGTTTCTGCGAATTCTAACCATAGTTTCTTTAATTCCCCTATGACATGTTTTTCCTTCGTGATGTTTTAGTATAACAGACTTTTGTTCTTTTTCATCTTCTATATATATTACTCTGTCTGTACACTCGAAGAACTGCACTGAGTCTTTCTTAAAGATTTCTATAATAACTTTAGTAAATAGCCGTCTATGTATGTCGTTCTCAAAGTAAATAAAGTATTTACGCTTGGGTGTAACATATTCTTTTAAGAATTGCTTTATTAATTCTTCATTATCTAATGGAAGAAATACTTCTAAAACTTTTTGATTTTTCCTAGATAAATTTTGAACTTGTATTTTATTTTGAAACCAGGTGAACACCAATATTTGGTTTGGTTTGGTGTCAATTGCCTCTCTTAAGATTGGAATCCCTAGTGAGTCTGGTTCTATGTTGGAAGCTACTGTACTTGTTCTGCTGCTACTGGTTATTGAACGAATAGGGAAGTTATCTTGAAATAGGTCCGCAGGTGCAGTCACGTCAGAGTCAGAATCTGAAATGGTTACTATTTCTGTGTCATTTTCTATTTCAGCTTTAGTAGTAAATTTTTCAAGTTCTTTTAATTGTTTTATTACTTTTTGTATTTCAGATTCGTCTACGTTAACATCCATTGACATGTCATCTTTGGAATCTATAGCATTAAGTTTTATGCGTGACAATGCATCTGCATTACTATTTTGTTTGCCATTTTTATAAATAATTGTGAAGTCATATTCTTGGAGGCGGAGGCGCCAACGAGTCAATTTACTATTGGGTTCTTTCAGGGAATAAAGCCAGGCAAGAGGTCTATGGTCTGTAAAAATTTGAAATTTATGTCCGTACAAATAGGGTCTAAAGTGTTTCACGGCCCAAATAATAGCTAAGAGCTCTCGTTCAATTGTGCTATAACGTGTTTCAGTGTCGCTAAGGGTTCGACTAGCATATGCGACTGGTTTGTCTGCTCCGATAGGTCCTTGGGATAGGACAGCACCGAGTGCCACGTTAGAGGCGTCAGTTGTCAAAATATAGGGTTTAGTCGAGTCAGGGTATTGTAATAAAGGGGTATTAGTCAGTACTTCTTTGCATTTTTCGAAGGCATCTATGTAGTTTTGGTCTATGATAATTTTGTTTCGTTTCTTTAGACAAGACGTTAGGGGCTGGGTGATTCTAGCAAAATCTTTAATGAATTTTCTATAGTATCCGACCAGCCCAAGAAAACTTTTTATTTCTGTTGTCGTTCTAGGGAGAGGATAATCTATAATAGCTTTAATTTTATCATTGTTTGGTTTTAGTCCGTCTCTTGTTATGGTATGGCCTAGGTATAAAACTTCTTTTCGTAAAAATTCAGATTTATCCAGTTGTATTTTTAAGTTAGTCTGTCGTAGTCGGTCAAAAACGGCTCTAAGTTTCTGTAGGTGGTCCTGAAGGCTAGAAGAATAGACAATAACGTCATCTAAATAAATGAGGCAATGTATACCTTGGAGACCTCTCATAATGTTGTCCATGGCTCGTTGAAAGGTTGCCGGCGCTGTTTTAAGTCCGAACGGCATTCTCAAGAACTCATAATGTCCGTTCTGGGTGTTACTGGGTGAAATCAAGTGTTGTAAAGTAAACGCTTTTGCCCAATTTGTCAAAAAGGTCAGTAATGTTAGGAAGGGGGTATTTGTCGTCAACTGTAATGTCGTTAAGTCTTCTTTAGTCGATTATTAGTCCATTCTGTATTTGATTTCACCAGAAGCATCTAGCTTTTTGGGAACGAGATGGACTGGTGAGCTCCAGGGGGAAAATGATTCTTGGATCACGTTATCTTTCAAAAGTTTTTCAACTTGTTTATTAATTTCTGCTGCTTGAGCAGGGGCTTGTCTATATGGTTTAGTATAGATCGGGTCTTCATTCTTTGTCCTAATACAGTGTTTTACCTGATTAGTGAAGCTTAAAGGTATTTGTTCACAATAGAATATGTCTTTATATTCTTCACATAATTGTCGTATAGATGCTCGTTCTTCGTCATTCGTGTGGTCTAGTCGCAATTTAGTTAGATTGTCGCGTAATAATATGTCAGTCTCTATATTTTGGTCATCTATGGAATTTATATGGCATTCATTTTCCTCGTATTTAGATACTATGAACGGCTTGATGACACATAATTCTATCTGTTTATCAAGAGTGTTTTGTATGATGGTGGTTGCAAAACCATTTACACAGTTCACAAGAGCAGTAGGCATTCGTACTCCTTCACCGAATTCCGTATAATCTAATATTCCTACACCATTTAATAAATTGGTTGGTAATTTTGCTCTAATTTCTGATCTCGGTGGAAGTAATACAACATGTATAATATTAATATCCGTATCTATGCATATAGGTATTTCAGCTGTCTTTGTTAGTAGAACATGTTTCTTTAAATCTATAACAGCTTCTAACTGATTTAAAAGGTCATTTCCTATCAACCCGTCGTATAACGAATCTACGTTGTATACATAGAACTTATGATGATCTTTACTTTGAAATACAGGAAACAGGGGAATTTGCAATACCTGATTATGTTTACTTGAAGCGTGCGTACTTACTACTTCAAATGGTTCGTATGACATGTAGTTAGGAAAATAGGTAGTCGCTATTCTAGGATGTATAAATGAACGAGTACTACCAGTGTCGATCATGAATTTTCCGTCTATTTCCGGTATGTAAATATGTGGCAATTTTTATTTTAGCGTATTATAATTTAATATAATTTTTTCAGGTCCGGCCGGTCTATGGAGGCTCGTATGTAAAAATTTTTTACTTGTTCTGATTCAGTAGTAACGTCTTTATTTTTAATTTGTTCATTTTTACCTAAGTCTTGTGTAGGGGTTTCGGGTACAGAGTCTATTGGAAAATCATTTTCTTCACTAGGGAAATATTCAGATAAATCATAACAATATTCGTATTCCGCAGGGTAAGTAAAATAGTCATTATAAGAAGGGTAGAGTTCTAATTCATTTATAGGGAATCCCTGCTGAACTGCTCTTTGCGGAGCAGTTCTCATAGTAGCATCGGTGGTATCTGGTTGAGGTTTGTTTTGTTGTGGAATCGGAGCACGATTATTACTTCCAAACTGACGCGGAAGCATTGGCATCATTTGTTGATAACCAAGGGGTCTATAACCAAAATTAGGTCGGTAACCAAATTGCGGCGGCACCAAATTTTGTTTACTCGTACCAAGTTGGCCTTGATTGTGCCCTGGCATAATAATTGGCCTATTAGGCGGAATCCCGAAATTAAATTTAGGTGTTGCACCAACATTATTTTTAAATGATGGATTTTGTTGCATCATTGGTATCGGCCTGAAACCTGGTGGCTGCGGGAATAAACCAAATTTAAATGTTGGTTGTGGTGTAACTGTGCTGCTAGCCTGCGGTTTAGTATTATGGTTTGGATTTAACATTTTAGCGCGCATCTGATACTGATCATAGAAATTAACTTCTTCCAAAACTACAGATAAGGCCTCTTCCAATGTGCGTGGATTTTTCAGACGCACAATACGTACCATGTTTTCTGGTAAATTATATAAAAATACCTGTAAGGCTGAGTTATTATAAATAGTAGTCTTACTTACTCGCAAATTTTGATCACTAATTTGGTTAACCTTTGACAACAACACTGATTTTACTGTTTGAATTCGTGCACAAAAATCACTGTGACTCTCATTATTTTTAATCTTTAAAGTTTCTAATTCGATAGCCAAACACTCTTCGCTTCGCGGATCGCCAAAATGTAACTCTAGCAATTCCTTGAATTCCGCCCACGATCGAATGTCTCCGCGCTCGCTGACAAGCGCGGCTGCGTCACCCGTTAAGCGGCTAGTCACAACATGCATTAAGTATTCGTGTTGTAATTCTGATGACTTAAACTTATCGATAATATAGTCACATTTGCGCAAGAATAAATTCAAATGACGTTTATTACCATCAAAACTGGGTAGAATTTTGTACAATTCATTTGGGATAAGTTTAATTTCTGACATTTTGGTACTTATTTAAATTATGTCTTAAGTAATAATTAACTCTATGAACTCTATGAACTCTACCAATATTACTTATTACAATAATTACTACTAGTATAGCTATTAAGTGTTTCTGAACTCAATATGTATACTTTTTACTTATTTAGTGTTTAAAAACAGTTGTATGTTAACTAAAGTATTCTTAAATTACACTTATACTCGTAATACTTAATTATTTAAGAAAACCATAAAACAGTCAAAATGGAAAACTTCCAATTCCAAGTTTACCGAAAGGATATGGACACGGATATCAAGGAGGTGAAAAGTCGTACTCACCAGCCTGCCACGCCCATCATCAGCTCTCAGCACTCCTCGTCACCGACGATATTTATTTGGTTCGTTGGATCACCTTGCCGTACACCACGCGTACCGTTGTGAAAATCGGGAAAAGTCTAATCGCGAAAAATCACTTAACGCGTGACAGCTTCCTCAGTGATCCTACCGGCTGCGTCAGTCAGGATTGGGAGCGCCTTAAAGGACTTTTTAAAAATAAAAATAATTAATTAATTGATTAACTCTATATTGAGAATATAAGAGACGTCTTACAGATCGGGATGTAAATTACGTACTGGCTTATGAACTAACTTAGACTAAACAAACTTATTTTTATCAAATGTGCAACCTCAGCGACCACACAGATCGTGCTGGGCAAAAGTGCTTACACCCGCAATATCTGTAAGGGTTGTGGTTCCATAACTACCTTCTTCCTACTACAGCTGTTTTTTCGGCAATTAATTTTGAACGACTTAAGTTTTTTTTTTTTTATATTTCATAATTAAATGAGCATTATGAGTCCAAAAGTGCACGACTCTTCGGAAAGCACTCTCTGATGCTTCGCATCATGAGTCGTGCAATAATTTTGACACAACTAAAATTTAATTTGACATACGCGACTCCACGTGGTACTTGTTTGCCCTAACCCATGATTTTTTTGAGCCATAGGCGCACTTTTTGTGCAGCCTCGACATGCTTTATATGGAATTTTTCACTTTTTGTATGGAATCATGAAAAATGATTACCTACATGTAGAGATTTAGGGGTTTACGAGTTTTATAAAGGAGGTCGACATTTTCATTATTTTTGCGATAGGACACACCATATTCGAAATATAAGCAAAAAAAAAGAAAAAAAAATACAGTACTGTCAGTGTGAAGGAGTATCTAAAAGGGAATCTTTATGGCCAATAATATTTACCAGATATTCAATAATAGAAATGACATGTGTAACTTACAATTATTATTTAACTAGGGCTTTTATTTGTTTATTCACTATTTACTAAGACATTTATTTAACCTTTTCGCCGCCACGGACTTCAATAGAAGTTCCAGATTTTCGTGCCACCAGCGCCACGACTTCATTAGAAGCTCTTCATTTTAACTATATTATAAAAATACATTTACTGTATTTAAAAGCTTTGTGTCATTTTATTATTTATTATAGTATTGTTTAATACACTTGTTTTTCTATTTTTCTACACAAAAGAAGCCCTTAATTGTCTTGAAATCGGCAAAAATAAAAACTATGAAAATTTTTGATGTCCCCAGAACGCCAAGGACTTCATATTATAGTCGGCCAGTGATGTGACGCGAAAGTTATCATTGTTTGATTTCACCCGTTGAAATATTTATAAATATTTTTAACGAAAACAATTTGAGGTCAGTTAAATATGAACTTAGTTAACTACTTTATAACAAGGGAAAATGGACGAATTTCGGCCTTCAGATGGATGCCGATCCGGAATTAAATAGTTGTTAGCAAACCTTGTCGACAGTGTCGCTCGCGCGCATTCGAAGCGTGCGCTCGTGTACCATACGTATCGTTGTCCTTATACGTTACGCGATTAGTGCTACCATGCGTTAGCGGGATAATTTTTCGTTTATAAAATGGGAAGTGGAGAAGAAGATGATGAGTCTAGTGATGAGGAGAGTTTACCTATCAACCAACAACATGTTGACAAATCGTTGGAGCCAAGTACTTTGGGAAGTGCTATAACAAATGAAAATCAGACGAGATTAGCTGAAAAAAGAAAAGAGAGAGAAGATGAGAGTAACGAGGATGATGACTTTATTACTGTTAATAGAAGGAAACCCAAACGTTTCATTCGAAGTATTTCATCGGAAACGCAAAATATGAGGGTAGATGTGGAAAAAAATGTGAAATTCACTAATAAACACGAAGTATGTATTACGTCGGTGGAAAATATGCCCAAGCAAATGGCACTAGCAAAACTACTGAGATCTGAGAATATAAAAAACATTATAAGAACTAAATACAAAAGTTTTAACAAAGTACTTGTTCAATTTCAAGAAAAGGAAGATGCTATTATACTAGTAAATTGTATAAAATTGAAGGAAATGGGATTCAGATGTCAATTGATTAATGAGTTGTCAATATCTTATGGTGTGGTAAAAGGGGTTGATCTAGATTTAAGCGATGAGAAGCTAATGGGTATATTTGAATCTCGCACCGAAATAGCATCTATAAAAAGATTAAAACGAATTGATTCGGAGGGTAAATGGATTGACAGTGAGTCAGTGAGAGTTGGTTTTAAAAGTAAAAATTTACCGACTCATATTTATGCGTATGAGTGCTGATTCAAGGTGGAGATAGTTATGGAACCACAACCCTTACAGATATTGCGGGTGTAAGCACTTTTGCCCAGCACGATCTGTGTGGTCGCTGAGGTTGCACATTTGATAAAAATAAGTTTGTTTAGTCTAAGTTAGTTCATAAGCCAGTACGTAATTTACATCCCGATCTGTAAGACGTCTCTTATATTCTCAATATAGAGTTAATCAATTAATTAATTATTTTTATTTTTAAAAAGTCCTTTAAGGCGCTCCCAATCCTGACTGACGCAGCCGGTAGGATCACTGAGGAAGCTGTCACGCGTTAAGTGATTTTTCGCGATTAGACTTTTCCCGATTTTCACAACGGTACGCGTGGTGTACGGCAAGGTGATCCAACGAACCAAATAAATATCGTCGGTGACGAGGAGTGCTGAGAGCTGATGATGGGCGTGGCAGGCTGGTGAGTACGACTTTTCACCTCCTTGATATCCGTGTCCATATCCTTTCGGTAAACTTGGAATTGGAAGTTTTCCATTTTGACTGTTTTATGGTTTTCTTAAATAATTAAGTATTACGAGTATAAGTGTAATTTAAGAATACTTTAGTTAACATACAACTGTTTTTAAACACTAAATAAGTAAAAAGTATACATATTGAGTTCAGAAACACTTAATAGCTATACTAGTAGTAATTATTGTAATAAGTAATATTGGTAGAGTTCATAGAGTTCATAGAGTTAATTATTACTTAAGACATAATTTAAATAAGTACCAAAATGTCAGAAATTAAACTTATCCCAAATGAATTGTACAAAATTCTACCCAGTTTTGATGGTAATAAACGTCATTTGAATTTATTCTTGCGCAAATGTGACTATATTATCGATAAGTTTAAGTCATCAGAATTACAACACGAATACTTAATGCATGTTGTGACTAGCCGCTTAACGGGTGACGCAGCCGCGCTTGTCAGCGAGCGCGGAGACATTCGATCGTGGGCGGAATTCAAGGAATTGCTAGAGTTACATTTTGGCGATCCGCGAAGCGAAGAGTGTTTGGCTATCGAATTAGAAACTTTAAAGATTAAAAATAATGAGAGTCACAGTGATTTTTGTGCACGAATTCAAACAGTAAAATCAGTGTTGTTGTCAAAGGTTAACCAAATTAGTGATCAAAATTTGCGAGTAAGTAAGACTACTATTTATAATAACTCAGCCTTACAGGTATTTTTATATAATTTACCAGAAAACATGGTACGTATTGTGCGTCTGAAAAATCCACGCACATTGGAAGAGGCCTTATCTGTAGTTTTGGAAGAAGTTAATTTCTATGATCAGTATCAGATGCGCGCTAAAATGTTAAATCCAAACCATAATACTAAACCGCAGGCTAGCAGCACAGTTACACCACAACCAACATTTAAATTTGGTTTATTCCCGCAGCCACCAGGTTTCAGGCCGATACCAATGATGCAACAAAATCCATCATTTAAAAATAATGTTGGTGCAACACCTAAATTTAATTTCGGGATTCCGCCTAATAGGCCAATTATTATGCCAGGGCACAATCAAGGCCAACTTGGTACGAGTAAACAAAATTTGGTGCCGCCGCAATTTGGTTACCGACCTAATTTTGGTTATAGACCCCTTGGTTATCAACAAATGATGCCAATGCTTCCGCGTCAGTTTGGAAGTAATAATCGTGCTCCGATTCCACAACAAAACAAACCTCAACCAGATACCACCGATGCTACTATGAGAACTGCTCCGCAAAGAGCAGTTCAGCAGGGATTCCCTATAAATGAATTAGAACTCTACCCTTCTTATAATGACTATTTTACTTACCCTGCGGAATACGAATATTGTTATGATTTATCTGAATATTTCCCTAGTGAAGAAAATGATTTTCCAATAGACTCTGTACCCGAAACCCCTACACAAGACTTAGGTAAAAATGAACAAATTAAAAATAAAGACGTTACTACTGAATCAGAACAAGTAAAAATTTTTTACATACGAGCCTCCATAGACCGGCCGGACCTGAAAAAATTATATTAAATTATAATACGCTAAAATAAAAATTGCCACATATTTACATACCGGAAATAGACGGAAAATTCATGATCGACACTGGTAGTACTCGTTCATTTATACATCCTAGAATAGCGACTACCTATTTTCCTAACTACATATCATACGAACCATTTGAAGTAGTAAGTACGCACGCTTCAAGTAAACATAATCAGGTATTGCAAATTCCCCTGTTTCCTGTATTTCAAAGTAAAGATCATCATAAGTTCTATGTATACAACGTAGATTCGTTATACGACGGGTTGATAGGAAATGACCTTTTAGATCAGTTAGAAGCTGTTATAGATTTAAAGAAACATGTTCTACTAACAAAGACAGCTGAAATACCTATATGCATAGATACGGATATTAATATTATACATGTTGTATTACTTCCACCGAGATCAGAAATTAGAGCAAAATTACCAACCAATTTATTAAATGGTGTAGGAATATTAGATTATACGGAATTCGGTGAAGGAGTACGAATGCCTACTGCTCTTGTGAACTGTGTAAATGGTTTTGCAACCACCATCATACAAAACACTCTTGATAAACAGATAGAATTATGTGTCATCAAGCCGTTCATAGTATCTAAATACGAGGAAAATGAATGCCATATAAATTCCATAGATGACCAAAATATAGAGACTGACATATTATTACGCGACAATCTAACTAAATTGCGACTAGACCACACGAATGACGAAGAACGAGCATCTATACGACAATTATGTGAAGAATATAAAGACATATTCTATTGTGAACAAATACCTTTAAGCTTCACTAATCAGGTAAAACACTGTATTAGGACAAAGAATGAAGACCCGATCTATACTAAACCATATAGACAAGCCCCTGCTCAAGCAGCAGAAATTAATAAACAAGTTGAAAAACTTTTGAAAGATAACGTGATCCAAGAATCATTTTCCCCCTGGAGCTCACCAGTCCATCTCGTTCCCAAAAAGCTAGATGCTTCTGGTGAAATCAAATACAGAATAGTAATCGACTATAGAAGACTGAACGACATTACAGTTGACGACAAATACCCCCTTCCTAACATTACTGACCTTTTTGACAAATTGGGCAAAAGCGTTTACTTTACAACACTTGATTTCACCCAGTAACACCCAGAACGGACATTATGAGTTCTTGAGAATGCCGTTCGGACTTAAAACAGCGCCGGCAACCTTTCAACGAGCCATGGACAACATTATGAGGGGTCTCCAAGGTATACATTGCCTCATTTATTTAGATGACGTTATTGTCTATTCTTCTAGCCTTCAGGACCACCTACAGAAACTTAGAGCCGTTTTTGACCGACTACGACAGACTAACTTAAAAATACAACTGGATAAATCTGAATTTTTACGAAAAGAAGTTTTATACCTAGGCCACACCATAACAAGAGACGGACTAAAACCAAACAATGATAAAATTAAAGCTATTATAGATTATCCTCTCCCTAGAACGACAACAGAAATAAAAAGTTTTCTTGGGCTGGTCGGATACTATAGAAAATTCATTAAAGATTTTGCTAGAATCACCCAGCCCCTAACGTCTTGTCTAAAGAAACGAAACAAAATTATCATAGACCAAAACTACATAGATGCCTTCGAAAAATGCAAAGAAGTACTGACTAATACCCCTTTATTACAATACCCTGACTCGACTAAACCCTATATTTTGACAACTGACGCCTCTAACGTGGCACTCGGTGCTGTCCTATCCCAAGGACCTATCGGAGCAGACAAACCAGTCGCATATGCTAGTCGAACCCTTAGCGACACTGAAACACGTTATAGCACAATTGAACGAGAGCTCTTAGCTATTATTTGGGCCGTGAAACACTTTAGACCCTATTTGTACGGACATAAATTTCAAATTTTTACAGACCATAGACCTCTTGCCTGGCTTTATTCCCTGAAAAAACCCAATAGTAAATTGACTCGTTGGCGCCTCCGCCTCCAAGAATATGACTTCACAATTATTTATAAAAATGGCAAACAAAATAGTAATGCAGATGCATTGTCACGCATAAAACTTAATGCTATAGATTCCAAAGATGACATGTCAATGGATGTTAACGTAGACGAATCTGAAATACAAAAGTTATAAAACAATTAAAAGAACTTGAAAAATTTACTACTAAAGCTGAAATAGAAAATGACACAGAAATAGTAACCATTTCAGATTCTGACTCTGACGTGACTGCACCTGCGGACCTATTTCAAGATAACTTCCCTATTCGTTCAATAACCAGTAGCAGCAGAACAAGTACAGTAGCTTCCAACATAGAACCAGACTCACTAGGGATTCCAATCTTAAGAGAGGCAATTGACACCAAACCAAACCAAATATTGGTGTTCACCTGGTTTCAAAATAAAATACAAGTTCAAAATTTATCTAGGAAAAATCAAAAAGTTTTAGAAGTATTTCTTCCATTAGATAATGAAGAATTAATAAAGCAATTCTTAAAAGAATATGTTACACCCAAGCGTAAATACTTTATTTACTTTGAGAACGACATACATAGACGGCTATTTACTAAAGTTATTATAGAAATCTTTAAGAAAGACTCAGTGCAGTTCTTCGAGTGTACAGACAGAGTAATATATATAGAAGATGAAAAAGAACAAAAGTCTGTTATACTAAAACATCACGAAGGAAAAACATGTCATAGGGGAATTAAAGAAACTATGGTTAGAATTCGCAGAAACTATTATTGGGAAAACATGCAAGATTCGGTAGCGGCAATTATAAATATATGTGAGCCTTGCAAACTAATGAAGTATGACAGAAAGCCCATTAAACCAATGTTACAATTAACACAGACACAAGATGCCCCTTTTCAAGAAATATTCATTGACTTATTTAATATAGAAAGTAAATATTACCTAACGCTGGTAGACGCATTCAGCAAATTAGGACAGGCTATTGAAATTTCAAGTAGGCAAACGACAGAAGTAGCGCGAGCTCTATTAAAGTATTTTTCAATATACGGTGTTCCCAGGAAAATATCCTGTGACCCTGGCACTGAATTCAATAATGAACTTATGCGCGAACTTTTGTCCATGTACAAAATAGAAATACACATAACAACGCCATATAATCCTAACTCTACTGGCATCGTAGAGCGATTCCATTCCACCATAATAGAGATATATAGGCTTGCGAAGTATGAACGTAAATGTACGGATGCCGCATCTGTGATGACCTATTCCATAATAGCATACATTCATACAATACACTCCACCACTGGATTAACACCTTTTGAAGCAACATTTGGACACACTGACTCTAATAAAATATTCGATGTAGACTTAGAAAAAGCGTACACACAACAGTTAGTTAAAGATCATGCAAAACGAACGAAATATCTGTATAAATATATAGCCGAAAAGATTCTTAACACCAAACAAAAGGCCAGAGAAAAGAAGGGTGGTGAAATTGAGTTAAGCTTACAGGAGGAAGATAATATATTTGTAAAGGACATTAACATAAGAAAAAGTAAAGATAAACCTAGATATCATAGAGCAAAAGTAACAGGAAAGACCAATAGGAACGTAGTACCAGTACAGATAGGTAAAAGACAAAGTAAAGTGCCTCTAAAGAACGTTAAACGTCCTTCACAGGTTGTGGCTGATCGTGGTGATCTTGAAACTGACGGTCAAGATCCAAGGCCTTCAACTTCAAGAGATTAAAAATAACCTAGGTATATTACGTGTCAAACAAGGACAGGCGATAATAGAGAAAGATAAGTGGACCATAGTTAAGATATTAGATTTTAAGGCGATAGATTATGATTTAATGTTAAATATTAATAGATACAAAGAATTTAGTGATATAGTTGACATCCATAAGCCCTACGCAAATGAGTTCCAAAATATGAAATTACAGGTAGAATACTTACGCAATTCAACAGTCAGAAAATTCAGGCAACTTATTCCATCAAAACGTTTCAAACGTGGCCTCATTGATCCTCTTGGCTCAATGATTAAAATACTTACCGGTAATCTAGCTCATGAGGACGCGATTAAGTACGATGCTCAACTAGCTCAGCTAAAAATTGGTCAAACACACGTGGATAAGAAAATAACCATAATTTCAAAAATGCTTGACTCTATTACTAACAAATCTACATCTATACAGGAAAATATTCAAATTTTGGATGAACGCATGAAACGCATAGAAAGAATAGTAAAAAACATAGGTACTAAAGAAAATAACTCTATTTACTCTACATATGTTTTAAGTATGTTTGATATGTTTATAAGTAATTTTAGGTCAATTTATACTGTTTTAAATGAGATCGAAACTGCATTATCATTTACAAAAGTTTCTGTTGTACATCAAACCATTGTTGACCCATCTGAACTCTTAGCATTGTTAAGCAATATTTCTGAAACTGAAAGCCTAATTTATCCTGTTACGGAAAAAACGTTATTAATGCTAGAAAGAACTATGTCTGTTAAAGCTTATGTAAAAGAAAATCAAATAACATTCATTATGGAGATTCCATTTCAAGATATATTCACTTCCAATTTCCAATGAAAACAAAAACGACCACTATTATCCCTAAATACCCGTACCTTATGGTGAAAGGTCCTACATACTTACCGCTAGCCAACCCATGTGAAGAGATGGCAGCCAACCAGTTCCTGTGCAAGGAAAACGATGTTATATTGTATCCTGAAAGTACGTGTATAGAACAATTAATGAATTTTGCTTCAAACCTCAGTTTGTGTAAACCCCTCGCAGTTAACCTGGAAAGTCTAAAAGTACAGCCTATTGACTTCTTTAACTGGATAATTTATACAAGAAATGAAATAATGCTTACTGAAACATGTGCCAGTGATGTTATCAGGAAACCGATCAAGGGCACATATTTATTGAAGATTGATGAAAACTGCAGTGACTATCTGAAAGACATTAAATTACACAAAAGGCAACATTATTCAGGGAGAATACAATATCGGGTAACTCCAGTCGCAGTTCTACCCAAATTAGAGGAAACATCTATTAACTGGAACAAAACAGTGAATCTAAACAACTTAAACTTTGACGATTTAAAACATCTATCTTACACATTAAAAAGTGAAATAGTAGAAAGTGATAGTGCAGTGAAAACAAATAGTGTTAGTTTAGCAACTATATTACTCTATGTAATCTTAGCTATAGTATGTCTTAGTATAGTACTTTGGAGAAAAATGTCTTGTATGCGGAATCATCGGAATCCAAATATTACCGATAATTTCGCACTTGGTGAGGGAGGAGTTATGGAACCACAACCCTTACAGATATTGCGGGTGTAAGCACTTTTGCCCAGCACGATCTGTGTGGTCGCTGAGGTTGCACATTTGATAAAAATAAGTTTGTTTAGTCTAAGTTAGTTCATAAGCCAGTACGTAATTTACATCCCGATCTGTAAGACGTCTCTTATACTCTCAATATAGAGTTAATCAATTAATTAATTATTTTTATTTTTTTAAAGTCCTTTAAGGCGCTCCCAATCCTGACTAGGTACTGCACAAGCGCCCCTGGTGGAATAAATGTACATAATATCTATAGATATATCACCATCTATATGTTAATTTTCTATGGATATAAATAGATGTACAGTCTTGTAGTTTTCGTTTTTTATTAATTGTAATTAAACAACACTGAATTAATTAGCCATTTGCATTCAGTGACCTACAATTGTCGATTAGAATTTAAAAAAAAAAAAAATAACTCAAATAATGGATTTTTTCACAAGTTACAGTATTTCCGGGTTTCACACATGACGGACAGGATTTTTTTTTGACCTATTTTGGTGTTTTTTTCCAATTCTATTGCAGTAAATCAATTTTTAAAAAGTATGAAATTAATCTCCATTAAATTATCTCGACAATGGTATGCAAAATATCTTGATTCCGTGAACTAACAAGGCTATAATAATAAAAATAGCCGCCAAAATGAGGCGAAAAAAATTTTTCGATCGTAAAGCACTCTCTGATGCTTCGCATCATGAGTCGTGCGTGTGTTTAAATTTAGAGACATTTTTTTGCAGAATAGCTTTAAGATTTTCATAGCTAAAAGTAAGGAATTTTAGTGATAGTTTAGTTAGTTTAGTTCGGTGTACAAGAGAATCGACACCATTGTCATTGTAGCCACTATCAACGGGCCCGCAGCCCGACAGCTCGCACACATTCCGCGTATTCCAATGATACCGACGGATTTGTCTATTCATTTAAGAGGCTTCAGGACGTTACCTATAGCTGTTACTTTTTACTCCGATATTCCCACTAAATGGAAACTTACGCGGGTGAAACCGCGGGGTGCAGCTAGTAATAATAAAACAGATGCACTATTTGCTGAAAGCATTGTAACAATCAGAGTAAAAATATTGTGGTACTCATGGCCACTCACACGCTTCATACGCTCCTTGGCTTCCTTGGCTTTATTATATAGTCAGTGACTCTCTTTCTTCAAAATGAGTAACTCAACGAAATGAGTAACTAATCTTCAGAGTGAGTTACTTAAGAGGCTTACAAGAGCTAAAGCGCGGTCACTGTCGGATAGCATAGAAAAGAATGAGACGCGCGATGACAGAACGCTGGTAATTCATTGCAAAATATGAAGCAATTATGGATTTACAAAAAATCTATTCATTGGACTAAAAAATTAAAACACTATTACGTTAGTATGTTACTTGTAGAATAATCTGACAAAAAAACTCAATGTTTGCATGTTTGTTTGTATGGTTTGTAATAGTTAAAATATTTTTTTAGAGGTATCTTGGTGAGTTTTTTCTATTTTTCAAGTTAATTGTATTATGTTTTCAATACACTATCTAACTAGCATATATCCAGAAGAATATCATATATTTTTCTGATTTTGGTTACTGCAGAGGATCATATATTTTTAGGTATTATAAATTTGCGTTTAGATCTCATGTAGTCCCCATAAGTGAGTTACTTAAGTTGAGTAAATTAAGTTGCTATGATCATAGGTAAATTAGGTATTATATATTTTCATCCCACCCATCTCGGAAAGAGTATTTTTGCTCTTGGATATCTGACTGCAAAAGTCGTTTTTATCCGCTAGAGGATAAAGTAAATTGAATTTAGAACATCGTGTGCACTAAGTTTGTGAATTCAAAACATCAAAAAAAATAAAAAATACTATTTTCAAGTACCATGTTATTATGTAAGTACCTATATTCTCGCAAATAAATAAATTTCATTTCATCATTAAACCTATTTACTTCTACCTATGGTGCCGAATTTATCATACTTACAACCTTTTTTAATTTGTTAAAAACTCAGACTCGGAACCTTCTTGGTGTACTTTTTTTTAATTTGCTTTGCGCGCGCCATTTTCTTTTCACGTCATATTGTTAAAACCACGGATATCGAGGGATATGGCTTGGAGGCGTGGCACATGTCGCCTCCGTTCGGTCAAACTGACCTTAAATACGCGCGACGGCAGCGAGCGTCGTTTAGTCATATGTTTGCATCGGAACGTGTAGTGTGATTTCGTATTTTTACGAAATGCCGAATTGTTCCGTTCTTATTTGCAAAATCGCACAATTACAAAAAACCTTAGGACAAGTGGCTTGTCTTACCACCGATATGTAAAAAATCACTGCATTAATTATAATATTTAGGTATTTTACAAATTATCTAGTTGTGTAATATTTTTGACATGCGACAGCCTTTGCCTAATGACTGACGCATGTCCTTAAACGATGCATTAGTGGTGCGCAGCGCTAAGATATGGATATCGATAATTGTTAGTTGCTCTAATAACAAAATCAGAAATCTCTAATAAAAAAATATATAGGTATTAGAATCTGTCTGGTGAAAATCAGTTGATGAGAAAATATTTGTATCGACAAAGTTTCTAAGAAATTTTGGGACTAGCAACGTCTTTATGAACTTTGAATTCACTTGAAATTTTATGAGGGAAACCAATTATTTTTCCTGCATTTTGCATCTACCCATTTATGTTTAATTTCTGGATCTTTCGGGAAACTGAAATAAAATGTATTAATTCTTGTATAAAGGCTCGTACACACTGGCGCGACGCGACAGCGTACACAAAGGCACCGCGTGCCGCGCGACGTTCGGCGCCATTGTGTCGTCAATAAACGACACAAAATACGTCCAAAAACACCTCTTTTTGCAGTCGGTTTTCATCGATATTTTTTTGTATCGATCACATATTTATTCCAACCCCTCTTCCCTAGTTGATGCTAGAGTTGCATGTGTGCATTCAGTGAATGTATCTATACTTTCTAATGCCCGCCCCTATTGAGCATATGTGCAATAAAATAGTACAAAAGTGTTACGCATATTTTCTAGTTTGTGTGCGAAAAAAGCATCATGTGTGCCGTATTTATTTATTTTGTTTATGTGTGAGTTTCAGGAGTGGGGAAAAGGTGGCGACACTTAAACTTGAGCAAATATAGAGTGAAGGCATATCTCTCGGATATCTATGGTTAAAACCTTAGGTTAAAAACAAGAAACTTGAAAACAATTGAAAATCCTAAAATGCTAAAATGCTAAAATTCTAGCGACGAGGAAGTTTACTTGACGCCAACAGAACTGACTGAAACTGTTAATAATGCGCAAATGAGCTTTCTCCCTCAATAATCACGCCAGAAGTATTTGAAATAGTATGATATGTTTACGGTATGGATATGTCTCAGGTAGTTTCAATGATAATCTGGCAGTTTGAGTGCTTTATGCGGCCTACCCAAATGTCCTTTCTTTGGTATTGTTCGTCGAGTGGTTGAGCTCCTTAAGTTCTGAGTTGAGCTCCACGATTAGTGACAAATGCGTGCACTGACTGGACAGGTCAACTCATTCTGTGTGGTTTGTCCTCAAAAGACCATTTCCGACACAAACCTACATGTTCTTCACATGATCTGACCAAAATTATGTCTGGACTTTAAAAGAGACTGTGACCTCTGAGTTTGTTTCGGCCTTTCTTCTCAGAGTATTCAGATAGGAAACGCCGACCTCAGTAGTTTTAAAAATATGATTGACGTGTAAAAGTGTTTGTATAAACCTACTTACAGAAATAAAATCATTTATCATTTAACCTTTGATTATATAATGTCTAGATAGAGCATCAAATGCGCGCAAACGTATCAAAAAATATCGGCCAACAGTTGGCCTATATGTTCTTACCCACCGCTTAGTGCCGATCGTGCCGCTTTGGTGTCACTACGCATTACGCGCATTATGTAATAAACAAATAACAGCGATAAAATGACGGTATGTGCTATTAAACTGTGCCGGAATTATAAAGGAAGGGTAAAAAATACCAAACACATCACCTGTCATCGGTAAGTAACCAAAAAACCATAAATTTATTTTTGTTTTTATGATTACCAAATTACGCCATATTTTATCAGTGTTTCCAGTTTCTTGTTTCATTCTCCCAACTTAACGTATTTTTTTTGTGGGTATATTAGTTGGTTTATGGTTACGTTTATATTATTTAGTTGGTGTACTTTTATTAATCGATTTTAAAGAGGTGGAGTTTTTGAATTCGTCTGTACTTCTTTAATAATATAATGTTCGCGTATAACTTTTTTGTTTATGAGCCCATTTTAATGATTATCTTTGCATTGGGTCCAATAAACTGATTTCAAAGGTGCCAAGAGTAATTTCATTCATGGTTTTCGTGTTTTATTTTAATAATTGTTTGTTTAATTTTTTTTTTCTTACAGGCATTATTATAGCCCATGTCTTTGTTAAACGTGTTTATTTATAATTAAAAATTTATTCCTAATATCTGTGGTCTTTCATTTCACCAAATACAAACTTCCTAAAAAGTTAAATATTGTAATTCTAATTTAATTAACTTCGCTGATTTAATACAACATTCACACAAAACTCTACTTAAATTAAATAGTGCTTTTTAATTATTTAAGAAAGTAACTACTTATTAAAAAGACACTACTAAAACGGAATAATACTACATATATACCCTAAACTTATCCTAAAATATATATATAACCTAAAACTTATCTTATTTAATTAGTCAATTTTTTTATATGTGATTTATGGGAGAAGTTTAGTTGCTGGTATCATTATTCACGCACACACAGACAAAGACGCACAGTGTAAAACACCGCCTGCACGCACACATGCTTGAAATTGTTGGCTCGTTTTCATTGTTTTGATTGTGGGGCGACGCTCCATCTAGACATTATCAGGCTTATTCATAAAGAATCGTTAATCAACGTCTTAAACATTACTTAACTAATTAACTAATTAAACCTTAAATGTTAATTAAATATTTCTTATTCATAAACGATATTTAAGCATTGCTTAACTAACCACTACTTAACTTTTCGTAAACTGGCAACTAGGTAGCTTTTCGGTAGAAAACTGTGAAATCGCGGTCTATGGTGCTCGTGCCAAACACCCGAATTCAAAAACAAAACTGTCAGTCACTAGCTTGCGGAAAAAGTTTCGTTCGTGGTAATTTTTAACCCCCGACGCAGAACGAGGGGTTTTTGGCATACGAAGAATCTATTGAACATACCAATTTTGTAATTTTATCAGAATCTAAAAGTTGAGTCCAACATTTAGCTCGATGTACCTCTGGCTTCAGAGGAACGCCAATAGCTTACAAAATTATAGACTCCATTATCAGATTGAGGGCCAATTGAAAACATCATACAGTGGATTCCCTCCCACGTGGGCTTAGTGGGAACACCCAAATACTCCGAAATATTTTATTCCGAATTTCGATGTTCCGATTTTCAAAAGTCCGAATTTCATAATACCTAAGAATTATAATATCTATTATTAAAAATCACGAAATTTGTTTTTACCGAAAGTCTAAATGCGATTTGTTTGTTTTCCGATTTTCATACGTTCGAAGGATCAAATGCTCGATGGGTTCCGAAAAACGACATTCCGATTTTCAATACTTCGAATAAACTGCTACACAATAAAAGGGATCTGGCGCTCGGCAGGCAGCGGCCGCCGAGCGCCAGATCCCTTCTATTGTTGGTGAATCATTTGGGTTAAGTTAGGTTACAGTTTTACAAGGCGTTTTCATTTCGGAATTCTAATTAATCGGTACTTTAATAATCCGAATTCGTATTTTTGATATTTCGCAATATCATTAAGTCGGACTTTTTGTTATTCGATCTATTAAAACTCAGTATTTCGAGAATAGTAATTATAAACGTTAGGAATATTGAAATTTCGGAATTATAAAAATAGGATGAATGATAAATCGGAGTTGTTATGTTAGTAATTTTGAACCATTCGGAATTATGAAAATCGGTATTTTTAAAATTCCTATTTGTGACTGACGGAATAAAGTTTTTCGTATTTATGTAGTGTACTCGGGCTTAGTAGGTAACGAAAGGGTAGACCAATTAGCAAGATTAGGTTCAAGTGACGTCTTGGCATTGAACATTAAGCCATTTTATACAGATTGCATGAGATCTTTACGCGAACATTGCTTTTTAAACTGGAGGGAACACTTTGATCAGAGGTCTGTGGAGAAGGAGGTGTAGTATAACACAATACAAGAAGAACCATGGAAATCGCCATGGTTCGATTCATTGTTATAAAAGCAGAACAGAAATTATGATAGCTCTGACTTGGTTCTGGACGTATCCCTTTAAATAAATTCACATAACAGAATATGGGAAATTGGAAATGTTCTTCACATCATGGTGGAGTGTGACCGTAACGAAAATCTCGGAGTTATTAATTCACGTTGGTGTTGATGTGAAAGAGATGGGAAGATGCAATAATATTTTAGCATTCCCTTTGTCAGAAACAGCGAAGCTATTGTATAAACTCGTGCGAATTGGTATTCGTAGAAGATAGTAACTCATAATATGTAAGTACTGTATTATATTTATAAAATGATGTATTATATTATAAGAAAACCTTACGGAGCAACTTAAGTCTTGTTGACAAAGCTCCTTAAATAAAGATAAAAAAAAAAAACTCTCGTATTTAGCGGCCGAATAAATTACTATGAAAACTCATAACTGTCATGTAATTTAAAAATGGGACGAACTGTTAACTTCGACCCATGGCAACCAAGGAGGTCACTTATCAGAAGCTTATCAACGATTTTATTTAAATCTCGAACTGGCTTAGCAAATAGAGCTATATAAAGTGAAAAAGAAACAAATGAACATATTGGCGCGCGAAAAGTTATTGTTGTTCGTCATTGGTTCTCAAATTTATAATTAACTTACTAAGTTTGAATTTCCGCGCATTACTTGAGAAATGTACTGCAAAATCCTTGTCCGCAACCAGGCATTGATTCAATCAGGCAATCACGTTCGTCCATCAAAGCATCTGTTGTCGGCCGCTGCAGTAATGTACTATCAACAAATAGGCCTAGTTTCCATACTGTCCATATTTATAATAATAATAATAATAAAATGGCAACACCGTATCAACGAAACGCACCTTCCAGCGTGATGAAAGGTGTTGGGAGCGACCGGATCAAGGTGTGGCTGACACGTGCCTACCAGATGATGATGCCATGCTTTCTGGCGCAATATCTGGTCGGTGCCTGTCAGTCACACCGAAGGTGATTGGATTCGGGAAGTCGAGCGAGCCTGCGATCCAATACCAGAAATAGGGGCTATTACCATCTGCCCCCAAGATGTAACTCGTGCAGTCCGCCCGCTGCCTAACTGGAAGTCTCCAGGGCCGGACGGACTGCATAACTTCTGGATCAAATGGTTCGGTAGCTCGCACGCTCGCTTGGCTGCTCAGTACCAGGTTGCTTTGAAATCTGGTTCGCTACCCCAATTCCTAACAACAGGAGTTACCCACCTGCTCCATAAATCAGGTAGCACTGCGGAACCCAAAAATTATAGGCCGATCACGTGTTTACCGACGGTCTATAAAGTTCTTACATCGATTTTGAGAGATAAATTTAACAAACATATAGACACCAACTACATCATGTCTCCTTCTCAAAATGGATGTAGGAACGGGTCCCGTAGTACTAAGGAGCTACTCCTCGTTGATATGGCCATTAGCCAACAGGTTCGTCGTTCCCGAAAGGATCTGTCGACATGTTGGATAGATTACAAGAATGCTAATACACATGCATGGCTTATGAGGGTGCTGGAGTTGTATAAAATAGATGCAACTCTGCGCACCTTCCTGAGGTCATTTATGGGGCAATGGAGAACGGTCCTTCACTATCCAGGATGTCGAAATGTCCAGAGGAATAACGAACCGATAAGGTTCGAGCGAGGCATATTTCAGGGTGATAGTTTGAGTCCGCTTTGGTTCTGCTTAGCCTTGAATCCTCTAAGCACACTGTTGGAGGATTCAGGTCTAGGCTATCGGCTGAGGAGAGGTGGTCAGGTTATATCTCACCTCCTCTACATGGATGACCTCAAACTTTTTGCATCCAACAATTCGCAACTGATGGATCTACTGAAAGTAACTGAAACTTTCAGTAGCGCCATCAGGATGGAATTTGGTGTGGACAAATGTGCGGTCATGCATGTAAAGCGAGGGGAGATTGTGGAATCCATCGGAACCCAACTCTCGGATTCCATAAACCTTAGAGCCCTCTCCGCATCCGAAACCTATAAGTATTTGGGTATGTCGGAAGCGTTGGGCATCAATGGTATTGACATGAAGCAGTCGTTAAAGGAACGCTTTGGCCGCCTGAAAAAAGGATTTAATAGTCTTTTATCAGGTGGAAATAATGTGCGCGCCTTTAACGGTTGGGTCATGCCAGTTTTGATGTACTCTTTCGGCATACTCAAATGGAATCAGACCGAACTCGACGCCCTGGATAGGAAGGTCCGTACACTGCTGACTGCAAATCGAATGCATCACCCACGATCATCGTTAATGAGGCTGTATATCCCGCGAAAGTGTGGAGGTCGAGGCTTTTTATATGCTAAGACCCTCCACAATCGCGAGATATGCAGTCTCAGGGAATATTTCTTAGCAGCCGACGTGGGGATGCATCGAGATGTGGTCACAGTGGACAAGGGCCTCACCCCGCTCTCCTAAGCTAAAGAGAACTGGCGCAAACCGGTAGTGCTTGACACTAATGATCGCATGGAAGTATGGCAGAGTAAGGAGCTCCACGGACGCTTTTTTCGGGCTCTACATGGGCCCGATGTAGCCTGGCTGCGTTTCGGTGACCTCTTTGGAGAAACCGAAGGTTTTGTCTGTGCAATTATGGACGAAATTATGATGACAAACAATTACCGGAGATTTATTGTGAAAGACGGCACGGTTGACATCTGTCGTGCATGCCACCGTCCGGGTAAATCAATCAGACATATTATCTCCGGATGTTCTCGTCTAGCTAACGAAGAGTACTTGCATAGACACAACCTTGTAGCCAGGATTATCCATCAGCAACTTGCTCTGAAATACAGCCTTGTAGAATCGGAAGTGCCGTACTACAGGTATGTGCCCGACCCAGTTCTCGAAAATGGACATATCACATTGTAATGGGATCGATCCATCATCACTGACAGGACTATTGTTGCCAATAAGCCTGATATAGTGGTGGTGGATCGATTAGAGCGGCGCGCAATGATTGTTGACATAACGGTCCCGCATGACGGGAACCTCGTGAAAGCCTAGAAAGATAAACAAATCAAGTATCTAGACTTGGCTCGCGAGGTTGTCGACATGTGGGATGTGGACTCAGCGATCATTGTGCCGATAGTCGTGACAGCCAATGGCTTAATAGCCAAGAGCCTCGACCAATACCTGAGGAGGCTCTCGTTGGGCAGCTGGATCAAGGGCTTGATTCAGAAAGCGGTACTTCTAGACACGGCTCGCATTGTTAGGAGGTTCCTGTCTCTGGAGCCCTGACCGCCGCACAGTGGGTCGAAACGATGATTTTAGTGACTTAGGGATCAACTTTGTTTTTTTACATTTTTCTTTATGCGGATCGATAGAACTCATTAACCTTAATAATTGCTCTGATGCTTTTTTTCCTAAACTTGCTCCTTTAGGTGGAAAAATGCATTGTGTGATATTTTTGTATGGAGCGGATCAAATTCAATTAAATTCTTGCTAAGTGGCGAGTGATCCCGCTTTGAAACTATATTTTTCTTAAAGCTTGCCCAGGCTACTATCATTTGATGCTATGAACATTTGCATAAAGTTGCAACACTGCCAAATAAATGAATCGAAAAAAATACATTGAATAATTTTTATTTTCTCAAGTTCTTTTAAGTTAAAATTTATGTGGAATAGTAAGTAAAAGCACTTAATAATTCACATAATTAATTAACAACTAACGACAATATATTAAGGTTCGTTATTAGCTTAAATTTACTAATTACGTATTACTTAAAAATTTGGATATCATTTATCTATAAATTTCTATTGACTGTAATTAGCTTGACTTTTTACTTTATAAAAACAATGTTTTTCACTTTTAGTCATTACTTTAATGTTAATGAGGGTAGTAGAAATATTAGTAAACATTTGATTGTCACTGGAAGTATAAAATTACCATATTTATTATATATTTACTAGTGTTCGGTTATTCGTACTACTATTAACATCTATTGTGTTTGTGATCGTCCCTTTTCGTTATAATGGAAAATCTAATTAACAATTTAGATTTATTTATGATTTTAAGAGAGCAGCTTAAGTCGCTGTGAGATAGTAAAAAACTCTTCCAATACCTACAAAATAAAATAAACGTGACGCAAGAGAACAGTGCTAAGCTCCAAAAATTCTGTACGCGCTTTTGTTCAAATTTAAGTGCAAGATGGGAACGAAGTAGTCGCACGTTAGCAGCGTTTTTAAGAAGAAATGGTGATTGGTTAGAAAGTGCGATAAACTGGGCCGAAGGAGTAATACCTGAAACTGTGAACACTGAACAGGAAAAGCTCGAGATTTGTGATATTGAAGATGTTGAAAATCTACCACCATCTGCTACAGAAGCTTCAACATCTACATTTACACCTCGAAAACCTTTCGAAGAATTGGGCTCCAGGCAAAAACGAAGACGCGTTGATCAAATAAACCAATCGCTTTCGTTATCTCCGGATGAACTGAAAGCTACTACAATTGCTAGTTTAAGAAACATTGGAAATGAGGATGTAGGAAAAATAATGAACCATTTGCTAAATCACCCCGAAGATCTAGAAAAAGTTAAGCAGTGTTTAAGTGCAAATAAAGCAAACAGTACATATTCACCCGATAAGGCACTGGCTTTATTAGTTTCACTTAAATTAATTAAGTGGCAATATATAAGCCTAAGAGAAGCAGCCAGTGAAAATGGGTCTGATTTATACCTTTCTTATTATAAAATTAAGCAAGCAAAGTCAAAATGTTATCCAGGGAAAGAAGACATAACCATAACTGAAGAAGGAGCTGCTATTAAACTGCAAGCATCACTCAACTTGACGGTTTCTAGGCTTTTAGATGTAATTGCTTTGGATTTGGACTCGGCAACAGAGTTACTATTTATAAGCAAATAGGGCTTTGATGGAGCCTCAGGTCAAAGCAATTACAAACAAAAGACTGAGAAAGAGTTTGATGACTCTACTATATTGATGGCCAGTCTAGTTCCTATAAGGCTTGAACAATCTGATGGAACAATTGTTTGGGAAAACGACCGACCATCATCGACTTTCTATTGTCGTCCGATAATGTTTAAATTTACCAAAGAAACCCAGACAACAGTGGCAACTATAAAGGACAGGGTGGTCTGACATCTCCTAGGCTATTTTGCACATATATAGATGGCCTAATTGTGGATCTCAGCAATATGCGGGTCGGTTGTAGCGTCCATGGTGTAAAAATAAATAGTATCAGCTATGCTGATGACATGGCGTTGCTGGCGCCGACGGCAGGTGCCGTGAATGAAATGTTAAGGGTCTGTCAGGCGTATGCTGCCTCGCACGGACTGATTTATAATATTAAAAAGTGTGAATACATTGTCTTTGGGGCCGGCGGTGAATGCCCAGATACTGTACCTGACATTACCCTAAATGGCTTGAACTTCAAAAAGTGACAAAAGTCAAATATCTAGGGCATTTTCTCGCTGACGACCTTAGGGACAATGTTGATATTGAAAGGGAGCGTAGGGCTTTGGCGGTCCGAGGTAACATGTTGGTCCGAAGATTCGCTCGGTGTAGTATACTAGTGAAAGTAACACTTTTTAAGGTATATTGCCAGTGCTTTTACACGGGGAATCTTTGGGTCAACTATACCAAAAGAACGCTAGATGACCTAGGCGTTCAATATAATAATATTTTTAGGATGCTGTTGGGACTGCCACGATGGTGCAGCGCATCTACTATGTTTGTGCAAAACAGAACTGACGGCTTCCACGCCGTCATTCGCAAGAAAACTGCGTCGCTGTTGTCAAGGTTACGGGCGAGTGGCAACAGTATTCTAAAAACTATAGCAGAGAGTATCGACTCTTCGATTATTAAAAGTTTTGTGAGAAGGACAATCACAAAACATTAGTTGGGAGTGTTCTTTTCACAATTTTAACTATTATATCTTCTCTATTGTATTGTAATACTAACACTAGTAATAAGTTTTATTATTGTTTACTAACACGATGGATCATTGTTGTCCGACAAATAAAGAATAATAATAATAATAATAACTGGCAACACCGCTGTGTCAACAAACCGTCTAATTTTCCACTTTTTTAAAATTTCAACAGTAATAATAATATTAACTCATTCTTACAATAGTTCATCATTTTAAAGCAAACCTAAAACCTGAAAACCATTTTTAAATCGAAAAGAGAGCCATAATACCAGAATGCACTAAAATTTTAACAAAAACTGCCGAATCGGAGGTGACATGACAGATGTCAGTCACCTCCGATAAAACAAGCTATAAAATAAATAGGAAAATGAAGATATGTTGACCAGATCAGCCGCACTACGAGCACGCCTACCAACTCCGGATTCCTCGCTCAGCTCCGCCTCGCCGCCGCCGGTATCCAGCCCCATTGTGAGCGCTGAGACGACACCGGCCGCGGTAGTTGCGTCGAGCTGGAGTGATGATTATTTTTCCCCGCCCACGACGCCACCACCTGCTCGTCGACGGGGAGGACACCGGCCGCCGGACGGCTTAGGACCTCGAGGCCCACCGGCCTCTGATAGGGTCCCAGCTCCCGGCGGAAGTGTGCAGCGCATGAGATGGACACAGTCCATTAACGAAAACGTCATGCGCTCATACTATGGGGCTACAGAGGGGGGAAACAATCTGACCGCGTACCGTGTTCGGATGCTCTCTCTTTTTCAGGTGCTTGAGCCAGCTGTCAACGTTTCGGCACAACGACTGTCGGATCAGGTGCGGGTCATCCAACGGAATCATATGTTGGATGACACTGTACTTGATCGCCTGCGGAGTGAAATGCAGAGTAGTCATGTCATCGCCCCCCCGTCGCAAACTGTTGTAGTACTACCACAGCCTATCACAAGTCATGACGAGGGCAGTGATGACAGGGCTACAAAGGTAAGTACCCAGTGCAATGAGGAATTGAGGAGTGCTTTGGAGGGTGCGATTCGGGAATATCGGTTCATGTCGCCCGAACTTAGACCACGCTTACCTCGGTTGCCCATGCATAACAAAAATAGGGCGCTGGTGGCGGCTCTGGATTCGCAGTTGTCAAACTATTTTGATGACTGCGTAGACCTCACCGATACTCATTCGATTCTGTACTGCGCGGCTGTAGCGGCATGTCGTGTAGCTCACGTCAAATTTGCTAATGATTCTAGAGCTACACGACCGAAACCAGCCGTACCAGCTTGGCAGTGCAGAATTGAGCATCGTATTGGTGGGGCCAGAGCGCTCATCGGCAAACTAATCTGCTTCAGGGAGGGCAATACTCGCCCTAGAGTGATGCGCTTTGTGAGACGCGCGTTCGCAGGGACTGATGTCAGCCCTCAGGACTATATATCCTGTGTCACAGAGCGCATCGACTTCCTGAAGCAGAAAGTGTATGCATGGGCAAGCCGTATCCGTAGGTATAAGCGGCGAGTGGAACGATACACTCAGAATCGCACCTTCCAGCGCGATGAAAGGTGGGTTTATAGGGATTGGGAGCGACCGGATCAAGGTGTGTGGCTGACACGTACCTGCCAGATGATGATGCCATGTGTTCTTTCTGGCACAATATCTGGTCGGTGCCTGTCAGTCACACCGAAGGTGATTGGACTCGGGAAGTCGAGCGAGCCTGCGAACCAATACCAGAAATGGGGGCTATTACCATCTGCCCCCAAGACGTGGCTCGTGCAGTCCGTCCGTTGCCTAACTGGAAGTCTCCAGGGCCGAACGGGCTGCACAACTTTTGGATAAAATGGTTTTTAAAGTCGCACGCTCGCTTGGCGGCTCAGTTCCAGGCTGCTTTAGAGTCTGGTTCGCTACCCCAGTTCCTAACGACAGGAGTTACCCACCTGCTCCATAAATCAGGTAGCATCGCGGAACCCAAAAACTATAGACCGATAACGTGTTTACCGACGGTCTATAAAGTTCTTACATCCATTTTGAGAGCTAAAATTAACAAACATATAGACACCAACTCCATGATGTCTGCCTCTCAAAATGGATGTAGGAACGGATCCCGCGGTACTAAGGAGGTACTCCTCATTGATATGGCCATTAGCCAACAGGTTCGTCGTTCCCGAAAGGATCTGTCGACATGTTGGATAGATTACAAGAAGGCCTATGACTCGGTGCCACATACATGGCTCATGAGGGTGCTGGAGTTGTATAAAGTAGATGCAACTCTGCGCACCTTCCTGAAGTCGTGTATGGGGCAATGGAGGACGGTCCTTCGCTATCCAACATGTCGAAATACCCAGAGGAATAGCGAGCCGATAAGGATCGAGCGAGGAATATTTCAGGGTGATAGTTTGAGTCCACTTTGGTTTTGCTTAGCCTTGAATGCTCTAAGCACACTGCTGGAGGATTCAGGTCTAGGCTATCGGTTGAGGAGAGGTGGTCGGGTTATATCTCACCTCCTCTACATGGATGACCTCAAACTCTTTGCCCCAAACAATTTGCAACTGATAGAGCTACTGAAAGTAACTGAAACTTTCAGTAGTGCCATCAGGATGAAATTTGGTTTGGACAAATGTGCGGTCATGCATGTAAAGCGAGGGGAGATTGTGGAATCCGTGGGAACCCAACTCTCGGATTCCATGAACCTTAGAGCCCTCTCGGCATCCGAAACCTATAAGTATTTGGGTATGTCGGAAGCGCTAGGCGTCAATAATACTGACATGAAGCAATCGTTGAAGGAGCGCTTCTTTGGCCGCCTGAAGAAAGTATTTAATAGTCTTCTATCAGGCGGAAACAAGGTGCGCGCCTTCAACGGTTGGGTCATGCCGGTTCTGATGTACTCTTTTGGCATACTCAAATGGACTCAGACCGAACTCGATACCCTGGATAGGAGGGTCCGGACGCTGCTGACTGCAAATCGAATGCATCACCCACGGTCTTCGGTAATGAGGCTGTATATCCCGCGAAAGTGTGGAGGTCGAGGTTTTTTAAATGCTAAGACCCTCCACAATCGCGAGATATGCAGTCTCAGGGAATATTTCCTAGAAGCCGACGTGGGGATGCATCGAGATGTGGTCGCGGTGGACAAGGGCCTCACCCCGCTCTCCTTGGCTAAAGAGAACTGGCGCAAACCAGTAGTGCTCGACACTAACGATCGCATGGAGGTATGGCAGAGTAAGGAGCTTCACGGACGCTTTTTCCGGGCCTTACATGGACCCGATGTAGATGTACAAGCGTCCGTAGCCTGGCTACGTTTCGGTGACCTCTTTGGAGAAACCGAAGGTTTTGTCTGTGCAATTATGGACGAAGTTATGATGACGAACAATTACCGGAGATTTATTGTGAAAGACGGTACGGTTGACATCTGTCGGGCATGCCACCGTCCGGGAGAATCAATTAGACATATTATCTCTGGGTGTTCTCGTCTAGCTAATGAAGAGTACTTGCATAGACACAACCTTGTAGCCAGGATTATCCATCAGCAACTTGCTTTGAAATACAGCTTTGTGGAATCGGAAGTGCCGTACTACAGGTATGTGCCCGACCCAGTTCTCGAAAATGGAACTATCACACTGTACTGGGATCGATCCATCATCACTGACCGGACTATTATTGCCAATAAGCCTGACATAGTGCTGGTGGATCGAAGAGAGCGGCGCGCAATGATCGTTGACATAACGATCCCGCATGACGGGAACCTCGTGAAAGCCGAGAAAGATAAACAAATCAAGTATCTTGACTTGGCTCGCGAGTTTGTCGACATGTGGGACGTGGACTCAGCTATCATTGTGCCGATAGTCGTGACAGCCAATGGTTTAATAGCGAAGAGCCTCGACCAACACCTGAGGAGGCTCTCGTTGAGCAGCTGGATCAAGGGCTTGATTCAGAAGGCGGTACTTCTGGACACAGCTCGCATTGTTAGGAGGTTCCTCTCTCTGGAGCCCTGACCGCCGGTAGCTTGGACCCTGTTCCCGATACCGGTGGGCTACTATTTTTTGTATTTTTAAATGTTTTTATATTTTTTTATATTCTAATATTTAAAAATATAATTTATATGTATATAGTGAAATAAAGGAAATAATAATAAAGGGTAACATAACAGAAGAAATAGAAAGACGTCTGCTAACAAGAATCCACCAAGTAGAAGTTAAGCATCAATTGTACCTGACGATGATAGACGGCAAAATAACATCATATTTGTCGGATACATCTGCAGCTGTCTGTGATATTTGCAAGGCAAAACCGTCAGAGATGAACAATTTAGAGGCATTTTCACAAAGAGAAAAAAACGAGGAAATGTACCAGTATGGTATGTCATCCTTACAGGCCTGGATAAGATGCATGGAGTGCTTACTTCATATCGGTAAATATAATTTTATAATTCATATTTTTTCATGTTTGTAGTTTCCTGTGAGATGATTTTTAAGTGACATTTCTTTTTTTTTTGCAGCTTATCGTTAGGACTTCAAAAAATGGAGTTGCAGAGGTGACGACAAAGAAAAACTGTCCCTTAGAAAGAGTGCTATACAGCAAGCATTTAAGAGGGAATGCGACCCACTGTGCGCCGGTAGCTTGGACTTGTTCCCGATACCGGTGGGCTACTATTTTTTATATTTTTTAATGTTTTTATATTTTTTATATTCTAATATTTAAAAATTTAATTTATATGTAAATAATGAAATAAAGGAAATAATAATAATTTAAATTAAACGTCTCGTTTTCAATTTTATTTCATAATATCAACAAAAAAAGTCATTTTAACTCATATTTGCAATAGTTTATCATTAACCAAATCTAAAACCAGAAAATCACTTTTAAACCCTTTGATTACATACATAATACCAGAATTTAAATAAATTTGAACAAAAACTGCCGAATCGGAGGTGACATGACAGATGTCACCTCCGATAAAACAAACAAAATAAGAAAATGAAGATAATATGTTGACAAGATCAGCCGCACGTCGAGCACGCCCACCACCTCCGGACTCGTCGCTCAGCTCCGCCTCGCTGCCGGTATCCAGCCCAATTGTGAGCGCTGTGACGACACCGGCCGCGGTAGTTGCGTCGAGCTCGAGCGACGAGTATTTCTCCCCGCCCACGATGCCACCACCTGCTCGTCGACGTGGAGGACACCGGCCGCCGGACGGTTTAGGACCTCGAGGCCCACCGGCCTCTGATAGGGTCCCAGCTCCCGGCGGAAGTGTGCAGCGCATGAGATGGACGCGATCCATCAACGAAAACGTCATGCGCTCATACTTTGGGGCTACAGAGGAGGGAAACAATCTGACCGCGTACCGTGTTCGGATGCTCTCTCTTTTTCAGGTGCTTGAGCCAGCTGTCAACGTGTCGGCACAACGACTATCGGATCAGGTGCGGGTCATCCAACGTAATAATTTGTTGGATGACACTGTACTTGATCGCCTGCGAAATGAAATGCAGAGTAGTCATGTCATCGCCCCCCCCGTCGCAGACTGCGGTAGTACTACCACAGTCTAACACAAGTCAAGCAGACGAAGAGTGTGATGATAGGGCTACAAACGTAAGTACCCAGTGCAATGATGAATTGAGGAGTGCTTTGGAAGATGCGATTCGAGAATATCGGTTCATATCGCCTGAACTTAGACCACGCTTACCTCGCTTACCTATGCATAACAAAAATAGGGCGCTGGTGGTGGCTCTGGATACCCGCTGAAATGTCCCGACTACCATATTAGCGTGCGCTGCCAGGGCCACGTACGTCCGGCTACCATGTTGGCTTTAGTCGATTGTTGCGTTCAAATCGGTTTTGTACCGTGGGCACACTGTACAGCTGCCAAAAAATGACACCAGGTGGCTCCTTAGTAACTTCCGCGTACAAAATTATGTTATACTCTGTGTCGAACCATAAACATTTTTTTGCAAAAAAAAAGTTGAAAATCAGCGTTCCGTCAAATTGTTCAAAAATTTTTACGAACGATGTGCGCTCTCTAGATATTATGTGTTGGTGACTTAATTAATAACCCAATGTATTAGTGTTATATACCGTAAAAATCTTCACCCACTCACGCGCCCGAATCAAAATATTCACCACATTTGAAATCCGTAAAACGCCCCAACTTCAGTAATTCACCACTTCAAACTGTCAGCGGACAGCACGTTTAGTTTTTTATTTTTTTGAATTTTATGCATGGACTTCCCTTCTATTTCATGTTTTTTGGAAAGGTGGTTACATTTTGAATTTTTGTTCCGAAAGCCATGTGTGTGTATCGGACGTAAGAATAAAATTATCTGTGGTTGAAAATAAGTTTGCGAAGTGTACTGTGGGCTGTCAATTTGACATTTCGTCGTCGCGGATTCTAAGGTACAACTAGAGATGACTCGTACTAGGTAAATTTTGTACTAGGTGCACCTAGTCCAATTCCGTACAAATACTCGATCCAAATACCTGTTCTACCTAGTCCACGAAGTACGCAGACTTTAAAGTAAGCTTAGTCGTTGCGTACCACCGGTACGTGTAGGTACACGGTACCTACAACGTACGCAGTAATGAATTGTAATCTTCCCTTCATATTTTACACAGGCTTAGCAGGACTGTCAAAGTAAAGATATAACTACATTTTAGATTGTTGGCGTATTTATAAGATTTTATTCATTTTTTTTTTCAGAGTAATCAGTGTTTTTTTAAATGTTTTTTGGTTCTATTTGTTAGTTTTTTTTAATCACCTATCTACAATCATTGTTTTTGTTTTATATACACGAAGAAATCAATCTTAAGAATTTTGATTTAAGAACATTAATTGTTGGACTTTTCGGGGCCCCAGCCTCGTTCTCCTGTCATTTAGTAATAATCCGCAGGAGGAAAATAATCTTTACTACTGATCGCACCAAGTTAGTGGACGGGCGTTGTTCACCTTCAGGTTGTTGAACTATTCCAGCAGGTTGACTGCTGGATGGTGATTGCGCCTGGTCAGATGGTGGCGGTTGCTGGTTAATCTGGGCTACTATCACTGGAGCTGGATCGTTTCTTCTAACTAAACATACGAATAGATGTTTACGTTTTATGTGCTTTGTCAGGCAAACCTGACCTGACCAAGCACCGACCGACCGACCTGTTCTGTATCAAAATACAGAACTTTTAAAACTCAGTTGTATTTTACAAATGTTACACTTAGCCATTTTTGTTGGCATTTTTCCGTAAAATGATCCCAAGCGACACTAGGGCCTTGGGAGCCATTTTTTAAAACAATAAACATTTTTCTAAAAAATTAAATCTAAAATTCTACCACAACAAACTTCGAAACAAAAACCGATTCCAAAATAAGTCCAATACGCGTATCCGATTGTGACGTCCAGTAGGTATCAGTACGGCGAGTCCGCGTCCACCGAGATCATATTCGCATGAGTCCGTACTTGATTCTCGACTGCATTGCATCTCAGTATAAAGTCTTCATTCGCATCGAGTATTTACAAGTACCTAGTGTACAAAATAGGCAAACACTAGTGCGCGTCGCGTTACTTTTATGACCATTGAAATATGATTCAAATTCAAATGACTGGCATACGAATAATTTAGTAGACATACACGAGTGAGTGGCAAAGTAGACTTGCTATCTCGCTTCTCCGCGCCGGTACTTCGACTCGAGGGGGCATCGACGGGGCGCGGGGTCGCGGGATGCCGTGCCGTGCGCCGCGTAGGCACTTTCAGTATACTAGTATAGTATATATTACTCTGTGGTAGGCACAGTGAGACTAGAGATAGAGACTAGGTGGATCGAGTATTTTTAAAGTTGGAATAGGTGCAACCTAGTCTCATTAAATACCTAGTCTCTGGATCTGTTCTAGTATATACGCTTCATCTCTAGGTACAACAACAATTAAACGGTAAGTAATGATTCTATTCAAGATTATATACCATTTTGTTCGTGATTTAACGTTCTTTCGAGGTATCTATACTACATTTGAATTTCGAGTTTTAAAATCGTTGCTATAATTAGAAATATGTTTCATTGTTGTCTGAAATATTCTTAGCTCTTGAAAACGTAATAAAAACGAATCTATTGCTACTTTGTACGTAAATAAATGTGTATTAACCATGTAGCCTGGTTAATTACGAACAATTTTGTACCAATATTATATCATTTCGTTGCGATTTCAAAGTACAAAATCAAATTGCAAAAACCGATAGCCAATTTTTTTCGAAGCACGCGGCGTGGCGTGGTTCATTGACATGGAATAAAGAAACCTATTCATGATAAATTGTGGTTATTCTTCTCTCTTGAAACCTTTGAGTTCTGATTTGTGTTTTTTTAAAAAAAAACAAAAAAAAAAAAACATTTTGCCATTTTTTTCAGAAAAAATGCAAAATGGATAATATTATTCAAGGACGGGGTGGCAGGCGAGGCTCAGCAGGTCGCAGGCGCTCGCGAGGGCGAGGGCGATGCCTAATTGGAGAGAGGTATAGTGTATAATGTATATCAAATACATAAGTACCTGTTTGAAAAGAGGTATAGTAGCTGTATAAAAAGTATATATCTAACACATTTCAAAGAGAGGAGCCCTGTGTCCCAGCAGTGGGAACTTGATAGGCTAGTTACACTACATAGGTACTATCGAACTGATTACCTAACTTAACGGGATCAACTTTGAAATCAAATTGTTCTCTCAACTTCTTAACTCAAATTGTATATAATCTAATACATTTCCCTCTCAAAGAGAGGAGCCCTGTGTCCCAGCAGTGGGAACATTATAGGCTGATTACGCTACATAGCATTGAACTGAAAAACTTAACGGGATCAACTTTGAAATCAAATTGTTCTCTCAACTTCTTAACTCAAATTGTATTTAATCTAATACATTTCCCTCTCAAAGAGAGGAGCCCTGTGTCCCAGCAGTGGGAACATTATAGGCTGATTACGCTACATAGCATCGAACTGAAAAACTTAACGGGATCAACTTCGAAATCAAATTGTTCTATCAACTTGTTATCTCAAATTGTATATAATCTAATACATTTCCCTCTCAAAGAGAGGAGCCCTGGGTCCCAGCAGTGGGAACATTATAGGCTGATTACGCTACATAGCATCGAACTGAAAAACTTAACGGGATCAACTTCGAAATCAAATTGTTCTCTCAACTTCTTAACTCATATTGTTTTTTTTTCAGAACACCTGCACGGCCAAAGCCAGAGGCAGCGCCAGCGCCAGGGCCTTCTGAGCTCCGTCCCGCAGCACCCAGTCCCGCAGCGCCCATGCTGACACCATGGGACTTCATTTTGTGTAAAAAAAAAACAGGGTCAACGCTTTAGTTAGTGAAATAAAACAGATTTTATTATTTATTTGCGAATAAAAAAATTAAAACCGTCATATATAGTTCTAAAACAAAATGTATAATCTAGCCTGGTCTGTCCACTATATGAAACAGTCATTAGTTTACTATCAGTTCATAGAAATATTTCGTGTAGAAGTCGTGTATAAGTGGCTAGGCGCCCGGCGCGCGCCGACAAAAAATGTTCGCGGGCATTTCGGCCTACGTCACGCGTTGGTACGGGCGCGTGAGTGTCAAGGTTTACGAATATCTATATGTGTCATAATAGGTTTTGAATCAGTTTTATGGTGTTAAACTCTTTATGAAAAATTGAGGCCGTAGCGACACGCTACGCGTATTAAATTACGTATTTTTTACTAAATAATCTATTAAGCAATGCTTGTAATATGGACATAAGTTCATTAATAGTATTTAAAAACGCTCAGAACGTTTTAATACTATGAAGATAGTTTAAGATCAATATTCGTTCCGCAGGGCAATTTGTTTGGCTACCATAGTAGCCATGGACGATTTCGATAGGATCCAAAGTCCCGAAATAAGGGTTCGGACGAATGTTAAACGCGCACACGCTTCGTTTTATTTCCAATTCTTTTGGTATGTAGGTACTGAATTGTTGTAAAATATATATAATTATTACATACAAATGAATACCTATCATTTCAAATATAATCACACAATAATCATCTAAAATAAATTAAATCCTATTCGTAAATCAGGTGTGAGGACCCTTATGTCGGCCTTCTGGACCTCGCAGGAGGCATGAAATTGTTGCGGGAATGGGGTGTTTGTTTTGGTATATTGTGCGAGAGCAAACCAAGTATGGACATATGGGTATCAAAAAAAAGCTTAGATAGTCTAGTTTAATAATAAATAGGTTTTATTGACACAAACTACAAATTAATGTACAAAAATTCAGTAAGAACAAATATTTTACGGAAATTCAACACATATTCTTATTTTAACATTTTTCTAAAGTTCTTTGGTCTATGAAGTCGTAATGTAGTTTTAATACCTATGGATTCTGTATGGTTTCAGCTACAAAATTTTAACGAATTTTTAATGAGGTATAGGTTCAGTAGTTTTCAAGTAATTACGCTTTATGTTGGAAATGACCGGTGCGCACGCGCGCTATAACGTAAAACGCGTTGCGGAACGTGTTACAGAGTGACAGCGCGCGGCTTGGACGTACCAGCAGTTGTCAAATTATCTTGATGACTGCGTAGACCTCACCGATACACATTCGATTCTGTACTGCGCGACTGTAGCGGCATGTCGTGTAGCTCATGTCAAATTTGCTAATGATTCTAGAGCTACACGACCGAAACCAGCCGTACCAGCTTGGCAGTGCAGAATTGAGCGCCGTATTGGTGGGTCCAGAGCACTCATCGGCAAACTAATCTGCTTCAGGGAGGGCAATACTCGCCCTAGTGTGACGCGTTTTGTGAGACGTGCGTTCGTAGGGACTAATATTCGCCCTCAGACTACATGTCATGTGTCACAGAGCGCATCGACTTCCTGGAGCAGAAAGTGTATGCATGGGCGAACCGTATTCGTAGGTATAAGCGGCGAGCGGAGCGATACACTCAGAATCGCACCTTCCAGCGCGATGAAAGGTGGGTTTATAGGGGTTGGGAGCGACCGGATCAAGGTGTGGCTGACACGTGCCTGCCGGATGATGAAGCCATGTGTTTTTTCTGGCGCAATATCTGGTCGGTGCCTGTCAGTCACACCAAAGGTGATTGGGCTCGGGAAGTCGAGCGAGCCTGCGATCCAATACCAGAAATGGGGGTTATTTCCATCTGCCCCCAAGAATTAACTCGTGCAGTCCGTCCGCTGCCTAACTGGAAGTCTCCAGGGCCGGACGGACTGCACAACTTCTGGATCAAATGGTTCGGTACGTCGCACGCTCGCTTGGCAGCTCAGTACCAGGTTGCCTTGGAATCTGGTTCGCTACCCAGTTCCTAACAACAGGAGTTACCCACCTGCTCCATAAATCAGGTAGCATTGCGGAACCCAAAAATTATAGGCCGATCACGTGTTTACCGACGGTCTATAAAGTTCTTACATCCATTTTGAGAGCTAAAATTAACAAACATGTAGACACCAACTTTATCATGTCTCCTTCTCAAAATGGATGTAGGAACGGGTCCTGTGGTACTAAGGAGCTACTCCTCATCGATATGGCCGTTAGCCAACAGGTTCGTCGTTCCTGAAAGGATCTGTCGACATGTTGGATAGATTACAAGAAGGCCTATGACTCGGTGCCACATACATGGCTTGTGAGGGTGCTGGAGTTGTATAAAGTAGATGCAACTCTGCGCACCTTCCTGAAGTCATGTATGGGGCAATGGAGAACGGTCCTTCACTATCCAGGATGTCGAAATGTCCAGAGGAATAACGAACCGATAAGGATCGAGCGAGGAATATTTCAGGGTGATAGTTTGAGTCCGCTTTGGTTCTGCTTAGCCTTGAATCCTCTAAGCATACTGTTGGAGGATTCAGGTCTAGGCTGTCGGCTGAGGAGAGGTGGTCAGGTTATATCTCAGACCGAACTCGACGCCCTGGATAGGAATTTACCGGTTGTCAGGAGATGGAATGAAACAATATTCGGATTGATTAACTTATATTTTAAGAGCTAGTTTATATTTACAATTTCGTTATTTAATCATATGTGGGACCGCTACCTACACAAATTTACGTAGACCAATCGCAGATGAGCGGGTCGATTTTGCTCGCCATATAAATACTGCGGAACGCTTCGCGTCCATATAAAAGTACTCTGTGGTCGCGTCGCAGCGTTGGAAATCCCGATAAGAGTCAAGCGGTTCTATTTTCGAAACCGAGACTCAACCTCACCCCTCCCCGTCCGATCACCATGTTCGGCAAGCCTATCCCTTGGGAGAAGCGAGCCAAGTACTTGGGTGTCACTCTGGACTATAGACTCTCTTTCGGTGAGCACATAAGGCAGGCGCGTTCGCGCGCCGCTTTCGCTCTCGGTAGACTCCACTCTCTATTGAATGCACGCAGCAAATTGTCACTAAAGTGCAAATTGCGCATTTACACAGCGTGCATTCGGCCAATCATGACCTACGCGAGCGTGGTTTTCGCACACTCGAAACCCCACCACATCCATAGGATGCTGACCCTCCAAAACCGGTTCCTCCGTAGGGCAACCGGCTCCCCTTGGTTCGTTCGGAACGAGATCCTCCATCTCGATCTTAAAATCCCCACTATCCGTCAGTTCATGAAGCGCATTTCCAAGCGTTTCTTCGACTCCGCGGCCTCACATCGCAACCCTCTGGTTGTCGAGGCTGCCAGATATACCCCCTCCTGCATTAGTCGTACCCGCCGTCCAAGGCATGCCCTGTCCGACCCCGATGACCCCATAACCCTCCTCCAGGCGAGCAGTAGGGCCACCAGTACAGTACACAAGAACAGACCGCCATCGTTCCGACCTCGCCGCCGAGGTCCTACGCGACGCCCCCGACGTAATTGTCCCCCCCCCCCGACCCTTGCTCGACGACGCGCCAGCCCGCGCCGTAGCTGAGCCTGTAGTTTTAAATTCCCCTGTTAATAATAATATTATCTCGATCCAGCCTGTCCCATCTTGCTGCCCTCCCCTCAGTGACGCCCTAAGCCGAGGTTCGTACCCCACAGGGGGTGCCCTTAGCGTGCGGTCACCTAATTTTTAAGAATTTTCGCCCCTGGCTGGAGGCTTTAAGTTAGTAGCTTAAGGCACCCACAGGCTTGCCCGGTTAAGTAGCCAGGACCTTAGTGGTCATAACTACGAGCTGCCCAATGGGAAAAAAAAAAAAAAAAAAAAAACGCAGCGTTAGTCGTATGCCCGCGCGCATAGCGCGCGGACGTAGATGCTAGCTGTTACATAGCTCCTCCCCAGTGAAGCGCCGCACAATGCAAGTAGTACAAAGTGGTGTCGCCCACGGCGGCGTCAGCGAGCTCAAGAAGAAAGATAAACAAATCAAGTATCTTGACTTAGCTCGCGAGGTTGTCGACATGTGGGATGTGGACTCAGCGATCATTGTGCCGATAGTCGTGACAGCCAATGGCTTAATTGCCAAGAGCCTCGACCAACACCTGAGGAGGCTCTCGTTGGGCAGCTGGATCAAGGGCTTGATTCAGAAACCGGTACTTCTAGACACGGCTCGCATTGTTATATATATGGTGTGTACCAACCTACTTTTAAAAAAAAAAATATTTTTCTATTTTGCAGTAAAAACTAAGTATACTGAAAGAAACATTAGTTTTTGTGTGTATGGCGTAAAAACTATCTATTGATCAGAAATAAGGAAGCTAAGAGAACATAATTAAAAAACAACCAAAATTATTTAGAATCATTTTAATTTTGATTTATAAATCACTTAATTAACATTTCTTTTTAAACATAGCATATTTTATATTTATTACAATGACATTTGTAAACGCATACAAGTCCAAAAATTTGTTTTTAGAAAGACGAAAAAACCAGCTGTTTTCTGAAGAATCGGTGGTTTTACTCAAGATTTTTAAGACATCGCAACATTTAATTTATAATTTAGTCTCACTTTACAACTGAACTAAAAATATTAGTCTGTGTTTAAGTATATCGTGACTACGCTTCAGAAAAAAGTTAGTTATTTTCGAACTTGGTATAAAAGGCAGTTTTCTTAACCCTGAAGTATTTAAGCACATTTAGGTATTTATTGAATTCAAAGAGATTCTTTATGCAGCCAATGCATAATTTAACGCATATTATCTTATTAATTTCAAACACTATACTATTACCTAACGCGGTAAATGCATCGATAATAAGACTTCAAAATATTTTATTTATTTTGCATAATGCACACTCAGTTACAGGCTAAGCTAAAACTTAAGAGTACATGACCCCGTTGGGGCGCAGCAAGTATTATTACATTTAAAACTTATTACTAGGTTCTAACTTAAAAGTTAACATTATATTGCAATGCATATTACTATTAACAATATCAAAACATTAATTATTACTACCAATACGTACTTAAACTGTTTATTACATAATATATTTAACTTATAATTATTAAAGTAATTTGAAATTTATAGTAACAATAATAAAATTATTTTATACATACGAGTAGATACTTACATAACATTTGTGCTTTATTTTAGCTGCTTATCTTCCATAAACTCTTTAATATTATAATAACTTTTCTCTAAAAGTAATGACTTAAGTCTAAATTTAAATATGCAAAGTGTTTTTGTGGATCTTATATGTTCAGGTAAATTATTATATATTTGGATGCTTCGGGATTCTGGGCTATTTCTATACATCTCTAGTCTAGGAACTGGTAGAATTAATTTAGTTTTGCGGCGCTCATTCTTATCAAAATTAAAGAGTTGTATATTCTTTTTGGAAAATATGGCTATTTCTAGAATATAAATCGAAGGTAATATTAGTATTTTTTCCTTGATAAAGTGAGGTTTGCAGCTATGTCTTGGTTTAATATGATATATTATTCGTAAACATTTCTTTTGGGCAATAAATAAATCTTTAGCATCGACACTGTGTCCCCACAGGATAATTCCGTAGCGTAGCCATGCGTAGGCATACGCATATTATGCAGTAAGAGCACAGTCTTTTTTGTGTTTGATTTGAGCACACTAAATCCATATGAAAATTGTGATAGTTTTGTTTTGATTATGTCTACGTGTTTTTTCCAATTTAAATGAGTGTCCAGTGTAATACCTAATAAATTAAATTCATCGACTTCTTCAATTTTGATATTATTGGTTATAGTTTTTAAAGTTAGTTTTTTTGCTTTTGGTAGGGTTTGAATTGTATTATTTTGGTTTTCTTATTGTTTACTTCTAGGTTATGGTTCTGTAACAAAGATTTTATTAAATTAAATGTTTCTATGAGTATTATATATGAGTATTATATTATATTATTATTGTTGGGCTTTTAAAAAGTATGGAGATATCATCAGCGAACAACACACATAGATTATCACATATTTTTGGCAGGTCATTGATGTATATAAGGAAAAGTATGCATCCTATCACACTACCTTGAGGGATAGACCAATTAGTGGTTATTATATCAGAGCGCACGTTTTGTAACTCACATGTGTCGCCATCCAGGTGTTAGATCAGTACGTACTGTTTCCTGTCAGCCAGATACGATCTAAGCCAATCAAGTGCGTCCCCTCTGATACCAACTCCATTTAATTTAGTTAACAAGATTGAGTGTGATACCTTATCATAGGCTTTAGTCATGTCGAGCAAGAGGCCTATTGCGTTGTTTTTGTTTTTGATGTATGTAAGGATTTCTTGTGTGTATTTGTAGACTGCTAGGGTTGTCGATCGGGTTGGACGAAATCCAAATTGATTATTGTCAAGTAAGTTGTATTTTCTAGGAATTTACATATACGGTTAGTGACTACTTTTTTAAATATTTTTGAGAATGTTGGAAGAAGTGCTATTGGTCTGTATTGGCTAGGGTCATTAGATTTTCCACCTTTTTAGGTATAGGTTTGATTATTGCTATTTTTAATCGAGACGGGAATGTTTTTTCCTCAAGGGATTGGTTTACAAGGTATGTTAGCGGGGGGGTTAGTTCTAGGATACAGGATTTTATTAATGTAGGGGGTATCTCGTCGATGCCACAGCTGCGTTTGTCAGGGAGGTTCTGAATAGTATCAAATATCACTTTGTCTGTAACAGGCTCTAAGAACATAGAATTAATGGCAGGCGCGATTACTGTATGGTCGATGGGTGCTTGTGAGCTATTGTTCTGCATGTTTGGGGAACCTACGGACGCAAAGTATTGGTTGAATGTGTTAGCAATAGTGTAGGGACAATTTTTTAGGTTGTTATTAATGTTTATTTTTAGATTTTCAGAGTAAATGTTCTTGGGTTTTTGAGTTATACGTTTTATTATCTGCCACATTTTTTTCGTTTTATTTTTGTATTTTTCCATTTCTTGTGAATAGTTTTGTTTTTTGGAAATCTTCACACATTTTTTGAGAATTTTTGAGAAAATTTTGTAGTCTTTTTTTTAAACTTTATTTTTAGATTGATTAACTAGTGTTTTTAGAAGTCGTTTATGTTTACATGATTTACTTATTCCTTTAGTTATATAGTTATGGTTTTTAAAATTAGATATTTTTATTTGTTTAAGTCGGATGGTGGCTTTTAAAAGTTCTTTTAATTTGTTTTCGAAGAGGCTGTAGTTTTTGTTTACATTATTTTCTGATATTAAGATGTTATCCCAAGCGATTTGTCTCAGTTCGAGTTTGAAAGGTATGAAATACTTGGGGTGGTTTCTTAGATGGACTTTTTTGTAGATGGGTTTATTTTGTGACCTCGAAAACAGTTCAAAACCGTAAGATACGCATTTGTGGTCAGAAATTCCTTTATCGTTAACAGATACCGAGATTTTTTTATTATTTGTGAATATTAGGTCTATGCAGGTTGATGACGTGGGCGTTTCTCTAGTCGGCTCTTTGACAACTTGGTGTAAGTTATATTCAAGCATAGTTGCCATGAGTTTTTTATAGTGATTTGATCTTTGAATTGCATTTATATTAAAGTCACCTGCTATGATGATATGTTTCTTGTAGTGATGAGACTTTAGTTTAGTGAGTAGCAGTTCGAGTAAAAAATTGGTCTATTTTACGGTCCGTTCGGTACAGAACAATGAGAAGTATATTAGGTTTAATTTCTACCGCACAACATTCAATGACATATTCTATAGTTAACTCGGTAAGGTCTGACCTCTCAGTATACGCTGTTCCGGTTGGCAGCAGGATGACGACGCCTCCACCGCGGCGCTGTTGACGACAGTATGCTGCGGCGATGTCGAAGCCGTCGATTTGCACGAAGGGGCGTTGTTTCTCAGTTATCCAAGTTTCTGTTAGGCATACAGCTTGGTATTGTTGTTCTTGCAGTAGGTTTTCTAGTAAGTGGGTCTTGTTTTTTATGCTTTGTACATTTTGTAGTATGATATTGTATTTAGTTTCGAAAGGAATGTTTTTTAGAGTTTTGGGATGTGTTGTTCCTCAAGGAGTTGTTCAAATCGTTTCTCGTGTTAACTGGCGTCGTAGGTGTCATATTTCCTTCAATGTACACTTTATTTTTTTCGGGAAAAACCGTGGTTGGTAGGTTGTTTCCGATGTCTTCATTTTCCATCTTATTGCATATTTGACCGTTTATTATAAGTTGATTATTTCTGATCACCGCATAATGTCCTTCTTTTCTTGCTTCATATAGCATTTTCCTTAATTCGTTTCGTTTTTGAAGTGCCTCATTTTCTAGGAATTCGTCAATCTTATCTCCAGATCCCATAAGAAACTGTCTATTTTGAAGGACATACCTGGTCATTTGTTTGCTTATTAACTCTATTACAAATGGTCTGCGATATCCTTGCCTTCCTAGTCGTGTTAGGTCTTCAATATATCCTTCTAAGTTCACGTTCATATTATCATAAAAGATATTTAGGATGCAGTCATAGAGCTGGTCATCTGTCTCCCAGTTGGGTTTTTCTAGCCCATATAGAACTAGTTTTTTTGTGTTGTTGCTAGTATTGTAGTTAGGCTGATATTTAGAGCTGCAGAGGTTTAGTAGGTAGTGTTTAGACGATTACATTCTTTTTCTAGATTATTAATTTTCCCTGATAAGCTTTGTATGTCACAGAGTAGTTTGTGCTGCTCGGTGGTTACGTTATTCAGTTTGTTTGTTATTTCAGGGCTTAAACTTGCCATAAAAGTCTTAATTTCATCTTGTATGAGAGATTTGAGTTCAGTCTTGATTAATGAAACTATTTTCTTTTCGTTGTTCTCCAGTTTGTTATCTAAAAGTTGGCTGAGTTGGTAAAGTGTAAATGTTGGTGCGGATGCCCGTTCTTGGGTTGATAGCACCGTCTGGCTATTTATCGTGTCTCCCAAGAAGCTCTCATCAAAGTTGGATATAATATATAATGAGGAGTCGTCATTTTCTTTCCGTCCGACTGGTAGTTGCCTGCTGGATAGGTTGGGTTTTCTCATTGTGACATTAGGATCTAGAGAAACCTTTTTGGTGTTTTCTATGGAAGTAGAACAAGCTGGCATATTCTTGTTGTCCATTTTTGTTTTTTTAGCTGTGCAAACAGGACATTTCCATATCTTCTTGAGATTAGCAATACTAGAAAGTCGTTATCCAGAGATATTAGCACATTCTAGGTCGTAGTTTTGATCACATTTACTGCATGTCATATTAGCTTTTATTAGAAATATCCTGGCGACATCCTTCGCATAACAATATAGTATTTTTATGTTGGTTTTCCATTTTTTTATTTTGTTAAGTAACTTGTTGCTGATATTTATGCACTGTTTATCAGTTTAAGGTGTAGCAATCAACTAGTGCTGCCATCTTACAGCTATTGTTGAAAGAATTTGGGGTATTTTTTTGAAGACATTCTGTTTTAATAAATTCATCTACGTTTCGGTTCCCTATTTCGGTAAACGGGTAACTTTGTATTATTTACACAGCAAATTACAATTTTTTTAAATACAAAAAATCGAGTTTCTCTCTGCTGAGGATGGGACTCGCGACTTGCGACTCCACAGTCTCAGCTGATACCTCTCGGCCACAAAGCAGTTAATTTACCTTATTGAATTTATCGAATGGTTTCTTCGAGCTTTTATTATTTTTTACGTTGGAAGCGTGGGTGGATGTTCAAATTTAAATGTTTATACCACAACCGTCACAATTATTTTATAACTACAGTTTATGCACTTATTAGGTTTAACCACAGTAAATAACAATTGGTTAACATTTATTTGCATGTTCTTCGCACTGCAATCGTTTTTATAGATAATTAATTAAAGTTAACATTTATTTATGATTGTTTTATGCAGTTTGAATATGACTGTTTATGCACTATTTTGGTGAGGGTTTTCGGGCACTTTTCTTGAGTATAACGTTTAGATAACACTTGCACTTGTTTCTTATTCTATTTTTTCCATATTTTACTATTTATTATCGGCGTATCTTTGGTAATTGTATTTGTAAGCAAATAAAATGCGTGGAGCTGATGTAATGCCTGGCACTAGCGCCACCTGTCTAGAGTAAGTAAGTAATAAAAATATTTATTAAATGGTACTCTCAAGGAAATATTATTACCTATATAAAATGTTGGCATTATGTTTGAGGTTTATTTTAAAAGGGTATCTTATGTTAATTAAAAATATAATAACTATTAATATAACTTAATGGTATTGTACTGTCTTGTTCAATGAAGATTATCATTATTGTTTGGTATTATAAAAAATATAAATTTTGAGATTTTCTTGTCATAAAATTGCCTTCTAAATGCAAATAAAGAAATAGTTTTATTAGAACATCACAATTTTCCATAGTAATCGGTGGTGATAAGCATTTTTTTTTTTTGGTATATTTCATAGTTTTGAAAAAAAATACTTTTTGTCTTTCGCAAACTAACTTTTGTGAAATAGTATAAAAATACAAAATTAAATAGTTATACGGTTAAGATTAAATATTTTTATAAAAAAAAACAGATATCCTAAGCCATTAATGATAATTTAACTAAATTATATTTGCATTTCTGTGACAGCGTGAATTATTAAGTTACAAAACATTAGTTAAAGTATATTGGTACGTAACTACTTCATGAAAAACGTAACTGTAACTGACAACTTAAAAAAAGGACTCAAAATCTTAAAACTAAGTATAAGAAACTTAAACAACTAAACGTAATAACAATGTTTTTCATCAACATTTTTGTCATGCACAATATTATTCAGAAATAACCTTATACGGCAAAACGATTGATTCAAATACATTGATGCAAGCCAAATGCACCACGACGACAACATTTGGAAATATTCATAAGTATCAAACTTTTAATTACCAGCACACATTAATATTTATTTAAAATCCTATAATTAAATTACGAGACAGTATTGTTTAAGGCACATTTTGTGACACCAATTCTTCAAATTAATATTTTTTGTAAACCATTTAAAAATTAGTGATATAATTATGATAGAAAATTTATTATAAACATTAAAAAAAAAAAAGTAATTTCTTGTAACATTAAATGAAAAAGTATTATTTAAAATTTGGACAAGGTGGCTGATAATTAAGTGTTTTACCAATATCATAGATACTGTAAATATTATAATTATAAACGGCTAACTTAAGCTGCTGCTGCTGTGTGTGTGTGTGATCGCTGGCTCGTTGGTGGGGTCATTCATCTTTAAGTAGTAGCTTCTGATCACCAGTAAGAAGAAGATGTTCACAACTGGAAATAATCATTAATATAAATTAATTCGTAAACACTTAAGTACTTATATATGAAATTACTTTCTAACAGTATCAGAAACCGGTACAGGGCGTTTCAGAATCCAATATAGGAGCCTATTACAAAATGGTAGCTACTATACTGCTTTACTTAAGAAAAACGTTTTCGGCATGGGTCCCACCATATATAAAAAAATAACAGGTAATATTAAAAATGTCCCAATCCAAATGTTTAAAAAGAAACTGACAGCCCAATTATTTGATAAATGTTATTATTTAATTAATGATTTTTGAATGACACTTTAGATTTTAGATTGTTTGTTTCCTTAATATTATAATGCATGTTTTTTTTTATTCTATTTTTTTGCCAATTGTAATTAGACTCACGTCTTTTTTTTTAATATTTTATATTTTCTTTTCAATGTTTGCATGCCTTATTTTTTAAGGTAGATCGTACAGGGATCACAAAGTTTTGTAAACACCTTTATTTTATGTACCTTCCTAAGTAGGGAAGTGGGGCTTAGAAAGTTCTAAGCCAATAAACGATTATATGGTTATGACAATGGATATTAAAAAAAATAACAGAAAAAGGAAATATAAAGTACTTGATACTAATTTAATTATCTGAAATGAGTAGAAGTGACATAAAATCTGTAGAAGATTTTCAGTAGCAATTGAAAATAATTGCTATTCGAAAATCTGTAGGGGCAACGTGTTTCGCTATTGTATAAAATATATCAACCTATTGACTTCTTTCTCCTGACAATTCACAGACGCAACACAGAAGAACTCTCAGTACATAGTACCGATACAAGTTTATGTAATATTTAACTTAGATGTTGCACAGAAATCTCGATATTCTGACTTGTCGCCACTTCAGTACATTGTCGCACCCGTGCGAAGAGCCCGCCTCTTCGCTAGTATAAAATTATACAAAATACTCACTTAAACAGATGAGATCCCTGATGACCATGCCAGCGCTGATAGTTGTGGCGGTAAAACCAGCTAAGAACATTATGATCTGCAGCACGATGAAGATCGACGTGTAGATCAGGTAGGCCTTCACGTGACCGCGTTTGTACTGAAACAGAAACATTCACATTAGGTTATTATGCACAGAACCCTTTACTTTTAGCGTAGTTACCTAGGCGTTTATCAAACGTATGCGCTGCAATAAAGTTACGATTAAATCCCCGTTCACGGCCTCGCGCGATGTGACTTACGACGCGACTAGCGTCAAGCGACACGGGTGCGCGTCACCTGTTTCCGTCCGTGCGAGTCACAGAGACGCGACTTGTTGAACGACGCGTCTTTCCGCAAGTCGTGTCTCTGTGACTCGTAGCATGCTACAACTTATTTCTCCGCAGTCGCTGTCGCAAGACACGTGTCGTGAGCGTGAAGGTCAAGGGACCGAGGGATAATAGACGTTTGATACAATGCCCACGCAACGCCAGCGCAGCGACTACGCGGCGTCATGGTAACGTCAAGTAACAGCTGATGCGAAGACATCCATATGAGACAATGAAAGAAGCAGGTTTTCAACTTATTACGACTTTTAAAATCATAAATCATCGGCTTCTCATCAACAGATTTGAACAATTATTGATTTTCACCCATAATTCTACGGACATAGTTGTATCTAAGTACCTACATATTTTCATTAAAGTAAAAGCGGAAAAAGCCCAGAATTTGAAATAATTATAATCTAAGTTCTGTATCACCATTAGCTGCAAAGAGACCCCCCCCCCCCCCCCCCTCCACCTTGACTCACGTTTTCGAGTAGATCTATAACTACATGGGTACAGAAGTCAGATGGGTAACCCTAAGCGATAAAACTATCGATCTGAATTCCAATTCATTTTTTTTCTTAATAATTAAGAACTCTGGCAACCCCGTTATAATTATTGCAGGAATTACCGCTTTAAATTACATTTCAATAATTGTGATATATGGAAGCCATTCTGAGCCAGTTACATCGGGGAAGCAGGTACAGCCATCATAAGTTATAACCCGCCTAATCGCTGTCAATTTACGAGAACCGACGACTGTCATATCACTCAACTTGTTATACAGGTAATCTAAATTATATAACAATTATGAGATCTGTTCAGCATAGTTTCCCTTACATGTCTTATTTTGTAATCAATTATGTACCAAGTTAGGTTAAATGAATTTATTTCTGCAGGCTATCACAAGCACCGTCTTGTCGGCGGAAGAATAGGCAAAAATGAGGTTTCGTGAAGACAGTACGACGGCAGCAAACTAGAAAGAGTCAACTGCACTTTTTACGAAATTCAGTAATTTATTCACGTTTATCTTTTATTTTGCTTTTTTTTTTTTTTCCTTTATCTTTTTCTTAAATCTCGAAAATGGTGTGTCCTATCGCAAAAATAATGAAAATTTCAACCCCCTTTAAGAAACCCTTAAACCCCTAAAACTCAAAACGTAGGTAATCATTTTTCACATTTTCCATACAAAAAGTGAAAAAAACCTTTTTTCCATTCCATTTTTATACATTGTGGCCGTCGAGTAAAAAGTTTTCTACTGTCTTTAGCATGGCGATTGTCTTCACTTTTTTAGACAACTGTCTTCTGAAATATTCTTCACTAAAAAGGTTTCTGCCAATCGTTGTCTAGGTGACAACGATTGGCAGAAACGGAAGACAAAATGACAGATTTTAGAAGGATTTTTACGGTGCGATGTCAAAAATTGAGAAACGAAATGTCATTTTATATAGGAATAGCCTTGTCTATTCCTCGAAGAGATAGACAGCGTCATGCTAAGCCCACTGTAAGTAGGTTTGGAAAAACACTTTTACATGTCAATCATATTTTTTTAAACTAGATGTTTTTATGCGTCATATACGGTATCAAACAATTACATCTTAAACTAATTCGAAATAAGTAAAATCATTTTCATAATCAAGATCAAGATTCAGAACCTACGCCAAATTTGAGGAAGTTAGGAACAAAAAGTGACATTTACATTTTTAATTTTTTCTCAAGAAACGAGAAATGTGCCATTTTATCGTGAAATTTAAGTCACTAATTGAACCAAATCTGTTCAGAAATTGATAAAATTCAAGGTTTTGAATCCGAATAAAAAAAAACCACTCGAGCCGGATGCGTAAATGTCACTTTCTATTCGAGTAGTAATAAAAGCTCTAAAAAGTTTTAAAATATGAGCATACTCAAAGTATGAAATTTAGTGCTTTAAATACTAACTTATTAGCGAATACAAATAAAGAAACGACCGAATAAAATACTGAAAATTCCGAAAAATTATAAAGAAATTATGTGCCATACTAACGATGTATCATATTAACGAAGTACCATATTAACTGCCGCGTACCTATTGTAAGTATAAACTACACACAGTTTCTTTGGTTTTGTTAGTTTTCATTCGAATTTGAGCTAAGGTTCCAAATTCAAATAATGCACATTATTGACCAGCGGGTTATGATTAAATTCAGAACAATATTATTGCCTGGCTAGACCCCACGGCCATAATGACTTACAGTACAACTATTTCCTTAATATCCCTCGGAAAACTTCGTGTTTCGTCAGTCGTCGGATTTCTATCAGTTGCCCTTTGCACTTGCTGCAGACCGGACGCTTTTAATCGACTGGGAATATACTTCCAAGTCGATTTAGAGCGTCCGGTCTGCACCAAGTAGAAAGAAAATAGTTGTGCTGTACTTTAGGTTAGGTTTGCATAACGTATAATTTAGCATTCATCAAGCAGGTGGTGTTAAAGATAATTACCTGATGTAGCCCAACTAGAAGGACTATAGTGAATGTCAGGAACAAGATGAAGACGACCAGCACGATCGTGATGACTGCTAACATGATAGCTCTAAGTGTCTGCACGTCTTCGTCTTTGGTCTGGGTGATGGCCAGACCGACTGCCGCCAAGCCGAGGATGGATATCAGGATCATAGCAATGTTGCCGATCTGGAAAATTGTTTTAGAAAGGTAGGTTATTTGGTCCTGGGTTCGATTCCCAAGTCGGGCAGTGTTAAATATTGGGTTTTTCCATTATGTTTTTTTCAGTAGCAGCCCAGAGGCTGTATTCGTGCCTGGTTGATGACAATAGGCTCGCCCCCTGTTGCCCCTGATGTTATGTCAATGTTATAATTTGGTATATGTAAGACGAAGTACTTGTTTGCAATGATTCTAGACGATCGTATGCGCCAACGCAACCACTCTTTCCACGGCGCGGCGCGTGACGAGGCATGGCGTGAAAATTACACGTCGAAGAAAGCCAACGTTATGTACAAAACAAAACAGCTGCATCCTCTTTTGTGATAGTCACAGCATATAGGTAATAGATAGATAATCATAGAACTATGGAATATGGTGATGTTATAGCGGGCCCAAACATTGGACATCATTTGACGTCCAAAAATCCACACTGGGCCCGCTTGGTGGATTATGGGCATGGCCCACTGCAGCGTCCAGCGATGGACATATTATGAACAGATTCTTTTTATTCCCATGTATGCTAGTGATGGTGATTGTATCATTAACGAACTTCATGGCAAAATATAAGTATAATTATTAACTAATAAACGATTAAAATCAAAATATAATAAACTAACTTAACTAAAATTATTAAAAAACTAAAATATGGCGTCGAAAAATTCTTTCGCAATCGACCGGTAATGCATCCAAGAGACTGGCGGCATTGCCACGTTGTATGGTAATGCTTAGCCTCTTGCCAAGGTAAAAGCCAGCCCTTGGGTCACTGGAAGTGCCAAACAGCTGTTTGGAGATTTCGTTGAAACAAACCATGAGCACTCGAACCCCAATTTTTCGACGCCATCTTTTAGTTTTTTTTATAGTTTTATGGCAAATTATTGATGTGTTCACATATAATAGGTTGGGGAAAAAGTTTATATTAATAACATAACATAATTAATGATTGGTACTAATATTTAAAGTAATAATTTCGTGTTAAGTATTATGTTAAAATGAACTAGACAGCATAAACATTATGTAATTTTTTTATCTCAAACGAAATTACACAGTGGACTTTTTTATAGTGTTTTAAAGTTGTGATGTGTAAACAATACCTAAATCAATATAAATGGATAAAAGTGTTGTTTTTAATACATCTGCTGGTACTCTTAGTGAAGTTGTGAAGTGCAAACGAGAGGTTTTCATGTACTCAGCTCAAAAATTGCACAAAAAACCTACGTGTTTTTTTTTTTTTAATCAAGCAATGTAACCGTCTTGTTAAAACTTGAATGAGTAATTATTGGAACATACATACTAATTGATTTCAATTATCACAATTGAACGTTTGGCGCAGTGGATAAGAACATAAGTCTTTTGGAGCATCAAAGTACCTACACTTCGTGACCGTGGGTTCAAACCCAAGTTAAACAGTGTACTTTTTCCAAATGTTTTCGATGAATTTATAATGATGGATTTCTTAGAGAACATCACATTTAGAAATCGGAAGACAAAATCTCAAAACATGCCTCGTATTCGATCATCGTCAATCAATGATAGCAATAATAGTTGCAACAATTTGACGCTAGATGGCACTAGTAACAGTTTACCGAATTTATCCGACGACGAAAACGACAAACAAATATCGGCTTTCAAAGATGAAATAGCAAAGCTCAAACTAGAATTGTCCTCAGCTCACCAGGAAACTAACAACCTGTCACTAGAGAATATGGAGTTAAGAAAATCTATAGTGGACATGAATTTGAAACATGAAATAGCAAAAAAAGCTTTTAAAATAGTATCCAGTGAGACACCTAATAAAAAAATAAGAAAAATAAAAATAAAACACCACACAAAAACAGCAATCAGGAGTTGTGTCAAAAACCACAATATGACTCTTGTTCTTCTCCTACAATGCAGAAGATCTCCGTAACTGACGGACTACCACCCTCTCAATTTCTCTTCGAAATGAACAAACTATGATATGTATCATAAGCAGCAACAAAACGAATGAAATATTATCAACAGCAGAAGATACATTTTATAACTATCAAATATGCCACTACCTTACACCTAATTGCGGCATTCACATTGTCACACAGTCAAATTACACTCTAAAAGATTGCTGTATTATATTTATAGGAGAGGATGATTTTCTTAAAACAAACCACTACTGTGATTTGGTTGTTCACATAAGGGAGGTTTTGACAAAAATAAATCACACAAATATTATATTATGCCTACCCACGTATAAATACAGCGAGTACTCTATGGTGTACAATTGGAGAATTGAAACTTTAAATAATATGCTTTACATGGATAATCAAAGCCATTACTTATACCTGGCTGTTTGACTCCAATTTAAAGTTATCTTGTGGAGGGGACATGTTCTCATGGCACACTGGCCGATTAAACAACAAAGGAATGCTCAATATCTTCCAAAACTTAAAAACTTTATTGCATGATCTTTACTATGAATGGACCGATACAAACTTTTTAAGTTTAGAGACACCGCCTGACAATACTGTTGAAGCAAATGTGACCACAAGCAACAATGACTTTTTTCGTCTATAGCAGTATAAATATTCTGCATCAAAATATCGCTGGACTTTTGAATAAAGCCGATTTACTTACTGTCCACCTTCAAGAAGTATCCAGGAAACAAAAAGATATAGATGTTGTCTGCATTACAGAACACTTCATTATGTTTGGCCATGAAAAATTGTTGAACATTACGAACTAAAAACTGGCTGCATGTTATGCAAGACAATCAAGGAAACGTGGTGGAGCTGTAGCGGTATCAACATCGCCACATGCGACCTACACGTCATACTGACGTCACGCAAATCCTGCATCGCGCAATCAGAGTTTACCGCGCGACTAGCATATATACAACGTCCCGACATCAACCGTCGGGCCGTTGCCCACCAGACACAACACCCGTCTGGTCGGAGGATCCTCCCTTTTCCATAGAGTATGAGTGAACTTTACACCCTGTTCCTCATACCTCTATAGAGCTTGCATTTTAATCAAACAGAATCTTGAATATAAAGAATTAACGGACATCTCACGTCAGTCAAAAACAAACTTATTCGAATGTTGCGGAATAGAACTTATCAAACAAAGACTGATTATTATCTGTATATACACGGTGACATTTGAATCACAGTTTTGCTAGAACAAACGTTGTTCAGACCATAATCTACTACCATTCTATAGCATCCAATAAAAAAAACCTTATAAGGGTTTCGAAAAAATACAAAAAGTTAAAGTTAAAAAAGTCGGAATTATTGTTACTCCCTGCAACACAGACACTGCGGCGCTCGCATCTCATAGTATTTGCAGCGCGCGGAGCAACTCTCGCATGCACGGTACAACACACATATTGTCACAGCATTGTCTACACTCTACAGGGAAATGTACCTCCATAAACGGAATTTAGTAAGAACTTATTTTTGTACGTCATTCTACAAAATACCAAAGTTAAAAGTTAACTTCGGTAGGTATTTTATCACTGCCTCTCAACTGGCGATTTACGCGCGAAACGCGCATCTTTCACGGAACCTGCACGATATCTCAAAGTTACTAAAAGTGAGATGACTAAAAGTTGTGTTTATAGAATCGTTATGCAATAGGCTAACTTATTATGTGTGTATTAGTCCTGTTTTACCTTTTAATTTGTTATCAATTCTAGTAAGAAGTCAGTGTGAAGGAATTTATCCCCGTTTCTTGTAACAAGGTCGTTAATTAAAAAATTAAACCATTATTTCAAAAGTTTTTAATCTCATAACATGACAGTACCCTATTTTACACTTATCAATAAAAAAAAACCCATCTGGGTTTTTTTTGTAAACATTGTTTGTGGAAAATTTATGCGAAGAGGTCCCCGAACAATATTATTTTTCAAACACACAATGTTTACAATAGCATGACGTCATTTCACGCAGCTGAGCGGGCGACAAAAAAACAGGCACACTTCAATTCCGAGAACTCTGGCGGCCTTATCGCTTGGGTTTTTAAGCCGTTAGAAGTTTTAGTTTACAAGCTCAGACCAATAAAAAAGTTTACAAGTAACAATTATTAAATCAAGGCCCTTGAAAATAAGCACCAAAAAGAGCTTCCAGACTTTGGATCACGGAGTAAATTCTGTTGCATTTACTTTAGATATGAATTAGCATTCTACATTTTGAAGATTAGAAACCGATAAGTGGCTACTTTAAACAGATTTTTATGGATTTTTATGGCTTGTTATGGCTTTGGCTATTAATGGTAAACTTTGGTAGGTATTTACTAGCTGTGCAGGATTTCACAACGCAACGCACCATACCGACGCGACGGCGCGGCGAGGTGGTTGACCACTAACTTTATCATTTCGTTCTAGGTGCGAACTTACGGTAGGTACACAAGGCTACATATCAAGCTATAATTTTCCAGTATAAGCTAACATATCATTGTACGGAAATCCTATACAATGCGAGATCAGCTTATACTGGAAATGTATAACTTGATATGTAGCCGTGTGTACTATCAGACATGTTTTAAGTCTTTCCTGTAGGTACTAGGTACGGGTACTTATTGTATCGAACGTGACATTATTAGGTATTATTTATTTATTGGGATATTACAGGGACAAGACAAAAACAAAACTTACCATAAAACCGGGTTAGATCCGTGTGCACCAAGACAACATTGACTCCATTTTTCCCTTCATACTTATCGGGCTTGGCACCGTCAGAAATTCTAGCTGAAGTTAATTATTAATTTTGGTGAGTAAAGTAGGTAGGCCTACTTAGTTACTTTATTAAGTCACACTTCAGAATTTAGGTAAAAAATTGACAGCAAGTATTTCAGGCGTATTAAAAAAATTGGAAACAGACTATTTACAACGATTAATTTAGAATCAACTAGGTATTTACACAATAAATAACAGTATTTACACTTCCTACGTGTAATGGACAACATTTTGAGCAATTACTTCAGTAATTGCTCAAAATGTTGTCCATTGATTTCAATATACAGTCGAGCACGTTTTTGCAAGTTGTCTTTTAGTTTTCGCTAAATGTTTGTATCACTCCTCACTGTTTCGAACGCACTTTCATTTTTTTGTTTAATGTTCATTGTAAATATTAAACATTCCTATGCGCGTGAAGGTAGACTCGTCCGTCCACAGAATGTTTGCTTCTGGATTATCTAGCAGCCACGTACACAGAACTATGCGTGCTTGGGAGTCAGCGTCATAAAGTCCTTGCGTGCGACGGAAATGGTATGGATGTTTACCCAATCGGTTCAGCAGGCTCCATACGTAAAATTGACTGACATTAATTCGCCTTACTGCATCTCTGGTATTATTCCGTGGGTTGCGTGCGAAGTACTCGAGTAGTTATTGTTCGAATGTGGCTGAGTACTGAGGACCTATACCACGTCCTTGGGCATGATTCGGCACTGTGAATTGGTCGTGATCCAGTAGCCACTGTGTAGCTGCAAGTAGTAGCAGGTGTGGGAATCTGCGGGTTCATGATCCCTCGCCTGCGCAGCGCCGCTAAATGGTCTGGTTGAGAGTACATGCGCCTAGCTTCCGCCAGATTGTCACCAACAATTGCATAAAAACGCACCATGTCCAACCACTCCACATTCGAATAGATTGAAATCATTTTCACAACAAAGTGCGCGATGCGTGCCTGTTACGTAAATATCGGATGCATATTCGTCGCTCGCTCGAGAGATTTCGCGTTAGACTGGCTACCGGCCCGGTTGCCAGGCGGCTCGAGCGCCTCGCGGCAGTCAACAAAAGAAATGGGCGGAGCGGTACTTCGCACTATTGCATGTCATTGGCTAATGATTTATTTGCATTTCGGCCTGCATTGGCCGGACATCCTTGTAGTCCACGTGGACCGATTGCAATGAGTACTTTGATGTTACGGTTAATGTTTGAACACGTTTGAGCAACATAAGACTAATTTGAAAACGCCTAGTTTAGTTTGTTTTAATGACATATTTGATGCTATAGAATAGTAGTAGACCATGGTCTGAACAACGTTTGTTCTAGAAAAACGGTGATTTAAATGTCACTGTGTATATAGACCACCAAAGCTAAATAACCTAACTGTGTTTTATGAAAACTTGGACATTGTATTGAGAATGATATGTACTAAATCGGATAAGAAGGCTATTGTATGTGAAGATTTCAACATACATCATCAGCCTACAGCAGTCCACTGCTGGACATAGGCCTCTCCAATTGCACGCCACTTAGCTCGATCCTCGGCAACTCCCATCCAACTGCTACCAGCCACCCTGCGAAGATCGTCGCTCCACCTAGCCTGAGGGCGTCCTACCTTACGTTTGCCGATTCGCGGTCTCCACTCAAAAACACGTCTACCCCAACGGTCATCGGTTCTACGGTTAATATGGCCGGCCCACTGCCACTTCAGCTTGCTTATTCTGTGAGCTATGTCAACAACTTTGGTTCTCTGCCGGATCACCTCATTCCGGATTCTATCCCTCAGTGAGACTCCAAGCATAGCTCGTTCCATAGCTCGCTGAGCGACCTTGAATTTATGGACCAGCCGTATTGTGAGTGTCCACGTTTCGGCTCCGTAGGTCATAACAGGCAGGACGCACTGATCGAAGACTTTAGTCTTTAGGCTCTGCGGAATACGCGACGAAGCTTCCCAAATGCTGCCCAGCCCAGCCGAATGTTAGCCTCCTTCTCAAAGTTGTTCTTACCAAACTGCAGAGTTTGCCCGAGGTAAACGTATTCTCGAACAACTTTGAGAGCACCGCCATTGACAGCAATCGGTTCCGGAGTGACGTGTTCGTTGAACATAACCTGGATTTTGTCCAAGTTCAACCGTAGACCAATGCGTACAGAAGAATTAAATAGGCCGTCCAGCATCTGCTGCAAGTCATGCAGCGATTCAGCCAGTATGACGATGTCATCTGCAAATCTCAAGTGTGAGATGTACTCGCCGTTGATGTTAATGCCGCGTCCTTCCCAGTTCAGCCTCTTAAACACATTCTCCAATGCGTTAGAGAACAATTTCGGGGAAATAACGTCCCCTTGTCTCACACCTCGACGCAGGAGGATATGTTCAGTTCGCTGGTCCTGAGTTTGGACTGTCATTGTCGCGTTTTCATAAAGACATCTCAGCACTTGGATGTATCGCCAGTCGACTTGGCAACGCTGCAGAGACTCCAAAACAGACCAGGTCTCAATAGAGTCAAAAGCCTTCTCATAGTCCACAAACGCAAGACACAGGGGTCGATTATACTCTTCGGACTTCTGTATAATTTGCCGCACTGTATGGATGTGGTCCATGGTGCTGTATCCTCTTCGACATCCGGCCTGCTCCGGTGGCTGAAACTCGTCGAGTCTTCGCGCTAGACGATTCGTGACGACTCTTGAAAGCAACTTATATATGTGGCTTAGGAGCGAAACTGGTCTGTAATTCTTGAGAAGGGTCTAATCACCCTTTTTAAAGAAAAGAACGACCACGCTCCTTCGCCACGCTTCTGGAGTTCTCCCAGAGAACAGGACAGAGTTAAAGAGCTCCCGAAGCTCTTTCAGTACAGAATTTCCTCCCGGTCTTAGGAGCTCGGTCGTAATCCCGTCCTCACCAGGGGCTTTTCTATTTTTAAGCTGTTTAAGAGCCGCCTCGATTTCGTTTTGGCTGACTTCTGGCAGGTCTTCCGTGAAATGGCGGGTCAAGGTGGCTCCAGAATCCTCATTTTCAGGATCAGGTCGAGATGTATGCGATGCGTACAGTCGGCCGTAGAAGTTTTCGACTTCCGAAAGGATCACCGGCCTCGAAACGAAGATATCCCCACTAGATTTGGTCAAGTTCGTCAGCTGGCTCCTCCCAAGGGATTGGACTAAGACTTTCGACCCCCAATTTTGCTCAATAGCTTCCTCTATAGAGCGTGTATTGGAGCGTCGGAGGTCGCGTCTTACCAATGTTCTAATGCTTTTGTTGAGTGCCCGTTGTTCTGACGAAGTGATAGGTGGGTTTTCACGTCGTTCCGTCATAAGCTCCAGTCTCTTCCGAAAGTTTGGACTTCTTGCCCGTACGCCGCATTTTACAAAATCGCGCACCTTCCTCCCTGAGGATTTCCACCATTTGGTCGAGCGCCTGGTCGACGTCATTTGTGGTTTCCACGGCAGCGAATCGGTTCTCCAGGTCTGACTGGAACGCTTCAGATCCTAGCATAGTTTGGAGCATATTATGACGGACCCTAGACTTCATCAAACGAGTTCGCTCAAGCTCGAAGTTGATATTCAGAGAGCCTCTAACAAGTCTGTGATCACTGCCGGTATTGAACCTGTTGATCACCGAGACATCCCTGAATATATGCTTTTTATCCGTAATGATGAAGTCTATCTCATTTTTCGTCATAGTGTCGGGACTTCGCCACGTCCACTTCCTTTGAGGCTGTTTCTTATAGAAGGAATTCATCAAGAAAGGCCCCTCCTTTTCAAGGAAGTTGACTAGCATTTGCCCCTATGATTTCTGCTGCCAAACCCGTAGGATCCTACTACCGATTCGTTGCAATCTTGTACTCCCACTTTAGCGTTAAAATCCCCCATGAGAACGTTGTAGTGGGCCTTAGTGGTGGAATGCAAGGCCTTGGAGATGTCCTCGAACATTTCCTCCACTTCGTTATCCGAGTGTGCCGAGGTCGGTGCGTAAACCTGAACTACCTTGAGGCTATACCTCTCGGTTAGCTTTACTACGAGGTACGCTACCCTGTTCGAGACACTGGAGACTTGCACAACGTTGTCACAAAGGGATTTGTTTACCAGGAACCCGACTCCGCCTTGGGATAGCTGGTCACCCTCTCGAAAATACAAAAGGTGGCCCGATTCCAGGGTTATTGTGTCCTCCCCCTCTCTTCGGAATTCACTCAACCCAAGAATGTGTCACTTTATTTTTCCGAGTTCTTCTAGCTGCACTAAGTGTTCGTCGAGCCGTAACGTGCGTCCGTTATACGTCGCCAAGGTCAGTTGGGTTTGGCGTCCTTTCGTAACCCGAGGATTCTTCGCACCCCCTACCTTGCCGTTACCGTGACCGCCGCCAAAATCAGGAATAGCAAGGCGGCGGGAACTGGGGCCGTGGTTTATTTTGGCTTGCCATTGAAGGTTTTGCCCATAATCGCCACGCTGGGCATGCGGGTTGGCGATCACAGATCACAGCTTCTCGCACTAGTGACGCTGCTGTCCATCACTAGTCTGCGCCATTTAACTGCGAAGTTTTATTTAGAAATGGTTATACCGCCATTTATCGGTTGTCAGAGCCTCGTTTGTTATTCAGCAGGGTGCACCACGAGCAGGTGAGGTTGACTTGGGGCACTGAGATAGTGAGTGTGCCCCCTTACACCCCATACATTTCAACATAGTTAGCTTGAAAAGAAACATCGTTACCAAAGACTTTGAATACTTTTTATTGGGGTACAATCTTAATTTAAAACTACGCGAACCGACTAGATTATCCAGTAACAGTTGCCTCGATAATTTTGCTTGCAGTTCTCAACTAAAATGTAAATGTGAAATAATGGACTTTGCTTTGTCCGATCACACTGCACAGGTACTGGAAGTAAAGGTAAATAGAAACTGTAGAATTATTTCCTGGCGCATTTAGAAACGGGATCTTTTAACTGAAAATTTAGCTATGTTTAAAAATTATCTCGAATGTCTTTCTTTCTCGGATATTTACCTTACAGAAAATGCAAACGAAGCATATGACTACTTTCTGGAACACTTTCGTATGCTATACGATCTTTGTTTTCCATACAGGTTAGTCACTATCAAAGCAAATCGAACTATTAAATGGGTATCACGTGGTATACGAGTATGCAGTAAAAGACAGAGACATCTGTTATGGAAATACAGACGTGACTCTTCGGCCAAAAATAAATTTAAAAATTACTCCGTAAAATTCTGGAAAATAATAAAACTAACCCAAAGAGCGCAGAACAATTATTTTATAAGCACTTCCAGTAACAAATCAAGAGCATCGTGGAGTATTATAAATAACCATACACGCAATGTCGAGCCAATATGCAAAATCAAAATCCAAGACACCATCATTAGTAAACCAGAAGATATTGCAAATGCATTCAAAAATTTCTTCGTTGACCAGGTAAAATCAAATTCCTCACAAAAAAAATTAACTACTGGTTTAATTAGCAACACACATACAATGTTTATGCATCCAGTGATACCCCAAGATGTAATAAGAGTGATACAGTCATTAAATAGTATGATAGTATAGCAACAAAAGTAGTAAAATTTGTGGCGAATAATATTGCCTCACACTTAAGTCATATTATAAATTTGTGCATTAGCTCTGGAGTATTCCCGAATGGTCTAAAAACAGTTATCGTAAAACCGCTATTCAAAAAACACGATAAAGAAAAGTTAATAAATTATAGACCCATCCATTGCCCTAATTCCTATATTTTCTAAAGTCATCGAAAAAATAATATATGAATCAATTTGTAATTTTTTATGTAAATTTAATATTTTATGTGATGAACAAAAAGGATTTAGGAAGAACAAAGGTATAAATATTGCTATTTACGACTTGCTTAGTATAATAATAAGAAATGTTCAGTGGCGTAGCGTACCTTGGCGGGGCCCCGTATAAAAAATTGTTTGGGGGCCCTTATGAAGGGGAACCAGCGATGGACAAAAAGTTTGACAGCGTGGAAAGGGCCAATAGGCAAAAGAAAGAAAAGAAGACCCCCAAATAGATGGGAGGACGAAATAAAACGCACAGCAGGTCCAAATTGGATGATTTTAGCAAAATCTAGAGAAGACTGGCTCACTTTGGAGGAGGCCTTTACCAGTAGAGGGGTTCTTACAGAATAACCAACAACAAAAAAAAACTTGCTTTAAAACCTAAGAAAACATTCTAAAACTAAATTATAAAATAAAAATAATCTATTTAATCTAGTTATAAAATACTACTAACACTAAATTAAAAAAAAAATACACTTTTATGTTTTATGATACTAACACCACTACTTTGTAAACCTAGATTCTGTAAGAAATATAGGTTTTTTTATTTATTTGAAGTGTAAAGATTTCTCAGAGTGGCGTAGCTAGTCCTAAAGGGGCCCGGTATCAAAATTTGTTGGGAGCCCTTTTTACCCAACTGCAGCGAAGCTTCAAAAAACAACTACCTTAAGTATTGTTTTTTACAAAATAGCACCCTGACTTGGAAAGTAAAACTATAATTGTGAGTTTCTCACCCGTTCTTCTCCATCGATACCTACTACGCTTTGGAATGGGCAACTAACTAGGTACATGTTTCTGACTGACCGGCCCCTTGACAATTCAAATGTAAATGGTTTAATTGAAATAAATACTTTGAGTTTGAAGCCACAAACCAATTTTATTAATGGGATTTTTTTCATTAGGTAGGTACCTATTTATTACGGGCCGCTTATCAATAAGAATTACGGATAATATTTTACGAATTTTCACGTCGCGTCTGGGGGCCCCTGTAGCTGGGGGGCCCCGTATAATTGATACGGCTGATACGGCGGTAGCTACGCCCCTGGAAATGTTGATAAAAAATTGCCAATTTGCGCAATCCTGACAGATATGACAAAAGCTTTCGATTGTGTCCATCATGCAACCCTGGTTGTATGGAATAAGGGGAAACATACTTAGTCTTATTAAATCATATTTAAGTGACCGTAAACAATATACGGAAATATCTAAAATTTGCACAAATACTAGGCGTGAGAAGAAATATATATCCGAAACAAGAGTTGTCAGACATGGTGTACCTCAGGGTGGAGTTCTTAGCTCACTTTTGTTCTTGCTATACATAAATGACTTACCAAACTACATTGAACATCCAATGGTCTTATTCGCGGACGATAGCACCGCACTAATTAAATGTACTTAGTCTGGCCATAAATACTGTTACAGTTAAAAATAAGAAAGATATTACATTTGAATTTGGAATCTGTCATTTTTATACGATTGTTCATTGAGTTTTCTAATTTTGGCGCCAATACATTGTACAATATTTTGCGATATTAAAATGGAGTGGGGTGATAAAGAAGACCGAATCGCTGTGATTGCATTACACAAAGTTGGTATGGAGCCAAATGCAATTTTTAAAACTCTCCATACGCTTGGTATTAGTCAAATGTTTGTGTACCGGGCTATTAATAGGTACAATGAGACCTCCTCTGTTTGTGAAAGAAAAAGATGTGGCCGTCCATGTAGTGTTCGTACGAAAAAGGTGGTCAAAGCAGTAAGGGAAAGAATTCGAAGAAATCCTGTCCGAAAGCAAAAGATTTTATCTCGGGAGATGAAGATAGCACCCAGAACCATGTCGCGTATTTTAAAAGATGACTTAGGACTTGCAGCCTATAAGAGACGCACTGGTCATTTTTTAACTGATAATTTAAAAAAGAATAGGGTGGTAAAATCGAAACAACTACTGAAGCGGTACGCAAAGGGCGGTCACAGAAAAATTTTGTTTACGGATGAGAAAATCTTTACAATTGATCAACATTTTAACAAACAAAATGACCGTATTTATGCTCAAAGCTCTAAGGAAGCTTCCCAATTAGTCGACAGAGTGCAATGTGAGCATTATCCGACTTCAGTGAAGGTTTGGTGGGGTGTTAGCTATGAAGGAGTGACTGAGCCATATTTTTGCAAAAAATATATCAAAACATCGGCACAAGTGTATCAAGATACCATTCTTGAGAAGGTAGTTAAGCCCCTTAACAGCACCATGTTCAATAACCAAGTATGGACCTGCCAACAAGACTCGGCGCCGGGTCATAAAGCTCGGTCCACGCAGTCTTGGTTGGAAGTGAACGTTTCGGACTTCATCTGAGCTGAAGACTGGCCGTCGTCTAGTCCCGATCTTAATCCGCTGGATTATGATTTATGGTCAGTTTTAGAGAGTATGGTTTGCTCTAAACGCCATGATAATTTGGAGTCCCTAAAACAATCCATACGATTGGCAGTGAAGAATTTTCCCATGGAAAGAGTGCGTGCTTCTATTGATAACTGGCCTCAAAGTTTAAAGGACTGTATTGCAGCCAACGGAGACCACTTCGAATAAGCTTTTTATATTTTAAATTGTTTTATATTTATGTATTAAACACACTGTAAAAGTAATAAATATTATTTGCAACAAAAAAAAAATAACTTCGTGGCAATATTTATGGCAAGACTAGGTACAGACATAAATAAATACGAACAGGACATAAATAATACGCTTAAAACATTGTAAATTGGCTTGACCAAAATTATTTAATAATTAACTTGCAAAAAACGAACGTAATGCATTTTTATCAACGCACATCAGTACCAAATGTAATAATTAAATGTAATATTTAAATGTAATAACTGTAATATAGACCAAGTACATGTTGGCAAATTGTTACGTACCTATACTGATAGACAGTCAGTTGACTTGGAAACCTCAAGCACAGGAGGTCTGTAAAAAATTTAGCGTATCTGCGTACTTCTTGTACAATTTAGCGAAAGAGGTCAATATCACCACAACAGTAACTGCATACCATGGTCTAGTCGCGTCCATTTTAATATACGGTATAATCTTTTGGGGAAACTGTTCCCTACGAGAACAGGTGTTCAAAGCCCAAAAACGCTGCTTAAGGGCAATATTTCATATGAAAGTGACGGATACTTGCGTTACTGTGTTTAAGTCCCTCAAACTATTAACTTTCCCAGCTATGTACATTTTAGAAGTCGCAATGTCCGTTAAATATAACAAAAACCTGTTCACTGCAGTCTCAAAAAATAGAGAGAGACTTATAAGAAGTCAGTATAAATATCTACTTCATGTTGAGAGCTGTAATACTTTAGTACAAAAAAAAAGTGTTATTAGTATGGGCCCAATAATATCTAATAAAATACCTAACATAATTAAAAATGACACAATTCAAAACGTTAAAAATCAACTGACAGCATTATTAATTGAATAATGTGAATGACTTTCTTAATGATACTGACTTATGTACTGAATAATTTAATGTAGTTTTTGACACCTAATTATGACATTGTTTCGATTTATTCATTTTATTCCAATTTTATTGCAGTTTTTTTTTTTTTCAATTATATGAATGTACCTACCATGCCGCATGCCGACTATTGTTCAAGTGTAATACCTCTCTTAAAAATAACTAATCTGTGTCATCATTGCCATTCATTTTATATTAATTCTCTCATATTGTAATAATGTTGCATGCCTAATATAAGGTAGATTGTACATAGATCACCATTATTTTAACTGTCACATCTTATCTACTGTACCTGCAATCTATGCAAATAATTTTTTACTTTACTTTATAGTTTATTTCCATTTAACTAAAGTATGTAGGTACCATTTTGTTCGATAACTTTTTGCCATCTTGTAGGTAGGGACATGATCCCATTGCTATAGAAATTTTGGGACTTCTGATCAAAATACCGCGACAAGTGGTTTTTGCAGTCCTCTCGTGATGTTAACCTGACACTGCCTAAAGAATTCTGAAGAGACCGAAACAGTTGGAAATCTGAAGGTGCAAGGTGAGGACTATACGGCGGATGCAGTAACATCTCCCAGCCAAACTCTCTTAATTTTTGCTGAGTGGCTAAAGATGTGTGTGGTCTACCGTTATCATGATGAAAAACCACACCCCTTCTGTTGATTAATTAATATTTTTCTCTTTATTATAAATAGAATTTTTAATTTTGTATTTTTAATTTTGTAATTTTGTATTTTGTATTTCGATATATTTATTTGTTGCGAGTTAACCCGGGTTTCGCCACAGTCTGTGAAGCCTGACCGGCCTTTGACCACAACCTTTTTCGCACGTTCTTGTTGTACGTGATCCACTTTTCATCACCAGTTATCAGCTTCTTCAAAAATGGTTCGGTTTCATTACGTCGTAATAAAGAATCACAAATGAGTACACGGTTCATTAGGTTTCTTTCAGTGAGCTCGTGAGGTACCCAAATATCGAGCTTTTTTGTGTACCCAGTTTTTTTCAAATGTGCCAAAACTGTTTTGTGGTCAACTGGTTTGTGGCCAGTTCTTCAGCTACGTCGTAACTACTGATATGCCGATCTTGCTCCACTTTTTCAAAAATGGCATCCATTTTATCCGTAATAGGGCGACCAGAGCGACGTGCATCTTTGACATCAAAATTTCCGGATTGAAAACGCTTAAACCAAATTTGTGCTACTCTCACAGACACTGCACTAGGTCCATAAACATCGCAATTTTTTTTCCCGGCTTGCGTTGCATTTTTACCTTTTTTGTAGTAAAATTTTAAAATGTATCGAATTTCTTCATTAGATTCATTCATCTTGACAGTACGAAAAACAAATGAAAATCGCACATTTTCCTAATTTGAATTTGGAATTATGTTCTTTAAAATTTAAACTTTCAATGATACCAAAACCAGCCAGATACAAATAGTATAGCCAAAGAGATTTTATGACAAGTTCATACACACTATAAGGCGAAAAGACTTTTTCCCCAACCTAATATAAACAGACAAGAAGAAAAGAACAGAAAAAGAGGTACAAAAGTGATGCTTGTTTCTAAAGAAATCTCTTCCAGCATACCTACCTGCGATAGGAAAGTAGACAAAGAGATGTAGTCAGCGTGTGTAAATGAGAAAATAAAATACATAAAATAAAAAACAATTCACATAATAGAATAAAAGAAATAAGTAATGGGTATGAGAAAAAACAAAAACTAACTATTAAATAATTACAAAAAAAAACACATTTCAAATGTGTTTTTTTTTTATATTTTCTAAATTTGTATTTCTATTGCCGCTATAACAACGAATAATAAAAAATAAATAAAGTTAAAAATTAAAGCATACAAGAAACGTGTTCCTTTTCGGCGTTTTTTGCCTTGTAGTACGGAGCCCTTCGTGTGCGAGCTCGACTCGCACTTGGCTGGTTAATTTTTTTGATAACCGACGAAAAGTTTCTGCGGTAGTCTAGAATCATGTGCTGAACTCATAGTTTCAGTATGCGCGTCGATGTCATGGACCCTGTATTATTTATATTTAAATTCAAAATATAAGTACGAGTGTGTAAGGATCGTAGCAGGTTGCGTTCTGTAGTTACTGCCTACCCCCTGGAAAGTAGGCGTGAATTTATGTACGTATAGCATAATCAGCCTATAACGTTCCCACTGCTGGGACTCAGGCCTCCTCTCTTTGAGAGGGAATGGGCTGTAATCCACCACGCGGGCCCAGTGCGGGTTGGTAGATGTCCCATGTCTTCGATATTTTGGTTCTAGGGCATGTCGGTTTCCTCACGATGTTTTCCTTCACCGTTTTGAGAGCAGTGGTGATGAAATTATTTACACAAAGTAAAGCGCCTGCCTTGGTTCGAACCCATGACCTACAACTCGTAAGTCGGGGCCGATACCACTGGGCCACCACTGCTCAAATTCATTCACGTATGCAAATTCTGAAATAAGTTAGTATAGATTTGTAGAATAACTGTAGTGTCACGTTGGGTACACACACCTGTAATGATAGTTGTAAGGGAACTATCGATAAAAAAAATAAGGATGTTCCTTACCAGGTTAAGATACCCGATGATCAGGCATCTCGTCCTCAGGTCTATGCAGAACAAACACTTGATGAACTCGAGAGTCATTTAGAATCTGTAACAAGGAATGTTTAACATTAGTTTATGTTTTAATCGGTACATAAAGACAGCATCTGTTATTATTATTACACATCAGCGAACAAGATAAAGTAGACGTTTGACAGATCAAACGAAAGGTATTTTTTTTTTTGATGGTGTGTTTTCTCGGTGATTTTTAGGGTTCCGTACCCAAAGGGTAAAACGGGATCCTATTACTAAGACTCCGCTGTCCGTCCGTCTGTCTGTCCGTCTGTCACCGGGCTGTATCTCATGAACCGTCATAGTTCGACAGTAGAAATTTTCACAGATGATGTATTTCTGTTGCTGCTATAACAGCAAATACTAAAAAACAGAATAATATAAATATTTAAGGGGGCTCCCATACAACAAACGTGATTTCTTTGCCGTTTTTATAGATAATGGTACGGAACCCTTCGTGCGCGAGTCCGACTTGCACATGGCCGGTTTTTTTTAATTTTAATTATTGCAATGAAAGAGGGATGACTGGTATTTTGGTATTTTTTTTGGAAGATTCTACTCAATAAAATTATATACAACAAAAAAATAAATAGTTTGTGACCGAGTATATTGATAATATCTAAATCAGTACAGAAAGCGAAGCGATCTTCGTTCCTTTACATACTTTGCGAGTTTTAAATACTAAAATAGTAAAGCAAGAATACACAACCCGTGTTTCTATCCCATCAGTGAATATAGTACCACGGCCCCATTATGGGCTTGTAATAGTTCAGCTGAAATTCATATTTTACCCCCACTTCCCCGCGCCTTGTATCTTTCTATCCCGCTCGCACTGTCAAACTGATTCGGTTAGGGTGAACTGAACTATTGTTGGAAGGATGCCAGAAATTAAATGATTAAACTTATCATTAATTTATTACATTAGTATAAAAAATTTGCTTTCACATTGTATGTACCTACAGTGTCAGCCTTTTAAATGGGCAGGTACATAATAAGTATAACAAAAAAAAACATGGGAGGCCTTCATCTTTTGTAGAGAAACAACGACAAAATTAAATGGCGATGGATGGATGGATGGGATGGATTTGTGGCCAGTGCCGACGTCTATACCGCCACAAACGAACTACGCAAGACATGGGACTGACGTCAAAATCCTACATCACGTATACTTTATAGAGTGTGCAAGTCACCCCTTGCCATTTTATCTTTGTATTTTATATAAAACATTGGTCAGGCAGGGGCCATAGTCTTTCCATAGTCTTAAGTCCATACACTTAAGCTACCCAAATCAATAGTCCAATATCTTTGTTTCCATATCCTGCAATAGTCCGACACCAACCGGGGGTTGTCTTTGGGTGCACTTGCACAGTGCATACAGGGATAATCGTCGGTATATTCCTCATTCCATTTCAAAATTTTCAAGGGACACCATGGTTCCGAGATATGTTACTAACGTAAAAATATAATAATAATAATATCTTTATTTTCTCTCTTCAGAAAGGTTAACATATTTATAAACATAGAGACAAGCGTTTTGACAACAATACACATAATATGATCCTTTGTGAGAGACTGGCGTCCATACCAAGATACCCTGTGTGACCGATCACCAGGCTCTCACCCCGAAATAAATAATTTTATTGAGTAAAATCTTCCAAAAAAAATACCAAAACACCAGTCATCCCTCTTTCATTACAATAATTAAAATAAAAATAAAACCGGCCATGTGCAAGTCGGACTCGCGCACGAAGGGTTCCGTACCATTATCTATAAAAACGGCAAAGAAATCACGTTTGTTGTATGGGAGCCCCCTTAAATATTTATATTATTCTGTTTTTTAGTATTTGCTGTTATAGCAGCAACAGAAATACATCATCTGTGAAAAATTCAACTGTCTAACTATGACGGTTCATGAGATACAGCCCGGTGACAGACGGACAGACAGACGGACGGACAGCGGAGTCTTAGTAATAGGGTCCCGTTTTACCCTTTGGGTACGGAACCCTAAAAATCACAGATTAAACACTCCATCAAAAAAAAATACCTTTCGTTTGATCGTTTCGTTTTCAAGACGTATTGAAATCAATGTTCGAAGCGAACTTATCTTTCTCTGATGTCCCGTGTCATCGAACAACCTTTTCAATTTATTCCACACACCAGTCACTGTAGTCTAACTCTTGATATGCACATATAACGAGGAGTCGATAGTCATCACAAGCTTGGCTTTGGCTTTCTTGTTGTCAGATTCCGTGATCGACTCAGGCACATTTTCAATGTCGATGCCTTCGAGTATCATGAAATTGCTTGTCGCGAACGACCAATCGTCATAGTTTTCTCGTCCCTTGAGCCTCGGAACGTTTACCAAATAACCCGCCGTCGACATTTTTACACTTTCGCACGTAAATCAATCACAATTTTATCGTAAATAAGTAGAAAAAATATACTGGGTACATAACCTAATGAAACACACGTAGTGGCTTTGCATAGACTAACTTTTATATTAATAGAATTTTAGCAGGTAGGTACTCAACTATACTCGTACACAAGAGATGGCGCTAGTAGTGTCTTAAATACATTGTTTTGATATTAATTCTAGCAGAGTTCGACTATTGACCGCGAGATGGCGGCGCAATTACCATTGCAAATTACATATTTTCCGCGTTAGTGATGGTGTATTCATACTCACGACTCTTCCTAACCTTGGTCACCGCAGCAGCAGAAAGCGCACGCAGGCGAGCACTACCGACGGAAGTTGTACAGTTACAGCTTTTACTTTTACCCGCTAGACAGCGTTAATGCCAGTGACTATATATTACTACGCGTTCATTCATAAAAATGTGTATAATACGATTCGAAAACTTCCGAATATTTCTTTTATCTACTTAGATATGTACTTACGTACTAAGTTTTTGTATGCGGTCTATTAGGTGTGAAAGTGATAGAGAGGTAAATACATAGTTAGATACTAAAATAAGTTTATAAGATAGTAATTTATGTTATTATACACTATGAACCGTTATTCTAGACCTATACAGTGAGACAGCATCTTTCCGGATCTGACGTCACGACCTCTCTTGTTCCCCCTCCCACCCGGCTCCACCCCGCTATGGCCTGGGGCCTATGGTATGGGGCTGGAGCTTGCCCGAACAGTCAAGCGCACTCTTCACATTGGCATCGTTTTTCGGTGCGATCACACCTCTTTTAGTGCTTAAAAGAGTGTTTAGTGTTTAAAATTACCTACATTTTTAGTTCGTGGAAATTTTTTATTCATTGGTTATTTAAAAACTCGGTAATAGTGTTTCGAGTACTATTAGAGTTTTGAGTGCGTGTTTTGTATACGTAATGGAAAAATCCACGAAAGCGCCTGCCGAGGGTGACGGGAGTCGCCCGCCTCCCCCTGCATCACCGCAGGCATCTTCTTCTTCGTCGTCGTCGAGCAGCTCCGCCCCACGTCAGAGAAGTCGGCAGCTGCGGCAGGAAACCCGAGAAAACGAGCGCAGGCTAGACTTGCTGTCAAATCAAGTGAGTGAAATATTATCCTACTTAAAAAATAACGATCGCTTTTCAAACAAAGAAACCGAGGCCGAATCTGATTCTGATATTTCCTTACATCAATTTCTTCTTACATTCTTTCATTCTTCATCTTTTTCTTACATCAAGTTTCTCTTGGGAATGATATCCTTCTCAGTAAACCACAGAAGGCTAAAGTATTCGAATTTCCGGTATCCACTAACCTAAAAGAACCTACTGTTGAAAATGCCTCGGAGGGTAGATTACATGTGCTAAATAAACTACATCATTTTGATACTAATGATTGGCAAAGGGTTAGATTCCTAGAAACTGAGAAAAAGTATGTCGCTAAGCCAGGTTTTTACGAACTCGATGTTAACACTGAACTTAGACATTGTGATACAAATTCTTCTTGGTTTAGATTACTTGATAGATCGTTTGGAGCTTTTACTCATGGGCTTATACAACAAAATGAGATGCTAAGAAACAACTTTCAGAAAATCATAGAATGGGCGCAATCGCCTGGCTGTGTACTTAACGCTGACACGCTTTTTGAAAAGATTAACGCTTCTTTTTCCGAAAACTCATCATACATGAAAGTGTCCGAGGACCTCTTGAAAATGAGTTGTGGAAGACGTGCTGATATCATTCAAAGACGTCGTGACTGCATTTTGTCGGGTGTCAAGGACAAATATGTAAAGGTGGACTTGCAAAAGATCCCCCCAACAGAATATAACCTTTTTAATCCACAGGATTTAACTACCTTTTTACAAAAGGCTGGTGGTAGAAGTAAGTTGTTCTCTGCCCAAAAGCGCTCTGCGGAAGAGCCTCATGCCACGTCTATGCGGAATAGACAGGATGGCCCTCCAGCTAAGCGACCACGCAAGCCCTTTCACGGTGACAATCCTGGGTTCGATCCCCAGCCATCCACGAGCTTTCAAGCGCCCCCCAAAAGTAGAGGCCGAAAGTCGGGAAACAATAAATCCGGTACAAGAAATAATGAAAACAAAAAGCAGTCCTGCGGCAATCGTAAATGCAATCAGTATCGTAAGTGACTATCCTCAAGAAATTTTATTTTATGGCGGGCGGTTAAAACATTACATTCAAATTTGGAAGAATTACGGTGCTCCGGAGAACATTATAAAAATGATATCTGGTTACCGAATTCCCTTTTTCAAAATACCTCCACTTCAAAGTCCAGACTTATTAACACGTTTTCAAACTTCAACGAGCTTATTGATGTCGGAACAAATCGAGATTTTGAAACAACAAAAAATCTTGATTCAAGTAGATCCATCTCCAAGTTATGTCTGTCCGATGTTTTTAGTGCAAAAGTCAGATACCAGCAATCGCCCGATATTCAATTTAAAAAATCTAAACCGCTATGTAATACAAACAAAGTTTCGCTTAATAAATATGTACCGTGTGCCGGATTTCTTGCAACCGAACGACTGGGCGATCAAAATAGACCTTTCTCAGGCCTATTTTCACCTAGCAGTCAGCCCCAGTCATCACCCATTTCTGCGAGTATTATACGCAACAGAAAAGAAGTCGAGCCCGAAGCTCCTTCAGATCACTTGTCTGCCAATCGGGCTGTCATCAGCACCCAGGGCATTTGCGACAGTGACAAATTGGGTAGCAGACGTGCTGCGCGAGAAGGGCATGCGAGTTATCGTCTATTTGGACGATTATTTAATAGTATTAAATTATATTTTATTATTATTTTATTTATTTATTATTGTATTTTATTATTTATTATTATTAGTATTGTTTTATTTTTGTTATTATTTAGTTTTATTAGTTTTATTTAGTAGTGAACCAAGATCTATTAACCCTAATGGACCATGCTGCGAATGCTATAAGAGTCCTAACAACTTTGGGATGGATGATCAACTACAACAAAGCCACATTGATCCCTACCAAGGTAGTAGACTATCTCGGCATAAAATGGAATCTTGCCCTGAATTCCAAGTATTTGCCCCAGGAAAAGGTTTCCAAAATCTCCAATATGATACGCCACATACTACAGGTAAATCGATAGAGTTTGCACGACGCTCAATGCTTGCTAGGCATGCTAAACTTTGCAGTCTTCGTTGTACCCAGAGGTCGGCTTCATTGCCGCCCGTTACAAGTAGCTTGCAATCGGCTTCCAAAGCACCAAGCCCACGTAAAACGACCACTTGAGTCGGAAGTGTCGACGACCTTAATGTGGTGGTTACGAGCTCTGTCTACAGGAACAGCGATACATCCAGATCCTGTCAAACACTATGTAACGACGGACGCATCTGCCAGAGGCTGGGGTGCCATAGTAGACGACGCTTGTCTGAGCGGATTATGGTCCCCGGAGCAGAAAAAATGGCACAGCAATTTAAAGGAAATGTGGGTATTTATTCAGGCCTTAACCAATCGTCCGCAATCTCTACGTCATTCAACCGTGCTAGTTCAGTCAGACAACAAGAGTGTGGTGAGTTACATGCGGAATGAAGGGGGTCCCCGATCACAGAATCTCTACCGGCTAACTTGCGTGTTATTCGAGATTGCGGACGAGAACAAGATTCACCTGGTCTCTCAGTACCTACCCGGTCAGGTAAACACAGAAGCAGACATGCTGTCAAGGTTCAAATTACCCGGGGAGTGGACCCTAATGGAAGAGGCATGTCAAGAGGTATTTCACAACTTCGGAATGCCCGAAAACGACTTGTTCGCCTCGAAAACAGCACACGTGCTTGCGCGCTACGTCTCACGAGATTGCAAAGACTCGAACGCAGAGTTTCACGACGCCTTCAGCAGAAGGTGGTCATACCGTCGAGCGTGGATATTCTCACCACCACACCTAATTCCACGAGTTCTGTCACACCTCAACCTGTGCAAGGGTCGATACATCCTAATAGTACCGCGCTGGTCCAAAGTGTTTTGGCGGCCAGACCTGAAGAGGAGAGCGGTGAGCGCTCCTTTACCCATATTCAATCTTCATCAGCGGTTACTAGATACACGGACTTATCTGCCTCCGGTTCACGTGGACCAGATGTATCTAGAGACCTGGCTAGTGAAGGGTGGTGTGCCGAATTAACAAATTGGTCTCAAAACGAAATAGACCTACTTAATGCTAGCTGGCGACCCTCTACGAAGAAAATGTATGCTGGTATTTGGAAAAAATGGTTAAATTGGTGTACTCATAATAATTTCAACCATACAAACCCCTCTGGTGCCCAAGTCGCTAAGTACCTAGCATACTTGCACTTAACTCTTAAACTGTCCTATAAAACCAATTTAATATTACTCGTTTGGGTCTCGTCAGAGACGTACCAAGTGAGTGGACAGAAGATGAGGTCATAGAGAATATTAAGGTTCCTGCTGGATGCGGCCCCGTTATAAAGGCAAGGAGAATGAGCCGTAAGGTGACTTCTCTGGGTGTTACAGAGTGGAAACCCACTCAAACTGTAGTTCTCACTTTTGATGGGTAAGTCTTACCTAAGCGAGTTTATTGTTTTTATTCTGCCCTTTCAGTCGAAAGGTATATGTACCCAACTATTCAATGTTTTAACTGTTGTCGTTTCGGTCACACTCGCACTGTATGTCGCTCGCAACCCCGCTATTTTCACGACCACCCAGGTGATGGATGCCAAGTTACTACTGACTGTGCCATTTGCATATCTTGTTCTGGCAATCATTATGCCAATGATAAAGTTTGTCCTGAATTGGGTCGGCAGAAGGGCATTAAAGCTCTCATGGCCGAGAAATCTGTTTCTTATGCGGAAGCAAGTCAGGTCTTTCCACCAGTGTCAAGATCATATGCTGAAGTGTCAAGAGCTTCCCAAAAATCCAAACCAACAACCAATTTTCCTCAATACCCCAGTCCAGCTCCCCAAACACCAAAAGAATACCGTAAAACGGTCTTTGTTAAACCTAAATCTCACGCCCCTCTTTCACCTAGTTACGATAGGCAGGCTCATCAAGCCCTTACTCAGGATTACTCCTTCTCTCTTTCGCAAAACGGTTGTGCCTTCCCTATGGAAAGTGCTAGTAGTCCTGATAAGTCTGAAAACATACTTAATATTATAGCCAATATGCTAATAACTGTATTAGCTAACCCTGCATAATCTTTACCTGACCACGTTGCCAATAAATTGAATTCAATTGTCCATTATATTAATAACATTCCATCCCTGACATTCCTGCAATGGAACGTGGGGAGTATTTCTCCCAGAAAACCTGACCTACTCTTTTTAATTAATAAATTTAAACCATCGGTCTGCGGCATCGCTGAGACGTGGCTTCGTTCTGAAAGCAATTTCAGAATCCCATGTTTCGGTGGTGTTCGTCATGACAGATCTGATGGATATGGAGGATGTGCTTTGTTCATCAATAACAAAGTATCATTCTCCCAGATCCCTTTACCCTTCGTTGGCGACAACATCAATGTTGTTGCTGTTAAGGTTGAGGGTATAAATATTTTTTCTTTTTATATTGCACATCCACATTTTGAGGATCTTGTTTTAATTAAAAATCTGCTACGTAGTGTAAACGGCCCATTACTTGTCATGGGAGATTTTAATTGTCATCACTACCGGTGGGGATCGGATTCTTGTAATAGTACTGGGGTTGACCTGGTGGATATATTGGACGATCTTGACCTATGTATTATTAATGATGGCAGTGCCACACGTAGGTCTGGTTTAGGACAAAGTAATAGTTGTGTTGATCTGACATTTTGCTCATCCAGCATAGCCAGCCTTTTTGTTTGGAGTCGTTTAGATATGACCTACGGGAGTGATTACTATCCCATCACAGTTGAAATTCCTTCTAAATCTCTTCCTGATAAAACCTCCCCTCCCTTACTAAAGTACCAACTGAATTCTGTGGATTGGGATCTTTATTCAAAAATTTTAGATCTTCGTATCTCCTCCCTCCCACCCATCAATGTTGAAAATGCTCAAGAATGTTTTACGTCTTTTTCCAATACCATATCCGCTACAGCTAATGATTGCTTCCCTTCAAAAAAATCACCTACAGGCAAAATCCCTTCTCCGCCTTGGTGGAATAGGGAATGCACTACCATGATCAGGGCCAGAAATGAGGCGGAAGAGACTTTTAATCTTGAAATGAACCTGGATAATCTTCTCGCCTTCAATAGAATATTGGCGAAGTCCAGGAAATTAAATAGAAAAAAGAAAAGAGCAGGCTGGGTATTGTTTTGTAGTTCTCTGAGTCCATCCACCCCAGCGTCGGTGGTGTGGCAAAGAGTGAAAAGTTTTAGAAACAGTTTAAAACCATCTCCCACGAACAACTTGTCTGAAGATTTGGGGTACCAGTTTTTCTCTAAAGTCGCCCCAGTCTATGTTCCTGGTATAGACGAAATAAACTTTGATGTTTCTGTAACTTCGAACGATCCTCTTGATAACCCATTTTCCCTTGACAAACTTAAAACGGTTCTCACTTATGTCAAGGATTCCGCTCCTGGCGTGGATGGATTCCCTTACTCTTTCATTGCAAAAGCGGGTGTAAAGTGTCACCAATATTACCTGGACTTAGTCAATTTCTGTTTCATCTCTGGGTATATTCCTCCAGCTTGGAAGGTTCAAGTGGTTATTCCTCTATTAAAACCCGGCAAAGGTCCTAGTGATCATTGCTCTTATCGACCAATTGCTTTATCGTCTATTCTTATTAAACTTCTTGAACATCTAATTAAAAACCGCCTGGAATGGTTTGTTGAAAATAGAAAACTGCTTCCAACGACTCAATTTGGCTTTAGGAAAAGTCTGGGTACTACTGATAGTGTGGGTATCCTCACATCAGAGATCCGGCTGACCCTAAGTAGAGATGAGTCTGTGGTAGCCGTTTTTCTAGCCATATCAGCTGCTTATGATTCTGTCCTCCTCCCAGTTCTCAGGCAAAAGTTGCATGAGCTGAGAATACCGGCTAGGATTATCCAGATCATCTGCATTATTTTTTCAAACCGCACTCTTCAGCTAAGGATTCCAGGGGATAACTCCGAGCAGAGGGTGACCTGGCGAGGTTTACCTCAGGGATCCGTAATTAGCCCCATACTTTATAATATCTACACTTCCGATCTCCCTTCATGTTTAAATTATAATTGTAAAATTCTTCAGTATGCTGACGATATCGCATTATTGGTCTCTGGCAGTTCCATAGAGGATGGCCGGTCTTTCTTTGAATGTCTCTTTATCCTCATTAAACCAATGGCTTCTCGATCACGGGTTGTCTTTGAGCGCTCCTAAGAGTACAGCTGTTATTTTCACTCGCAGACGTTTTGCCCCCCAGGTTGACATTAATATAGATGGTCAAGCTATCCCGATCAAGGAAAAGGCCAGGTTTCTGGGAGTTACTCTGGGCTCCAAAATGTCGGGTGTGGATCACATAAACAATGTTGTTAAAAATGTGAGCGCTCAGTAGCAGTCCTAAAAGCTTTATCTGGAGTCTGGTGGGGAGCTCACCCATACACTCTAAAATTAGTGTACAATGCTCTGGTCAGAAGTGTGATGGACTATTGCAGCTTCTTACTTGAGCCCTGTAATAAAGAAGCGCTTCGCAAACTAGACGCCATTCAAGCCAAATGCCTTAGGATTGTCGTAGGAGCAATGAAATCCTCTCCTATAAATGCCCTCCAGGTAGAATGTGCAGAGCCTGCCCTTAACATTCGAAGGCAATACTTAGCAGATCGTTTCCTGTCAAAAGTTTTCTCTCTTTCATCCCATCCCTTACTTCCCATTTTAGAACAAATACACCTCTCTTTAGAAACATAAATCGTTTCCCCCTTTGATGAATAGGTACAGAGAGCTTAAAAACCTCACCTCACCTGTTTGTCAGTATCCCACCCTACCAGTATTTTCTTCCGCATACGAGGCGGTTCACTTTAGGCCAAACGTCGTTTTGGAGCTTGGTATTTCAAAGACTTCCAAGGACGTAAAAGGTGACTTTGATCGGGCTATTGAGAGGTACTGGAGGGGTTGGAATCTATTTTACACTGATGCGTCTAAATTAACTTCAACAGGATGCACAGGAATTGCAACATATTTTCAGAATTCCAGAATTGCCCTTCTCTTTCAGTGCCCTCCGGAGGTTTCGGTATTTACAGGGGAATGTATTGGCATTTTAGAAGCAATTAATTTTATAAAAACGCATAATATTCAAAATTCGGTAATTTTTTCAGATTCCCGCAGTAGCATTCAGGCTTTAAGTCAAAATCAATTAAAATCAAAAATTCATAGCAAAATTATTATAGACATTCAAAATTTACTCTTCACTTGCTCTAAAAACGGTTTGAGCATTGAAATAGCTTGGGTTCCCAGTCACTCGGGTATAGGTGGCAACGAATGCGCCGACTCGTTGGCTAAATATGCTACATGCAACCCTGTTGACCAAAAACATTATGTCATCCATAACTATGATTTACGGGCTGATACAAAACCTAAAATGCATAACGCCTGGTCAACAGTGTGGCAGGTAACTTCAAAGCTCAAGGGGGCATACTACGCCAGTATCCAACCCGACATCCAGCGGAAACCTTGGTTTTTTAAATGCACTAAGTTATCCAAAAGAGCTGTTTCATCCTTGTGTAGGCTAAGACTCGGTCACTGCTGCAATCCAGTATTCCTGAATAAGATTCGTGTTCGTGACAATTCCCTGTGCGAATGCGGTCTTGACGGTGGTACTCTGGATCATATCTTTTTTTCATGTCCTTCAAATTCCCAATTTTTTGATTTGTACCATAGACTTCCCAAAATTAATATCACCCTTCCTACTAACTTCCATTCCCTCTTGACTAACTTTTCGCCTAAACTAATCCAAATCCTGTCAATTTTTTTTAATGACAATGATATTAAAATGTAGTCTGGTGTGTAACAAATAATAATTATAACTTTGTGAATGTCTGTGTCGTTTTTTAATAGAGTAATCAATCTATTAAGACATATTTTTTAAAAAGAAAACATGTTATTTAACAAAACTTGTCTTCTCCTTTCAGCTACTAAAACTATTAAATAACAACTACCACAAAGTGCAAAGTTCGAAGGCGCATCTTGCTGTGCTGCCGTCACTACATGACGCTGGCAGAATAGTCGACATCGGCTCAGCTGCCAAAAAGGAAAAAAATAAAAAAAATAATTACAATTGTAAGAAAATTGGCCATTTTAAAAATAAATGCCCAGATTTAAGAGCGAAAGACACAGTGAACGCTTTTAGTGTTGCATTTTTAAATAGTAGCTACAAAACCGATGATTGGTATATTGACTCGAGAGCAAGCATGCACATGACACCAAATTGTGAAAAATTGTTGCACACCCGTAAAGTGCTCGAGAAACGTGAGATAATCGTTGCAAATAAGATGACTGTTCCTATTTTGTGCGCCGGAGATACACAGATAAAAACCAAAGTAAATTCTCAGAACTACGACGTGATTCCGAAAGACATTTTGTGTGTACCAGACCTCTCAACGAATCTGCTGTCAGTTAGCAGGCTGATAGAAGCAGGAAACAAAATTACATTCCGACAAAATGAGTGCCTAATACACAGTAAACAAAACGAGCTAATAGGAATAGCTGAGAAAGTGAATGGTGTGTACAAACTAAACACAGTGAAGTCTGAGGTGTTGGTGGCAGGAGCAGCACAGATAACGGTCAGTAGCAGGCAGTGGCATAGACGGCTAGGTCATATAAACAGTAATGCCTTGCAGAAAATGAATGAAGGTGCTGTTGAAGGAGTTACTTTTGACAAGAAAGCTGACATAAAGATCCAGAATTGTGAAATATGTTGTGAGGGCAAACAAACACGTTTCCCTTTTCCATCAGCCAACCATAGCAGTGAAAAACTATTGGATATAGTTCACTCAGATTTATGCGGTCCGATGGAGACCAAGTCGCTTGGTCAATCAAAATACTTTCTACTATTCGTAGATGATGCCAGCAGAATGACTTTTGTCTACTTCTTGAAAGAAAAGAACCAGGTATTTCACCGCTTCAGAGAATTTCGAGCTATGGTAGAGAATCAAACAGGAAATAAAATAAAAATATTGAGAACCGACAACGGAGGGGAGTATTGTTCACGAGAGATGGAGAACTTCATGAAAGAAACTGCTATCGTCCATCAGAAGACCAATCCACACACTCTGGAGCAGAATGGTCTTTCAGAGCGTTTCAACAGAACTATAGTTGAAAGGTCAAGATGTTTACTGTTTGAAGCAGATCTCGACAAATGTTTTTGGGCTGAAGCAGTACATACTGCGGTATATTTAAAGAATAGAACGCCAGCCGCCAGTTTAGGCATGATGACACCATTCGAGAAGTGGACAGGTAAAAAACCGGACTTGAGCCATGTCAGAATATTTGGCAGTAAGGTAATGGTGCATGTTCCCAAAGTACAAAGAAAAAAGTGGGATAAGAAGGCTGACAGATTGATTCTAGTTGGGTATCCAGATGAAGTAAAAGGATACAGATTGTACAACCCAAAAACAAGAAAAAATACTACGAGCAGAGATGACATCATTATGGAAAAGCAAGACTCAGACACAGCTCAGGTGGGAGTAAATGAGAAAATAGAAAAGTCAAAGAAAGAAGGAAACTCAGAAAGAGAAGATAGTTCATTAGAGAAAACAGTGGTAGATATAAACGATTCTAAATATATCTGTGACTCATCGAGCAGTCAAGATGATTCATATCAATCTGTGTCCGAAAAAGATAATGAGTAGGTAGGAGAGAGGAGGTAGTGCCAGTGGAGGTGGTTAGTAAGCGTCAAAGAAAACCTGTTGAAAGGTATGGCGTATCCAATCTATGTGTTTTGGATGAGCTGGAATCCGGTGGAGGTGAACTCAGCTATGAAGAAGCAATGAATGGACCGGAGAAGGAACAATGGAGACATGCGATGATGGATGAACTGAAGGCTTTCGACGACAACCAAGCATGGGAATTCGTAGACAGAAGAGAAGGTGATAGGGTAGTGCAATGTAAGTGGGTATTTAAGAAAAAGTTCGAAAGTGATAACAAAGTTCGATACAGGGCAAGACTGGTTGCGAAAGGGTATATACTCAGAAACATGGACAGGACTACAACGAAACATACTCACCAGTGCTTCGATACTCAACTTTAAGACTTTTATTTGCATTGAGTGTAAAACTTAACTTTCAAATTACCCATTTAGATGTAACTACAGCATTCCTGAATGGCTATCTAAACGAAAATGTATACATGCAAGTACCACCTAATTTAGAATGTAAAGATAATTATGTTCTAAAATTAAAACGTGCAATCTATGGCTTGAAACAATCCGCTAGGGCTTGAAATGTAAGAGTAAATGATTGTTTATTGGCAGCCAACTTTGTAAAGTCAAAATTAGAACCATGCCTGTTTATTAAAAAATGTAAAAAGGAGCAGATTCCTAGAGCAATTTTTGGTGATGATTTTTTTAATTTTTTCAAACAGTAATAATATGCTAAATAAGCTAAAAATGTTGTTAATATCCAAATTTTAAATTAAGAATCTGGGACAAATAAAACAATGTTTGGGCATGAGAGTAAAAGTGTATGAAAATGGCTGTATTTCCTTAGATCAAGAGAATTATGTAGATCAAATTTTATGCAAGTTTAATATGACAAATTGCAATGTTGTTGATACACCAATAGAAAGTAATTTAAAATTAGAGAAAAGTACAGATGTTTGTGAATCATACCCATATCAACAACTGATAGGAAGATTGACGTATTTAAGTGTCTTAACACGACCAGATATCTCCTACAGTGTTAGTTATTTGAGCCAATTCAATAATTGTCATTCTTTAATCCATTGGAAACATGCAAAACGAATTTTAAGATATTTATGTAAAACTAAATCTTATGGGCTAATGTTTACAAAAGATAATTGCAATTTAGGAGATTTTGTTGATGCAGACTGGGCCTCAAATACTTTGGATAGAAAATCCTACACAGGTTTTTACTTTAAGTTCTCAGGAACCGTTATTTCATATGAATGTAAGAAGCAGCTGACTGTAGCTTTATCGAGCACAGAAGCCGAATATATGGCGATAGCGGAGGCATGTAAAGAGGCAATTTATTTAAAAAACCTATTGTCTGAAATTGTACACTTTTGTGATTATGTTATTATTTTGTATAATGACAACCAAGGTGCTCAGAAGTTGACAGAAAATCCCCTGTTCCATAAAAGAACCAAGCACATTGATGTGCGTCACCATTTTGTTAGAGAAACGGTTGCTAACAATATTGTAAAGATAATTCATCTGCCAATGTCTGAAATGCCCGCAGACCTACTGACTAAAGGGTTAAGTATTGTAAAGCATAACTATTTTGTAAAGAAGCTAGGTATTCAAAATATTGTTTGATGGCTATATGCTATTAGTTTGTTTTTTTGATTATTTATATTAGTGTAACTAAAATATAAATGTTTAGATTATTTTCATAAGTGGAGGTGTTAGAATTAATATCAAAACAATGTATTTAAGATACTACTAGCGCCATCTCTTATGTACAAGTATAGTTGTGTACCTACCTGCTAAAATTCTATTAATATAAAAGGTAGTCTATGCAAAGCCACTACGTGTGTTTCATTAAACTCTACCAGGTGGTCCAATAAGTAGCCTACTTACCAGATGTCGGTCAGCGTGATTATATTATGGCAACTGTGGCATACCGCCTCGTGACTCAGCGGTTCATTCTAACTATTCTAATATGTACTTAGCTAAATATTTTCCTTGTAATTCTTCTCGGGGAATAATTCCGAATACTACTCAATACTTCCGAATGTTTCGCGAATAATACGACGGGAATACTTCGGAATAATTCTCTCCGGCAACGCTAGTTGTGACCTCTGAGGTCCTGGCTACTTAACCGGTCTATCCTGTGGTGCCTTAAGCTACTAACTTAAAGCCTCTAGCCAGGGGCGAATTACTTAAATTCTAGGTGACCACACGCTAAGGGCACCCCCTGTGGGGTACGAGCCTCGGCTTAGGGCGTCACTGAGGGGAGGGCAGCAAGGTGGGACAGGCTGGATCGAATTTATAATATTATTATTAATCGGGGAAATTAAAACTACAGGCTCAGCTACGGCGCGGGCTGGCGCGTCGTCGAACAAGGGTCGGGGGGGGATTAAAAATCCAAAAAAACCGACCCTTTTATACCTGCGGGTAAAGGGTGCAAGTAGTGACAATGCTAACGGGTGAACACGCACACGCACACGGGTAACAGGCAACTAAGTTCTAAGAACCTACCTATTGTAAACATCCTCAAAATTCTGTACCTACACTTAGTTCGCAATAAATAATTTGAATTTGAATTTGAATTTGGCTAATTTGGTGTACGGCTGGTTTCTGTAAGTTACGTGAAGGTCAATGATTTTAATTTTGTGTTTTTTTAAAGCTAAGCTTGTATTCTTTAATTTTGCCTAATGATCTGTACTCAATATCTTTAGATTTAAGAAAAAAAAAACAGTAATAAACCAAATTACAAGGGGTGTGCGATTTTATTTCTGTCAAGTGTACATCATTCAAATTGATTCAGGCAAGGAAATAAAACAGGTTGTTTTCACATTCATAAAAATAAAGTCACTACCTGCTGGTGTACTAATAAATATCTTAGCTATCTTCAACGAGCAGCAACCACGCATAGGTTATTAATTATAACAAATTACACGTAACATCACGCATTGTTTCCACGAAGACTTGGGCAGAGACCTACTTGTAGTACATCCACATTTCGCCAGTTAATATTGTTTAGGGGGCAAGCCAATTTCCATCAACCGGGCACAAATCCAGACTCCGGGCTGCTACTGAGAAATTTCAGATAGAAAAACCCAATACCACTTTGCCCGACCTGGCAATCGAACCCAGTACCTTATGCTTAGCAGTAGTGCTTGCTACAAGTCCAACGAGACAGTCAACAAATTGTTACCCACGCCAATTTACTAGATATTAAGTCGGCTTTATAAACTCACTCAATTATTGTCGTCAATTTTATCTCTCCCCGTGACGTCATAGCAGCTCCATGTAAAAAACTGGTATTCAGCTGCATCTAGTTAGACTGGAAGCAGAACCCAACATAGTTGGGAACAGGCAGGCAGATTGATTGAGGTAGTAAACATTTTTAATTATAAAAATCTAGACTTGATCTAACAAAAATAACCACTCGTATGCGATATGACGCATTTATCCGTACTATTATACGAGTATAAACATTTATATTTATTTACTATCATAGTCAAATTGTTTTAAAAGAAAGCCGGTTTTTTATTCAATTTCATAACATGTAATTTTACACTTGAACGGTGATGTCATATAGGGGCGTGTGTGCAAACGTGAACTGCCGGGTCAAATTAAGCGGATGAACACATTATTGTTACAGCACACTGAGGTCCAAGGCCATCGGGAAATGAAAACGGGTTTTAATTGTACCAGACTAATGTCTGGTAGAATTGAAACCCGTTTTGCAAGAAACAGTTTAAATGTCAGAAATGTGCAAAATAAATAAATGTAACAAAAATAAGAATGAATGAAAAAAAAAGAGAATGATAATATATATGATGATGAAAGATGAATGATTTAAGATATGTCTATTAATGTTCTGAAATTACCTTAACAATGTGCCTAACAAAGTTGTATAAATAAGAACCTTCTACTCTATGCAAAAGATCAGAAAAATATGGTTCTGTTTGAAGGCGGAACCTTCAGGGTAGCCCACAAAATTCAAAATTTGTTACGTTTTTTGCAATTTGCAGGTCACTGCCAGGTTGTATTTTGATTAAAATATGATTCGCGACCGTAACAAATATGGCTTTATAGAATTATAATCATTAGAATCAGCAATACAACTCCTTAAGTTAGAATTGTCCTCAAATGTCATGATTTCATGAAATAGTCATTCAATAAGGTAATATGAACTTATAGAGATGTATTGCTGATTCTAATGATTATAATTCTATAAAGCCATATTTGTTACGGTCGAGAATCATATTTAGATCACCATACAACCTGATACTGTCCTGCAAATTGCAAAAAACGTAAGAAAATTTGAACTTCGCGGGCTACCTTGGCGCATCCCCCTTAATATAAATGCATCTACCTATTTTCCGAATAGGCTGAATATTGTTAATCATGAAGATCACATGCATCGCAGCTTCCGTTCTCTAAGCAACTCAATTCATCATTATCCGGCCCTTATTCCAATTAATGGCTCCTTAAAATAGGCACGACACGCGGTGCTTTTGTGTCGCGTGTCGCGCCTTTTTTAAATAGGCCATATTTGGGGTCGGCGCAACATACATTATTGTTCCTTATTTCTCTATTAGTCTTCATCTCGTTAGTCATTTCCTTTCTTCCAGCCGTATCACCTTTCACACAGTCCATCCATAATTTTTTTGTCTTCTCCTACTCGGATAGTAGGTATAGCTACGAGTACATTCATACTAAAAACTTTCCTGAAAACATTTTCCCCATTTCCCCGCATCACATGCCCGTACCAGGAGAACAGATTTCCGCACAACTTTTCTAAGCAACTCAATTATGATTCACAAATTAGAAATATTTAAGGTAAATTTGCATTTTTTTAATATTTGTTTTTGTTGTTTGTTTGAGTTTTTTGGTTTGACTTGTTCATTGTTTGTTTGGTTTGTTACTTTGTGTCATTTATTTATTTTACTTTATTGGGACATAAAACAGTTACACATTAAAATTTAAGTGTGACAGAATAAGTTAAAATCCAGGTAAACGTGTAACTCACACCAAAGTCCGGGAAATAAAAATAAAAAAAATTATATACAAATACAATGTAAACTCTATAAAACGACACCCAAGGGACTGTGCATATTTTGACGGTATAGAGAGTTGTCGTTAAATGGAGAGAACAAAAATCTGTATTAGAAAAAGAAAAAGTTTATTTCAGACTAGTGTTAGTAAGTACTTAAGCGTGTCTAAATCCGTGATCTGCCGAGGTGCAGCGAAGTCAAATGATGGACGAACCAGATGCAGGCTTGGTTTCCATCAAGATCATTGTTATTCATGATTATACACAAAATCCCCGTCATCCCTCTCACCGAGAGGAGGCCCGTGTCCCATCAGAGGGAATATTATTTCATGTCGATTATACACTAAATACAGCATAATTACTGTGAGATGCACAAAGACAACCACGGCTTTGTTAAAAAAAAAAACTTTTTTTACGACGCAAACTTTTGAGCATCGGACAGATCCATGAAACTACGTGGGACCAATAAAAATTCAGTTTGTAAAACAATAAATATTTAATTAGGTTCATGGATCATGATTTGACCCTACATTTTTATTTCCAAGTGGGTAATAGGAAAATCTAAATTATTATTACACCGATATAATTGTACGGAAAAGTTAATTCACATAGGTAATATGAAAGAACTTCTGAAATAGATAGGATTATATTTAATAATCTACCAGTGAGATATAAATCGCTACTTATGTAAAAGTTTGAGTAGGTCCTTATTTGAATAATATGAAAATATACCGGTACATGCACGAATATTCAAAAATCACAAAATGGCGGATAACTGGCATTTTCGGACATAAAGAAAAATGGCAGGCGTGCATGCGTGCGTCGAGCGTAAAATAGGATGCGCAGGATATTAATCCACCTTTTAATGTTTAATATGTTTTTATATTTTATTGTAACAACTACTACAAAAGTAAATAAATTAACTCCATTAAGTTTTAAGAAAAAAAAGTTTAAGAAACAATATTTAATTCTAAAAAGTAAACAAATAAACACCGGTACTCACTTGTTTTGCTGATTGAGGGACAAACAGTCACTATTTATTCATTTATTTAAAAATAAAAATGCAATTCAATTATTCGAAATAATTGCAAGCCTGTCTCAGGGACGCTCTCGGAACAAACTGATTGGCGGCGCCAGTCAGTTTTGGCACTGGCGGGCGTCACTACAGAGAGCTTGGCTTGGCGTGCCGCGTCCAGGCAAAAAAAAAAAACCACTTGTTGTTATTGTGCACGTGCTTTTATATAACAAATAGGAATTTTGCCGGCAAACGACAGCCGATCAAAATTAAAGTGATTTAAGAAAATATCCTGAAGTTATAGACGTCACGGGTATACCTATACTGACGTGAATTACGACGACAAAAACTAAAATTAACTGTTTATTTTTTTCATAATAATTAGAGTATTAGACATATTTTAGTTTAAAAAATGTTTGGTAGGTGGGCACCAAATTAAAGATATTCGTCTAAGTACCTAGGTAGGTCCTGCCCATTTTATACTTTTATACAGTATAATTTACACTCATCATAACTAATAAACAAACAGTCTACCTGCATTTATTTGTTTTCCAAATTATATTATATTTAAAATCTTAATAATAATCGTTTATTTATAAAGGGACACATTTACAAAAAATACCTTAACAATTAAAATAGAACACAGTTGCTAATTTGCCTGAACTAGGTTGAACCTGTGCTTCAGGCTAGAAAGTGCATAATACTTAATGTAATAAATTAACAATGAGCGTAAAGTTACAACTAAAATAAAACTTAGCTAAATAAATGTAAAATAGCATGTTAGCGGTTCTATTTGCAGACAACAAGGAGATCTTCTATCTGTGCATAATTGATGGTTAGTAAATACTTAAGTATAATGTTTTTACAGCTATAGTAATTTAGTTTATAGATACTTAGTTTTTTATTTAATCTTATTGTATTGTACAGAAATCGGCCTAAAAATGTGAAAGATCTTTCTACAAAGACATGTTTTGACGTTGCATTAGATATGCATACTATATCATTCCTTCTCTTGTTAGTATTGTCAGCATTGTACTCAAAGATAAGCATGGTGTGCTGTTTTTATACCAATTGCATTATGAAAAGCTGGCGAACCGTAATTTTTTTTTTTTTTTTTTTTCCTAATTGGCAGCTCGTAGTTGTGACCACTAAGGTCCTGGCTACTTAACCGGGCAAACCTGTGGGTGCCTTAAGCTACTAACTTAAAGCCTCCAGCCAGGGGCGAACAATACTTAAAATTTAGGTGACCGCACGCTAAGGGCACCCCCTGTGGGGTACGAACCTCGGCTTAGGGCGTCACTGAGGGGAGGGCTGGCGAACCGTCAGTACGTTGCAGAATTTATATAGCAGATCTGTGGGAAAGAAGAAGGGATGGAAGTTTGCTACCTTTAAAATAGCCCTCTGAGCTCTTTCAAGAGGAAGCAAATTAGTTTTTGGTGCGCCAACCCAAGAAGTGATACAGTATTGAATTATAGATTGACATAGGGCCAAATAAACTTGTGTGATTAATTTTGAATCTGCTAATGTTCGCAATTTCTTAAAAACATATATTAGTTTGCGCACTCTTTTAACTAGGCTTTCAATATGTTTTCTAAAAGAAAGTGTATCGTCCATTATAACCCCCAGGTATTTTATGTTGCTCGTTTTGAGGATAAAAGGACAATTACACATGATGACTGTACGGTTTTCACAGTGATGGGCATATAGATGAGGGTTAGTAATGTTAAGTTGAGGCTTGCGCATGGAGAAGTGAATATATTTTGTCTTGTCGGCATTTAATGTTAGTAAACTGCTTTGAAGCCAATTAGTCACAGTATTAAAACCTAGTTGAGCGATTTCAAACAGTTCGCTACTGGATGTAGCGGTAAATATTAACGCCGTATCGTCGGCATAATATGATATAATTTTGCCGTCTTTAATATTTAAATTACACAAATCATTAATACAATGTGGCGTTTTGCATCCTCGTCAAATTTCAGGAGGCTCTTATGAAAGACATAAATAATAAAATAAAATTACGATACCTGCTCAATAATTAATACATACTTGTTTTTTTTGTCATTTAAGTTTGACAGTATTTCAGAATACACCACTTTCAAAGAACAGAGGGCCTAGGCCTAGACAAAGTAACATTCGATTAGCGATGACGCTAGTAGAAAAGTTAAAATGTATGGGGTTGACATAAGCTATCGAAATGTCACGTGATCATAGGTCAACGAATAATAATTAGCTAGACAATGTTAACAACATTCGATTATGAAATGAATCGACAGCGTCGAAAGATTAGGTACTTCCACAGAGATGCATAGCCAAGGGACACGTTTTGACGAGCGTTATCACTAGTTTTTGGAATCATTAGCGAAAGCGATAGCGATTGTAGAAATAGAATCGCTCCGAAGCGAATGCCATTTTTTTGTCTAGGCCCTCAGAATCGCCCCGTTGCGTATGCGGTAGGCATTGTCGCACGACTATGTCGCTGTGTACGTGCGTGACGCGGGTCGCCCACCGGCAGGCCCCGCCCACCTAACAGCAGCGCGTGCGGCTAGCAATAGCCTAGTTCGAGTTTGAAAATCACCTACCTACATGACAAACTCTTGATAATTACCTAGATCATATTTTCAAAGCTTAATTAGAATGGTACCTTTATTGGGCATCACAGCTGTAAGGCCACGCGGCTGTGAAATGATAATAACTCTATGGTCGGGCGGTTTAGGCACAGTTTAGCACGCAGCGGTCGCTGACATGAAGAATGCTATTATCGCGGTAGGTATAGGAGATTTTGTAAGGAGTAATGTATAGCTGTTACAACTTAAATAATCTGTGACGTAGCTATCAGCTGATTTAATAAAATCTTAGTTTTGCTTTCTTTCTTTTAATTTCATTCCTGTTAATCGGTCAGTAAATAATTCTAAAATTGTAAATTTATCTTAGTAATAAAAACGTGTAGGTACGAAATACGAGCGCATGGCGCGGGCGCCGCGCGTATTTTAGATACCTATGTAGGTAATAATAGAAACCTGTAAGAGTAGTACGTAGGTACATAGTTATCAGCTGATTAATAACATTTTAGTTTTTCATTACGCACACAATTTATTTTATTTTTGATAAACAGACTACAGTAAATAATGCAATAGTAATAAAAACGTGTAGGTACGAAATACGAGGCACGCGCGGGCGCCGCGCGTATTTTAGATACCTACCTAAATACCTAGGTAATAATAAAAACTTGTAAGATTATGTAGGTACGTAGTTATCAGCTGATTAATAACATGTTAGTTTTGCATTACGTGCACAATTTATTTTATTTTTGATAAACAGACTAGGTACAGTAAATAATAAAATTGTAAATCTTAGATCTTAAAAAATGAGTAGGTATCCACAAAAACGAACGCATAGCGCCTTCGGCTCGCGTCTTTTTGATACATAATAAAAGTAAGTAGGTACTTAATAAAAACCAGAGGTGGCTATCAGGTAAATCTAGGTATTTTTGGCTAAGTCAAACATTTCAAATCTACCTAATTAGGTACACCAATTGATTTAAATAACTAAGTACGCATTTACAAATTATTGTTTAAGTAAAAATAAATTAATTACCTACGCTAGCCGGAGGTATTGTTCGAAGTGTCCACCTTCACATTCTAGACACAGTCTAGAATGACGTCACTGGTTTTCTTTCAGCTTTCGCAACACAAACACATTCGTTTTTACAGTGTCGAAAGCACTAACCACTTTTTCCCTTAATTGTGTAACACTTGTTATTTCATCTGTGTACACTAGTCTTTTAATATCTCCCTACAAATAAAAGTCCAGGGGCGTTAAGTCCGGAGAACGCGGAGGCCAGGCCACAGGTCCACCGCGGCCAATCCACTGGTTGCCGAAACTTTCGGTCAAGGACTCGCGTACTTGACGACCGTAGTGAGGAGGGGCACCGTCCTGCTGGTAGTAGGTACAGGTTACGGATAGATTGCCAGGGGACCGTCATCGAGCATCTCCTGGACGACTTGTCGTAGTAGCTCCAGGTAAGTAGTGCTGGTAAGGTAACCCTCGATGAAGTACGCGGTCCCCTATTATGCCAGCCCACACATTTAAGGAAAACCGCACTTGGAACGAATCCCGTTTGGTCACGTGCGGGTTATGGTCCCGCTGAGTCCACCAGGTTTCATTATGAACATTGTAGATGCCATCTCGAATAAATAAGCACTCATCCGTCCACAGGATGTTGGCGTCTTGAAGTTCCAGTAACCACCGACAAAACGTAATGCGTCACTCGTCAAACTTCACCCCTAAGAAGACCCACTGACCGGACCATCTCCACCAACTCAACATTGGAATAGTTTTCCGTCATCGTGCCGTATTTAAAACGAATTAAAGGAGCGCGGGACGCGAATCGCGAGAGGCGCACTCACGGCGGCGACATCAATCACACTAAGTAGTAAGTAGTCGATGTGTGAGTGTGAGCGAGCGTGGCCGGGTGGGGTGTAGGGATAGAAGAGGGGTGCGTGCGCGCGGGGGTCTGTAGGCAAAATTATGATCGTATAAACTGCCGCGTTTTTATGTGTGTGTAAAAGGGCAGTTACAGTGCGGTATCACACAGGCCGCGTTTTAACATGCGTGTCCAACACTTACCGATATCCGAAAATTTGAAAAAAAAAAAAAAAATACCTACTTATTTTATTATTGATTCGTGTCGAGAATCATTAGCATAGTTACCTCCTTGAATTTGACGAGGATGCAAAACGCCACATTGTATAAATCAGGAGTAGGGTGGGGCCTAGAATACTTCCCTGAGGAACACCAAAACCAGTATTTTTCTGCTCATCACTTGTAATATTATCTACTCTAACACATTGGCACCGGCCGTTTAAATAGTCAGTAAAAAGTTTCAGCGGCGTTCCCCTTATTCCTATGGTCTCTAATTTGTTCAGAAGAACAGAAACAGACACCGTGTTGGAGGCCTTGGCTAAATCGAGAAAGACTCCCAGGGTCTGGTTTCCTTTGCCGAGTTCTTCTGAAATATAATCAGTCAGGCTATGCATCGCATCGGCTGTCGATACTTTGCATCTAAAACCAAATTGCGCAGGGTTGACTAGTCTACTGTTTATAATTTTCTCTAGTATTTTTGAAATTGAGGGGAGTAAGTATATTGGCCTGTAGTTATTAACTGTGTCTTTACATCCAGATTTAAAGATAGGGATTACAACTGCCTTTTTTAGACTACTAGGGAAAATTCCTTTGGAAAGACAGATTTGAAATATATGCGTTAAGAGAGGTACCAAAATACGCTTAAAGAGTTTAAGGATCTTATTGCTTATATTATCCCATCCAACTGCACAGTCATCCTTTAGCCCAGAAATGATTCGGGTTATTTCATCTTCATCAGTGTCCAACATAGCAAAAGATTTCGGGTAACAGCTATTGTTTGGGTTTTGAATTAGTTGGTCGCAATATTTCGGAATCTGTTCGGCAAGAGTTTTTCCAACATTTACAAAAAAGGTATTTACATTGTTAGCTGATAAGAGTGGTGAAGGATTAGCAAGCAGTAAACTCGAATTTGATACACGCTGTTTAGACATATTGGTGACATTTTTAATATGTTTCCAGAGTTGTTTGCTATTTTTACCTGCTCTATTTAATTCGTTTTTATCGTAATTATTTTTTATATTTTTTAGGAGATTGTTGCAGTAATTTCTGTATCTTTTATAGGTGGTTAGAATTATTACATTATCAGGGTATCTCTTAGTTTTCTGATGAAGTTTATCTCTGTGTCTTATACACCGAATTAGTCCAGGAGTAATCCATGGTTTAATATTATAAAGTCTATTGTTTACTGTAGAAACTGTCGTGTTACGTAATATTGCTTTTTGTACATGTTTTATTAAATACGATAAAGCCAAATTAGCGTCAGCAGTATTGTAAAGTAGGCTAAAATCAATGTTGCATAAATCATATTCGAGTTTGTTTATGATTAATTTGCTAATAGTCTGAGGACGATTTAACTTAGGTAGCGTTAAATTTACAGTTAGTAGGACTGCGTGATGGTCAGTAATTGTTGAGTTAGTAACAAGCGTAATATATCATAGGCTAGTTTTGATCATCATATTATGATCGAGGTAGGAACCGCTCTGATGAGTTGGTAATGTGTGAGCGGGAAGAAAACCATGGAATATGCAGATATTAAGATAATGTTGGGTCCCTGCATCGCAGTTTTCTGAGCCAATATTTATATTTAAATCACCTGTTAGTATAACATTCTTAAATGGGCTTAGTGCTTCAAAAATCTGATTTAAGGATTTGTTAAAAGGATCTAAGTTTCAAGCGGAAGGGGATCTATACAAGGATATAGACATATATCGATATATATCTATCTATATAAGGGGACTACATGACCTAAACGCAAATTTATAATGCCTAAAAATATATGATCTACTGCAGTAACCAAAATCAGAAAAATATATGATATTCTTCTGGATATATGCTAGTTAGATAGTGTGTTGAAAACATAATACAATTAACTTGATATGATAGAAAAAAAACACGAAAATACCAATAAAATATTTTTTAACGATAAAACCATACTAATATACATGCAAACATTCAGATTTTTTGTCAGATTATTCTACAAGTAACATACTAACGTAATAGTGTTTTATTTTTTTAGTCCAATGAATTTTTGTAAATCCATAATTGCTTCATATTTTGCAATAAATTACCAGCGTTGTGTCATCGCGCGTCTCTTTCTTTTCTATGCAATCCGACAGTGACCGCGCTTTAGCTCTTGTAAGCCTCTTAAACTGTTTGATGTTTTAGACCATTTGCATACATCGAAAGGTTTGTTATGGTATTGGTTCTTAATAGAATGGCAATGGAGGCTATTACTTTAGAGAAAAGTGATACTTACTTATTTAGTGACGGATTCTGAGAAATTTAGAAAAAATCATAAAAAATGGGTTTTCTTGAATCCCATGAATTTTCGCCTAGGCTTTATGGGGTGCTTGCATAATCAGCTTATAAAATTCCCACTGCTGGGACACAAGCCTCCTCTCTTAAAGAGGGAGTGGGCTGTAATCTACCACGAATTGTTGCAAATGGGTCACGGGTCACACTATCACGTCGGAACACGTCTAATTATAAGTCACCCTGTAGAAATAGGAAGGACATATTTTCTATAAAAACCCAGGTAGTAGCAGATGCTGACCTAAAAAAAGGGATATAGGTAGTTGCAAGATGGCCAGGCTCGTATGTGCGCAAAGCACACCGCGGAATTTTAATGCAGTTTGACATTTAGACTGTCAAAAAAGACGTTTCGTGTTGGTTTCTTTCACTCATTATGGCTAGAGTTGTCACATAGAAAAATATTACCCCCAAAAAACCCATAGCTATTTTTAGGCAATGATTTCTCATTACAATGGCAACATAATAACCAAGTTTGGAAAAAAATTATGACAACAATGTCATATTTTTTTTGGAGTGTGGCATTGAATTCCTATTCAATGTTGTCCCATGCTTGTTTTTTTTTTGTTTTGTGCTAGTCCCGTCTGTTTTTTTCTAAAAGGATTTGTATTTTCTATTATATTTTAACCTATACTCGAAAGGTTTAGGTAGTTATATAAAGGTAAACAAAAAAAACCACGTGACTCATAGATGTTAAACCTTTTATTTCAAATGTTAAAATCATATTATTTCGAGTCCCATAATAATAGGCTCTATTCTGAATCTGAATTTGAGGAACTATCTGTCACATTAATAATAAAGCGTTTAGTGGTATCATCAATTAGTTTGTCTAATTTAACCATTTTCTGTTCTTTTATAATACATGACCCTCGCAACTTTTCCAATTCTCAGCAGTCACATTAGCTAAAGCCTCTGGCAAAAGAATGTTTAGGTCAGACATTTTAAAAGTTTTATATTACCTCAATTGAATTGCGCTTACAGTGGTATGGTGGCAGCCGCAATACAGTGACACTATATAACATTTTTTCTAATTCATCCACAACTTGTAAGGCATCTGGTTAACCGACTAAACGTAATACCTGCTACTTCAGTTGCCATACTACGTCACAGGTGTACTCTTCAATTTAGCAACGTTATCTAAGTCGTTGTTTTCTAAAAGGTTTAGGGAACCTGTCTATTTGGGCTCTTTACAATAGACAGATTACAAAATATTATACTATTTTATAAATCTAACAAAAAAATTGTGCTCAAGCAATTTCATGTACGAAGAGTATAGTTTACGAATATTGATAAAGTTTAACATACATTAATAAAAGAGGAAACTATCGTATAAATCGCAAATAACTTTAATTTTGTTGTAACGTATTTTTAAACAAGAAAGTGTCAACTATAAAAAACCCTTTTTACGATTTGTCTACCTTTATTTAACTACCAAAACCTATCGAATATAGCTTTGTTTACCTAAAATGTTTTGCAGCAGAATTTAAATACCACGCGTTTACTTAATAATCCCGCCGAAAAAATAAGTTTGAACTTGGTTAATTTTGAAAGCGTGATGAGATGACAACAACCTTGGAGTCAGTGCCGGTTTTATCATTACAGGTGCCCTGAGCGACAAGCGGTACCCCTCTCCCGTCTTTGACAGTAGAGAGGGGCGAAAAATTTCAGCACTCCGCTTAGGTTTTATTATGTCCATTCATAAAGAAATAGGAGTTACTCTGTCGGCTTATGCAGAAAAGTTTGAGAATTCAGAAAATATCGGATGCAAGAGCAAGCGAAGAGATCTAATTTTTTTTTTGGTTCTCTGACTCCAAACGAACTAAAACAAAAGTACTCTGCAGGTGCCAGAGGTGAAGGGGCGCCTAGTTACAGCCCCGTAACCTCTGGCACCCTGGACGGTCACCCAGCCGCGCCCTACCCTAACGCTGACACAGCTTGAAGTGTTGCCGTTGTCAAAGCAATGACCCAAGTACATTTTGGGGATATAAGTCGTCTTGTCACTAGTCACCCTTTAAACTTTAACTTTTACATTTAACCGATGGTGCAACAGTAGGTAGTTCAATTATGTTACTGTTAAAATTAACTTTGACGGAAACTATAACTTAGCTCTTGGTGCATCAGCCAGGGTCGCGGATTGTTCGAAAGTGTTGACGTGGCCCCTGGCACAGGCAACTGAAGGAACACGTGTGGGTTTTAGTCAGTAAAAGTCTGACACGCCCTCCCGCTCCACCCAGAGCGGGAGGTAGTTATTTGATGATTTACCAACCAAAACAAAAAAGCTCTCTGGGTGCATGTCTATAAAACTGAAGGTGGATCTGAGGGGTAATTGCTTAACACATTTATAATTGCAATGCCTTTACTTTTGACAATTCATCATTTACGCTTTCGAGCAGACGAATTTCTAAAGCATAATAATGAAGCATAGTTAGGAATTTCCTTCAAAATTCTTCGGAATGTGATAGTAAGTATGTTACGGAATTGGGATGCAATATTCAATTTGCTGATTGTACCTTCACATTTCTTTGACAAACTCGTTGGTAATCGCGGTATGCTGAGGCTAGTTGAAATTGTACGGTATCCTCTTGATTAATCCCGAGGTGTTTTAGAGTTTCTTTAGATTTTTTATTGTGACCTACACCCGTTACGTTACTCAGCTTTGGTAAATTCCACGTATAGAGGTACAGTTGAAAACTCTGGCTGCCAAGAATTTCCTGATATTATAAGAAAATCGAATAAACTCTTTTCCCGATCTCATGCCCACAGCAGTCCTAATCTTGCGACGACCAAACCAATGTACAGTTATTAACTTTTAATGTCATTCTAAATCCTAGATTGATGTACACCAGAGCAAAAAATATAGACGCATGAAGTACCTCTAAATAACCGGTCTTGCAAGGTTTCATTTTCCTCATAAAATGAGTAGCTAAGTCTAACCATGCACGTTTCCTCTCAAGATATAGGATAGTGCAATTTTTTCTTAGTAGAAAAACATTCGTTACAATAAAACTAGTTTTTATTACTTTTTATCCTTGTTTTCTTGGCTAGGAAAATTGCGGTTGCGTCAGTGGCATTCTTTTTTATATAATAAGTATGAATGTCTAAACAGAACTACGAGTATGTGTGCAATGCGTTTACGCAAACAATCCTATAGTATTCATATACAGGGTGGCAAAAGGTAGGTAAGAAAGATGAAAGGTGGTAAAAGGTTGCGCGTCGGAACGCGCAACCTTTTACCACCTTTTAACTTTTTTTTTTCTTTAACAAAAATTTTTTTTCCTCTTTTTTTTCCATTACCATGAATTCAATACATGATTCTGAGCCCCCCTGCTTTGAAATTATTCGCCGGGTATTAAAAAACAAAATTGCTGTTCCAAACTTTTTGACCGCATAGGTATTGATTGCACTTTTCTATGAAACAGCAGATATTTTTTTGATAACCGACGAAAATTTTCTCCGCTTGGGGGTCTAAAATCATGTGCTGAATTCAGGGTTTCAGTTTGCGCGTCGATGACCCCGAAACCCTGTAAAGTGTTCTTATAATAGGCGAATCAATTTTGATTTATGAAGTCAGTAATACCTATATAATTTTGTAATGTGCCCTTATCACGAATTAACAAACCTATCTGTCGGAAGTAGGCAAGGCCACTCAAATATTTCTTATTTTTTTGTGCTTACTAAACCGTGGCGACTACGTACAATATAATTTAGCAAGTTACTCATTTCCACAAGTTATGCTATGTTTTGAATGGATGACGGAATGATAATTTTAACACTTCAAGATTCCTTCATGTCTTATAAAAAGCAAGTGGTCCTGGACATGCCATCTATAACAGGCCCTTGGCAGTCGTTTTTATCTGGTAATACAGTTTGACCAAGATATCCCTGACGGTTTTTTTTCTAAATATAATGATTTAGTATTCAGGTGAAATGAATTCAAGATGCCCTAGGAATTGCACTAGGACTACCGATTTTCGACTTTATCATCATTGATGCCATGTTTCACTCCACTCCTCATCGCAGGCCTGGCAGAACATTTTGTGCTCTTTTTCCCTGATCAGTGTTAATTGAGTCTAGTTATTACGACTTGCCGTATATCAATAAACTCAGCTTATCGCAATCCCCTGCTAGACATTGGTAACTTTCAAGTCGCGTCTTTTATTACGTTTGAAGGTCAGTTCGGCCATGCCCAAAATGATGTTGAACAGGTTTCGAAGCTCGGCAACCTTGGAGATTCGAAGATGCAATGTTGCCAAACTGACACGCCAAGTTTTATTAGAAAATAAAACATACGTAACTGACAGATATACTTAATTTGTATTCATAGACAGAGTATCTGTCTACATTTGCATACCTGTAGGTACGTATGTATCAACGAATTCCGAGTGTAGTGTAGGTAGTTATGCATCTCGCCCTTGTGTCAGCAATAATTCATGTTTGGTTGTGGTAAAAGGGCCCACTTGTACTTAAGTGCCATCGCCGCGATATTTCGTTCTCATGGCACTCCACGAGTTTTAAATGGTCTGCCAATTAGTGTTGACAGACATAGGTTAAGATTTATTAGCGATAAGTAAACTAGTTTAAGAAATATGTTTTAGGAAGTTAGTCTATAATAAACCACCATCCGAGTAAGACTCCTCGTTTTACTTCCAAATTCCTCTGGCAACGCTCCCGAAAGTTAACTAGGTTGGTACCGATCGTCAACACCGGCTATGTAATATATCTACTTTTATATCTGTAATTTTTTATGGTGTACATAATAAAGAGTAATCTATTCTATTCTATTCTTATGTTATGAAATGAAATGATACTCTTGTAACAACTCATAGTATTGTTTTCCTGATTAGATATTGATGAATTTGAGCTTTTATGGGAATGTTTAATAATAGGTTATCGTTAGGGATAGGTAGCAGACTTTTAACTTTTTATACTGAGGTGCGGATTATTAAAGGTATAAAATTTGAGTGAAAGCGTTTGTTGGTCAATAAAGTTTTAGAAGTAAACTAGCAAGTTTGATTGGGTCGTATCATTCAAAATATAGGTAGGTACCTAGTTTTGTGATCTGGCAAATATAATCAGACTATGCAGATATTCAGGGATAAGCATAATGACGAAAATGGAAGAAACCCACAATAACAAAAATGAACTTATCTAATAATTTTAATCACTTTAACATGGGTAGAATAATTAAATTCTTCTTAAAAAACCAGTCAATGAACAAGTTTCATCTACCTATACAGTAAGCCCAACCTAACACGGCAGGTGGCAGAAAAAAGAACTAAAATTCTAAGTAATGAATTTGACATCTAAGTGACATATTCCTTGACGAGCAGCGTCTGCAACTTTCAAACAACATCAATGACCTTTACTTTAGAACATTTATTTTTAAACGAAGAAGTCAGAAGATTCCTTATTGCTTCGGCTATAAATTTGTTATGTGTAGAAAAATTCGGCTACGTTTTCGTGTGGGGATTGAACGCAGTTAAAAAAACTGTCTGTATTTATTTAGAAACGTTATCAAGTATTTTTCAACAACAAGGCCCACGTGTTTTTTTTTTTCATTAATAACCCCAATAATGCGTTAGCAAAATGTCAAACACAACTTTGTGTTAAGAAAGAAGAATAAATGGCGTTCATTAAGGTAATACTATTTGTTTATTTCATCTTAGTTATTTACAGATACTTATCTCATATCTACACGTAGGTATATAGACTCAGAACAAATATTTAAAGGACTTGTATCCATTTAAGCGAGCTGTAGTATTTGGTCAAATAACTTTTGTACCATCTATGAGAGCGGGATAACCAGTAACAACCACTCTTTCAGAATGGGGGATGTTACACTATCTTATAGATATCTAGGATCATAATATATTTTATCGTTTAAGAAATGAATGTATACGAGTATATTATAAGAAAGCCTTGCGGAGCAACTAAGTCTTGTTGACCAAGCTCTTTAAATAAAGATTAAAAAAAAACTGTCGTGTTTAGCGGCCGAATAAATTTCTATGAAAACTCATAACTGTCGTGTAATTTAAAAAGTGGAACGAACTGTTTACTTCGACCTATGGCAATCAAGGAGGTAACTTAACAACGTTTTTATTTAAATCTCGAACTGGCTTAGCAAATAGAGCTGTATAAAGTCAAAAAGAAACAAATGAACATATCGGCGCGCGAAAAGTTATCGTTGTTCGTCATTGGTCCTCAAATTTGTAATTAACTTAGTTAGTTTGAATTTCCGCCCATTACTTGAAAAATATACTACACAATCCTTGTCCGCAACCAGGCATTGATGGACTCACGTAGGTGTGCCTCGTCTTCGTCTCGGCCCACATTTTCACGTTCGTCCATCAAAGCCTCTGTTGTCGGCCGCTGCAGTAATGTACTATCAACAAATAGGACTAGTTTCCATACTGTCCATATTTATAGTGTGGTGCTGAGGAAAACTATAACGGCTTCACTTTTTGTTATCGCTTGATTCTACTACCCATCTATTTTTATACCATGCGCTACATATGAAACGATTCTTAAGAAATGAACTCCAAAATTTTGCGAATAAAGTATTTAGGTACACACAGATATTTAGGTATACCTATCAAGCTATACATTTACAACATAAGCTGAGCTCTCATTGTACGGAAATCCTATACAATGCGAGATCAGCTTAAACTGGAAATGTTTAGCTAGATATGTAGCCGTGTGTACCTAAGTAATTAATAAAACAGAAATTCGTCGAGCCGAGCGTCCGCTTTTAACACGTTAGCAGCAAGTGTGAACGGACCATCTGAAATTAAAAAAAGTTTTATATAAATCTAGATACAGCAATATGCATGCTTAGTTTTTCCTTCCCCTAACCAATACATTTTCTCAGTTTATGTCAATAGTATAGAACAGCTAATTCTTTTTCTCGATTTCAGGGTTGGTCCTATAATATAAGTTGTTAATAATGATGAGTGAAATGACCGTGTAAGGGGTTAAGAGCCATATCTCACCGGACGCTATGAGTTCGCATGACTGCGCATCCAGGTCGCGTCGCCAACAAAATGTATGATTGGCTGTATATTGTATAACCAAGCGGACGCCAGGTGAGGCACCCACTATACATATAGCTGTATACGTTTAGTTCGAAACGCGACCTGGCGACGTCGATATGGCGTCCCAGTGAGGTATGGCTCTAAGGGTAAACAAAAACTAAGGTTGTATTTTATTGCACCAAAAAGAAAAACTAAAGGCCCACTGGATGGCTTAAATACTTTAGGCAGAAGATCTCTTTGTTAAGTTTGGCGTTTCGGGAAATAGGTAGGTGTAATGTACACACTGTGTCATTGACACTAGTAGTGAGATAGCTGATGTCACTAATGTCATCCGTCAGTCACCACAAATGGCGGGAAAAGGTACAAAGTGACGCAGGCCTGAACGTAAGGCTTGGTGTGGAAGTGAGCCAGAGTGTAGTGATCAAATAAAAATTAATATGGAATCAACCTGCCGCCTAGCAGCTATGCTGGGTTCCAAGTTTGGGTGCTGGAGTAATTACAGGCACGTGAGACATTAGCTTTCTCTTTTGGGTGGAACTCATGGAACTGAATTGATGCAAAATAATGTCCATAGGCGTCGTTGGTGACCTCTTAACATGCGGTGAGCCTTGTTTGCCAGACAGTAAAATAAATCCTTCCATACTAATATTATAGATGGGAAAGTATCTCTTTTTGTCTGTCTGCACGGATTTAGATGAAATTTGGAAATTAAGTTTGGGACACAAGTTTAGTTTGGTTTCCTACTAGTATACTTACTAATATTTATCACGGTAGTACTTTCCCGTGTCATAATTTGCGACCTCAACGCGCGCGAAGGTGGAATCAAAGGCTAGTAAAAAATACACTAGTTTAGTGACTGACGCGGTACTTACCCACATTAAACCACTTGTTTCTGGGAAAACCGGTGTTTTCCCGGGACGACACAATGGCTTCTCGCAGGGCGAAAGCTACGCTTATTGACAAACACGTAGGAGGCTCGGCAACCGCTGAAATGTGTCATTAAAATACTAATTACAATTAGGTAATTATATTGACCTCCGTATAATGTTTCCATGCCAATCATGATAATGGAGATAATAATATGGCGGTTGTTATATACCGGGCCACAGCACAATAAAGTAAGCAGTATTACGTCTCGCCAGTGTCCTTGAAATAATTATTAATTATCTAAGGCCACTGGTTGCCCACTGACTGTGTCTTTTGGGTTGTAACAGTACTATAAAAGTCCGAAAAATTTGATGATGGGGAGCATTCTTTTTTAACCCTTTGCCATTTGTTCAAGGCGGTATGTCCTGCACATTAAAATGTTTTTCAGCAATCCTGTAGATTGTGGCGTAAAGTTTGATTGCTAAAACATCTCGGCACATCAGCTGAAGCCACTCGGCTAGTCTATTTTCTTCTATATTACCAATTTTTTCGAGTTCAAAAATAAAATACTTTCCGTTGAAAAGTTACATAAAAAGGCTTATAAAAAAAGTCCGCGATGACATATGACATATATATACATATCTAAATGCTCAGGTTAATTTACAAATCGATAAAGTATGCCAGAGTTGTAGATAACAAATATGTTGATTTGTTTTCGGGTAAAAGTAGGTTAAATCCCTATCAAAAAAAAATTCTTATCGTCAGGGAAATTTTAGATAAAAAAAATTACAATACCTAAATCATTTGGATGATTAAGGTATGAATAGTTAAGATTTTTCAAATATGTTTTTGATTTAGGAACGCACGGCAAAGACTTTCTGTGACTGACTGAAATCCACGCGGGCGAAGCCGCGAGAAGAAGCAAGTATAGGTATATTTTGTTCGATCGATTGCATAGAAAAGAGAGATACTCACCTACTAATTTATTTTACACTATATTATCCATGACAGGTACTTACCTGTCATGGATAATATAGTGTAAAATAAATTAATAAAACTAAAAATTATGTTATTTTATAGGCTTACCTTGCCGATAATTTAAAAAAAGTTATTTCTGCGTTCGATATTGATGAATTCAAACATCCACACTGAACGATACAGTCCATAACTTCGTGCCATATAACGTAAATAAATGTGCGGGAGCGTCTCGCACCGTCCGCGTTTTTACGTAACTGCGGCGCACACGCAGTTATTAAATACTGGTGTACACAGAGATTTCGAAGCGCGTCGTTTCGGCTGATTGCTGAGACGTAATACTGCTTACTTTATTATACTGTGACCGGGCCCAAGTATAGGTTCATATTAAAATGATTTTGTATATTACTAAATTATATCATTTTGAGCAGGAAAAATGTTTTAAAGTTAAAAGGAAGTAAAAATAATTTTGGTGATAAAGTTTGTTAATTGATTTTCCTTTTTCCCGAATCGGTAAATTTGATGTAGGTTACATAATAATAGACTGTCATACCGTCTGTTGTGGCCCATTCAGCCTCACTACTCAGGTAGTCTACCGAATTGAACATTTTACGGTTCTAACCTTGGTCTAAACAGGCGGACTTTTTAAACCTTCGTGTGAAATAGATATTTTATCATAACGTTTTTGTAAACAAAATTCATCTTTCGTATCTATGAAAAGGTACAAAAAAAAAACATGTATTTTAAATTTTTAGAGAAAGGACAAGAATTTTTTGTCGCAAAATCTAAACTGAACTAGGGCACCTATCCTATAAGGTACCAATAGGGATAACAAATTTTTTTCTGAAATAAATTGTGATAATACGATGAAGTAAGTTTACTTACCCCTAGCACCCAAAGTACCAATAGGATTATAAGAGTTCCTCCTGAGTTGTATCCTGAAGTCTATGGGAATATCCTTGGTGAGAGGCACCTTGTAATACCAGGTACGGTCTGTGAGCAGTTCGCCGGTCTTCTCGTCGTAGATCAGTTCCTCGTGGGTCCAGTAGCCCACACCCATCATGAATGCGCCTTCGATCTGGATAATGTAAAGATTATGTTTACGAAAATTTCCTTGTATGGATCTGATATTTGAACTATCATTTATCGTGAACTTTGTTAGCATATAAAAATCAAACCACATTTAGAGCATCTTCGGAAAGTACGTACTGCGATTTTACTCGCATCCCAATCTCAAACCTCCAATTGGCTGGTACAAAGGAGTTTAAAAAAAAAAACCTACTGCATCTGCCTTTAGGGAATTTACTTATTCATTTTATTTTAAATTCCCAGTGATGGCTGTGCACTGTCAGTCTTTATTCAGTCATATAACCTGTCTGCGTAGAATTAGCTTTAACATACTTAAGAGCGTTTACCTGACCAATATCCAGCTCAGGATTCATACTCGTTCCAACATCTTCAACAATATCGACTCTTAGTATTTCATGTTCTCCTGTCAGAATGTCGAGTTCTACCTCAGCCAAGCATACTCCTCCAGACCTGTACGGCACCTGATCGTTAGCGGTGACCCTGTAGCTAGTCTGCAGATTGATTCCCCTATTGAAAGCTGCTTCAATCAATATCTCCCATGTAGGATCAGTTAGCGTTTCCCTGACAACCGACAAACGGTCCAAGAGAATTTGGCAGCACTTTATAGCACCAAAACAGACTGATTGCGTCGTCCTGCTTCCTCCAGTGGTAAAGTTATTTGGATTTGTTGCAGCATTAGGAGGCTTGCACTTGACCTTTTCAATAGAAATGTTGAGAGTATACGCCACAGTTTGTATGACTTTAGTGTTAATCCCTTGCCCGATTTCAATGCCTCCATGATGGATCACAACTGTAGCATCTCCGTGATAGACTGATAGAAGTACGTGGTAGTCAATTAAAGTAGTTACAGGCCAATTCATGAAAGCTACTCTGAGCCCCTTCTTCTTCCATCTGTTCAGCTTGTTATAGTTCTGTATTTCATCTTTACGTTTGTTGTACTCAGCGTCTCGTAGTAAAGTTTGTATCATCTCTTGTACTTCAACATACGTCGGTTCAATGTTGTTGATCCTCACTTGAGCTGGGTCTCGTTCTAATTCGTAAGATATCCTTTCCATTATCTGTTCTGTCATTGATATTGCTTCTAATGTTCCTGTGAATTAAGATTTTATTATTTAATTAAACTTCATTGTTTTATGTTGTAAATAACATAAAACAATGAAGTTTAATTAATTTATAGGATAAATCCTATTCAGTATATTTTCGATATTATTTTTCTATTGAGTTAAATTAAAATAGCAGATTTTATATTATGATTGATTTAGTTTAGTTATATTTCGACACCAAATCCCTTCCATATTCCAATTTGAATACTTAATTAAATTATGGGTAGAAAAATATTAATAACAAGCGTAGCGAAATCTTTAAGATGCAAGTAAATTTATTACCTGGTGATCTAGCAAAGGTATTGGAAGGTGTATCCGTAGTAACGTTGAATATCTTGTACTGCCAGCGCCGGTTGTCGTAGCAGTTCCTAATACCGGGCGGCACCAGAAGCGTGATTGCGTCACTCACCACGTACCCATTGTCTTCATACATATGGTACTCCAAATATTGGATCTGTCCGGAATTACTGACGCCAACCTGTGCAAGAACATTATGGAAAAGTATATTAACCCATCTGTAGACAAAATAGAAACAATTTAAGTATGTTTATCCTTAAAACAATAATAGCTAGTATCCGCAAACAAATAGTAAAACTAATTTGTTTACGGAAACTGTTCAAAATAAAAATTGATGTGTTCAGTTTCTTTTTTTATGATTGTCTCTAGTTTAGTTAAAAACATAAAATAACGGCTTTCCGTTAACGTTCGTTCTATGGTTGAACGTAAATAAGTATATAACGCCAAGATTATGTTTTAGTAAACACCAAAGTGGTGCTATAAAACAAAATAAAAAGCCTGTTGCGTCTTATGCGTTGCTGATCACAAAGCAAGAAACTATATTGAAACCGCCACCTCACAACAGTATTACAGCTAGACATAAAGGCTGTGGTGGGACTGCAACGCCTGAATTTACCGTCATAGTCTTTAAATCAGATCACTGCACCAAAAATATTTACAAAATCAATTACTTCAAAGTCTCGTGTGCAGGGCAGGCGTTTACCGACCACTCTCAAGTTAGCTTGGATGCTCATCACAAATCGGCAGGGCCGGTCCATTTTGTAGGTGACTAGGGCACATGCGGCTCCTATGTGGTTGGGACGGGATATCTTCGCCCCATATGCACCGCCACATCGAGGTACTGATAAGTTTAACCTGGAAAATATGTTGATGATATATAAGAAATCAATGGAAAAGATAAAAAGTTATGTTCTGATACCTGCCTTGGCTAATTCTTTAACATTAAATCTTTCTTACCTGTTTTGCGGTATATTTAGTACTTCAGATAGACCGATATGGAAAGAATCCAACCACTGTGTGCTAGCCACCACATCTATTCCATCTTCACTAGGTCTGGTGACCGTAGTTTGAGTCTCCATGTGATAAAAGTACTGCGCGTAGATTTCGTCGGTACCCTTGAGAACTCTCTGCACGTTCAAACCTCTGTCTCTAGCAGGGAAAACCATAAACAATGTGATACGATCCGGCTCTCTTTCTCTGACATCCTTTATCGTCAATATAGGCCTTTTCTTATCTACTTTATAGTTAATTTTGACCAACAAAGCTGCTCGGTTTGCTAGTTTTTCTGTTTCAGCAACAATAACCCCTAAGGGTTGGTCATAGTATTTAATATACTTTTCAACGAAGACTTCTTCTGGCGTCATTTGAGAAGGTACTTTTTGGGACAGAAACGAGTTTTTTCCAGGGATATCTTTGGCTGAGAAGAATGCTAAAACACCGGGTATACTCTGAAAATATTACAAAAAAAATTTATTGGCAATGGTAAAGTCCTTTCACTGCTATTTGCCTTCTGACTGCAACTCATCAACAACCTTCTAGCAATGAGAATAAAGGTCACTGCGATGCAAAGTCAAAGGTAATCTTTGAAAGGACTGTATTATTATTCCTTTGGCCTTCTTTAATCTTGTTGTAACACTTTAATAATTATAAACGTCGCCATAAGTTAAATAATGACAGTAAATGATTAACACCTTCTTAACATCACCAAAAATAACATCATGCCTGTAAACCTCGTTGGAGTAGGCAGAGATGTATCTATAGTACCTACACCCAAGTCTCTGGTATACGTACATACATTCTCTTAAATGTACATATTTTGACGTTTAGACGTTTCTTAACTTCAAGCAACTTTAATAAATAATCCCATCATTTTTATATATATAAGATTAAGTTTTGTGGTACTCACCAAAGCTGGTGTAGCATCAATACTCTCCACCTCACCAGTGCATATATCTGACGTCACAAACGCACAGTAAACCTCCCTAGGTTCTGTGGGTAAGTCATTGCTATACTTCGCTTCCCCTGCACACTGTATCAACGACTCAATCTTCGGCATTGGTTCGTTGACTGGCCATATTATGGGGTTCGTGTCATAGACTTCGGAGCCCTTCGATAGTGGTCGTGTCTTCCTAAAGTCTCTCGCTCCTGAACGATACCATGGCTTTAGGCGTTGTTTGGGTATCAGAACAAGCAAACCCTGAAAGAGGATTTAAATATGTATAAACAGGGCATGGAACCGGTACCAAAAGTACAGGTTCTGTATCGGTACTTAGCGGTTCTTGACATTTTTGGACCTCGGTACTGTTTCCAGATGGGTACTGGTATTCCACCTAAAAAATACCGGTACAAATTCACTTACTCGGCACACACCACAAATCTCATATTTATTTGTTCCAGGAACCTCGTATGGTTGGTAACCTAAGTTATTTGTCTAATGCCTATTAACTATCCTTTTAACGTACTATATCAGATTTCTCACAAACTTACGGAAATATTGTTCCGGTACCGGGACAGTAAAGATACTCATTAGAAATACTAATAGTACAGGTACTACGTCTGGTACCGATACCAATGGTACATGTACTACTCCACTAAACACTTCCTCTCTCCTTAAACATCATCATTACATTTAGTTTCCTTGCTTTTGTTTCATGTTTATCTATCTATCTATATTATATTATATATATTATATATAAATATATATATATAAATGAATCCCTATTTCCCTTGGTTACGCCATCACGCGTGAACGGCTGGACCGATTTCACTTTTTTTTGTGTTCGTTATTGTCAGGAGAAGGATCTTATGAAATAAAAAAATAAGGAAGTTGATCGGAACGTTACAAAATTTAAGAAAACTTAACGCCAATATTAATTTTACAAAACTGTCAGTTGTTTGAAATAATTGTCAGCGATTGATAGAATGCGCGCTGCAAATATTGTTTAACACAGATGGATCGGTTGATAAATGAGTAGATAGTTTTAGTTTTAGTGAATACTCAAAACTAAAACTAAACGACATATGACATTCATAGTTAAGACAGGACAACGTCTGTCGGGTCAGCTTGTTATTTTATATATTCCCCTTTATTTATAAACGTTGCTTCAAGTTAAATAGTGATTAGCGAATGTTTTACCATAATATTTTGATGTTTAAACGCCTTTTAACATTATGCAATGTTTATAAATAAACCCCCTTATCTGTAGAAAATTATATGTTTTATGTATGTATTTTTTGAATATGTAAATGGTACGCCACTGACTACCTGCATTATTGTCTCTCCTTCTCCCTTGAATCCAGTAAAAGATCGATTTTAGCGATAAGACCCTACCCTTTAGATTTCTCATACACTCAGCTGTTTCTTGTCACATTCCAGGTGCCATTTGGGGAATTTTTCAATATGATGACCCGCGGAGCCACTGTTCGTGACATGAGTGACAAACTGAAAGCAGCACTGATGGAGCTGGAGGCATCAAAAACTGAATGCCTCCAGCTGCTCCAGGAAAGAGAGGACAGTGAGATCGAAGTCAAGAGAATTAATGACAAAAACACTCAACTCAAGAGTCAGAAGATGTAGAACTTCACACCCAGTGTGCTACTGACATACTTGACCAGCATCACCATCTCCGTCAACTAGTGTCAGACTTCCAACAATGCAGTGACACTCATGACCACGCACTGAAACGCATATCAGGCCTTGAAGCAGAATTATACCAGGCACACAACACCATTTCGACCATCAACTCTCTGAAAGCCAGCAAACAGGTTGCCAACACCGATAACCTTTTCAACGAGCTGGTTGGTAGTGTATCCGGACTGCAGTATGAGAAGCCCTCCGTTGCCATAGACCGGACTGGGGACGATACCTTAACTAGTTGTCCAATTCTAACTAGTCTTAATAAAATTAAGAAATATATTAAAATCAGTAAAAATATTAAGAAGTATAAGAAACTCTTGAAGAAACAAAGTGTTTATAAGTTTAACATTAAGCTTAGGAAAGAATGTCTCAGCTTACAAAATCAACTTAATTTATGTAATAATAAGTTGGAAACTAGCAGGCAAATGTATGATGTTGACATACAAAACCTTCAAAAGGAATTAATGAGCAGGGAAAATACACTTAAGGAAATATCTTGTAAGTATGAGGCTAGTCAACAAATGTTAAGCAAGCGCTTGCAGGAAGCCTGTGAGTTGGTGGACCTGGTGAAGTACAATACAGAGAGGTACGAGTCACTGACAAACAATCTCACCTGTAGTAATTGTGCTCCCACTCCGCCACCTCTCATGTCACAGCATGTTGTTCCTGCCGCTTCACACATTTTAACTCATACTTTTAAAATGGTCAATCCCACTCAAAGTAACGTTTTGGTATATTCTGATAGATTAGGAGCAGTTTTTGGATCATTGTTAAATAACCGCTCTAAACATACCATAGTAAGCTGTTGTTACCATAACCTGCATTTTAATGAGCTTGTTCATAAAATAAAACATACACAAATGAATGAGCAAACTACTGTAGTTCTTTTAATTGGAAACAGTCTGAGCTTAACTAAAAGGGACATAGTTAATGGTATTGAAACCCTACTTAAATTAAAAAAATTAAAAAAAATTAATATTATGTGCGTTGCCATATTCAGATAATTTGAATGCCGAAGAAAATGATTACATTTTTAGTTTAAACAACTTAATGCATGTTTTGATATGTCGTCATAGTGACCGTTTATTGTATTTGGATACTAACAATTTTGTTAGAGATTTTGTATTGATTCGGGAACATATGTTTCTTCCCAAGAAAAGTCAACATGTATTAGCTACTTTATTAGCTTACAATATACACGCAGTTTTTGATAATTTAACTGAGACTAGGTTAAGTGACGAAACAGTATAATCTAGTACTTCTAATAATACTGTAATTGAATCTTTAATCTTTTAGAGTCGACAAAAGAGAAGCATAATACTTATATTACTATATATATACTAATATATATAATATATACTAATAATATTACTATATCACCAAAATATAAATCGCTTCTCTGGCAAAATTCTAGACGTCGAAATGTTAATAGATAAATATCATATGGATATCTTATGTTTTTGTGAAACCTGGTTAAAACCGGATAGGATGCTGTTTAATGTAAATATTTTTTCAGTTGCCAGTGCATTCAACAGGTCCTCAATAGGGGGTGGTACCTTGATATTGTGTAATAGTTGTTTTAGACATAAGGAAAGAAAGGATATCACTGCTTGCTCTGTTGATCGCTTATGTGAGGTAGCATCTGCAGAAGTTGAAGGCCATATTTTCTTATGTGTTTATAGACCACCAGCCTCAAACTTGTCATCATTTTTGATCATTATGGAAGAAATACTAAGTAAAGTTTTTAAAGATAATAAATTAGTTTTTGCTTGTGGTGATCTAAATATTGATCTATTAGTTAATTCACAGGAAAAAAGTAAGCTAATCTCATTACTTAAATCATTCAATTTAAAATGTATATTTAATGAAGCACCTAGAATAACAGCAACCTCAGCTTCGTGCATAGACAATGTATTTACTAATTGTAAAATAAAAGACTCATCCTTAATTAGTTGCGTCAGGTCTGACCATACTGGTCAACTTGTATCGTTTGACTTAGATAAAAAGCTACACTTAGATAAAACCGTTGAATTAAGACCTTTATCTAAAAATAAATTGAAAATGTTTAATAATAATGTTCTTAGCAATCTTTCAACAGCTAGTTTTGATTCACAAGACCCAAATATAAACTACTGTACACTATTTTCTACAGTATGCCAAGAATTCAATAAAGCATGTCCTGTAAAAAAAGTTAGAATCAATAGTAAACCAAAATTTAGTGAATGGGCCACTGCTGGCATTAGAAAAAGCAGAGATATTTTATATAATTTGTATCACGAAAAATCATTGACTTCTGATCAAACCCTTCATGATTATGTAAAAAAATATTCTAAGGTATTCAAAAGAGTCTGCGCTCAAGCTAAATCTAAATTAATAAGTAACAAAATTAGTATTTCTAATAATAAAATAAAAGCTGTGTGGCAGGTAATTAACAAAGAAACTGGAAACACAAAACAGCGAGATCAGAATGAATGGTCTCTAAAAATTGATAATGAAACCATTTCAGATAAGTTAAAAGTTGCTGAGACACTAGAGCATTTCTTTACCAACATCCCAATAGAGGTTACGAAATTTCTCCCCTCATCATCTATATTAGCTGAATCACTCCTCAAATAAAACTTCAGTAAGGACATTCCAAGTTTTGAATTCAAGCCCATTTCTATTGTCACAATTAAAAAAGCATTCAATATTTACTATTTCAAGATTTACTTATTGTGCCCTCGACTAGGCTCCAAGAAATTAGTAATTCATTTAAGTGCCAAAGTATACGTTTTTACAACAAACTCCCAAGTCTTGTTAAAGAACTGAGCCTCAATAAATTTAAATCATTTATTAAACAGAAACTCTGTCAAAAAGGTTTCTATAAAGTTAAAAATTACTTGGATGACAAAAAGGCTTGGGATTAATTAAGCTACTTCAATGTACCCCCAAGCAACAATCCATTTTATACTGTGATTATGTGTTTTAGAATTAATAATGTCATTTTTATTGAATTACATGACATAACATATTATGATTTTTTGATAACATTTAAAGAGAAACCTGTCTGTGAATGTGAGTAGCATGCAGGCTAGATGAAATACATGATATTCATTTTAATATTGTGAATGTGAAGACTATGTGGGTCATTGTTGGTTTTTTTTTTTTTTTTCCTTTCAGGTAGTTTTAATCTTAGTCTGGCAGTTTGAGTAATTTATGTGGCCTACCCAAATGTCCTTTCTTTGGTATTGTGCGTTGAATCGTTGAGCTCCTTAAGTTCTGAGTTGAGCTGCACGATTACTGACAAATGCGTGCACTGACTGGACAGGTCCACTCAATCTGTGTGGTTTTTCCTCAAAATACCATTTCAGACAAATCTACATGGTCTTCACATGATCTGACCAAGATTATGTTTGGACTTTAAAAGAGACTGTGACCTCTGAGTTTGTTTTGGCCTTTCTTCTCAGAGTAGTCAGATAGGAAACGCCGACCTCATCTAGTTTTAAAAATATGATTGACGTGTAAAAGTGTTTGTACAAACCTATTTACAGAAATAAAATCATTTATCATTTAAAAGTCTTAACATAAAAAACACTGAAGACTTACGGGGGATTTCCGTTAAGGTTCTAGTAGATATCATTGACACAATTGCCCCTGTATTAGCAGGCATATTTAATCAATGTTTAGACAGCGGTACGTTTCCTAATTTAATGAAATATAGTAATGTAGTACCAATTTTCAAAACAGGTAGTAAGGGTGATCCCTCTAATTATAGATCTATATCTATGCTACCAGCATTGAGTAAAATCTATGAAAAAATCATGCTAGACCAGATGTTGTCACATTTTAACTCAAATGGGATTTTACATAGTCGCCAATTTGGTTTCACGAAAGGTAGGTCGACGACTGACGCGGGAGTAAAACTCATCAGTCACATATTGGAATCCTAGGAGAAGTCCCAGGATGCGATTGGCACTTTCTGTGACCTCTCAAAAACGTTTGACTGCGTTGACCACAATACACTGATCTGTAAATTACACCACTACGGAATTCGTGGACAAGCTGCTGATCTTGTTCTTTCCTATCTATCAAACAGGCAGCAAAAAGTAAACGTTAACATTGCGACGTCCTCGGGGTCCTTAGTTAAGATGGGCGTACCTCAAGGTTCAATTCTTGGCCCTTCCCTATTTCTAGTTTATATTAATGACCTGCCTTACATGATGGCTAACTTATCGGAAATAATTTTATTCGCTGATGACACTTCTCTTATTTTTTAAATAGATAGAAAAGATACGGATGTCTTACATGCGAACGATAGTCTGGCGGTGCTTTCGAAATGGTTCGCAGCAAATAATCTTCTACTTAATGCGAACAAAAATAAATGTCTTAAGTTTTCATTACCAAATGTACCCCAAGTGGGTCTAAATTTAAAACTTGATGGCAAGGAAATAGATGTTATTACGGAAACTGTATTTCTAGGAATTACTTTAGATTAAATATTTCAATGGGGTGCCCACATTAGAGCTCTTTCAGGTAGATTAAGTTCAGCTGCATATGCAGTAAGAAAAATAAGGCAGTTGACTGATATAGCCACTTCTAGGTTAGTATACTTTGCTTATTTCCACAGTATCATGTATTATGGTGTTCTGCTGTGGGGATCGGCAGCTGACGTAGATTCAATTTTCATTTTACAAAAGAGGACAATCCGCGCGATCTATAAAATGGGTCCGCGCGAGTCTCTTAGAAACAAATTCAAAGAAATTGATATACTAACTCGGCCTTAGAAAGTATTTTGTATGTTCGCAAAAACTTAGGACTTTTCAAGATCAGAAGCGATTTCCATAATATAAATACACGTAGCAAAAATTAAATTGTAATACCCAAATTTAGATTAACTAAAACAAGCAAGTCATTTCTCTTATACAGTATCCGCTTTTATAACAAGTTGCCAAAATCAGTTACAGAACTTAGCCATGGAAAGTTCAGAACCCACATCAAACGTCTATTAATCAAAAATGCATATATTATAACATTAACGACTACGTTGAAGACAAGGAAGTTTGGCAATAATTCCTTCTGCAAATGTGGCTTCCCTGGTATTCTTCCTTCATTAGCGGCATCACTAAGTAAATGTATATTACATACATAATCAGCCTATAATGTTCCCACTGCTGGGACACAGGCCTCCTCTCTTTTTGAAAGGGAATGGGCGGTAATCTACCACGCGGGCCCAGTGCGGGTTGGTAGATGTCACATGTCTTCGAATGTTTGGTTCTAGGACATGCCGGTTTCCTCACGATGTTTTCCTTCACCGTTTTGAGAGCAGTGGTGATGAAATTATTTACACAAAGTAAAGCGCCTGCCTGGGTTCGAACCCACAACCTACAACTCGTAAGTCGGGGCCGATACCACTGCTCTAATGTATATTAACTGTTCCCAAATTACAAGTTTTTTGGTTCTTTTTACTTACTTCTTTGACATAATCTCATTATTTGACATTATATACTTTGGATTCTTATTTCAACTCCTTATTTATGGCTTTTGTGGATAGGATTTTGATTCCGATTTGTTTCAGTAGTAATGGCAATCATGTCATTTAGTCTAAATAGGCTTTCATTTTTATATAGATTCTTTTATATTTTGTGAATGTGAGAAAGTTGTAGACCTAACTTGTAGACTAGATTTGTGGACCTTTTTATATTTTCCTCCTCCTCCCATATCTATCAACACTGTAATTGGAAACATTGTAAAAGTCCCTTATTTTTAAAAGAGTAACCGTGGAGTTTCTTGCCGGCTCTTCTCCATAGGAAACAACCAATTGGAACCGTGCACCTAGCTTCTGACTTTTCATAAGTGCCCATGTTGGTTTATGTGAATAAAATATTTTGATTTGATTTGAAGACCACCCATTATGACACCTTAGTTAAAATTTCTACATTTATATGTGTAATTTTTATGGTTTACATAATAAAGAGTATTCTATTCTACTCTACTCTGGTACTGGTATCACACCAAGGCCAATGGTACTGGTTGCCAAAAATACCATTATTTCAAGCCCGCAATATAAGTAACATTATCCACAATGCTGTTTTTGAGTAGGTACACCTATATATGTCGCACTTACGTGCTGCAGCTGAAAATGAGCATCAGGTGCACCTAGTGTTGCCATCTCACACAGAAGCATTATTTTCTTTCTGTTTTTAATAGTTAAAGGTATTTTTGGTTACACTTATTTTCTTGTGCTAATCAACGCATATTCTTTCTTTATTTTAAGTCATCATAGGCAGAACAAGAAGAGGTACATGTGGTGTAACATTACTTACTTTATAAAACAATCCAAGAGCACATTTCTTCCTATATGCCGGTTTCATTTCACCAGCAATTTCTTCAACTATCAATTCTCCTTCCAATATCTTGAGTGCTTGTTGCAGAACTTCGTTGGTGAATATCTTCTTCGTGTGAAGGAACTTCTCTGTTTCATTGGCATGGACGAATTTTGCCGAAAGTCCTCCAATCACAATTCTAGCTGATAAGACAACGTCTTCGTTGGGTTCATCGAATTCGTACAAGAATGCTGCATTTACTTGAGCGTGCGCATTTTGAGCTCGAGGCATGATCTGGAAATTAGTTAAACTGTGGTATAACATCAATATACCTACATAACTTAACGCCAGCCTTATCAAGGGGTATCGTATTACCCAGTAACTGGGTTGTGGAGGTCAGATAGGCAGTCGCTCCATATAAAATACTGGTATTCAGCTGCATCTGGTTAGACTGGAAGCCGACCCCAACATAGTTGGGAACAGGCAGGCAGATAATGATGATGATGAACTTAACGCCTGCATTCCTCGAAGGGTTCGGCAGAAGTGTATGTATAGTAACACCCACATTTCGCCTGGTATGTTTATATTCTATGTAGTTTAGGGGCAAGCTTATTGCCATAAACCGGGTACTCCAGGTGAAATCTAGACTCCTGGATGCTACTGGCACAATTCTTAACGGAAAAACCCAATAACATTTTGCCCGACCTAGTAATCGAACCCAGGACTAATATTGAAACAGTTTTTGTATTTTGTCGACTCCAATATAACCAAGGCTACCCAGAAAGTTGTAGATACGGGGACGAGAAAATCGTAGCAGATGGCGTTCTGTAGTTTATGCATCAGTGAGTATGTGGTGTATGTAGGCTGTTAAGATTTTATAAACCACGATGAGTACCTAGTTTAATTTTGTTACATGACGTACCTTGAAAGACACGAATTGGTAACGATGAGAATACGGCGGTATCTTTACATGGGTTATTACTCTCCCTTTCATATCCAGAGCCAGGAATTCCTCAGGAGTCACCTCCACTGATGACCCTTTGTGAACTAAAATATTTAATACCGATTAAGCACTTAATAATTGTACTAATATGGTGTGACCATATACAGCCAATCGAGATAAGAGGAAGGATAAAATGCAGTGGAACAAGTAAGGCTAACAATAGTAACTAAATGGATTAGAAATGAATAAAGTATACAATTAAATATTTTCATTGAGAGGTTTTTATTTCTTACCAATAACCAAAGTAGCTCCTACTGTCTCAAATAACAAGAAAATATCCGAAGAAAATGTTGGCAGACGATGTTTTGACATTAGATTTCCAGCAACAGTACCAATCTAAAACAATACAACAAATGTACAAGGGAAAAAAATTGTCTCGATAAATACGCAATATTCGATCTACTTTTCGTCGTAAGATTAAGTCTCCAATCTGGTAATAGTATCTAGACGCAAAACCACGACGTCGACGAAAAAATACAAGTGGGAAAGAGTGTAGTAGTTAGTACAGAATGGAAAGTAAGTCAAATTCTTAGTTCACAATATTCCCCCGTATTTATAAACATTGTATACAATAAAAACTTACATTTCTAACAGGTATATGAGCGACCAAGTCTAAATGTTCATAAAGCTTGTAAAGGTATTGGAACTCCTCGTGCACTTTAGACACATTCTTGAACAACTCCATTAGATTAGTCAGGGTTATACCAGCACCGAATATCAAGTTCTGATCTAAGTAATATCCTGTAAGGTCCTTAATTGGCTTGATATCTATAAGAACCCTTGGGAACACTAGGATTGGCACAGCACCTGAAAAAATTGTAATAGTATTTAGTATTTTTATGCTCTGCAGGATGCGAGACCGGTCAAATATACGCTTGTGGGAGGCCTTTGTCCAGCTATGAACGTATATTGGCTGAAATGAATATGATACGCTTTAGGTTTAGATGATGATTCAACAGATATTTAAATACACCCACCTCTTCCCGTATTACCGTTAACCAACATATAGGAATCATATCCCTCAGAATCCAATACAGTAAATATATCAGCAATTTCGTTGACCCTATACCATACATGGCCATCTTTAAGACCAATCTTCTTTATTCGTGAAGGTTCTGCATCACTCTGGTTGACTATACACCAGTTTTTATCACATTTGTGGCAATCTTCTTTGTCTTTGCAGATTTTTAGATCTTCTATGTCTTCAATTTTTGGTGGAGGTTTAGGAGCATCTTTGGCGAAACTTTTGAATGCGTCCAGAATTGGCCTGTTACCTGTACATCGGCAGGTGTTGCTTCCAAAAGAATTTTCTATCTCATACTCAGTTAAGTCATAATGGTTTGCTTCCAGAATGCTGAAAAATATTTTACAATAATTACTGTTACTTCGCTGAATGAATCCAGACATAATATCGTAAAGTGTCAACATTATTTATATTATTTAATTATTATTGCAATGTTATTGTTATTAGACCGCCCATTGCCAAATGTTAGAAGTTGCGAATGTGACATCATATTGAATGGAGAAAAACTAAAATTTGTTAATCAGACGGTTTTCCTGGGAATCACGCTAGAGGAGAAATTACAATGGGAACCCCATATAACATCTCTTGCGGGGCGGTTAAGCTCGACCGCTTATGCTGTTAGGAAGATAAGACAGTTAACAGATGTAGAAACCGCGCGTTTGGTCTATTTTAGCTACTTCCACAGCATTATGTCATATATGGCATTTTACTGTGGAGTCGGACTGCTGACATTGAATCCATTTTCATTTTGCAAAAGAGAGCTGTCAGGGCTATTTACGATCTACGTCGTTGCGAATCTCATAACGAACTATTTAAAAGGATTAATATTATGACGGTGCCTTGTCAATTCATTTATGAAAATATTATGTATGTAAGAAAAAAACTACCTTTTTAATAAAATAAGTGATAGACATAATTTTAATACTAGAAATAAAGATAAAATAGATGAAACATTTTTTAGATTATCTAAAGTACTCTTATCTTTTATGGGGTAAAATACCTTGTGATATATTGCAATTAAATGAAAGAAAATTCAAAACTCATATTAAAAGAACACTTTGTAAACAAGCATATTACAAATTAGAGGATTATATCCTAGCTAAGAATGCTTGGAAACATGCTGGTCCTGCTCCATAGGACAAATGATAAATGACAAATGATAAATGATTTTATTTCTGTAAGTAGGTTTATACAAACACTTTTACACGTCAATCATATTTTTAAAACTAGATGAGGTCGGCGTTTCCTATCTGACTACTCTGATAAGAAAGGCCGAAACAAACTCAGAGGTCACAGTCTCTTTTAAAGTCCAGACATAATCTTGGTCAGATCATGTGAAGACCATGTAGATTTATGTCTGAAATGGTCTTTTGAGGAAAAACCACACAGAATGAGTGGACCTGTCCAGTCAGTGCACGCATTTGTCACTAATCGTGGAGCTCAAGTCAGAACACAAAGAGCTCAACCACTCGACGAACAATACCAAAGAAAGGACATTTGGGTAGGCCGCTTAAAGCACTCAAACTGCCGGCCGGATTATCATTGAAACTACCTGAGAAAGTGAAAAAAAATTAAATAAAAAATAAAAGTTACCTACATAGTCCTCACATTCACAATTCATAAATAATATTACTATACTTCACAAAGTAAATTGTCATGAAATTGTATATAATTATAATAATTATCAAAGTGTCAAAATTTATGTAAAATAAAAAACTAAAAAAATATAGCAAAAATAAAAAATAACAAAAAAAAATAAAAACATTCAGTATCCAAAAATTGGAGCAACTCAATCCCAAGCCTTTTTGTCCTCAATATAATCCTTAACGGTATAAAAAGCTTTCTGGCACAACTTACGTTGAATTAATGATTTGAATTTATTAAGGCTTAGATCTTGAACGTGAGTTGGAAGTTTATTATAAAAGCGTATACATTGACACCTGAACGAGCCGCCTATTTTTTTTGAGCCTTGTTGTAGGTACAACGAATTTGTGTTTATTCCTAGTATTTATGGGTATCACTGTATTTTTTAAACAATTTTATAACACAATCTAGAGTCTAGACAAAATCAAAGTGGTTGCTAATTTAATTGTATAATTTATAATTTTTATGGCATTGTTTTTTACATTATCTAACTACTTTAACTCACACACAAAATTATTACTTGTGAAATTTTGAAAAATCATTTACTTTCAATATTTGTAAATATGTACATGCACCATGTATCTATCTCATAATTAATGTACCTGTCATGCGTTACATTTCATTATTTTTACCTTTTGTGGTATAGTAATTTTATTCTAGGTGCATCGTCTTCATATATAATTAATGTATACCTAATATTGTAAAACATTTTTAAAAGAGTAACGGTGGAGTTTCTTGCCCATTCGAAACCTTTTGGAAGGGGCCTCTAGAATCAATTCTATTTTGTTTTGTAAATTTTGACGTTCAAAAGTGCCTTTTATGTGCGTATGTATTTGACTTTGACTTTGGCATTGTACACTAGTTTTAAGCATATTTGTCCTTTATTGTGTGGTGTATAATAAAATGTTAAATAAATGTTTTCTTTCTCGTAAAAACATAGTTTTTGTTTAAATAATTGATTAATTATTAATCATTGTCTAAAATTTCTTCTGCTGGGAAAATAAAATCGGTTAAGTCAAATAGACTAAGAGCGAACTCATCCAAGTTCCCGGCCTATTTCCCGAACTGCACTAACCTGTACATGCTCATCACAAACCCTGGGCTGCAGTACCCACACTGGGTGCCGTTGTACTCCGCCAGGGTCTTCTGAACCGGGTGGTACCCTCGCGATCGGTCGCCGATCCCTTCTATCGTGGTCACCTCCCAATCTTGGCATGACGTCACTGATACTAGGCACTGAGAAACAGGCTATGGATATTTATCAAAATATGGGAATGTTATTGTTGAACCTGGATTTACAATTTAGTTAATCGGTTTAAGCCTGATAACATCATCATCACGTCTTAACGAGGGATACGGCTTACTGCAACTTATAAGGATGGGCAAATTAGCGGGGAATCGCAGCGTAGGCCGAAGAAAATAGTCCTGGCTGAGGAATATTCACAAGTGAAATGGAGTTACTAGTGCCGTTGATCTGTTCCAACTTCAAAAATGACAATTATAAATACGGTAAACTTTTAGTAATTGGAGACGCCTCAGAAGAAGACGGTTACTTCTACTCCTTATCTGATCTTATAATATGAAAAAATCCAATGTGTTGCCATTCCTGTAGAGCAGGCATGCGTGAACAAGCGTGCAAGCATACCAAGGACGTCCAAAAGTGCGTTGGGCTGCCGATATCGTCACACTCGCGGGAAACACCTGGATGAGGGAATGCACGGAAACGGAAAGTATAACTAAAAAGGAAAGGTGTGCCTTTGCCCAGCAGTGGGTGATTACAGGCTGACATGTTGAAGCATGCAATGTATTTATAGTGTGTCCGGTCATGGACTAGCGATATTTTAGGTACCTACTTATATTACGACTATTTGAATACACAAATACACTACACTCTGAGGTCCAATCCACTTCCCCTGTATGCGGCAGCTTTTTTTTTTCGGAGATATTCTTTACGTGTGTTCGAAAAAAAGCGGATTTTCGGATGGTAACAATATTGTCTATCGTTTACATAACGGAACAATGGATTCACATTTTCGTAACATAAAAAAATTAACTCTTATTAAATTACTGCAAAAACAACCCGTATGGCCATTTTTTTTTACCAGTTTGACAAATTTTGAGCTAAGCTACAATACAACATTAAATTTACAACTGTATGTCTAGGGGAGTAAGCCTAAAACGGGTATGCATTTTAAATTGCGCGCCGTTATTGCTAGTGAGAATGTGTGCGTGCAGGGCAGGGCTCTGCCGCTCACCAATCGACCAATCACAGGCAGTCGGCGCTCTTCTCTGCTGGACTTGAGTTCACGGTAAGACAAAAACAAAGTTTTTTGATATTTTCACAAAAAAAAAACGAGTTAGGCACATTACTTTTGTATACCTACTCGAAAATTGTCTACGATTATGTTGTTACTAGTTTTGTGTTACTATTAAACAATAAATAGTCATTTTATTTTTGCAATAGGTGGGCGTATATTATTTCGGTTTTAAGGTTATGAGTCTATTGAAAAAAATACAAAAAGGGTATAGCAAAAAGGGTATGGTTGACCATACCCAATTTAACCTGTACAATATCATTGAGTGTTTATTAGTTCTTTTACTTTTTAGTTAATTTTACTTTTGCTAATGGTTAATAAATATAAAAGAAAGACAGCAAATGCATCGTGGGATCAGAGAGTTATGGAGCTTGCGATAGAAGAAGCTCTCAAAACTTCCGTCAATAGTGCAGCCAAAAAATATGGCTTCAACCTTTCGACTTTACAGAAACATGTAAATAAGGGTTCTCCAAAAATGTCATAGGGAGATTTAGAACAGTTTTTACAGCAGCTCAAAACACACATACATAACATCACGCATGTATTCCCCGATGGGTTAGGCAAAAATCAGAGCTTATCTATAGTTCTTATGGATAATCTGTTTTTTCTACTGACGAAAACAGAATTCTTGAAACTAGTGTACTAATATGCTGAGAGAAACAATATTACACATCCTTTTAAAAACGGAGCTGCGGGTGAAGATTGGTACGCTGGCTTTAAGATGCGTCATTCTGAAGTTAGTCTGCACCGTCCGACCAACATCAGTTGCACGTGCCAGGCTTGAATAGACCTCAAGTTGAAAGATTTTATGATTTAGCAGAAATGGAAAAGCACAACCTTGATGCAACGCGAATTAACAATGTTGACGAAATCGGTATCCAAACTACAAGCAACAAACCGCCAAGAATCTTATGTAGGTCTAGATAAAAAACCAGTTGGTGTTATATCCAGCGTCAAAAAGCCAAACTGAAGACGGTTGTATGCTGCTGTAATGCAGCAGATTCTTTTGTACCTCCATTTGTTATCTTTGGCCCAAAATGAATGGTAGACAGGCTTTTAGTTGGACTCCACCAGGATCACCAGCTACTCGCAGCGATAATAAACTATCTAACGCGCGCGTACTGAGCGGACGTGTGTTGTGTTCGTTATTGACAATTATTATAGCTACGGGTGAAATGTCGCGGAACTGTAGTGGTTGTTGTGAGGATATTGCAGCTGGATGCTGTTTATTAAGTGCACTAAAATGAACTGCAACAAAGTATATGATTTGAAGTGTATTGGTATACCTACAGAGGAATTTGAAAGTTTGACCCACGATTATAAAGAAAAGTGGGTAGGCCCTGAGTGTGTTTGTTCGCAACGAAATCCTATTGGCAGTGCAGGTACTCCTGCAAGTCCTGGATCTGGAGTTGAGAACACCTCTGCTAGCTGCAGTAATGTTAATACTAAGCGCGGCAATCGCTAGAAGATCGCCGAACAACCGAGGGTAGCAGAAACAGAGAGTAACCTAATGGAATTTATTAAGGAGTTTCGGTCTGAGGTACAGTTAAGCTTTGAATTGCAAACTAAGGCAATGAACAACCTGCAAGCAGTATGCAATTGCACGGACAATAAGCTACGAGAATTGCGTGCGTATGTACAAGTACTCGAAGGAAAAGTTGCTCGGGTAGTTTCATTAGAAAAACAACTTGATGAACAAATTATGCGAAATCAGCAGCTAGAACAACAGGTTAACAATTTTAAAATGCCGATGCCGATGGAACAGACTGAAATTACAAAAGACGTGGAGGTAGAAAAGAAGAAAGATGATAAAGAAGAGTGGAATATAGGACCTACTCGAACATTTGCAGCGGCAACTAAAAAAAAACAAAATCGGGTAATTAGAAATAAAGTTCTGACAAAAGAATGTGTGGCCACGAAACCATCAGACAAAGAAGGAATCGAAAACAGTGTTGTTGTAAAGGCGATAAACGGACCAGAAAATTGAAGGAATCAGTCTGGGAAAATTGCAGAAACAGAGGAGTTAGCATCTCAAAAGGAAGGAAACTGGATAACAGTAAATAAGAAAAAAAATAGATATCCAAACACTGAAGTAAAAAGAGCACGAGTGCAGTAGACATAAAGGGAACTGAACGTAGAAAGTTTTTGCTTGTATGGCGCCTTTGTAAGGAAACTACAGTAGAAAACTTGGAAAAATACGTGAAGAATATGTGTGGATCGTTAGTACCAGTCACGGTAGAAATAATAAAACATAAGACTGAAAGGGATTATGCTTCTTTTATCATTGGTGTACCTGAAAGCAGTTATTATACCTTATGTCAATCGGAAAATTGAACATTGAATACTGTGAATGAGTGTGGTTTCGTAGAACAACCAAAAAACCATAAAATAACTAGCACAGCTATTGAGATTTACTACCAAAACGTGAGAGAGGTTTGCGTACAAAATTAGAAGAGTTCTATGCAGGTGTGTCATCTTCGGAAGCAGATTTGTTCGCCATTACTGAAACAGGCTGCAACAAATCTATTTGTGACGCAGAAATAGTGCCCCCTGGTTATACTGCGCTACGATCGCGCGGACGGACGAAAGCAGGGCGGCGCGTGTCTCGTGGCCACACCGCGTTTAGAACTGCGGCGAGTGTCCGGCCCGAGCGACGTCAACATTGATGATAAAGTGTTCAACTGGTTTGTGCTACCGTTTATTTACAAAGTAGACTTATATTTTTATTGTGTGTTACTTACATTCCGCCAAACAGTTGTGAGAACGAGTATATGATATTGTTTAGGATTATAGAACAGCTGTGTAGTAAATATAGTGATATCGTCGTAATTGGTGATTTCAATATGCATTCTTGTTCGATAAACGTATGTAATTATTTTGAATACTTTTTATCATATTGTGGATTTACTCAGTGCAACACGATCGTCAATTGTAATAATCGATGGTTGGATTTAGTGTTAAGTACGCTTCTGAAGGGAGAGAGTGTGAAAGTGTGCGGGTCGTGGGTACCCCTCGTGCCTGTGGATGCGTAAGTACCATCCGCCGCTCGACGTTTTCGTCGAACTGCGGGCGCGCCGGGTTGCGGGTTCATTGTCGTACGAGTCGAGCACTGTACCCACAGGTTGGAATTTTAATAAAGCAGATTTTTTAACATTGTATTCATCAATAGCGGCAATTTATTGGACTGATATCTACGACCTTGATTTAGAAATGAGTTTAAATTATTTTTATGAAACAATTAATGCGATAATAGATGACTGCGTTCCCAGAAAACGGCGAAGTCGTGTAAGCTCGAAGTATGTTTACCCCGAGTTTTACACTGCTGAAATAATTCGCAACATACGTTATAAGGCCATTCACCACAAACGGTACAAGGCAAGTAAGAGCCAGAATGATTACGAGGCGTTTGCTCTGTGTAGGGCTAAAGTAAAACAGTTGATTAAATTAGCGCGAGAGCAACATAGCAACAGGATTCAAAATCAACTACAAAAAGACCCAAAATCATTTTGGAACTATGTAAAGGCCAAAAGGGGTAGTAGAAGTCCGCAAAGGATTTTAAAAAACGGGGAGGTTTTGTCGGGTGAGCAATGTGTGAAAGATTTTGCGCAGTACTTTCACTCGGTCTATAGCGCGAGACAGCCCGACTTGAATGTTGCTGCGGCAATAGAAGGGGCGGGTGGTGAGAATGGAGCGGCGCGGATTCATCTGCAGGAATTGCAGTTGAAGGATGTGCAAAGTGCACTTGAAAAACTGAAGCCGAAGAGATCTGCGGGACCGGACGGTATTCCGCCTTACATATTAAGGGACTGTAGATCTGTGCTGGTTGTACCGTTGCTCCATATATATATTAGGTGTCTGAAGGCAGCCGTGTTTCCAGAGAGATGGAAAACCACTCGTGTTGTGCCGGTACCGAAAGGAGGTAGTAACGGCAATGTTAGTGGGTACAGACCTATTGCAGTACTGTCGTCACCGGCTAAAGTGTTGGAGTGCGCTATTCATAACAGCATTTTTATGCAAGTGAGAACGCAACTCTCAGATGCACAGCACGGGTTTAGACCAATGAGGAACACCACCAGTAACTTACTGAGTTACATTGTTCATGTGTTGCCGATTGTAGACAGTGGGGTGCAAGCTGACGCTGCTTACTTCGATTTCAAAAAAGCATTTGACCTGATCGATAATGACGTGTTGCTCAAGAAGTTAGCAGCCGTTGGTTTCACTCCGCACCAACTTCATTTCTTCGCCAGTTACATGAGGGATAGGCAGCAATACGTCGAGTACGAGGGACACAAGTCAGAGCCGTACTTTACGTGGTCTGGTGTAAGCCAAGGGAGTAACCTCAGACCTCTGCAATTTATAATTATGGTAAACGATTTGCCCAAAGTTGTTAAGGATGCAAATTGTTTATTATTTGCAGACAATCTTAAGTTATCCATGGCAGTGAGGGGTGTTGAGGACTGCCAACGCTTACAGAAGGCCATAGATAGCGTAGTTACTTGGAGCAAGGAAAACCTTCTGCAATTCAACGCGCAAAAATGCGTCATCATCACTTTCTCGCGTGCACGCAGTCATATTGTACTACATGATTACAAAATTGATGGGATGCCGATGATCAGGGTTACAGAGGTTAGGGACTTAGGAGTTAGTCTTAACGCGGGGCTAGCGTTTCGTGACCATATAGTCAAGTGCTGTAAAAAGGCCTACAGAAATTTGGGGTTTATGATGCGTACTGTTCGTGGTTTCACAAATATTACGGCGATTATCGCTTTATACAACACTTTGGTGGGAAGCCAATTAGAATGCAACGCAGTCATCTGGGCCCCACATGAGACTAAATATAGTCTCATGTTGGAGCGAATACAAAAAAAAATTGTTAGATTTTTATATTTGAGAATCTATGGAGTATATCCTTTTTACCCGCTTATGTATCCGACCTTGTTTATATTAGGCATGGTTGGATACAGTGAGCTGAGAGTTAGGCGTGAGTTCGCACTTGTCTCTTATTTATTTAAATTAATTAGGGGCAAAATACATCACGCCAACATATTAGAGTTAGTGTGTTTGAATGTGCCCGACAGATATGTGTGGCGGCGACGGCAGCCTCAGCTGCTGGCTGTACCTCGTGGTCGCACAAATCTGTTAAACGAGGCGCCCCTGACGCGAGCGCTTCGCACCCTTAACCTTGTAGCAGAGGAGATAGATATTTTTGCTTGTACACAGAGTGAATTCACAAGGATAACATTGTATGAAATAAGTTTTAGAAAATAAGTTCTTATTATTAAGTTTGCTTCATTATTGCATTGGGTTGTACCTGTAATAATAGTTGTAAGTGATAATAAAATAAATAATTAATGGTTGGATCAATGGACCAGTATTCTTGGAATGGGTGCGGCACTTTGTAGACAACGTCAGGCGAACTCAAGAAAAAAACATATTTTGGTGATGGACAACCATGAGTCCCACAAGTACCTAGGAGCTCCTCTCGCGCTACCTCGGAGCTTAGGAATATGCATCGCAGAATCATGTGCTTTTTGTCTCTCTTAATACGTGTGTGTCTATGGACAATTAAAAAATTACTTCGAGCAGGCAGTTTCTGTGTTCCAACGAACACATGTTGAACGCATTATGTCCCAGTGTGAAGTAGCAAGACTATTTAGTCAAGCATATATGAAGGCTGCGAGTACCCAGAATGCAAAAAAGGATTTTCGTCAGCGGATATGGTCCACGAATAGGAACGTATTTGACGATTCTGATTATATGCCATTAAATTTGAATAACCGACCTGATCATTCCGGTGTTCAAGTGGATACTGAGGCTGATATCTTTTCTCATGAGCTGACTGGCAGACCTGATCCTTCCAGTGTTCCAATGGATACTGAGGCTGATCTAATTTCTCATGAGCCTGAGACAAATTTTGATATTAACAATGAAGACACACAAGACCGCACTGTGTCACCATCTATTCTGGACAGAATCATAGAAAGCCATTAAACCCACAAAACTCCAAAGCCGATAGCAGATGATGAACTAGTGACTCAAAATCCCATTGGGTCCTTAACTACTGATACAAGCAATAGTAAACAAATTATGAATGAGGATATAACTGCAGCATCTCATGTGACTCCAATGGATATTCGGCCATCACCTAAAATGGAATCTAAAAAAATCGCCGGGAGACGTAAAATTAGGAAAGCAGAAATTCTGACAAGCACTCCTATAAAAGACCAGCAAAGGGAAAAAGAACCTAAAAAAGAGAGAAAAAAGAATTGATGCAGCAAAAAGGAATTTAAAGTGATCAAAATAGTCAAAACCTACTACGAGTGCACAAAAGTCTATAACGGAGAGAAAAAAATACAAACTAGGTCCAAAAAATGATAAAAAATGATAAAACCGATTACCGGTGCTTGGTATGCAGCGAACAGAGAGAGATCAGCAGAAGACTGGATTAAGTGGCTCATGAAGCCTACATGTCATACTCTGGCAGAGGTTCGTATTACTGTGACATATGTCATGAATAAGTTAAGTATGATTGAGACTGCAAAATATGTCAGAAAACAAAAACCATTAATATGGCCATATACAATTTTCTTGAAAAAATACATCATAATAGGAAGCCAGTAATGATAATGTACATGGATATGACCAGGGCATTTGACTATGTGGACCATAAAGTACTTTTAACAAAGCTAAATAAATACGGCATCAGAGGTAGAAAACAAATTACTCAGATTAGTCAAGTGGATATTAAATCCAAAACTGAAGTAGTGTACTCGTCTAGCTCTAAAGTTCTTTGTTACGTACGGTGTTCCGCAGGGCTCTGTGGTGGTGCACCAAATGTCCTTATTTGCTGACGATAGCACGGTTATATTTAATACTGGCAGTAATAAAGACATAGAAGATGACATTAACACTAGTCTTAACTAAAACTAAAATTATGAATTTTAAAATTAGACAAAAAAACTCTGTCAAATTCTCAGGTAAACTACAAAGGTGACCATATACTTGAAACAAATGTTACAAAATTTCTCGGACTGCATATTGATAACGATATGTCATAGAGGACTCAAATTGATAATGTGTGTGGGGAACTCAGTAAGTTTTCCTATGCTCTATATTATGCTAGGCAAAATTAAAAAAAAAAAAAAATACGACAGCGCTCTTAGCAGCTTATCATGGATATGTCGCCTCTGCTTTGCGATATGGTCTTATATTTTGGGACAATGCTACTAAGGTAGAGGATGTATTAATAGCACAGAAAAAATGTATTCGAGCTATATGTAAAATAAAAATCGGTGTGAGTTGGTTTGGCACTCAGGAAAATTGATGTGTAAACATGTGAGCTCGCATCAGTTTGGTTTGGGAAAATTGAGGTGTGCATAGCCCCCACCGTGTGGCGCTCTCACACACACATTCACGCGCTCACATGGACAAGGGTTTTACGCTGACGTCATCTGACGCTCGAAGTCTTACGCTTACGCGTCTGACGCTCGAAGTTCCAGCTAGCCCCTACCGTAGACCGAGCGTTAAGATGTTTACACATCAAAAGAACGGATTCATGCAAACCACATTTCAAAAACTTAAAAATATTGACTGTACCATCACTTTATATCTATGAAGCCTGTATCTTTGTAAAAAACAACATGTTTTTATATAAATCTGTCGAAAGTCAACGGCGTTCAAAAAAGTTGCACCTATTATGCACAAAAACCAAATTTCTCTACAACAGTATATATGCAATGGCTCCAAAACTTTATAACAAATTACATGATCAAATTGTATCAAGCAAAAACATGAATGAGTTTTAACGTAAGCTTTTTGAATTCTTGAATGACAAGGGGTATTATTTGGTTTTTTTAAGGGCAGGCGAATGATAATTGCAATGCTTGTAAAAGGCTGCTAAGTCATAAGTACTAACATAAGATAACACCAACATTGTAACACTTAGTTCGCAATAAACGTTTTGACTTTGACTTTGATTCTGTTAATGAATATCTTAATGACAAATTAAAATAATATTATGTAATTTCATATCTGTCTATAATTAAAATGTTACTCCCCTATGACAATGTTATTATTTATTGCCATTTTTATTGCATTTGTTATTGTGCTTATACGGAATTGTGTCTAATTAATTCCTATTTGTTAACCGACTTCACAAAAAGGAGGAGGTTCTCAATTCGTCTGTATGTTTTTTTTTTTTTTTTTTTTTTTTTTTTTTTTTTATGTGTGTTAGCTCATAACTTTTTTCTGGGTGAACCGATTTGGATGATTCTTTTTTTATTTGATAGGTGGTGCTTCACATGTGGTCCCATTTAAATTTGATCAAGGTCGGACCAGTAGTTTTTGAGTTATCCTTAATACTGCATATTTTTTCCACTTAGTTTATATGGATGATGTGCTAATAATTTCCTATCACTGTTATTTACACACCAAGTAGTGGTATACGAATTTTTGTGGGGTAGGTACCGCAACTAAAAAGTGAAAAATAAAAACTTTTTTACAAAAAAACAACCGACTTCTAAAAAAAAACACTAAAAGACGTGAAAAATAACTTTAATTTCGGAAGTCGGTGGCCAAACACGAAAATAAAAAAACCAAAGGCACCGACTTCCGAAATTAAAGTTATTTTTCACGTCTTTTAGTGTTTTTTTTTAGAAGTCGGTTGTTTTTTAACCGACTTCACCAAAAAGGAGGAGGTTCTCAATTCGTCTGTATGTTTTTTTTTTTTTTTTTTTTTTTTTTTTTTTTTTTATGTGTGTTAGCTCATAACTTTTTTCTGGGTGAACCGATTTGGATGATTCTTTTTTTATTTGATAGGTGGTGCTTCACATGTGGTCCCATTTAAATTTGATCAAGGTCTGACCAGTAGTTTTTGAGTTATCTTTAATACTGCATATTTTTTCCACTTAGTTTATATGGATGATGTGTTAATAATTTCCTGTCACTGTTATTTACACACCAAGTAGTGGTATACGAGTTTGTGTGGGGTAGGTACCGCAACTAAAAAGTGAAAAATAAAAACTTTTTTACAAAAAAACAACCGACTTCCAAAAAAAACACTAAAAGACGTGAAAAATAACTTTAATTTCGGAAGTCGGTGACCAAAAACGAAAATACAAAACCAGACACCGACTTCCGAAATTAAAGTTATTTTTCACGTCTTTTAGTGTTTTTTTTGGAAGTCGGTTGTTTTTTTGTAAAAAAGTTTTTTGTAAAAAAGTTTTTTATGTGCCGTTTATAATTTGTTGGCATATTATTACTTACTTACTATTAATGTTTGGCATGAAATTGTGACATCTACGTAACTATTGAATTTATTTTTGTTTCTATTTTGTTAATTGATATTCGATTACTTAAGCTATTTTGTATGCCCTTTGGCGGGACATTTTATGGATCAACATTTTTTTTTTTATAAAACATCTGTATCATTTTTTACCCTATGTTCACAAAATGAATAAATGAATTTGAATTTGACTCATTATGATTGTGGTTGTGAACTCTAACCGTTAATAATGAGTAGAAACGATGAGTTATGATTGTTATGAAACAGTTCTAGTCATTGATTGACATTGATCTCATTAATTTAATCCCTACTCGCTTTGTCCAAAATCCCTACTTGCTTTAGGCCCCCCCTCTACGGGCAAAACGGGTAATTCGAATGCTAAAGACTTTTTTATTCTTAATGTAGAAAATTATTACATTTGTCATTTATTTTATAGTCCTTAATAACCTCAGTGCGTAGTGTATTTGTTTATTAAAATTGTTGTAATATAAGTACATACTTAGAATATCGCTAGTCCATGACCGGACACACCGAAGAATGTGCTACGAAACGTTGTAAAAGTGCTAATTGACATTATTCTTAGTTAAAACATAATCTATCTCGTTAAATATTAAGTTAGAGTTAAATTGCTTATCAGTATATTAAGCTAGATTGTAATCAATTTCTAAGAACTTAATTCTTATTAATACACAAAAAAAATGTACTGTGGCCAGCAATAAAGATATGAACTGATATCATGCGAGCATGATCATGCGCTTCAACTCAGCCTATCACAGTCCCCTGCTAGACACAGTGCACTCCCAAGTGGTCCACAACACCCTGTCCTCCACGATCATGCGCTTCAACTCAGCCTATCGCAGTCCACTGCTAGACAAAGTGCACTCCCAAGTGGTCCACAACACCCTGTCATCCATGATCATGCGCTTCAACTTAGCCTATCGCAGTCCACTGCTAGACAAAGTGCACTCCCAAGTGGTCCACAAACCCTGTCCTACATGATCATGCGCTTCAACTCAGCCTATCGCAGTCCACTGCTAGACAAAGTGCACTCCCAAGTGGTCCACAACACCCTGTCCTCCATGATCATGCGCTTCAACTCAGCCTATTGCAGTCCACTGCTAGACAAAGTGCACTCCCAAGTGGTCCACAACACCCTGTCCTCCATGATCATGCACATTATACCCATACCTCCAGCTTAAGGCTGCTCTCTCGAAAAAAGCTTGAAAAAAGCATGGAGATCAAGCAACTTTTCGTCGGCATTTACAGAGAAATTACATCTGAAAAAAAATGTTAGTAATCTACATGATATAATACGTAATTTGGTTTGGCCATAATTTTTCTATCGGTATCACAACATAAAATAAAATTACACCAAATCACCTCCAAATCATTGAGATGAAACCATTTTACTCCTTCGTTTTTTTATCAAAAGAGTATAAAAAAGATATCTACTGCTTTGCAATACAAAGAAAAATGATTTGGTTTTGTTACTTTTATTAAATATGTATTATTTTTATTGTAATAAATTAAAAAGGCGTCCGATTAATGACTGCGTCTACGTCACCCCCGCACTCGTCCTTAGATTCAGTTGGTCGTTAGCTCCGCCCAAATGCTCAAGGTTATTGGCATTATTACAAGCCTTAAAGTAGTTAGATATCTACCTAATTAGCTACGCGTTTCATAATAAACGCGTAGTTTTCAATGATAAATACTTGAATAGTAGGTAAAATTATAATAATTTAGCTTAATTGGCTGTACTCGATATTGCTTATACATCCTGACATTCCAGTTTCCACACTTAAATTAAATCGTTATTATAGTCAGAGCCATGGAAATTAGGTAGGTGTTTCCTTAAGATGTGTATTACATTAATATTATGATCAGTTGGTACCAGGTGGTACTTGTCTGGGTAACTACTTACTTACGTATCCTGGTATTCTACAATTACTGTGGTGTAAATTATAGTAGAGTAATTAAAAAGAACCGGTCTCTGTGTCCTTTTCGCAGCAAATTATGCAATTACAAAAAAACCAGCAGCACACACACACACACACACACAGCACACGCACAGTATCTCATATAGCCAAAGATTTATTTCTACTTATACCTTTGCAGATAATGGTGATGCTACTTCCAAATCGAATGGGTAATGTAGGTATTATTAAAAATAATACTTCTTAAAAAATAAAAATCAATTACTGTACTGTTCGTTAGTCTCGCTAAAACTCGAAAACGGTTTTTTTTTGTTTTGTTCGCTTTATGATAGGGGCATTTAGAAAAAAAGGCATTGTTACGCCAGCCGGGCATTAGCTAGTAGAAAAAAATATTCTTTGTTGTTGCGCCTATATAAATATAGGTATTGCGAAACTAGGCATAAAATAAAGAATGCTTCATTTATTTTGGCAGGCGCCTAAATAGGGAGTTTTGTAAAGGACCCATATTTATCCCATTGGAGGAAGCTAAATTACATAGCGATGCATTAATAATGGATTTTCAAAAAACAACCCTTCTCGAGTGTCACTGTGCAAAAAATCAACTCGAAAATCAAGTTTGTGTCAGTAATCTGCGCAAACAAACTTAAAGTTAATGGTCAGTACATACAATAACCAAAAGATGCTCTGACTATACTATGTGTCCTCAAATTTTGAGCCAAGCCATAAGAATGCTCACAGAATTGACAGAGAACGTCCTGGGATGACGGTCGCTAACGGTGACTGCCACCACACAGGCTCCACAACCACCTTCCTTGCACATGTACTTGGTGCCACAAACACTATGAAAGGTGTTTTCTCAAAGAATTGACAGAAACCGTCCCGGAATGAGGGCCGTTGACGGTGACTGCCACCACACGGACTCCACAACCACCCTCCTGACACATGTATTACAATGGTGTAAACTGGAAAAACTGACAGAGAACGTCCTGGGATGACGGTCACTGACGGTGACTGCCAGCACACAGCCTCCACAACCACCTCCTTTGCACATGTACTTGATGCCACAATAACTATAAGAGGTGCATACTTACAGAATTGACAGAAAACGTCTTGGGATGAGGGTCGTTGACAGTGACTGCCACAATACAGGCTCCACAACCACCTTCCTTGCACATGTACTTGGTGCCTCGCAGGTTCAGATGGTTCCGGATATAGTCGTTCAAGGACGTGTCCGAGTCCACTTCGGAACCCACTGGGTATAGATGAAATTGATCAACATTTGACTTTAATTAACATAATGTTACATCATACCAGTATTTCAAGAACAACGAAAAAAAAACAAAAAAAACTACTACTGTGTCTGAAAATACTGGCATGATGTAACGTTGTATAAGGCAGAAGTGCCTCTATACGAATGAAGGAAAATTGCAGATCTTGCTTTCTTATCTAACGTTATGAACGGATCTACTGACGTCCCTGAGTTGGTGGGAAATATCGGGCTTCGCGTACCAAGTGCATATTTTCGGAGACCACGTCTTCTCCATGTGCCTCAAGTCAGAAATGTCTACAGACAGAACTCGTATGTGATAAGAGCTTGTCGTACTTTTAATACGTTGTGTCAGGATGTCGAGTTGGATTTATTTACTAGTAGTATTAAGGAACTAAAGAAAACTTTGAATAATTCTTTTTTCGATGTATAATAATTTTTTATCTCTCTTTCTTATTGTATTTTTTGAGCGTGCGATTATGTATTTGCGTATTTCTCACGTCGCTGTTTTCGCGTAATTAATATTACTCACATCAATCGTTAGTGGAAGCTTGTAATTGGCCATCTTTTACACATTGTAATAGATATTGAAGTGTATTAGCTGTAAGCTTTCCTAAAATTAATAAAATTAAAAATTAAAATAAAATAAGAAGAGTTATAGAACACTCAAATTTAACCAGCACCTCGTGCTCTAAGTCACATAATGAAATAGGGGCTAATTGCCATAAGCCGGGCACAAACCCAGATGCTACTGAAGAATTGATAATGAAAAACCCAATAACACTTTACCCATGACGCCTATAGGACCTCATAGTCAATAGTAGTGTATCCGACCACTGGACCAATGAGGCAGACAATGATTTTCATTTTATAAATCTGTGAAATGTAAACAAAAATGGACAAGACCATTTTTAGGGTTCCGTAGTCCACAAGGAACTTAAGGGTTCCTTGTGGACTACGGAACCCTAAAAATAATAGTTTAGCCATGTCCAGCCGTCCGTCAGTCCGTCTGTCCGCAGCTTAGCTCAGAGACTCTTAGTACTAGAAAGCTGTAAATTGGCACGTATATACATTTTAGTCACTCCGACCAACCAAATCTTACCGTAGGTACCTCCGGTAAGATTTTATTTTACCACTAAGGAGGTCCTCTACACGTAAACTGGAAATGCTTTCTTTTCTCGTCTGCTCCTTAGTGTGGGGTGTCGTTGGATAGGTGTTTCAAAAATATTGCGGGTTTGTGAAAACAAATTTTCGATTAAGGGATCCGTTTGTGAAATATTAAGGTTTAAAGTGCTAAGTATTGTTAGAGTCAAGTGTCCCTAACCAGCTAAATGGTTGTTTTTAGATATGTGAAAAAAATCACGGTAGTAGTATATATTTTAACGAAGTTAAAAGGCAAACTATCACAGCTAAGTAGGCTTTACAAGTTTACGAGTAATAGTCGACCAACTTACATTTGCAGTTGGAACGTCCCATACGTTCCAACTGTGGGGATCATGTTTTTCAACAACAATATTATGTTTGTTCTTGGGATAAATTCATCCCCACTACGGAACCCTTCATTGTGCGTGGTACGACATGCACTGGGCTGGTTTTTATGTTTTCCCTTTACATATACCACGTGTGTTGGCACCTTTTAAAGTTTCTATTTTCTTCAGACAAAGATTCAATTCCTTGATTCCATCCAGCTGTCTAATTGTATGTATCTTATTATCTTATCTGTACCTTTATGTATGTATCAATAATATAATGATTTATTCCTAGTCATCGCATAAATATTAATCTAAAACTACAGTATTGTCAAATTATTGATTAATTCACTAAGAAAACTTGCTCAATATCTAATATATTTGCAATCGACGTCTTCACAGTTCGTCAGCTGCAACTACATCAGTTTTATCTAGGTAGGGCCGCTTCATCGTCGAAGCCGAATAACTTCGCTATTGGTTTAAATGTTTGCCTTGTGCCGCGAATGCACATAATGCATATAGTGAATGCACATAGTGGCACGGATTATTGAGATGATGATTCTTGATCTTAGCCAACCCATCACTAGGCTAAAGGACCTTTGCCAGCGGTCAGCCATTGCAGCTCCAAGATTTTTTACGAAGGTAGACATTTTGTGGAGCGAAGACTCCGTCAACGGATGCAACAAGTGAGGTGAATGTCGCATATCGCATTTCACAAGAGTTTAAATATTTCCTTATTTTTTCTTCTTCGGCGGATTTTAGTACAGAGGCGACATGGCGTGAAATATAAGAAGGAGCATCAGTGTCTACGACACGGATAACAAAGAGCGGCTCCCTCTGAGTAACCCAAACGCCTCGGCAAGAAAGGTCTCCACGTAGTCCGCAATCTCCTACGGAGATGATGTGTTCTTTGACTATATTTCCCCATGCATTTTAACATAATTCATACAATAAATCTCTAATTTCATTGTGACGACATGTTATTAGACCACCCTTTTTATAACATAGAGCATGATCAACGTTTAATTCATCACAGCCACAGCAATCACATAATTTTGGCATAGAGACTGGTAATCTGTGGTAATGTAATGCAAGTGCGTCTTTGAACTCTAATAGGGATAGATCGAAATGGTATTTCTTAGTCGGTACGATAGATAGCCAGTTGGAGGAATTTGTTTTAATTTTTGTTGAAATTTATCGTTCAATCGCTCTTCTCTTGATAGGGGAGAATTTGACCGAGACGGTATCCAAGAGTTCGCCATCGAGAGTGTCTTTCTCTTTGCGGCTTTCTTGCACTGAGAGGATTGCACAACCTTTTTTTGAACATACATAGTTTGTATTAGTCATTTTTGATAGAGCGAAGATTGCTAGACCAACTTTGTGAACGGATTGCGAGAATAAGTCAACTTCCAAGGGTGAGATATCGCCTCTTAATGGAGTGGGTAAAAAATTGGTAAGCTGTGTGTTTGTTAGTGGTTCGGAGAATTCGTTTACGTTATCTAAGACTTATAGAGGTATGAGGAATAAGGTGTAAAGTTCACTCATACTCTATAGAAAAGGGAGGATCCTCCGACCAGAAGGGTGTTGTGTCTGGTGGGCAACTGCCCGACGTTTGATGTGGAGACGTTGTATATATGCTAGTTGCGCGGTAAACTCTGCTTGCGCGATGCAGGATTTTGCGTGACTTCAGTGTGACGTGTAGCTCGCATGTGGCGATGTAGATACCGCTACAGACACATAATATGTGGAGGAATGATCTTTGTAATTGAGCTGCTTTAATGAGGACAGTGCAGGCAGCTTAGGATGTTCTTTACAGATAAGTGAAAGTTTTTCTATTATGGATAGCCACTTTTTAATTTTCTTGTTTACAAAGTTTTCTTTTCCTTCGCTAATATAACTATCAAGGAAGCGTGATCCTGTTACGATGGTTATGTTGATCCCCTTGAAAAATCTGTTGAGCTGTTTGTTTGTCGTTCTCGGAAATGATTAGGTATGTTTTTTTGTCTTGAGGAAAGTAACCATAATGCTGGGCCTATTTTACTAATTTTATTCCACCATTGATGTAGGCTTTTGTGCTTGCCTTGGGCAGAAGAGTCATCTGCCTACCAGCATTGGGTAGTTGCTTGTTCTGTTTTTGGTTTGTTTATTATGGGTAGTATTGCAACGGCATGTCAAGAGGATTGCCTTGGGTTACTCCTTCTTTGCTATATAATCTCATATCAGAATCACGTATTACAAGTTCTGAGACGCGGGATTTTTTATTTAACATATCTAGTCATTGTTGTCATTAAAAAATCTGTTGTAGGAGTTACGGAGACAGTGGTCTGCTTTAACAGCCTCGATTATTAGTATATCGGAATTTTCTTCAGCCCATCAATTTTGGCGTCGGTCAGATAAGCTTTTTATATCGTTTGCTTGTATAATATTCTTTTCTCTTTGAAACACGATGGCAACATAATTTAAAAGGCGTTCAGAAGGATAGGCTGATTTAACAAGATGTTCTTTATCTTCGGCTAATTTGTGAATAAATCTTCGACTAACAATGTTGGAGGGAGGATTATAGAGTTTCCCATGAAGAGTGCACACAAATTCCCATCGTTATTGCCAATGTCTGTCTTCGATCCTATTCCATTAAAAAACGAGGATCCAAAAGCATATTCTAGGCATGTTGTGTGTCTGGTCTGGGTAATGGGGGCTATCGTTTTGGAACTCACCAGTTGGCGCCACTGGCTAGTAAGGTCCTGTCAGTACTTTTATCTGTCATAAATTCATAACATGTTTATTTTTATTAAATTTTAAAACTTCAAATGAATATTTTAGATTATAATGTTCCTAAAATTGGCAAGCATGAAGCAGACAAATATTATTCTTCCTTTTAGTGCTACCAAATTAGATCCTAACTTTTTTTACTTAAAATCTTATGCCTTAATTAATCAAGAATGGCACAACCATTACAACAATTATGAAACTTTCGTTAAAAAACGTGATAAAAAATCCCGCAAACTGACGTTCAGTACATTTGACATTTTAGAGACCTTTCTCTACACTAGCGCCGCTAGCGGCGAACTCAAGCGCGGTATCCCTCATTAGTTGATGTGGATTCTCACTATGGGTGGCGCGTATATGCTGGTGGTATTCCATTTCCTTTAAAGGTTCTAGGACAATGAGGACACTGCACGGTATTTGATGCTTTCGCTTTGATTTGCGAATTTTGGTAATTTTTGATTTATTTAATCAAGTATAGATATAATATAGACCTAATATGAAATAAAGTAGGTAATAAATATTATTTAGAAAATTGACAGGTTTTTTTTTTGTTATTGACGTCTTGTAGCTAGGCATCAATTCCAGCTGTCTAATTGTTATGGCCGGCTTAGAGCCATACCTCACAGGGACGCCATGGCGACGTCGCCAGCTCGCACTGCCAACTAAATGTATACAGCTATATAGTGGGTGGCTCACCTGGCGTCCGCTTGGTTACGCACCCAAACATATGTTTTGTTGGCGACGCGACCTGGCTGCGTCGCCATGGCGTCCTGGTGAGCCATGGCTCATAAGAGCCATAAACTCAACTATCTACATTATTTTCAAAGTATGATTATGTCCACTTACCGGAACACTTTTCCTTATTCACATAAAATGTAATCCTGTCCATGTTGAATCAGAACTGAAACGAATCCGTACGCGCGAATAATTCATCAATATAAACCAAACGATTTCACGCTAAACTGTATTGATTTGTTGATTTGTCTGTGTTTATTATTTGTAATTAAGGATGCGCCGACATAGCAAGGATTTATGCCTTGTTCACACGAAGGCACCTGTCCTACGTACAGCTAGCAACTAGAAACGAGTGGGCGAGCAACGAGCAGCGAGTGTGTAGTTTGGATAGTTTTGTCGCTGGACTATGAGCGAGTGTGCGAGTGCGACGAGAAGATTGTCTGCCCAGTCACTTGCTGGTATGCGAATGGACGAAGCGAGTCTCCGAACGAGTGTTCTTCCCGCCAAAACGAGCGTCGCCGAGCGAGTATTTTCTTTTAAAGATCTTGTCGCTGCGATAAACTACTGTAGAGAGAGTTGTCGCTGGCAGTATGAACAGTCAGCGATCAACTATTCATATTTGTATCTTTTACTGACGCGGAATCTACACTATGTTGTACCTACTTATGTTTCTTAAGCGAGAAAATAGGCGATGACAGCTAGTCGCTTCATCGTCAGCGGTGGGACAGGTGCCTACGGCCCTATTACAGAACCTCACTCAACGAACAAGCATTACGTGGCACTTAATGTTAAAACTAGGTGAAAGCCATTTGATTGGTTGAAACTAGTTTTAAGTAATGATTGAATTTTTAGGGAGGTTCTGTATGTACGTATGTACGGGCCTAACAAAATAATAATTATATTTGCTAATTTGTTACTTTTTAATAGAATGTACCTTATTCGTACAAGCTTTTATTTAGGTAACTCCATTTCATAGTAATTAAGTACTTTAGATGAAATTTTGCTAGTTGATTTTGGTCATCCTCCCCTCGGCTTCTAAAATTGAAACTTTGTAAACAGCACGCCTAAATTGCCTAAATTACAATAATCACAATCAATTTGAAGGACATTCATAAAACATTCCTTGAAAAAAATTAATACCTAGTTTAAATGTATTATTTAATTGACAAAATTAAGGGTATTGCCATGGTAATTGTGTTACGCAATTAGGCTACTGGTTCCCTTTCGATGACAATACCTACATATTGGGTAGAGGTGACATGAGTTGCAGGCAGGACCGTCTTCGCAGGAGAGGAGTCTTAGACGGTATTGTAGATATCCTATTGGCTATGGTCGTAACTATACTAAGTAATCCTAATCGTAAAAATGACCTGTAGCATTTTAATATAGGGAGAAGAACGTTTCCTAAAAAAATGTGCACTTGGTTCTAATAAATACGCTTTAATAATTACTGATCCAGAATCATTTTGCAAGTTATTCATTTTTATTAAAACGAATAAGTTTCGTACCGGCTCACCCAAAGAAGTTCAATACAGTTAAAGGACCATTAATTCAATTATTTTTGAAAAGACAAAAGCTCGCGAAATGAAACACACATATTTTTATAAAATTAAATTAAACTTTTCCAGAGGTTATTATTGTCATTAATTCAAACTCAAAACCATTATGGGAATATTGTGTTGTCAAACCTACGTAAACTTTAGTGTAGCTCAATAGGCGAAAACTGCACTGTTTGCAGCTCCAGAAGTCTGTGAGTGCAGTCTTTATATCAAGTTATATGCTTACTCAGAAGTAGCGGATGCAGGCAATTGCTGTTATCCATACAAATGTGCATAATTGAATGTATATAGGTATAACAACCGACGTATTGCAACGTAAAACTTGTAGGGGACACGCAGGGGAGTCGAACCCCGGCGTGAGGTAGCTAAAAAATGAAACTCTCACGAAGCAAAAACACGTAAAATTTATTAATATAATATAAACAATCCGAAAGGTAGAATAAAAGTAAATTAGGAAAAAATAAAATAAGATTTTGTCGTTGGAATTTAAATAGTCAAAAATACTAAGAAAGAAAAATCACAACTCGAATTTGAGAGAAAAATCTTAAAAGATGTTACCGTATTTTAAATGTATTCTGACGAATTTAAATCCGATTGCAATCGTACGAAATTCGTGTAGCTCTATAAAGTGTTCTACCAAAAATAAGCAGAAGATTAAGGTTTTTCTTTACATAAATCGTTGAGATAACTTTTGAAATAGATTACAAGATCTAATGAATATGAAATTAGGAAATTACTTAAAAGATAGGATTTGTTGATTAAGATCTAAAGCATGTCTCTCGTCGATCTCGTCTATAATAGTCGTCTAGATCGTCTATAATGACGCTGAAACGTTATAGCGCCAAACAAAAAATAATTGTAACACCTGATCTCCAAGAACCTGGACCTGTGTCGTCGACCCTGCTAAATAGCGGTCCCGTGAGTCTCTGCACGCTCGGACTTCAGCAGCCGGCAGACGATGGAAGAAGTAGGCGAATAATAATTGGCTGGGTAAGCCCAAAGATCAAAAAAAGGTGGCCTTTCAATCTAAGGAAAAAGAAAATCTTCTTAGATTAAAGAACAAGGCACAAGTTAAAAGAATATCGAACCAATGAAGGGATTACTCACCAAAAGAAAAAGAAACGAAAAATTCCAGGGAACGTACAGTCTACTCGTATAAACATATAGGTACGCTGAATAATTACATAACGTGGTTAAACTGGTGAAACGTGGTTAAAATGCAGAAATAAGATAATGTTCATTGAAAAATCCCAACGACAGGAATAAAAAAAAAACATCATTTTTTTTCTTGACAAAATTGTTTAGAACAATTGTCAACTTTTGAAAATTAAAAAAAGAAGAAAAATATAAAGCAAACCGATTGACGTGTAAAAAGAATTTAATCAATTTGTGACCAAAAAGTATGTAATTGCAGGAATTATACTGCATCACACCCTTTCCAGCAAAAAAAAAAAAGAAAAATCAGTCGATAAAGGAACAACAACTCAATATGAGTAAAATCAATAAACATAGGAACATCACTATAACAGTGACAACACCATTGAAGAATGCGTACTTGCGAAACTTCTTCAAACAAAATAAGAAAATAACAGGATGATAAAGATATACATATATGATAAGCTTTCATGATGAAAGATAAAAGGTTTAGTAAAACCACATTTTGTTATACAATTTAAAATTATCGACAAAAATTTATCGACATTGTCACAACACTAAACACTTTGTTATAGAAATTCAAATTATCGACAAAAATATATCGACCTTGTCCCAACACTAAACACTAAAAGTAACACCTTATGTGAGCGTGAGCAAAAAGGTTAAAGTCCAGGCAACAAGAAGTTGTCAACAAATAGTTTATTTTAACAACTAGATGTCACTGTCTATGATTTGGCTAAAGTTAAAAGTAATGACTTAAGTCAAAGTCACCACTTAAGTCAAAGTGATAACTCCAGTAAAGGTTACGGCTCCAGTCAAAAAAAGGACTAAGAAGTCAAAGGAAGGACTTGAGGGAAAAATAGGACATCAGTCAAAAAATATAACTTCAGTCAAAAATAGGACTTGAGTCAAAAATAGGACATCAGTCAAAAATAGGACTTCAGTCAGAAATAGGGCTTTAGTCAAAAATTGGACTTTTGCCAAAGAGACGACTCAAGTCAAAGGAAACTTACGAGTAGATTGACATAAACCATAACCGAAACCCTAGAGGAAATTATATGTGGGTGGAGCTAAAGAAAACTAGTCAACATACGGCTATAAATAAAGGGATCAGCCAGTTTGTCAACCAAAAATAATCTGCGGCAAAAGATCTAGAAAAAATTACCGTCTTCATAGAATACCACTAACCTAGAGAGTGATGGGGAAGAAATAAAAATTCGACACATGCTGAGCCCGACTTTCAGCTAAATTAACGCTTAGAGTCTGACAATTAGCACTGATAGAATTCTTAAGGACTTCCCTATCAGACTAAAGGAAGTTTGATGTAAAACAAATAGAACTAGCTTTCGTTATGCGGGTGCTCCTACTAACAAGTATCGAGTCGAGAATCAAAAAAATATTACTAAGTCACTAACGTTGAGAGTGATAGCCGAACGGTTTCTATTGTATGTCCGAGAATAGCGGAGGAAAGCCCTAAAAAGGTTATCGGCAACCTTCGCATAAATCTCAGCAAGGGAAGAATGATTAGACGCATGTTGAGACCGACTTTCGGCTAAATTGATACCTCGAGTCTGCCTATTCGCAAGAGTAGAATCTATAAAAAAAATCCCTACCAAACAAGAAAATTTGGTGTAAAACCGGTGACTAAGTTAATACATGAATTGAGAAATAGTTTGACCTTAGGTAACAATTTCGACCATTATTCTTTATAGAAAGGATTTAAGAAAACGGCCGTTGTCCTTTGAGAATTTTTTGTTTACTTTTGGACGAATAATATTTACGTAAATTGAAAATGAAAATTTTATTTACGTAAGTATTTAGATAATTATGGTATCCCGGTTTAGAATTATATGTAAAACTAATATTCCTATTAAATACGGATAATTCAGTTAGTGCTAAAGGCATAAAGCGGGATAAGATTAATAGAAGATGAAATTGGGGGGTAAAACAAGCTCAAAATATGCGAACCTCCGTGAAACAATGTGGACAAATATGATAGGCGTGTGATTTATTGATATTGGGTCAGTCACAGAACAGACGTCACGACAATCTCCTTGTACGAAGCTGGAAAGTGACCATGTTGAGGTTTATGGTGATGAAGGAATGTTATGGCCACACAACAACAAAGAACAGTTGGGCTAAGTATCAAAAGACAAATAGATAATAGCTAACAACCGCCAAAGAAAAAAGTATGCTAGCATCAAAAAAGAAATAGATACTAACAAAAAAAATATCAATGGACAGCTGGACTAGAATTGAAAATGAAATAGATATCAGCAAACAACCGAGCATAAAAAAGCTTATCTTTGGTCACGAGGCCTAAAACATTCACACTTCAGTCACACACTACGGGAAACTAACTACAGCTAAGTTACAGAGGAGAAACTAAGCTCAGGATTAAAATATATTTGTGGGGAAAGAATAAAATAGTAAGTTATGTGATATAGTTACATGGTTATTTAAAGTTATTTTATAGAAATAACAGTTCAAAAATAAATAATGCAAACTGGTTGAAGAATTGTCCACAGCACAGCACTGCGAAAAGTTCACGGAGCATCCACTTTCTGCTTAGCGGACGCAAAGAGTGTGCCGATTCAAATGAAAGAAGCAGTATTCAAGCTAGATTCCAGAATCTATAAATAACAAGGGTAACACGGGGATTAAAAAATATTTTTGCTCAGAGGGAGCACCACACACGAAATAACGAAAAAAAAAAAATTATAAATAGGTAGTACTTACTTTTTTAATCCGGGCGCCATATTGTAACGTAAGACTTGTAGAGGACACGCCGGGGAGTCGAACCCCGGCGTGAGGTAGCTAAAAAATGAAACACTCACGAAGCAAAAACACGTACAATTTATTAATATAATATAAACAATCCGAAAGGTAGAATAAAAGTAAATTAGGAAAAAATAAAATAAGATTTTGTCGTTGGAGTATGTAATGTATACGTTGTGTACTTATAATATCGTAAGTAGCTACTTAGTTCGTTTTTATGGTCAGTATCTACATGGTGTGTACCTACCTACTTTCTTAAAAATATTTATTTTTCTATTTTGCAGTAACAACTAAGTATACTGAAAGAAACATTAGTTTTTGTGTGTATGGCGTAAAAACTATCTATTGATCAGAAATAAGGGAGCTAAGAGAACATAATTAAAAAACAACCAAAATTATTTAGAATCATTTTAATTTTGATTTATAAATCACTTAATTAACATTTTTTTTAAACATTCAAGCATATTTTATATTTATTACAATGACATTTGTAAACGCATACAAGTCCAAAAAATTGTTTTTAGAAAGACGAAAAAACCAGCTGTTTTCTGAAGAATCGGTGGTTTTACTCAAGATTTTTAAGACATCGCAACATTTAATTTATAATTTAGTCTCAGTTTACAACTGAACTAAAAATATTAGTCTGTGTTTAAGTATATCGTGACTACGCTTCAGAAAAAAGTTAGTTGTTTTCGAACTTGGGATAAAAGGCAGTTTTCTTAACCCTGAAGTATTTAAGCACATTTAGGTATTTATTGAATTCAAAGAGATTCTTTAAACAGCCAATGCATAATTTTACGCATTATTAATTTCAAACACTATTCTATTACCTAACGAGGTAAATGCATCGATAATAAGACTTCAAAATAAGTAAGTAAGTAAAAAATATTTAATAAATGGCACTTTCAAGGAAATATTATTATATAAAATGTTTGCATTATGTTTGTGGTTTATTTTAAAAGGGTATCTTATGTTAATTAAAAATATAATAACTATTAATATAACTTAATGTTATTGTACTGTCTTGTTCAATCAAGATTATCATTATTGTTTGGTATCATAAAAAATATAAATTTTGAGATTTTCTTGTCATAAAATTGCGTTCTAAATGCAAATAACGAAATAGTTTTATTAGAACATCACAATTTTCCATAGTAATCGGTGGTGATAAGTTAATTTTTTTTTATTTTGGTTTATATAGTCCTGATTTGTAAAAAAAAAAAATGTCTTTTGCAAACTCACTTTTGTGAAATAGTATAAAAATACAAAATGAAATAGTTATACGGTTAAGATTCAATATTTTTATTAAAAAAATCAGAAATCCTAAGCCATTAATGATAATTTAACTAAATTATATTTGCATTTCTGTGTCAGCGTGAATTATTAACTTACAAAACATTAGTTAAAGTATATTCGTACGTAACTACTTCATGAAAAACGTAACTGTAACTGAAAACTAAAAAAAAAGGACTCAAAATCTTAAAACTAAGTATAAGAAACTTAAACAACTAAACGTAATAACAATGTCTTTAGATCAACATTTTTGTCATGCACAATATTATTCAGAAATAAGCTTATACGGCAAAACGATTGATTCAAATACATTGATGCAAGCCAAATGCACCACGACGACAACATTTAGAAATATTCATAAGTATCAAACTTTTAATTACCAGCACACATTAATATTTGTTTAAAATCCTATAAATTACGAGACAGTATTGTTTAAGGCACATTTTGTGACACCAATTCTTCAAATTAATATTTTTTTAAACCATTTTTTTAAATGGTTTAAAAAACACACCCAAACTCATTTTTATGAGTGATATAATTATGATAGAAAATTTATTTATATGAACATTAAAAAAATAGATGCAATTTCTTGTAACATTAAATGAAAAAGTATTAATTAAAATTTGGATAAGGTGGCTGATAATTAAGTGTTTTACCAATATCATAGATACTGTAGATATTATAATTATAAACGGCTAACTTAAGCTGTGTTGTAGATCGCTGGCTTGTTGGTGGGGTCATCCATCTTGAAGTAGTAGCTTCTGATCACCAGTATGAAGTAGATGCTCAGAACTGGAAATAATCATTCATATAAATTAATTCGTAAACACTTAAGTACTTATATATGAAATTACTTTCTAACAGTATCAGAAACTGGTAAAGGGCGTTTCAAAATCCAATATAGGAGCCTATTACAAAATGGTAGCTACAATACTGCTTTACTTAAGAAAAGTGTTTTCGGCATGGGTCCAACCATATATAAAAAAATAACAGGTATTATTAAAAATGTCCCAATCCAAATGTTTAAAAAGAAACTGACAGCCCAATTATTTGATAAATGTTATTATTTAATTAATGACTTTTTAAATGACACTACACTTTAGATTTTATATTGTTTGTTTCCATAATATTATAATTCTTGGTTTAATTTTTGTTTTTAATTCTATATTTTTGCCAATTGTAGACTCACGTGTTTTTTTTTTAATAATTAAAATTTTCTTTTCAATGTTTGCATGCCTTATTTTTGTAAGGTAGATCGTACCGGGATCACAAAGTTTTGTAAACACCTTTATTTTATGTACCTTCCTACTTTCTAAGCAAATAAACGATTATGATTATGACAATGGATATTAAAAAAAATAGCAGAAAATAAGAAGTATAAAGTACTTGATACTAATTTAATTATCTGAAATGTGTAGAAGTGACATAAATATCTGTAGAAGATTTTCAGTAGCAATTACAAATAATTGCTATTTGAAAATCTGTAGGGGCAACGTGTTTCGCTATTGTATAAAATATATTGACTTCTTTCTCCTGAATATTCACAGACGCAACACAGAAGAACTCTCAGTACATAGTACCGATACAAGTTTATCTAATATTTAACTTAGATGTTGCACAGAAATCTCGATATTCTGACTTGTCGCCACTTTAGTACATTGTCGCACCCGTGCGAAGAGCCCGCCTCTTCGCTAGTATAAAATTGTACAAAATACTCACTTATAGAGAAGAGATCCCTGACGACCATGCCAGCGCTGATAGTTGTGGCGGCAAAACCAGCGAAGAACATTATGATATACAGCACGATGAAGATCAACGTGTAGATCAGGTAGGCCTTCACGTGACCGCGTTTGTACTGAAACAGAAACATTCACATTAGGTTATTATGCACAGAACCCTTTATTTTTAGCGTAGGTACCTACGCGTTTATTTAATGTATGCGCTGCAATAAAGTTATGACTAAATCCCCGTTCACGGCCTCGCGCTATGCGACTTACGACGCGACTAGCGTCAAGGCTCGTGCTCACTGGCGCAACGCGACTGCGTGACACGAAGGCACCGCGTGCCGCGCGACGGGCGGCGTCTTTGTGTCGGGCTGTCGCGTCGCGCCTGTTTGTGGGAGCCTTCAAGCGACACGGGTGCGCGTCACCTGTTTCCGTCCGTGTGAGTCACAGAGACGCGACTTGAACGACTCGCGTCTCTGTGACTCGTAGCATGCTCTAAACAACTTATTTCTCCGCAGTTGCTGGCGCAAGACACGTCATGTCGTGAGTGTGTAGGTCAAGGGACCGACTCATAATAGACGTTTGATACAATGTCCACGCAACGCCAGCGCAGCGACTACGCGGCGTCATGGTAACGTCAACTAACGGCTGATGCGAAGACATCCATATGAGACAATGAAAGAAGCAGGTTTCCAACTTATTACGACTTTTAAAATCATATATCTTCGGCCTCTCAACAGCAGATTCGAATAATTATTGATTTTTACACATAAAGGCTCGTGCACACTGGCGCGACGCGACAGCCCGACACAAAGGCGCCGCCCGTCGCGCTGCACGCGGTGCCTTTGTGTACGCTGTCGCGTCGCGCCAGTGTGAACGATACTTAATTCTAGGGATATAATTGTATCTAGGTACCTACATATTTTCATTAAAGTAAAAGCGGAAAAAAGCCCAGAATTTGAAATAATTATAATCTAAGTTATCTGCATCACCATTAGCTGCAAAGAGACCACACCCCCCCAACCCCCCACCTTGACTCACGATTTGAAGTAGATCTATAACTACATGGGTACAGAAGTCAGATGGGTGATCCTTAGCGATAAAACTATCAATCCGAATTCCAAAATCCTAGATGGCCTTAATAAATAAGAACTCAGGCAACCCCGTTATAATAATTGCAGGAATTACCGCTTTATATAACATTTATTAACATGAATAATTGTGATATATGGAAGCCATTCTGAACCAGAACTGTCATGTCACTCGACTTGTTATACAGATAATATAAATTACATAACATATTATAAGATCTGTACAGCATAGTTTCCCTTACATGTCTTATTTTGTAATCAATTAAGTAACAAGTCAGGTATGAAAGTCTCGCTAAATGAATTTATTTCTGCAGGCTTAGCACAAGCACCGTCTTGTCGGCGGAAGAATAGACAAAAATGACGTTTCGTGAAGACAATACGACGGCAGCAAACTAGAAAGAGTCAACTGCACTTTTTACGAAATTCAGTAATTTATTCACGTTTATCTTTTATTTTACTTAAATCTCGAAAATGGTGTGTCCTATCGCAATGAAAATTTCTACCCCCTTTAAGGAACCCTTAAACCCCTAAAACTCAACATGTAGGTAATCATTTTTCACATTTTGCTTATAAAAAGTGAAGAATTCCTTTTTTCCATTCCATTTTTTACTTTGTGGCCGTCGAGTAAAAAGTTTTCTACTGTCTTTAGCATGGCGATAAAAAAATCAAATTGTCTTCACTTCCTTAGACAACTGTCTTCTGAAATATTCTACATTAAAAAGGACCTAGACAATGATTGGCAGAAACGGAAGACAAAATGAGAGATTTTAGAAGGATTTTTACAGTGCGATGTCAAAAATTGAGAAACGAAATGTCATTTTGTATGGGAATAGCCTTGTCTATTCTTCGAAGAGATAGACAGCGTCATGCTAAGCCCGCTGTAAGTAGGTTTGTAAAAACACTTTTACATGTCAATTATATTTTTTTAAACTAGATGTTTTTATGCGTCATATACGGTATCAAACAATTACATCTTAAACTAAAATCATTTTCATAATCAAGATTTCAGTACCTAGGCCAAATTTGAGGAAGTTAGGAACAAAAAGTGACATTTACATTTTTAATTTTTTCTCAGGATACGAGAAAAAATCCATTTTATCGTGAAATTTAAGTCACTAATTGAACCAAATCTGTTCAGAAATTGATAAAATTCAAAGTTTTGAGTCCGAATAAAAAAAAACCACTCGAGCCGGATACGTAAATGTCACTTTTTATTCGAGTAGTAATAAAAGTTCCAAAAAGTTGTAAAATATGAGCATACTCAAAGTATGAAATTTACTGCTTTAAATACTAACTTATTAGCGAATACAAATAAAGAAACGACCGAATAAAATACTGAAAATTCCGAAAAATTATAAAGAAATGATGTGCCATACTATCGATGTATCATATTAACGAAGTACCATATTAACTGCCGCGTACCTATTGTAAGTATACACTACACACAGTTTCTTTGGTTTTGTTAGTTTTCATTCGAATTTGAGCTAAGGTTCCAAATTCAAATAATGCACATTATTGACCAGCGGGTTATGATTAAATTCAGTACAATATTATTGCCTGGCTAGACCCCACGGCCATAATGACTTACAGTACAACTATTTTCTTAATATCCCTCGGACAACTTCGTGTTTCGTCAGTCGTCGGATTTCTATCAGTTGCCCTTTGCACTTGGTGCAGACCGGACGCTTTTAATCGACTGGGAATATACTTCCAAGTCGATTTAGAGCGTCCGGTCTGCACCAAGTAGAAAGAAAATAGTTGTACTGTACTTTAGGTTAGGTTTGCATAACCTATACTTTGGCATTAATCAAGCAGGTGGTGTTAAAGATAATTACCTGATGTAGCCCAACTAGCAGGATTATAGTGAATGTCAGGAACAAGATGAAGACGACTAGCATGATCGCGGTGACTGCGAACATGACGGCTCCAAGTGTCTGCACGTCTTCGTCCTTGGTCTGCGCGGTGGCCACGCCGGCTACGGCCAGGCCGAGGATGGACATCAGGATCATAGCAATGTTGGCGATCTGGAAAATTGTTTTAGAAAGGTAAGTTATTTGGTCCTGGGTTCGATTCCCAAGTCGGGCAGTGTTAAATATTGGGTTTTTCCATTATATTTTTTTCAGTAGCAGCCCAGAGGCTGTATTCGTGCCTGGTTGATGACAATAGGCTCGCCCCCTGTTATATGAGACTTAAACATAGCTGGCAAAATGTGGGAACACCTCTGCTGAACCCTTCGGGGATCACAGCCCTGATGTTATGTCAATGTTATAATTTGGTATATGTAAGACGAATTACTTGTTTGCAATGATTCTAGACGATCGTATGCGCCAACGCGACAACTCTTTCCACGGCGCGGCGCGTGACGAGGCATGGCGTGAACATTACACGTCGAAGAAAGCCAACGTTATGTACAAAACAAAACAGCTGCAACCTCTTTTGTGATAGTCACAGCATATAGGTGATAGATAGATAATCATAGAACTATGGAATATGGTGATGTTATAGCGGGCCCAAACATTGGACATCATTTGACGTCCAAAAATCCATACTGGGCCCGCTTGGTGGATTATGGCCCACTGCAGCGTCCAGCGATAGACATATTATGAACAGATTCTTTGTATACCCATATATGCTAGTGATGGTGATTGTATCATTAACGAACTTCATGGCAAAATATAAGTATAATTATTAACTAATAAACGATTAAAATCAAAATATAATAAACTAACTTAACTAAAATTATTAAAAAACTAAAATATGGCGTCGAAAAATTCTTCCGCAATCGACCGGTAATGCACCCAAGAGACTGGTGGTATTGCCACGTTGTATGGTAATGCTTAGCCTCTTGCCAAGGTAAAAGCCAGCCCTTGGGTCACCGGAAGTATCAAACAGCTGTTTGGAGATTTCGTTGAAACAAACCATGAGCACTCGAACCCCACTTTTTCGACGCCATGTTTTAGTTTTTTATAGTTTTATGGCAAATTATTGATGTGTTCGTATTAAACAGACAAGAAGAAAAGAACAGAAAAAGAGGTACAAAGCTTGCTTCTAACCTGCGATAGGAAAGTAGATAAAGAGATGTAGTCAGCGTGTGTAACAGTAAAATAGAAAATAAAATACATAAAAAAAAAACAATTCACTTAATAAAATAAATAAGTAATATGAGAAAAAACAAAAACTATTAAATTATTACAAAAAAAAAACACTCTTACCGGATGTTTTCAAACATTACAACATAATTTACAACTGCTGACAACTTAATTATTAGTAATTGTTATCTAACACTTCTAAGACTTTGAAAAATAAATATCAACATTAACTAATGCTGTAACGTAGATAGTGACATCATAGCTGTTGGAACTACTCTTTACAGTAGCTACTAGTGATGCTCATTTGTTTTGAGTGATATAAATTCTGGTTCTTCAGCCCGAGAGTAGATCGAGTACAATGTACAATGGTGTGTTGAAATGTCGTAAATAATTGAAAGTGTTACACACGTCTGCAACTGCAGAAATAAAATCAGTGTATGTTAATAATAATTGTGTTCCCACTGCTGGGACACAGGCCTCCTCTCTGTGAGAGGAGTGGGCTGTAATATGTTATTATCATCATTGACCACCATAATGACCATAAATGAGAAGAAAATCACTGCCTGCCCATCATTTTCTGAAAATAAATCAGAGAAGGATTGTTGAATGGCCAGTACCTACGCTAGATCTCCCCGAAGTTACACAGGACCTACAGAATTCAAAGAGTCAGGCTATAATTCAAGAAACCATCTACTTAGGCATTCGAGTAGGAGCAATATCAACTAAGATTAAAATTACGCAATATTGCTCAAGTAATTTAAACTTTATAAGTTCTCGGCCACTGGTGCCGATTCCCTTGTACACCGAACTAAACTATCACTAAAATTCCTTACTTTTGGCTATGAGAATCCTAAAGCATACGCGACTCCACATGGTACTTGTTTGCCCTACCCTGTGATTTTTTTTAGAGCCGTAGGCGCGCATGGGTGGCAGCCTCGGCGTGTTTTATATGGAATTTTTCACTTATTGTATGGAAAATATTAAAAAAAAAATACCTACATGTAGAATTATGTGGGTTTAAGGGTTCCATAAACGGGGTCGAAATTTTCAATATTTTCGCGATAGGACACACCGTTTTCGAGATATAAGCAAAATAAATAGAAAAAACAGTACTGTTTTTGGCCCTGAAGTCGAGGTGTTGTGAATTCTTAGTTCATGACAACTAATTTTATTCCACACCTTTTTAATCGCGATTAAAAATAGCCAGATTTAGTTAAGAGAACCAAAATTATAAGTGAAAAACGTCAAATTCAGAATATCAAAGTTGCCATTTTCACTAAACTAATAAATCAGTACCATCTTCGTGCTGTCAAACTAAAATACAGTTAAGTTGTGTCACTTTAGTCTATTTCACAATGAGAAATCGTCTTTTGACAGGAATAAACAAAATTTTAATGATTTTTAGTCTAGTTTAGAGAATTTTGTGACAAGAGAATCGGCACCACTGTCTATGTTACAAATAATCCTGGGTATTATAGCTGCTGTTAAAGTTGTGGGTCTAACAGTGGTGGCTGTTTGTGATTGTACACATATTTGGAACCTTAACTTGGCATACGGTACTTAATCTGCTAATGCTCCCAACTGCTGGGACTCAGGCATCCTCTGTGTGCGTGTCCCGGAGCTGGATAGGGGATGTCCCATGTCTTAATTTTTTTGGTACTAGGACATGCTACTTTTCTTAAGTTGGTTCTTTAGTGTTTTAATTATTTTAATGCAGTAATACTAGCGAAGGAGGAGTCGGAGCGCGTGAGGGTGAGGCAATTGTTGCGCCCTCACGTCCATAGTCGCCGCAGGAGGAGACACCCTAGGCGTCGGGAGTCGATAGTCGATTCCCGGCTACCGTAGACGCGGACTTGCGGACGGCGAGCAATGGGCAACTCGCCGTCCTGTAAGGACAAGGCCCGCACCGACGGCGCGTCGTGTTTTATGCGCGCCTCAAAGAGATGTCAGCACCATTGACGGGGTCCGATAGGGCCGATGCCTACCGGGGTCGCGGTTTTTTCGAAAGAGTTACCGTGGCCCTGGCGCACTGGCAACTGAAGGAACACGAGTGGGTTTTAGTCAGTGAGAGACTAACATGCCCTCCGGCTCCGCCCAGAGCGGGAGAAGTCTTATGATGATACCCCAAAAAAAAAAAGTATTGCTTTATGGGTAATTAATTCTTTAGCGGATTTTTATTAGATACCAAAACCTGACCAACACATGACTGATACCTTAATTAAGTAATACAGAGCTAACAATAATAATGAACCCTACGTAGTCGTACAGACACTGTCTACAACTACTCACTAGAAATGCCTCCCTAACATATCGGTCAGTCCGGTTCTCAGTAATCTTGCCTAATCTAGATGGACCGTCAAACACACGTCGATGGCCGGTCAGCTCACTAATCCGTCAGCTAAATTGTGGCTATTACGGCATGCGGCAGTCCGGAAAAGTATGGAGTACAGTTTTATAGGAAAGTTTACTGTGAAATCTGTCTGTTTGTGGGTTGTACTTTGGTGGATGGACGTGGTGGGCTTTCAGTTTTATCGAATTGAAAATGTAACCGAATTTGAATTGTTTTTGTTTTTCAAAACAAAAGTGCCCTAAATGATTGTGTATTATTTATATTTACATTCTAAATATGAGTATGTAAGGATCGTAGCAGGTTGCGTTCTGTAGTTTCTGCCTACCCCCTGGAAAGTAGGCGTGAAATTAAGTAGGAATGCAAATTCTAAAATAAGTTAATATAGATTTGTAGAATGACTGCAGTGTCACGTTGGGTACACATACCTGTAATGATAGTTGTAAGGGAACTATCGATAAAAAAAAATAAGGATGTTCCTTACCAGGTTAAAATACCCGATGATCAGGCATCCCGTCCTCAGGTCTATGCAGAAGCAACACTTGTTGAACTCGAGAGTCATTTTGAATCTGTAACAAGGAATGTTTAACATTAGTTTATGTTTTAATCGGTACATAAAGACAGCATCTGTTTTTACACATCAGCGAACAAGAAAAAGTAGACGTTTGACAGATCAAACAAAAGGTATTTTTTTTTGATAGTGTTTAATCTCGGTGATTTTTAGGGTTCCGTACCCAAAGGGTAAAACGGGACCCTATTACTAAGACTCCGCTGTCCGTCCGACTGTCACCGGGCTGTATCTCATGAACCGTCATAGTTAGACAGTTGAAATTTTCATAGATGATTAATTTCTGTTGCTGCTATAACAACAAATACTAAAAAACAGAATAATATAAATATTTAAGGGGGCTCCCATACAACAAACGTGATTTCTTTGCCGTTTTTATAGAAAATGGTACGGAACCCTTCGTGCGCGAGTCCGACTCGCACTTGGCCGGTTTTATTTTAATTTGAATTATTCTAATGAAAGAGGGATGACTGGTATTTTGGTATTTTTTTTGGAAGTTTGTACTTAATAAAATTATTTAAACAAAAAAAATGAGTGTGTCCGAGTATGTATATTGATAAAATCTAAATCAGTACAGAAAGCGAAGCGATCTCCGTTCCTTTACTTACTTTGCGAGTTTGAAATACTAAAATAGCATAGCAAGAATACACAACCCGTGTTTCCATCCCATCAGTGAATATAGTACCACGGCCCCATTAAGAACACTCCCATGGGGAGCCCCGATTCTTGAGTGGTGCAGCTGCTGTTATTTATAGCAATTAGGGCCATCAGGAATGTAGGCAACATCGCTATTCGCCATCTGGGAGCCTAGTATACTATTAATGTAACGTCTTAACTCGGAATAATTATAAAATGGTTTGTGGAAAATATTTGTGAATCAGATCGGGTATTTTGTATAGAATTCAAATAAAGCAACGAAACTAATCATAAAAATCGATGCGAAGTAGGTACCTATTGGTAATTGAAACCACTTTATATTTATAACAATATAATAAAATTACTTAAAACAAAATAATGAAGACAAAGGATATGTGAGTTTGAATGTTTTGTAAACGCACCCACAATACATGAGAAATTTTCCTAGTGTGGGGAAACGTTTTTAAATGAATTAATAAAAAATAAAAAAATACATATATTTAACACATGAAAGGACTGCCTCTTACAAAGATCTCCGAAAAAGCCCACTCATATACCTAGTCTTAATATTATGTTATGACAATGATCGCAACGCTGTTCTTGTTTATGTTCCCATGCTGAATTTTGATCCTATCTTATCGGTGTTTACGTCCGGCTCGCGATACAGCAGTGCAAGCACCTCGTCTCGCCGCGGCCCACCAGGCCACCATCCCATTAAGTCGCGCGCCGCCCCGGTGATGTCACTCTTAAAAACTCCTACAAACAGGCGAGACTCGCGACGCGACGCGACACAAAGGTACCGCCTGTCGCGCGACGAGGACTGTCCTGTGTGTGTTTCGAGTCACGTGTCGCACCTGTTTGCGTGGATACGTGCTAATAAAAGTCAGGCTTTGAACTGAGTGCAATTTACAACGTGACCACCGACCACATGCAAGATATCGGCGCGGGTCGAGAAAAATACGTTCAAAAATAGCCCGAAATAAAAACAGATCTACCATTTATCCTCGCCAAAGTCATCAGTTTAGTACTCCTTTCAATCCCACATGATGATCTCATCTGACATTGAACGCCGCAAACTAGAATGTATATTTAATATTATAGAGGAACGTGGCGCCACAAATTAAAATGTCAGCTATCTTAACTCTCACAATTGGTTCTTTTAATTCATCCTGGGAATGTGCCGTATCTGGCACATTTTAATAAAGGATAATGGGTATACTACATTTACTCTCACAATGATTAAGCCCCGAATTCATTAGGAAACAAAGTAATTGAGAAACATTGTTTCAGCAACGTGTTTTGTGTGACTGGGAACATGTTGCTAGCAAGATAGAATGTTGCTAGCAATATATTATGTTTCGTATTCATGATAGACAAACGTTGTGCAACATTGTTGCCAGCAATATTTAATGTTGAAGGATGTTTTCCGACAACATTTTTATGTTGCGCAACTGTTTCCCAACTTTTTTTCTAATGAATACTTGTCTATCTATCCATAGTAACTATCTGTTCTTTTCCCGTGCAAATCGTTTAATCCTTTTGACCCTCGACTGCCCTCTATGTTAGATGACCCGTATCATTTAGATAAAAATAAAACGTTCTTTACTATGTTTGTATAAATGACGTAACGTAATGGACATACGGATGGGCATTTGGATGGGCGCACCCTTTTTTTTTATGGGCGCTCCCTGGTGTGGAAATAACTTGGTCTAGGTTACAATTACATGTTGTTATAACGCATTTCATTTTCCTGAGTAATATTACTCTACTGTACAACTTTCGTGTGTGTACAATCAAAATTATCATGGTATTTCTAAGCCGACTCTTTCTAATCATACAGTTATTTATTATGTATGTATTGTGTGTAATAATTTCTTATGTACAGTCACCAAAAGAGATAAGTAACCAGGGTCGTCCTGTTTGTTTTCTACTAATTAAATTAAAGTTTATTCGAAAACTTTCATCCGTTTCTAACTAAACTTCAACCGTATCGATGAACCTCCTGGTTACTTATCACTTTTGGTGACCGTACAAGTACAAAAAGGAAATCATTAAAAAAGCTTAAATTCTACCTTGTAAAAAATACATACATTTCAAATTAAATATTTTTGATTACTTAACTCTATAGAGATTCGGTAAAATTTTCTGCTCTCGAGTGCGATGATTCATTCGTGTTTAGAAAAAAAACTTGGACTAGATCCAGGAAAATATTCGTAAAAGTAAAAGCATCTTTATGAATCAGGTTTTTACATACGATACACCGAGCTTCTGATAAGAATTTCATCTAAAACATTTTTATTATTTTGCAATTCAATCCAATTTCAATATATTTATATAGATACTAGTTATTCACGTTGCGTTCGAATATAATCAAGCATGGAACCTAAGTCTACTTTATAAAAGACTAAATTTAAAACAGAATTAGTTATTTTTTATAGTTTTTTTTTAATATTTTGCGTCTTGTTTGTGCAGAATAAACAATTTCTTTCTTTCATTCTTAAAATTAAAATGAGAAAATATCAACCAGATCAATTTGTATGCTGCTGTTAGGTACTTAACAATGTTTTACAATGCTAATTGGTAGGTAGGTACCTAATTATCAACGTCAGTAAATTATCGTCTAGCAAAAACGAAAAACAGAAAAAACATCTGCAGTAAAAAAAAAAAACAATTGTTTTACCGACTTTGTTCATTAATTTCTATCGCAGAAACAGGAAAACTATACTTTTGATAAATCTACTAACTAACTAACTATACTTTAGAGGTGTAACGTAAGAATTTTTAAATAAAAATAATAATTCGACCGATAACTAGTATTGAATTAATGTTCAAAACCTAGTAGAGGCATATTAGAAAAAAACAGAGAATTAGATAACATTAGTGTACCTACACCAGATTTTGACTATTTATATAAAACTTCAAAAACTAATAAATTAATTCACACTTTTTGTTTGGATAAAGCCCTTATGAAACACGCGCCCAATTTACATTTTCAAACAAGCTTTATTTATTGATACAGCCGGCTTGCTATAAATAATGAGCATTTTGCTTTCCACAGCAATACTGAAGATTTGAGAGACTAAAAACATCTGTTTACTGATATATCTATGGTGTACGCTTTAGTGTAAAACTCGCCGCTGTATTTAGTAAGTTTTGTAAGTATTGGTTTACACGCTTAATACTTTTTATTATATACATAGATTAAAAATCAATCTTTCTAGCCTTTTCCCAACTACTTTGGGGTCGGCTTCTAGTCCAACTACATGCAGCCAGATACCAGTATCTTACATAGAGTGACTGCCTATCTGACTTCCACAACCCAATTTACTGGGCAACACGATACCACTTGGCAAGCCTGGTTGCCAGACTTTCGGGCTAACGACAGTCAAAGATCTACGAATGACAGCCGGGACCAACTGCTTAACGTGCTTTGCGAGGCACGGAGTGGTCTCGGTATGTTATGGATGGTCACCCATCCACGAACCGACCGTGGCCAGCGTAGCTTAACCATCCATCGACCCGTGCGGCTGTTATTATTTTGCCACGAGCCCCTCATTACAATATTATAATATAATATCCCCTCTTTATAATAGATATTATTGACACAATAATAGCCTAGGGAAACTGCAAAAACGAGTAAAGGACATAAGGCAAAGTGTTTTTCACAATACACCAACTTAATCTCTATTGGTTCAATAACAAATGTTGCCTAATCTCCTTTAAAAGAGAATTGTTATTTTTTATTTGAACCTAAACGCTATTTATAGAAAACTGATATAAGTACCCTCAACACTTGCCCCAAAATGTACGATAAAACCGGGGTTTAAGGTTACATTGATAGGGCAGTCTGTTGCGCATGCGCATGTAATGTTTTATGTTACTAACTACAACTTTGTGTACCCGCTACACAAGTCATCAGATACGTACCTAATCACAGCCTAGGAGCAATAACCAACAATGTCTTACGTACTAGATTATAACTTAGAAATATTTTGTGCCAATTATGGCACAACTGGTTCATGCACAGACAAATGACAATAAAAAAATAATGGACGATTAATATATGAGTAATCACGGCCACGACCTTAATCATTGGCTAGGCTGGTGATGTGCAGGGCAGGACAAGGTGGCAGTTAAGAGTTAGTGCACATACTGGCACTCAATCGCATGTGACCTGTTTTCATGAGCATCTGGGACCCCCAGAATACTGCATGATCATCATTCTCTTATCACAATCTAGGTGGACGGCGCAAAATGTATTTTTATTCCATACTTCTCCATTACTTGTCATCTCGGTAGTAAGACTAGTAAGCCCTTGTCTAGCCATATCATCTTCCACACAGCCCACCCATTGTTTTTTGGGTTTCCCCTACTCTTTTAGCCATCCACTTTCATACTGAAAACTCTCCTCGCAACATTTTCCTCTTGTTATGTGTTTTGTGCTTATAGAAAATCTTCTCAAAGGTTACTGTTTCTAAACCCAAATAGAGGCAGGTCAGAACTGTCCATTTCAATAAACTAGCATCAATTTGATGAGGATAATCAGCGTATATTTCCCCACTGCTGGGACACAGGCCTCCTCTCTGTGAGAGGCTGTGGGCCATAATCCACCACGCGGGCCAAGTGCGGTTTGGTGGATGTCACATATCTTCGAATTTTTGGTTCTAGAACATGCCGATTTCGTCACGATGTTTTCCTTCACCAATTTGACTAGTCACATATATTTTAGCACGCAGCGTAAAATACAACTTAATAAAAAGTAGGTACAAAGAGACATTTTTGACATTTATGCTCGTATTAAAAACAAGTCCAGTAGGCATACCGTGATACACTGGCAAATTAAATCAATTTTTTTTTTTGTATGTTTGTTACGCTTTCACACTTAAGGGGACTACATGACCTAAACGCAAATTTATAATGCCTAAAAATATATGATCCAATGCAATAACCAAAATCAGAAAAATATATGACATTCTTCAGGATACATGCTAGGTAGATAGTGTGTTGAAAACATAATACAATTAATTTGATATGATAGAAAAAAATCACGAAGATACCTCTAAAAAAATCTTTCAACGATTAAAACCATACTAATATACATGCAAACATTCAGATTTTTTGTCAGATTATTCTACAAGTAAAATACTAACGTGATAGTGTTTTAATTTTTTAGTCCAATTAATAGTTTTTTTGTAAATCCATAATTGCTTCATATTTTGCAACAAATTACCAGCGTTGTGTCATTGCGCGTCTCTTTCTCTTCTATGCAATCAGACAGTGACCGCGCTTTAGGTCTTGTAAGCCTCTTAAACGGCTGAACGGATTTGCATGATATTTGGCATATGCGTAGACCATGACCTGGATTAGGACATAAGATATGCTCAATCTTTGTCCACTTTTAAAATTCTGGTTAAAAAACACTTCCTCTCTCCTTAAACATTGTCATTACATTTAGTTTCCTTACTCTTGTTTCATGTTTATTATTGTATATATTATATTATGTAGATAGGTATATGTTTTATGTATGTATGTATTTGTTTTATATGTAAATGGTACACCACTGACTACCTGCATTATTGTCTCTCCTTCTACCTTGAATCCATCCAAAGGTTGTCTGTAAAAGATCGCTTTTAGCGATAAGACCGCCCATTGTGTCACCCTATGTAAAATTTCTACTTTTATATCTGTAATTTTTATGGTGTACATAATAAAGAGTATTCTATTCTATTCTATTCTATAATTTTTATCTCGATATTCCCACGGGCTCGAGACTTATGCGGGTGAAACCGTGGGGCGCGGCTAGTAAGTAATAAACAGATCGTTCAAATTGATTCAGGCAGGCATTTATAAAACAGGTTGTTTTCACATTCATAAAAATTAATTTACTACCTACTGGTGTACTACTAGGATTTTAGTTACCTTCAACAAGCAGCAACCACGCATAGGTTTTTAATTATAACAAATTGACACGTAACATCACGCATTGTTTCCACGAAGAGTTGGGCAGAGACCTACTTGTAGTACACCCACATTTCGCCAGTTAATATTGTTTAGGGGGCAAGCCAATTTCCATCAACCGGGCACAAATCCCGACTCCGGGCTGCTACTGAGAAATTTCAGATAAAAAAACCCAATACCACTTTGCCCGACCTGGGAATTGAACCCAGTACCTTATGCTCAGCAGTAGTGCTTGTTACAAGTCCAACGATACAGTCAACAAATTGTTACCCACGCCAATTTACTAGATATTAAGTCGGCTTTATAAACTCACTCAATTATTGTCGTCAATTTTATCTCTCCCGTGACGTCACAGCAGCGGGCCCCTACAGAATACCAGCGCTGCGACACTTATTTTTAAATGTCGCAGCATCTTATCGAGATAGGGGCCATTTAGCCTCGTACAGGACTACCAGTTCTTTTGTGTTTATAAGAATGTGTAGTTTAGTTAGTTTAATCCTGTGCGAGTCCCAATAAATACTTTTTTTCTTAACTACATTTTTTGAGCGTCGGATAATGAACGTTTACGTAAGAGTAGACTACATTAATGTAAACACTAGGTATGCATTCGTGAACAGCTCATTTGAATCGTATTTAATACGGCAACATGATTACGTAGGTAGGTAGTAACCTCGGGGCTCGTGCCTAAATATTAACAGCCGCACGGGCCGATCGTAGGTTAAGATCGCTTGCCGCGGTGGGTTCGTGGATGGGTGACTCTCCATTTCATATCGATATCCGTCCGTGACTCGTAAAATCGTTGGTCCCTGCTGTGATTCGTAGATCTTTAACAGTTACCCAAATACATAATAGTCAGAAACCTAAAAGTCAGACAGCCAGTATTACCAAGGGGTATCCTGTTACCCTGTCAGTAACTGGGTTGTGGAGGTCAGATAAGCAGTCGCACCATGTAAAATACTGGTATTCAGCTGCATCTGGTTAGACTGGAAGCTGACCCCAACATAGTTGGGAACAGGTAGGCAGATTGATTGAGGTAGTAAACATTTTTAATTATAAAAATCTAGACTTGATCTAACAAAAATAACCACTCACACCCACTCACACCATTATATAAACATTTATATTTATTTACTATCATAGTCGAATTGTTTTAAAAGAAAGCCGGTTTTTTATTCAGTTTCATTGCATGAAATTCACACTTGAACGGTGATGTCATATAGGAGCGTGTGTGCAAACATGAACTGCCGGGCCAAATTAAGCGGATGAATTAATTATTGTTACAGCACACTGAGGTCCAAGGCCATCGGGCAATGAAAACGGGTTTTAATTGTACCAGACTAATGTCTGGTAGAATTGAAACCCGTTTTGCAAAAAACAGTTTAAATGTCAGAAATATGCAAAATAAATAAATGTAACAAAACAGAGAATGAATGAAAAAAAAGTGAATGATAATATAAATGATGATGAAAGATGAATGATTTAAGAGGCTTACAAGAGCTAAAGCGCGGTCACTGTCGGATTGCATAGAAAAGAAAGAGACGCGCGATGACACAACGCTGGTAATTTATTGCAAAATATGAAGCAATTATGGATTTACAAAAAATCTAATCATTGGACTAAAAAACGAAAACACTATTACGTTAGTATGTTACTTGTAGAATAATCTGACAAAAATCTGAATGTTTACATGTTTAATAGTATGGTTTTTAATCGTTAGCATATTTTTTTAGAGGTATCTTCGTGATTTTTTTCTATCATATCAAGTTAGTTGTATTATGTTTTCAACACACTATCTAACTAGCATATATCCAGAAGAATATCATATATTTTTCTGACTTTGGTTACTGCAGTGGATCATATATTTTTAGGCATTATAAATTTGCGTATAGGTCATGTAGTCCCCTTAAGTTATGTCTATTAATGTTCTGAAATACCCATAACAATGTGTCTAACAAAGTTGTATAAAAAAGAGCCTTCTGCTCTATGCAAAAGATCAGAAAAATATGATTCTGCTTTAAGGCGGAACCTTCAGAGTAGCCCGCAAAATTCAAAATTTGTTACGTTTTTTGCAATTTGCAGGTCACTGCCAGGTTGTATTTTGATTAAAATATGATTCGCGACCGTAACAAATATGGCTTTATAGAATTATAATCATTAGAATCAGCAATACATCTGTATAAGTTGAAAAAAAAAGAAAAGAGTTGAAATAAGAATTAGAGGTATATAATGTCAATGTCAAATGTGATGATGGAAACTACCGAAAAATAAAACACAGCTCTAAAATCAAAATAGTGTCCCAATGACATTGAACTAATTCCAGATTGAATGCATATTTAGGTGACCTAGATCTATGTAAATACTTTATGTAAATGAAGTCGGAACATGCGGCGTCTCGTATTGTGACGATATATCTATTGAATATTGTGCGTTTGGCAGTACTTATAAATGCGAACAGTTCTTTTCATTGATGAAAGTTAATAAATCAGCACATCGTACAAGACTGACTGACGATAATTTGGAAAATTCTTTACGTCTTGTATCGGTGGAATTAATCCAAATATCAATGGATTATTTTCCCAAATTCAAGCTCAAGTGTCTCATTGTTTTCGGTGTATGTAACTTTCGTAGTTTGTAACAATTGCAAATTTAACGATTTAATTATAGATGTACCATTTTTTTTAAATTTCATTTAGTTATTTTAATAAATTGTACTATAATAACATTGTCGTATTATTTCATGTCTAATATCTATCGCAAAAAATAGTATCACTACTTTAAAATGCACTATGTACGTATTTGCACGCTAAAGTTTGGCCCTCAACGTCAAAGGTTGCCTATACCTGCTTTAGATCGTATTTTGTTGCTTCGTGTCTCAATATGAAAGTTTATAATAGGTCTTTACCTATGAAATTGCCGTTTTGTATGAAAAAATTTAAATGAATTTTTTATTTGTATTAATCGAAGTAATCACCCATGCAATCAATGCATCTTTGCCATCGCAGTGGCAGTTTATTGATGCCCTTCTTAAAGAAATCAGCTGGACGGGAGGCAACAAATTCTTCAAAGGCATTTTGTACTGCCTCTCGGGTATTAAATTTTTTTCCCGCCAAGAAGTTATCCAAATTCTGGAAAAAGTAGTAGTCTGTAGGCGCAAGGTCTGGTGAGTAGGGCGGATGACGGAGAGCTTCCAACCCCAGTTCTTGCAACTTGGAGACCGTCTGCTGTGCAGTATGAGGTCGCGCGTTGTCGTGCAGGAGCAGCGGAGACGAGCGATTGACCAATGCTGGTTGGAGATGCGCCAGCTTCTCCATCATTGTGTTCAGTTCTTCACAGTACACATCTGCAGTAATGCTCACCCCGTTTGGTAAGAAGCTGTGATGAATCACACCGGCGCTAGACCACCAAACAGTGACCATCACTTTTCTAGGGGTAAGTTTTCGTTTAGGGCATTGTTTAGGTGCTGAACCAGGATCCAACCAACTTGCTGAGCGCTTACGGTTATCAAACAGAATCCATTTTTCATCGCAGGTAACAATGCGGTTCAAAATTCCTTCATTTGTGTGTCTGTTGAGCAGTGCAAGGCACGTCTCGACGCGTACTTCGCGCTGGCGATCATTGAGTTCGTGGGGCACCCATTTGTCAAGCTTTTTTACCTTGCCAATTTGACGCAAATGGACCAATATTGTTTTGACGCTAACGTCGAAAGCTGCTGCTAATTCAGCCGTAGATTGTGTATCATCAGCTTCCACAATCGCCTTTAATTCGTCATTGTCGACCAAAGTCTTCGGACGACCGCGAGGTTCATTTTTCAGGTCGAAATTTCCAGAACGGAAGCGAGCAAACCAATAACAGGTGGTGCGTTGGTTTGTAGTGTTAGCTCCGTAAACGTCGTTGATGTTGCGTGCCGCTTGTGCCGCGTTGCTGCCACGACGGTACTCATATTCCATAATTACTCGAATTTTTAACGTATCCATGATGACGAAAAAGATTGAAATGCGATGAAAATGTAACACTAATCAATAAAGAAATGACTACTTTTAGAAAAAAAAATCCATGTTTTTAAAATAAAATTAATTTGAAATTAGAATTCTTAGCCAAACAAAAATTATTTTGATTTGAAATGGCCAGTACTGCAGAACGGCAATTTCATAGGTAAAGACCTAATATAAGGTATTAGAAAATTCTAGACACACTTACCGAGGGTGCTTATTGATTTTAATACTAGAAATAAAGATAAAATAGATCAACCATTTTTTAGATTATCTAAAGTACATACATCTCTTATGGGGTAGGTACTGTGTTAAATGTTACAACAAAATACCTTATTGCAATTAAATGAAAATTCATATTAAAATTACACTTTGTAAACAAGCATATTACAAATTAAGAGGATAATATCCTAGATAAGAATGCTTGGAATCATGCTGGTTCTGCTGCATAGGACAATCTAGAGTCTAGACAAAATCAAACTGGTTGCTAATTTAATTGTATAATTTATAATTTTTATGGCATTGATTTTTACATTATGTACCTAACTACTTTAACTCTCACACTAAATTATAACTTGTTAAAATTTAGAAAAAAACATCTACTTTTCAATATTTGTAAATATGTGAGCACCATCACCGTCACCGACACCCGTCACCGTCATAATTAATTTACCTGTCATTGCGTTATATTTAATTCTTTTTACCTATTGTGGTATAGTAATTTTATTTTAGGTGCATCGTGTTCACATATAATTATATAATTAATGTATATATAATAATGTAAAACATTTTTAAAAGAGTAACGCTGGAGTTTCTTGCCCATTCTTCTCCATACGAAACTACCTTTTTGAAGGGGCAACTAGAATCAATTCTATTTTCTTGTAAATTTTGACGTTCAAAAATGCCTTTTACGAGTATGTGCCTATTTGAAATAAATGATTGGACTTTGCTTAGAGCCGTTATTTAAAATTCCTTCTCAGTCACGAGATAATATTTTTTTTAAAGAAGTGGCGCTAGTGGACCCGTGTGCGCCATATCAAGAAATTTCACTTGGACGAACTCGTGGCCAGAAGCTAGTATGTGTAACCTAGCTATAAGTTAAATATTCCTGCTTGCTGCGTTCTATTAGTTCAGGCTCCAGGGTCATGTACTCATAAGTTTAGCCTGTTTATAGCCTGTAACCGTGTGGACATTGTGCTCTATAAAACAAACTAGCTGCGCCCCGCGGTTTCACCCGCATAAGTCTCGATTTCGTGAGAATATCAGGATAACAAGTATCCTATGTCCTAACCCAGATCATGGTCTACCCAAGTGCGAAATATCATCCACATCCGTTCAGTAGCTTTAGCGTGACACAAACAAACATACAAAAAATCAAATCTTTTCTCTTTATAATATTATTTTAGATAAATAAAATATCGACCCCTGAAAATTTTCACAATCAATTGAAAGTCAGGCTGAATAAATTATGTTTATAAATAAAGAACATAATAATAATAATTGTAGAAATTACAGAAAATGAGCGACAAGGGCGACAGTGCCGCTATCAATCATTTGTCAAAGTGTTGACTAATGACGACATTCCATTTTATCCTAGCATAATTAAAACGAATCATGGAATACCTATATTGAGCAAAAACTAGTTACCTACTTATATCGTGCATTTGCACGTATTTATCTTGATTATCCCAGTAATATAAATCCGAAAGTGTGTCTACAAAGTCATCAAGTTATATTGGACACTCGGGAAAAGAAAAGAAAATTAACCCATTTTAAAACAAATACATTGGCCGAAAATCATCTGTTCGACGGAAAAATAGCATGTTACGTTTCACGTAAAGGTGCTTAACCTTTTTACTCCCCAACAGTACCTACTCGACCTTTTACTCGTATGTTTAAACGAAGCCCAATAGTCATAAGTGCCCCGCATATCCGACCTATAGGATGACATCAGTGGGGTTGGTGACTTTATTGAGGTCAGTTAGAGCGCCCCGTCCCTTTATTCAATGACATTCGTGATACTCTCATTTTGTTAATTGTTGTTGGACATGGAACATCGCATATTACATTGTGCTATGTTTCTGCGTATCTGGCTAAAATTAATCAGTGCTCCATATTTATAAAATAAGACGATGTGTTTTTGTTTTGGTATTTAAGAAATTGAGGTATATTTAGCTATTCTTATAAAAATTTCATCATGATCTTATTAAAAAATCTAACATAGAGAATATAATTCCGTAGTTCCGATTATTTTCCGTTTCTTTTAAATTAAAAACTCGAACTTTCGCAAGAAAAGAGTACTTTTATTATTACTAGTGCGTTTTATTTTCTATAAAAATAAAATACGGTCAGATAAAATTAATTGTTCACCAAATTGACACACTATATCAATTTGCCGTGTTACCTACACGTAGCCATTTCATACAACTGTCAAGGAATGACAATTGTGGTTTGAATATACGGACAGTTTAAGTTGGTAGATAATTTGATTGAAGTTATTTTTCACTTTGTAGTTTTTTTTTTTGAAGTCGGTTGTTTTTTTTCGTAAAAAAGTTTTTTATTTTTCACTTTTTAGTGAGTCATATTGCGCAGGAGTTGATTTGCCTGAATTAATTATGTTCAGCCTCAATAATTTTGTCTGTCTCCCGAATATGGAAAACTAATTATGACCAAATATACATAGAATTCAGTACCTACTAGGAAAAAAAAAATATAATGTACCTAAACAGATAATATAATAATTATTTTTCTGCGTTTTCTACTTCTTAGGATCTAATTAAAATTAAAGTTGTAAGGTGTTACCAATTATGTTTTTGACACATATGTCAATAACTTAATACTACATAACAAAAACAATATTAACAAAACAATATTCTCATCTAAAACCACTACACGAACCAATAAAAGCTTTTAATGACTTATGACGTCACATTTATGTCCAAAATGGCGGCGCCGCGGCCCGCCCTCCATTCTACGGAATTTTTACAAGCTCTCGGTTTAAAACAAGCTTGTCCTATTTTTCTTTTGTTATCTACTATTTTTGGACACGCTTAACTTCCTGTGGGATCACATAGGCGTTTCTCTATACGAGGAAGTGGTTTCGATTTTGAGTTCATTTTTTATTATCGAGTAGGTTGAAAACGTATGTGAAGTGATTTCACTTCAATTTTGAAGTGAGCTGTCATTCTACCTAGTGCTAAGGATTAACACTATTGACTACTACAGGAGTACTTTTCCATGTGGTAACTTTTTAACGCATGCCAAATGTTCACATTTTCCGCAAATATTGGAAGTCTGAAGGTGCTTCACAAAGTAAAGTTTAATTTCAAATCATTTAAGTGCATTTTTCAATGTCACCGCTTCAATGTCGTGAGAAATCTCCTGCAGTGTGTTGTTGCTATCGATCTTTTATCCTTCAAACCAGTCTCAATGGCTAAACGCATTTATGTAGTCTCAATGGCTAAACGCATTTATGTACGTTGTAGGCAGGTCAAGACAGAATTTTACAACAGTTTATTAATTCAATTATCGCGGTTTTTTTTGGTAAAAATAAACATTATAGTGATGTTTCTTTTATTACATTGTTTTGATGTTAAAACAAATTTGAAAAAAAAAAAAATATTTGGAAAAGGAATGCTACCATTGGTAAGCAAAAGGATTCGTTTTTTTTATAGGAACCGCTCATTAACGTGCTTCACGGAGGGGTCACGATGTGTAATGTACGGTCAATTGGTCATCCGTCTGTAATACAAAGGGAATGGAATGCGGCAAGCGTAGCTTGATCTTCGCTCGACCCGTGCGTGCGGTTATTATTATTTAGACACGATTCATAGTAGGTAAGTAATTGTAGTATGTCTTAGTTGTAGGTAGGTACTAGACTTGTACACTTATGCCTGGACTAGCGTTGTAAAACTTCGGAAGTATTCGGAATAATTCGGAAACATTCAAAAGAATACTTCGATTGGAAGGAATACTACCGCAGCAATAAAGCAGCGTAAAATAAATATTGTAAGTATGAAATAGGTAACCTACGTTTTATTACTTAAGAATTAAATTATTCCCAGTAGTTACGAATGTACTCGTGTGCTTATGTAGCTTGAGGAAACTTGCCGTTACGTTAAGCAGATATTTCGCCATGCCGCTACTTGAATTAACGCCATCTAGCGGGCAAGAGTAGACTATAAATGGAGAACATCCCTCGTTAATCGTTCGGCGACGCCAGCGCTCGCCTGCACGTAACAATAGCTCACCCACCGAGCCCCGCAGCCGTAGTTCATTCATAAATTCAACGAAGTATTATTCGATTCCTACGTACCTACAATGCGGGAATATTTCCCTGTAAGTAGTTGTGAAAGTTATCTAGTTGTGACTACTCATTATTTTATTTTTACTATGATTGAGTTTAGAATGGGCCGATTTTGTCCGGATGTTATTTACAAGTTTAGTTTACTTCGTAAAAATGTTTTTGCTTTACGATTTAATGGAAAAAACGTAAATAATTAGTTAAGTAAGATAAAAGTAAGTACGTATACGTTGTACGTAGTTTAAAGTACGTATCTAGGGCTACCAAAACATTTAAAGTACTTACATATCTAGATACGTAAGTACTTTAAATGTTTTGGTAAATCAAATAGTCGTAAAAAATATTTTTTTTTGTAGAATAGTGTTCAACCGAAATTAATCAATAACTAGTTAAGTACCTACATAGTTAAGTAATAAATAAGTAGTGTTCAACCGAAATTAATCAATAAAGAGACATTTGAAATAATATACAATAGTTAATAGGTAATTAGATTATCCTTTCTGTTAGCTACCTCCCTATTATAACCTAAATTACTATCTTATAAACTTATTTTAGTATCTAACTATGTATTTACCTCTCTTATCACTTTCACACCTAATAGACCGCATACAAAAACTTATTACGTAAGTACATATCTAAGTAGATCAAAGAAATATTCGGAAGTTTTCAAATCGTATTATACTCATTTTTATGAATGAACGCGTAGTAATATATAGTCACTGGCATTAACGCCGTCTAGCGGGTAAAAGTAAAAGCTGTAACTGTACAACTTCCGTCGGTAGTGCTCGCCTGCGTGCGCTTTCTGCTGCTGCGGTGACCAAGGTTAGGAAGGAAGATTCGTGAGTATGAATACACAATCACCAACGCGGAACATATGTAATTTGCAATGGTAATTGCGCCGCCATCTCGCGGTCAATAGTCGAACTCTACCAGGTGATCCAATAAGTAGCCTACTTACCCGATTTCGGTCAGCGTTATTATATTATGGCAACTGTGGCATACCGCCTAGTGACTCAGCGGTTCATTCTAACTATTCTAATATGTACTTAGCTAAATATTTTCCTTGTAATTCTTATCGGGGAATAATTCCGAATACTACTCAATACTTCCGAATGTTTCGCGAATAATACAACGGGAATACTTCGGAATAATTCTCTCCGGCAACGCTAGTCTGGACACGGTATTGAGGCTTCTTCAAACAGGCACGACACAAAGGTGCCCGCGTGTCGCGCCTGTTTGAAGGAGCCTTTACCCTGCCTAATGAATCCCATACCATGTAGGTATAGGCATTATTACTGTAAACAATTTGAATCTGTTTCGCGTTCAGGAAAACTGCTCGGTGTCTGCCCATATGAGCGGGGAAGAGACCAAAAGGGCAAATATTAACCAATAAACAGGCAGCGTTATAAATCCCACAAAATATGATATCATCGGAAACAGGAACACAAGTAGGCATGGTCATACATTTTCTAGGCGGATCTGACGTCATTAGAATTATTTAGTTATCTTGTTTTTTCAGACCCGTTATAGAGCTTTACCTACAGGATGCTGTCTTCCCGTCAGTTTTCAATGATTAGTATTGTGGTAATAACCTATTGATAAATGAAATTTTGCGTAGGTATTTTTAATAATAACTGTCACGTCAGTGATAAATTACTTTGTTATTAATACCTAATGCAAAATACAATAAAATAATAGCAGCAAAATTTAAGTGTGATTGTGTGCTAGCACCACATGACGAAAATGCATGTGATAGCACAACCTCAACCCGATAAACAGGCGCGACACGCGACGCGAATCGCGTGCGACACAGACACCGCACGTACCGCGACGAGCGGCGCTTTTGTGTCGCGCCTGTCATTGGGAGCCGTTAATTGACGCACGTCGTACGTACGTCGTATTTGTAAACCTACTTTATTGCATGTGTTCTGATAATGCTTTATAGTCTGAGGAAAATATCGGTCTCTAAAAAAAAACAGAACCATCCCGTCACAGGTCTTTCAATTATAATTATTTTATCATAGGCAAAATACTGATATGAATGAAAATAGAGAGTAACTGGCTTAAATGATTTACTAATTTACTGCTTAAATGATTATGTTCGCTGAGTCGCGCGGGCTTTGATGCCACCTGGCGCAAAAAGACAGCCTCACTGCTAAGCAGACTGCGTGGAAGCAGTAACAGCATCCTGAATGTCATAGGCAATAAGTTAGACAGCCCACTGGTGTGGAGCCTCACCCAGAGGACTAAGTCTCTCTTAGTTATTAGGTACTAACATAGTTTTTAAGTTCATACTAATATTATAAATGTAAATATAAATGGATCAATGGTTGTCTGAATAAATTATATTATTATTAAATAAAGTGAAACACCTTAAAAAAAAAGTCTTATTAGAAAGTCCCGAAAATTAAAAAAAATATATAAATTATTTTTTTAATTATTATTAAATAATTAACGAGACGGAAGTATATTAATTTGGCACTTATGTTAATAACACGAAATCACAGTAATTATGTGGTTATGATTTGATTTGCTGCTATACATATAATACTTTAGGCATGTAAATTAAAGATTATTAGATAGATAAATTACTCGATACGATACCTGCCAAAAAGTACTCATTGAGTAAAAGTATCGGTATCAAATGGAAATGTACTCGATACCACAGAGTATTGATACTTTTTTCGTGTCCCTCTTCTTAGTTGCTCACAAACTTTCAAACTGTAAACATGGCAAGTAAGAGAAAATCACTGTGTATTGACGAAAAAGTTTTACTGATACACGCAATAGAGGCGAGCGAGAACAAAAGTGATGTTGGAAGACGCTTTGGATTTTTCTAATACAGATTTTTCTTCTCTCCATTTAACGACATTTCCCTATAACGTCAAAATATGTAGTTCCTTGGGTGTCGTTATACAGGGTTAGTTTTCAAAGACCAGCCAAATTTAAGGATGTGGTACAGACCATCAAACTGAACAACTCTCTCCATGGGACCAATATCATCATCGCGAAAAATTTATAAACTGTCCCATAAAAAACTTCAATACCTACTTGACCTAAATGTATGGGACCGCTGATTTTTTTTTCGTGATTACGATTTTGATCCCAAGGAGAAAATTGTTCAGTACGCTGGCCTGTACCACACCCTTAAGTTTGGCAGGTCATTTAAAACTAACCCTGTATAGAGTTTACATTGTAATAATGTAGATTTTTTGTCAGTTTTTCCGTTTGTCTGGATGTATGTTCCGGATTGGCGCAAAAACGGCTGAACACATTTGGATGAAATTTGGCACACAGATAGTTTATAACCTGGATTAACACAGATTACTTTTGATCCCGGTAGTACGTTCCCGTGGGATATTTTTCGACAAACACGCGGGCGAAGCCGCGGGCAAAAGCTAGTTAAGTATAAGTCCAGGTTTTCCTTCACCGATGTAATGTCCAAGATAAACTTAGAAAGTACATATGAACTGAAAAAGTCACTTTAGTACTTGCCTGGATTTGAACCCACAACCTGGTGCATGAGAGGCGAGGCCTGAACCACCGGGCTATCACGACATTTTATTTAATAAAAATTCCGAACAGTATAAATATTTTACTAAAATGTCTTGTCTTTTTCCCCGTTAACAATTTCGGACACGTCCTGTAAAACAATAATCATAGGCTAGGTAGATAATAAAATAAAAATATACCTAATCTATTAACTTTATGGTTAATTAAGAGTGATAAACTCGTAAAATAAATATAATCCTGATTGCTTGACAACAGTTACAGTATCGGTTTTTTATTCATGTGGTTAGTCTGTAAGTAGGTAAACGATAAATCGGGCTAGCGACCTGGCCGGTGGCGACGGCGGGCGGCGGCGTCTGGGAGGTGACGTCATTTATGTACCTACTATACATATTCAGCTATGTATATGTACTATGTGTACGTACGTACAAGCGACCCGCCCGGCGCCCCTGCTTCGCACAGTTTTTAGGTCTTGACAAAACATTTAGATTTCTTTATTATAATAACAAAAAATAAATAAAAAAAAAACAATAAAAAAATATTATAAAATTATGTCCGGCAGGTTTAAAACAAACGTGCCGGAATAAGTTCTCTTAACCAAATTATGTTGACAACTACATCGAAATCCGTCGCGTAGTTTAGAAAGACCACGCGGTCACACAGACATACTCTACACGAAAAGCGATTTTAATTTATAATAATATGTATAACTATAGATACCTACATTTAAGGTAGAGTATTAATAAGGGCTAATGGAATTTAGGATGTACCATTTTTCTCCGAAGCGCCCAGTGCCCATTATCGATCATAAAGGCTCGTGCACACTGGCGCGACGAGGGGCGCCTTTGTGTCGTGCTGTTGCGACGCGCCTGTTTGTGAGAGCCTTAACTGAGAAGCATTGGTGATAATTATAATAGATTTTAAAAGTAATGCTAAATGAAATAATCTTCTACCTACCTATTTTACCTGTGTTATAGAATCTATCCCTGTAAAGTGCCTACAAATAAAAATGTTGTAAAAAATTTGAATTTCTAAAGCTTCTAATGTTTGGTTGGTTGAGTGTGTCCTTAGGGGCGCGACGACTTAGTTTTTTTTTTTCGGGTTTTACCTATTTTATTGCAGTTTGGGTTAACCTTGTCTATAGAAACCATTAAGCTTCTAAGAAGCATGGTCCTACGATGCACCGTTTCCGAGAAATTGCCTTTGAATATTTTTAACTTAGTTACTGAGGAAAAAACAGAATTTTTTAAACAAAAATTTTTTTTTTTTGGCAAATCTTAAGTTTCTCTATTCTATCGTATAGAAGAACACCTAAATATAAGGCTTAAAACGGCTGAGTTTTTTTTTGTCTCCGACCAGCGAGGTAATTGTGTAACACACTAACAGTAGGAATAGCTTTCATTTTGACAGTTCAACAATATTCATTGCGTTATTTACGTTGTTGAGCAGAAAAATAATTCGAACATATGAAGCAGTGAAGAGAACAATAAACTTAAAATCTTCCGCTCGACTAAGTTTGGGTGCAAAAAGCAGGTTCAGGATTGGCTGCTTGGTTTTAATTATGCTGAAACGGAAAATCTTTTAACATTCAACTGATAAAGTTTTCATCATCTCATACACACTTACACCCATCACATGCATACTTACACTCATCACATACACATACACTCATCACATACATACTTACACTCATCACATACACACACACTCATCACACTCACTCATCACATACATACTTACACCCATCACATTCACACATACATTTTGTTACCTTTTAGTCCTAAGTTTAATTAATTAATTATACGTAAACCGTTGCATTTGTTACTAAAGTTTATATTCCTTATTGTCTGTCGAAAGAGACTGGATCCTGCGACACAGGGTATCCTAGTGCGGGATCCAGTGTCTTACCTAAGTATTGTAACACACGTTTATGAATCAATAAAACCTTTATTAACATTTATTAATAGTAGTGGTTTAGCAATAGGCTTTAAAATGATGCAGATTGTGATAGTAGGGTGTTACACAATTAGGGTGCAGCTGTTTGTCGTAAAAATGATGTCGAAGGGATCGATGCAAGTGCCAGCGAAGCGAGTTCGGGTCTTGGAGCACCCCGACTCGGACAGGTTAGGGTCTTTCAAAGACCCCGCTATCCCCTTTTTAGTTATTTTTTTTAAACCATTCAGAAGTAGAGCCCTGCCTAGCGGGGTTCCATCGACTACGCCGTATTATTATAGCTAGTTTTTTTTTTCTGATTGCTCCTAACTCGGATATGGTGCGTCGTAGGGCCATTCTTCTCAGAACCTAAATGGTTTCTATGGTCAAGGTTAACCCGATACAGTAATAAAATTGTTAGATTTAACCAAGTCCCAAAAAATTCTTTTGTCTTTCTTTGCTGCTAATAGTGACCCTAAACCCAGACCAAAATTGACCAAAATTATAATAATGTAATATTGTAATAATAGGTAACTGTTCAGTAGGTATGTAGGTAAGTAAGTTTGTTTGTTTGTTTGTAATGACGGCTGATAAAAGTGACATCTATCACCACTTTAATTATTGTTTTGAAAAAACGTTAATCCTTTATCCTGAGGGCTGATATTTATAAACATTATCTACAGTCAGTCGCATTTTGATAAACTAAGCAGGAAAGATATAGAACCAAGCATATTTGTGTATCTTATCTACTTACAATTAAACTATGGCAAAGTTTTTACAAGCGCCGTTTTTTTTAAACAGTCTACATTTTTTTTTTCTTTGGCATTTCAAACGCTAAGCTCACACAGTGAATTTTTTTTCTAAAGTTTGGGCAAGAACAAAAAAACCTTTGCAAACAAAAGAACTGTCAGTGACCAAAATGATAAATGCATGATAAAATTCTAACATAGCTACAACTACGACACGAATTTATTTCACTGTATGAATGCTTCCGTCATTTTCGGCATACCTACCTGTTTGCAGAGTGTTGGAAATAATATTGACTTGTGCTAGTTCTGTCAAACGGATCGGGGGGCCTAAGCTCCAAGGCCGTCAATGAATATACGGGCCCGTCCGAAAGTAGTTCGATACTTTTATGTGAACACTACTCTTGATTAATAAAATTTTTGGATGGGCAAAATCACATAGGGAGTAAGGACAATTACTGTCAAACTGTTTTGTCATTAATTTTTAGTTCGGGCCGCGGACTAAAGTTACCGCCAAAAGCGATACTATTTTATCCTACTCCGTGTAGGAAACATCCGTAATTTCGGCCAAAACTACGGAATTTGTGCTTAGGGAGTATGTACCCTTTTTATTTTGACGGGTTGGAAATCCTCATGGATGTCCTATGACTATGATGTCAATGACTAAAACCACCCCGTGTTCCCTCGCACACTTGCACCGGGGGCTACGGAGGCACTTAAGCACTCTTCAACGCAGCCCCCGACTGGTGCCGGCCCGCCTGTGCGGGCCCCGTCTAGTCAAACGGGGGGAGTGAGGTGTTTGACTCCCCCCGCGACGTCAAGAGTAGCGTTGCCGGAGCGAAATATTCCGAAGTATTCCCGTCGAATTATTCGCGAAACATTCGGAAGTATTGAGTAGTATTCGGAATTATTCCCCGAGAAGACATATCTAGCTAAGTACATGTTTGGCCACGCATAGAGTAGGTAGTTGTGTAGGTAGTTAGTGGTAATGAACCTGCTGCGAGTCGCGGGGCAGGGTGGCACTGCCACGTGCAAGTGTTCGACTATTGATCGCTAGATGGCGACGCAATTCCCATTGCAAATTACATATGTTCCGCGTTAGTGATTGTGTATTCATACCCACGAATCTTCCTTCCTTCCTACCTTCCTAACCTTGGTCACTGCAGCAGCAGAAAGCGCACGCAGGCGAGCACTACTGATGGAAGTTGTACAGTTACAGCTTTTACGTTTACCCGTTAGAGGGCGTTAATGCCCGTGGCTATAAATATATTACTACACGTTCATTAATAAAAATGAGTATAATACGATTTGAAAACTTCCGAATATTTCCTTTCATCTACTATCTATCATATGTACTTACGTAATAAGTTTTTTTATGCGGTTTAGGTGTGCAAGTGATGTTTTGCGAGAATACTATGTACATAAAGGTAAATAAGTAGGTAGGTACTAAGATGAGTTTATATTATATATTATTATTTACCGAGATAAATAGTAAAACGGTACCTATTACCTATATTATTTCAATTGTTTCTTTATGTATGTACTTTAGTAAGATTTCGGTTGAACACTACCTATTCTAAAAAGTAGGAGATAATCTTTTTGGTAAAACATCGTCGTAAAAAAGTACGTAGGTAACCCTAACTTCTTATTTTTTTTTTTAAACCATTAGGTAGGTAAAGTACTTAAAAACATTTTTACGCTTGTACATAACATCCGCACAAAATCGACACAGTTTAAACTCATCCATACTAAAATAAAATAATAAGTACCTAGTCATAAGTAGATAACTACTTACAGGGAATTATTCCCGCATAGTAGGTACGTAGGCATCGAATAATACTTCGTTGATTATTGAATGAAGCGCTGGCGTCGCCGTGCGACTACGAGGGAAGTTCTCCATTTACAGTTTTACTCTTGCTCGCTAGATGGCGTTAATTCACGTAACGCACCGACGAAATATCTAATACACGGCGAGTCTCCTCAAGCTACCTACGCATACATTCGTAACTACTGGGAATAATTTAACTCTTAATAAGTAATAAAACGTAGGTCATCTACTTCATCCTTACAATATTTATTTTACTCTGCATTCTTGCTGCGGTAGTATTCCTTCCAATCGAAGTATTCTTTTGAATGTTTCCGAATTATTCCGAATACTTCCGAAGTTTTGCAACGCTAGTCAAGAGAGGCGCGCGTGGAACATTACGCGCCGCCACCTCGGGTCTTATATGATAGGGGGCGGCGGACGTCCCCGAGTCCGCCGTCCCTGGACCCAATTAGGGGGGCCGGAAGAGCGCATTATCTACCCTCTGCCGACGCCCGGTGCGCCTGCTACGGGCCGGGAGAGCACTCGACATGGGAGTATGTACCCTGATGTAAGTTAACGAAGCAAAAGTGTAACAGTAGTTACCAGCCTATCTATTCTGTAAAAATCTCTCTGTAAGAAAAGGTGAAGTGAGCTGTCAAAAGTTGACACTATTGACAGCTCACTTCACCCAAGTTTTCACGATGAGAATTTTACAGAATAGACCGGCTGTCTCTGCTAACATTTATTTAGAGGGAAAAACTACCTAAATGTATGGCTACTTTCAAGAATTGAATTCTTATTCACACAAAAATTATTCGAAGCTTGCCGATAGATAATGGTTGGCAAACGTGCCCCAAAATTGATCACCCACCGCTCCCGTTATTTTTTTGGATAACCTTGACCAAGCTCGGTATACACGTGCCGAACGCGACGGAGCGGCGCCGCACGCCCGCCGTTGTATTTACTGATGTTGTCGGACAAAAGAAAAAAATAGTTTCGAATTAATCAGTTTTTTTTTTTTTTTATATAGGCAATATAGGCAAATATCAGAATAAAAAAACAAAGCAATTTTTTTTTATTCTGTTAGTTTCTATTGAACTTAAAAGTACCCATAAATTTGTTTTGCATATTATCTGCTTTAAAAAAAAGTTTTGTTAATTTACGAGCACTTTAAGTGCAATGCGTAATTACTAATTACTACGACCCACTTGCACCGCCAATCTCTAAACACATATAGCGCTAAACGAGTTTGAAACATCATTCTGTCTCTGGCATCTTCAAACATTTGACAGAAACAGAATTATGTTTTAAACTCGTTGAGGGCTAAACGTGTTTAGTGATTGGCGGTGTAAGTGGGCCTCAGACCCGAGTTCACCAACAAATGATTAAATTTTAAACACCTGTTTAAACCATAAATTGCTGTTTAACCATATTTTGCTGTTCACCGAGCACTAACCATTGATTAAGCACTGTAATCGAATGATTAACTTAAACGAACTAGTCAAGCCAGTTTAACCATTGGTTTATGCTTCTTGACGTGAAGTTTTGCATTGTGCATCACTTTTAGTTACAAAATAAAAATTCAAGTCGCTTTGAATTACGAATATCTTTGAAGAGGATAATGTGTTAGATGATTTTGAAGATAAGTGTATCTAAGTATAGAAATATTTTTGTGCAGTGACTGTATATTCCAAACACGGCACAACTATTTCTAGGAATATAATGAGAAAGTATTTGGTACAAGATTTCGTTTATAGAAACGTAGTGCTTTGGAATTACGCACGCAAACAATGCATGTGCATTTAAAAAAAAAACAATAATCATCTTCCAATAATCGTTGCCACAGCTGTCTTTCACAATATCCTTCAAACAAAGCGAGAAGAATGCCCTTTTGACGACCATAATTTGGAACTACCTGCTTTTCGACTCACTCATTCAAAAACGTTTGGTTATTTAACCGTTGGTTAGAAATAAATGGTGAACTCTAAAAAAACGTCGTTTGTTTAAACAACTGTTAAATGCTAACAGAACGGTTACTTAATCAATGATTATGTAGTTGGTGAACTCGGGCCTAAGTAGGTAACAGCGCATAATATTAGAACTGATTAGGTGTAGTGCATTATTTACTAAAGAAAAATACTTCAAGTTTAAGTAGACACTTATCTATCATGTACTTACACGTATCAGGAACTAGTTTGTTAATTACTTAGATACTTGTCCAGTTCGAGTTAAATGAGTAATGACGTGTAAACTAAATTTTTGTTTTAATTGTTTTCTGATCGTTAGATAATTAAATGTAAATGTTTTGACGAACATGACTGATAAATAGAGTTCGGATATTCGGATGCAAACACTCTACATACACATATTTGCATCGGGGGTTAAAAATTAATGAAATATGAATCTGATTTTTTTTACAGTTCAAAAAAGTATATTATAAAGAAGCCAATTCCATACTTCCACAGCAAAAATAACTTTAAGTAAATATGCATCCGAATATCCGATTTCTGTTGATAAATTATTTAAAAAAATCACCGTAAAATACAGAACTGTTTTACTATGTAGATACATAAAAATATTAAAAAGCAGAAAATATATAATGTTTCACAGCAACTTATTTTGTTCAAATTGATAGGTGATTTATTGAAATGTTTTTTTTATTTCAAAATATGGAAACAGCTAAAGGCGTACACGCATCGAATGATTTTTTAACTTAGTAAGTAGGCACCCTCACAATCTTAAAACAAATGTGGCTTAATGATAAATTAAATGGGAATTTGCGCACGTGTGTTTTATTTAAACACGCGTATTCGTGCGTGAAATAATTTATGAGATAAGAATAAACACTTTAGGTAGGTACTTAAGCGTGTCTAAATCCGTGATCTGCCGAGCTGCAGCGAGGTCAAATGATGAACGAACCAGATGCAGGCTTGGCTTCCATCAAGATAATTGTTATTCATGATTATACTCAAAATCCCTGTCCTCCCTCTCACCGAGAGGAGGCCCGCGTCCCATCAGAGGAAATATTTCATGTTGATTATACACTAAATACAGCATAATTACTGTGAGATGCACAAAGACAAGCACGGCTTTGTTCAAAATAAAATTTAAACTTTACATTTTCTACGACGCAAACTTTTGAGCGACGAACAGATCCATGAAACTACGTGGAACCAATAACAATGTAGTTTGTAAAACAATAAATATTTAATTAGATTCATGGATCATGATTTGACCCTACATTTTTATGTCCAAGTGGGTAGTAGGAAAATCCAAGTTATTACACCGATATAATTGTACGGAAAAGTTAATTTACATAGGTAATATGAAAGAACTTCTGTAATAGATAGGATTATATTTAATAATCTACCAGTGAGATATAAATCGCTACTTAAGTAAATGTTTGAGTAGGTCCCTAATTGAATAATATAAAAATATAATACCGGTACATGCACGAATATTCAAAGATCACAAAATGGCGGATAACTGCCGTTTTCGGACGTAAAGAAAAATGCGTGCAGGCGTGCGTGCGTCAAGCGTAAATTAAGATGCGCAGGATATTAAGCCGCCTTTTAATATTTAATATGTTAAATATTTTACCGTAACTACTAAAACAAAAGTAAATAAATTAACTCCATTAAGTTTTAAGAAAAAAAAGTTTAAGAAAGAATATTTAATTCTAAAAAGTAAACAAATAAACACTGGTACTCACTTGTTTTGCTGATTGAGGGACAAACAGACACTATTTATTCAATTATTTAAAAATAAAAATGCAATTCAATTATTCGAAATAATTGCAAGCCGGCGACTGTCTCTGGGACGCTCTCGGAACAAACTGGCGCTGGCGGGCGTCAGCGTCACTACAGAGAGCTTGGCTTGGCGACGGCGTGCCGCGTCCCGGCAAAAAAAAAACCACTTGTTGTTATTGTGCACATGCTTTTGAGTATCGTGCACACTGGCGCGACGCGATAGCGTACACAAAGGCACCGCGTGCAGCGCGACGGGGGGTGTCGGGCTGTCGCGTCGCGCCAGTGTGCACGAGCCTTTATGCAACAAATAGGAATTTTGCTGGCAAACGACAGCGGATCAAAATTAAAGTAATTTAAGAAAATATCCTGTAGTTATTGACGAAGGTATACCTACCGACGTGAATTAGGTACTTACTACGACAAAAAATAAAATTAACTGTTAATTTTTCATTAATAATTAATTAGAGTATTAGACATGTTTTAGTTTAAAAAATGGTTGGTAGGTAGGCACCAGTTTAAAGATATTCGTATAACCTAATAACAATTTAAAAAAAGCGGCCAAGTGCGAGTCGGACTCGTCCATGAAGGGTTCCGTAGCAGTTTACGATTTATGACGTATTGAAAAAGAATACTTACTAGATCTCGTTCAAACCAATTTTCGGTGGAAGTTTACATGGTAATGTAGTACATCATATTTTTTTTTAGTTTTATCATTCTCTTATTTTAGAAGTTACAGGGACACACACACACATTTTACCACTTTGGAAGTGTCTCTCGCGCAAACTATTCAGTTTAGAAAAAAATATATATTAGAAACCTCAATATCATTTTTGAAGACCTATCTATAGCTACCCCACACTTACGGGTTTGATGAAAAAAAAAAATTGAGTTTCAGTTCTAAGTAAGGGGACCCCCAAAATTTATTGTTTTTTTTCTATTTTTGTGTGAAAATCTTAATGTGGTTCACAGAATACATCTACTTACCAAGTTTCAACAGCATAGTTCTTATGGTTTCGGAAAAAAGTGACTGTGACATACGGACGGACAGACAGACAGACAGACATGACGAATCCATAAGGGTTCCGTTTTTTGCCATTTGGCTACGGAACCCTAAAAACAATTGTATGACATCGCTTCATCTAAGTACATAGGTACCCAATTTATAGATTTATACAGTATCATTTATACTTATATTCATCATAACTAATAAAAAAACAGGCTACCTGCATTTATTTGTTTTCCAAAATAATATTACGTACTTAGGTATTTAAAAATTCGGTATTCAAATCATTAATTTATCAATCATTCTATTCAAAAATTTTCACTGTCACTAATTTTCTACAAAATAAAGTCTGAAATGGATGAATCTTGTATATTATGTATGTGCTTATAATATACAAAATATATAAGTTCCATTTATCTATATTTTGAATGTTTAAAAATATATACAAAATATTTAAGCCTATTTTTATCACAATATAGACTAACTTAAACTTTATTTATTTGACTATGAATCTATAATACGAACACACACGGCGCGCGGCGACTTAATCAAGCTAGACTTCCAGTTTTAGAGTTTTATCTGACCTCGCATTGTATAGGCTTTTCGTAAAATGAGAAGCCAGCTTATACTGGAAATGTATAGCTTTGATAATATCGTCGTGCGTACAAGGTCACATTATAGATTGTCAGCGGCAAAGTCAATGAATTAGAGTAGGTAAATGAACTGGAGTTAAATTGACATTGTGCATCTGTATTATGTCGTTGACTTTACTAGCTATGCGAAAGAAACAAAGAAAAAAAAGCCAAGTGCGTCGGGCCACGCACAGTGAAGGGTTCCGTACTCGGGGGTCACAATATTGATTTTAGCGACGGCAAAAGTTAGTTTGTGTTTCATAGTATTTCTCAAAGAAACTGAGTTGAAGACAGAGTTTTTTCTGCTTTGTAACCAAATATAACCCATATCTCAAAAATTACACGACATCATTCTTCTTCTTCGGATTTTTCCACCGTGTAATTGACGTTAGAAGCGCTTAGCTCACCAACTATTGACTGAAATAAAACAAGTGACTAATGGCCGATTCCCATAATTTATGGACCGTTATTGGTTAAAATTAGACCTCATAGCTTTGCATAGTAGACCCTTGCATATGGAAGTAGCTATCACAGGTAAAATTAGCTTACGAATCTATTTATATGCCCAGTTTGGCAATAAAAAATGCTACTATTGGTAAGCAAAACGATTCGTTTTTATATAAAGGAACCGAGCACATCATAGTCGTTTTAATCATGGGATCCAGCAATACCATACACCCTTACTACGCTACTGCAGATGATTTATATCCTCGTAACCGACGAGACCCCTACAGGCTCGAACTGGTTATCCTTCCGAGACTAGCTAAATATAATAAAAGTTGTATATCAATGTGTGTACGTATATAATATACTAAGATACCAAGTAATCTCAAGACAAAAATAAAGCGCATGAAAGGTTGCGTAGTCATAGTTTTTCTAATGTCAAGGACTTCTTTGAAAATAAATATTAATTGTGCTTGTGATAATTTGTACGCTTTTAACTGTTAAGCAAAAACATGTACCTATATAAGTATGCTCTTGTTATTTTTTTTTGTATTTTAACTTCTTTTTATACCATATTTTTAAGCAAATAAATATTATTCTATTCTATTCTATTATATGCCATGTTTTTTCGACTTTGTCTATACTGATCACTAGTCCCAACTCGCCCGCGCCTTGTAGGTATCCATATATGCGGATCGGGCGAGTTGGGACTAGGGATCGGTATGGACGAAGTCGTTTTTTCATCCCTCCGTTACATGTACCTATGGGGAGGGGACCCCCTAATTTGTATTCTTCTTGATTTCACTACTCCATTGTTTAGGATTTCATACCCATAAACCTTCTTTCCCGATATAGCGCCAAAAGACTCCATCCTAAATAGCGGTGTCACTTACAGACGGACAGGACGAAATTAAAATGTGCTTACTTTTCTTACTCTTTAGGGTTCCGTAGCCAAATGGCAAAAACCGAACTTTAAAAAGTAAGTACATTTTCAATCGAAACGCTTTTTCAGGAGAGTCTGCTGCAACATAAAATTTTCAGAACATGCCGATTCTCAGACTATTTTTTTGGAACTTTTCTGGTTTTAATTTCAGTCAAAATATCAGTGGCGAAGGCTTAAATTTTTCATAAGCCGGTTCAAAAGTTACTTTATTTTCAGTTAGTTAGTTAGTTTTAGATTTTAGTTTAGTGTTACCCACTGTATCACTGAAACTTCTTTGCTATTGAGGTTTTTGTAGTTGACCGAGGCTATATGATGGCATGATTATTGGAGGGACAATCTGGTCAAGAAAAGCCAAAAATAGAGAAAAATGGAAACAGCTGGAAGATGCCTATGTGTCACAGGTCAGGACACGCATGACATGTGTTAGATAATAACTTGAAACAGTTGGCTACTTTAAATAAAATTTATAATGTTTAGTATCAGCATATTCAGCATAAAGGTTTAATAAGGCAACATTTTTTTTTTTAATAATAATAAATTTATTTATCCATAACTTTGTGACAAAAACAATTGTACAATAATTTGGTACAGAGATGTGAGACTTATAAATGACCTTACCATAATTATGTTTAAAATAACCTACATAAATCACGTGAGGATAAAATGATAAATTAATACTTCGCTAATCAACCACTTCTATCGTTAATTTGGCAAGATATGTGTACTGGGAACACAGATGTAGTGGTCATCTCAAACATGCTGATAACCTCTTATCAGATGCAAACTAATATTTATACCAGCGTATATCACTTTACTTACATAGTCCCATTTTTTTTTTATCAATACAAACACAATTTGTTTACTTTTAAGTGGATAAGATGGTAATCTTAGTTTTCCTTAACTTTTCTGCCTGAGCAGGGAATGAATTCAAGATCGTACCGAGTCGTTTAGGTCGAATGTTCATAATGGTCGAATGGTAATATATTTCCATGGCAACCAACTTGTTATTAATTTTATTAGACAGTGACAGTTAGGGCCGGTTTTTTGATCCGTAGTTAACTCAACCAATAGTTAAAATAATAAGTAATATATTCACAACAAGTCAACAACACTACCTAACCCAGGAATCAAGTCGTAACGCCTTTTGAGCAAATATTGCTTTCGATTACCATTGCGATTCTACGCCACAGGCACTATGCAACGATGCTCTGGCTATTTCTTTGGGATATTGAAATCATCTGCATGTAAAGTTATCCTCGCGGTCTCCAGAACTGTTTGCACTAAATCAAATTATTTTCTTGAAATGCCGTACATCACAGAGGACCCTTTTACGGCCCACTGACCGAAATAACAGCAGTAGTGGCGAAATTCTATCAATTCCCAAATCAAGTGTAATTGTAGCGATAGACTGCACACTTATACGTGTTTTAAGCCCTGGTAGGTACATACCAAGTCATTTCATCTGTAGCGGTATCTACATCGCCACATTCGAGCTACACGTCACACTGATTTCAGTCAAAATCCTGCATCGCGCAAGCAGAGTTTACTGCGCAACTAGCATATATACAATGTCCCGACATCCACCGTCGGGCAGTTGCTCACCAGATACAACACCCGTCTGGTCGGAGGATTCTCCCTTTTCTATAGAGTATGAGTGAACTTTACACCCTGTTCCTCATACCTCTAAACATCAAAAAATAATAATTAGGTATGTATTATTTTTAAAACTAAAACTAACTACTTGATTTTAATTCAGGGGCTGATAATGCGGAGTTTTATACAAGATAATTTTAATTTGACGTATTCCTTCCAGGACATGATAGTGTGACCCATTTGCAACAATCAAGTAACACATCAAGCCTAGACGAAAATTCATGGAATTCGAGAAAAAACTATTTTTATGTATTTTTTTATCAGAATTCGTCACCAAATATCACTTTTTAACCGACGAAAAAAAAAAGGAGGAGGAAAGGAGGTTCTCAAGTCGACCCGTACATATTGTTTTTTTTTTTATTTTTATGTATGACCACGCATAACTTTTTCTCTAAACTCACAAATAGAATAGCCTCCATTGCTATTCTATTAGGTACCTACCCAATACCTTAACAAACATTTCGATGTCAAACAAATGTTCTAAAACATCAAACAGTTAAAGGAAGAAGTTTGTTAAACATTTTCAAAAATCATTAATTTTGACATCAGCTATCTCCAAATTTTACCATAGCATTAAACGTACAAATTACGGGAAAGACATCTTCATTTAATCAGCTATCTAACGAGATGCTATTGATACAAAGTAAAAAAAAAAAAATATTCAGAGGTGCCGATGAAACAGTCGATAATGCTAGCAAAGGTCGAATTTGCAAATTGAAATATGAAAAATTGAGTAATAAAATAATTAATTAATTGGTTTATGCCATCTCACTACTTTGTAACCTCCCAGAAAACCATCACATGTTAGACACCCAGGTCGTCATGTCCAGGTCACAAACTGCAGAGTGGCTTTTTTGTTTTTAACCGTCTATTCGCTTTTATGTGTGGGGTCATATGAAAAGCCTTGTATACTAGACGCCGCCGCCGCCAGAGTCTTCAGTAGAAGTAGGTACTAAGGCAAATAATTATACATGCGGCGGAATACATAAAAACTAATTTCACTTGAAAAGTTACTAAGATAGAAATTAGAAAAAGAGCGAGGACTTGTTTAAGGCACAGAAGTGCCCATTTTGAGCGAAACCTTTAAGTAACCAACAGGAAACAGGTTCAGATTTTAAATTATTTGAATAATTGCCAATTATATATTTTTCAGCATTGGCGACGATGGACTAAATGTCTAAATGTTTTGTTTTACATGACTCACGGTCTACTCGCTGGTGACGGTTCGCTTATCGCTTAGTTTGCGTGTATATAAAGAAAAAGTTAAAAGCCGCTCTGCGACTTGTGACCAGGGGGCCAAGTCTACTAATTTACAAATGTCACAGTGGTCTCTGCATTGTTAGTTTTTGACAGATTTTGTATGGCAAATCTGTCAAAAACCCACAATGCAGAGACCACTGTGACGTTTGTAAATTAGTAGACTTGGCCCCCAGCCATGACGACTTGGGAGTCTAACGTGTGATGGATGGCTAGGAAGTTAAGAAGTAGTGGGACGGCATAAAACATTAATTCGAATAACACACATTTTTTTAATATTTCATCATTTCTAAATTCGACCTTTGCTAGCATTATCTACGTACTGTTAGCGGCACCTATAAATATTTTTATTTAAACAACATCATCATTAGACCATCAGCTATCTAACGAAGTACAAATATTTCGTGTAAGATAACTAATGTCTTTTCCGTAATTTGTACGCTTAATGTGATGATAAAATATTGAGTTAGCTGCTGTCAAAGTTCATGTAGATAGATGATTTTAAAAGATTGTTAGTAAACCTCTTCCTTTAACTGGGACTACATGACCTAAACGCAAATTTATAATGCCTAAAAATATATGATCCACTGCAGTAAACAAAATCAGAAAAATATATGATATTCTTCTGGATACATGCTAGTTAGATAGTGTGTTGAAAACATAATACAATTAACTTGATATGGTAGAAAAAATACACGAAAACACCTCTAAAAATTTTTTTTTAACTATTAAAAACCATACTAATATACATGCAAACATTCAGATTTTTTGTCAGATTATTCTACAAGTAACATACTAACGTAATAGTGTTTTATTTTTTAGTCCAATGAATAGTTTTTATGTAAATCCATAATAGCTTCATATTTTGCAATAAATTACCAGCGTTGTGTCATTGCGCGTTTCTTTCTTTTCTATGCAATCCGACAGTGACCGCGCTTTAGCTCTTGTAAGCCTCTTAAACTGTTTGATGTTTTAGAACATTTGCATACATCGAAAGGTTTGTTATGGTATTGGTTCATAATAGAATAGCAATGGAGGCTATTACTTTAGAGAAAAGTGATACTTACTTATTTAGTGACGGATTCTGAGAAATTTTAAAAAATACATAAAAAATGGGTTTTCTTGAATCCCATGAATTTTCGCCTAGGCTTTATGGGGTGCTTGCATAATCAGCTTATAAAATTCCCACTGCTGGGACACAGGCCTCCTCTCTTAAAGAGGGAGTGGGCTGTAATCTACCACGAATTGTTGCAAATCGGTCACGGGTCACACTATCACGTCGGAACACATGTCAAATTACAAGTCACCCAGTAGAAATAGAAAGGACGTATTTTCTATAAAAACCCAGGTAGTAGCAGATGCTGTCCTAAAAAAAGGGATGTAGGTAGTTGCAAGATGGCCAGGCTCGTACGTGCGCAATGCGCACCGCGGAATTTTAATGCCGTTTGACATTTAGACCGTCAAAAAAGACGTTTCGTTTTGGTTTCTTTCACTCATTATGGCTAGTGTTGTCACATAGAAAAATATTACCCCCAAAAAACCCATAGCTATTTTTAGGAAATGATTTCTCATTACAATGCCAACATAATAACCAAGTTTGGTATTAGTCATAATTTTTTTGGACTGTGGCATTAAATTCCTTTTCAATGTTGTCTCATGCTTGTTTTTTTTTTTTTTGTTTTGTGCTAGTCCCGTCTGTTTTTCTAAAAGGATTTGTAATTTCTATTATATGTTAACCTAGCTTTGTTTACCTAAAATATTTTGCAGCAGAATTTAAATACCACGCGTTTGTTTAATGATCCCGCCGAAAAAATAAGTTTGAACTTGGTTAATTTTGAAAGCGTGATGAGATGACAATAACCTTGGAGTCAGTGCCGGTTTTATCATTACAGGTGCCCTGAGCGACAAGCGGTACCCCTCTCCCCTCTTTGACAGTAGAGAGGGGCGAAAAATTTCAGCACTCCGCTTCGGTTTTATTATGTCCATTCATAAAGAAATAGGAGCTACTTTGTCGGCTTATGCAGAAAAGTTTAAGAATTCAGAGAATGTCGAATGCAAGAGCAAGCAAAGAGATCTCAATTTTTTTTTGGTTTTCTAACTCCAAACGAACTAAAACAAAAGTACTCTGCAGGCACCAGAGGTGAAGGGGCACCTAGGCTCTTGGTGCGTGTCTATAAAACTGAAGGTGGATCTGAGGGGTAATAGCATAATACATTTATAATTGCAATGCCTTTAATTTTGACGATTCAACATTGCGTTGTTTACATTTTCGAGCAGACGAATTTCTAAAGCATCGTTAGGATTTTCCTTCAAAATTCTTCGGATTGTGATAGTAAGTATGTTACGGAATTGGGATGCAAGATTCCATTTGCTGATTGTACCTTCACATTTCTTTGACAAACTCGTTGGTGATCGCGGTATGTTGAGGCTAGTTGAAACTGTTCTGTATCCTCTTGATTACTCCAGAGGTGTTTTAGAGTTTCTTTAGATTTTTTATTGTGACCTACATCACCTACACCCGTTACGTTACTCAGCTTTGGTAAATTCCACGTATAGAGGTACGATTAAAAACTCTGGCTGCCAAGAATTTCCTAATATTAAGTATAGGAAAATCCAATAAACAATTTTCCTGATCTCATGCCCACAGCAGTCCTACTCTTGCGATGACCAAACCAATGTAAAGTTATTAACTTTCAATGTCATTCTAAATCCTAGATTGATGTACACCAGAGCAAAAAATATAGACGCAAGAAGTACCTCTACCTACGTACTCCTAGCTAAAGAACCGGTCTTGCAAGTTTTCCTTTTCCTCATAAAATTTGTGGCTAAGTGACTAACCATGCACGTTTCCTCTCAAGATATAGGGTAGTATTTTTTTTTGTAGAAAAACATGCTTTCAATAAAACTAGTTTTTATTACTTTTTATCCTTGTTTTCTTGGCTAGGAAAATTGCGGTTGCGTCAGTTGCATGCTTTTATAAATGATAAGTATGAATGTCTAAATAGAACTACGAGTATGTGTGCAATGCGTTTACGCAAACAATCCTATAGTATTCATATACAGGGTGGCAAAAGGTAAAAGGTTGCGCGTACCAACGCGCAACCTTTTACCACCTTTTAACTTTTTTTTTCTGTTACCATGAATTCAATCCATGATTATGAACCCCTGCGTTAAAATTATTCGTCGGTTATTCAAAAAAAAATTGCTGTTCCAAACATTTTGACCGCATAGGTATTGCACTTTTTCTATAGCATAGAATAGAATAGAATTTTTCTTTATTAGAGTAACCAAGACTCAACAAGACTGTTAGTAAAACTTACGACTATGTTAGTAAACAGAGACACTTAACAAAAACAATACAAAAAATAACGATTGGTCACCGTTGCGACATTCCATGAGAGACGGCATAACAGTGACCCACGTAAACACAGTCCAGGCGACTCGCAACCATGCTGACACTGTTGGAGCTACCCCGCACCCTGCGCACCAGGGCAGCGCACCTTTTACGCATTCTTGCATAAAAGTAATTTACATGCGCATCTGCAAACATCCTTGACGCACTACAGAAACGTGGCAACCTCACCAGTATCCTAAACGCATCGTTATATTGATCGCGGAGAGCGCTGTACGATCTTTGCGTATATCTAGCCCACAGGCTGCACATGTAAAAAACCGTACATGTTCACTGACGCTTGGTCTCCATCTTAACCTTGCAGGTGCAAGCTTTAAGTCACGTTGTAAATCAGCTATTTAAAGAATGCGCGTTTTTATCATACATACAGAACGCCCTCATTTATGAGTAAGATATCCGTTCAAAAGCATGTTTACATAAATTAATATCAAACGTTTACCGATGAGTTCTTATTTTCTTTCATGCATGGGTAACTGTACAATTGGTGTAACAAAGTTTTTTTTCATCGTATCATCAGGTACATACCTACTCTAATATAGCAGTATTTTTTTCCACAGCTGAAGGTAGGAAAATCCTTATTTTTTATCCTTTATGTTACAAGGGAGATGGATGAAGCCAGGGGCGCTGTTTTTTAGAAAACCTTGTGGGTGCTCTTTCTGATGCCCGACTTGCGGCTGTTTTTTTATGGCCTGCTTAATCCCTTAAATCGCATCTAAATCCGTCCAGTAAAACTCATGTTCAGCGAACGAGACAGGCACCGCGTTCACCCTTAAGAACTTAGTAATTAATTAAGTTTATTAAGGCGCTTCCCTGACCAAACGACCTTGAGCGTTCGGTCCTTCTCTGTCCCGTCGGGGAGTCTCGCTCTGTCTCGCTCCCTCCGCATGCTCATTTATCATAAAATTCACAAAAATAATGAAATTATTTGAATAAAAAAAGACAAGTAAAGTTTTAAAATAAAATAAAACGTGCATTATTTAGATTTTTAAATTATCTATCCATTAGTGTAATCCTCAAATGAATAGAACGTCACACTTAGCAAAAGATGCATGCAATCAATAATTTTAGTCACTTTTTTACAAGGAGATTTTAGATGTATTTATAACACATAAAAACAAATAAGAACGTGCAATGTGATGATAGGATATCGAACATTAATAATGTGCTTTTAGATGTAGTTTATTACCCATAGTGAATGAGTTAATAGCCTCTGAATAACGCACTATGACAAGGTTTTGGTCGGGGTACCGCCTTAAATATGGATTGAAGAAAATCTACGATGCAAGAGCGAGCGAAGCAAGCTCCCACAACAACAATATTAGCACCCCGGTTTTAAAGGTTATACCTAACGACGTGACGTGATTTTAAAGAGAGATCTGACAAAGTCAATCGACTGATCAGTTTTGATGTCTATGCTCAAGGGTTATCCGCCCACACTATTTACCTCTCGTGAGTGCTGGAGTCCCCGAGCACCCACGGAGTCGGCGCCCCTGGATGACGCTGCATCCGGTTAGACTGGAGCCGACCCCAACATACATGAGAAGAGGGGCAGATGATGATGGAGATGGATCTCTGGTTTTATTGTAGATTGATGTTGAGATAGAGACCATGGAATATCCAACCAATCATAACGAGGCTAATCGTGTATTAGAATGCACTATAGTTATTAAAAGACTTCACACCCCTGAAAAATATACATGTCGGAAACACGTTAAATCAATCGTTTGTCTTTGACTATAGGTAGGTAATACGTAGGGTAAGAGTTAGAGTCAAACAGTGAACACGTTTAGAAACTGTCGCGCGTTGAATAGTTGTGTCGTATACCTACAGCAGGCTTAGCACAAGCACCGTCTTGTCGACGGAAGAATAGACAAAAATGACGTTTCGTGAACACAGTACGACGGCAGAAAACTAGAAAGAGTCAACTGCACTTTTTACGAAATTCAGTTCATGTTTTTCTTTTATTTTGCTTATATCTCGAAAATGGTGTGTCCTATCGCAAAAATAATGAAAATTTCGACCCCCTTTACCCTTAAACCCCTAAAACTCAACAGGTAGGTAATAATTTTCACATTTTCCATACAAAAGGTAAAACAACCCATTTTTCCATTCCATTTGATACTTTGTGGCCATCGAGTAAAAAGTTTTTACTGTTTTTAGTATGGCGATTACAAAATCAAATTGTCTTCACTACCTTAGGCAATTGTCAGTTGTCAGAGTGTTTTTGACAGTTTGGGATAGAAAACTTAGTCTACATAAAAAGGACATAGACGAAAGACAAAATGAAGGTTGTAAATAGAAGGATTTTTACGGTGCGATGTCAAAAATGGAGAAGCGAAATGTCACTTTGTATAGAAGTAGCTATGTCTATTCTTTCAAGAAATAGAAAGCCTCATGCTAAGCCTGCAGTTTGTGATTCACTAGTATCATTAAATGGTTCGTAAATTATAATTTGATTGTAGTTAAAATATGGCTGATGATAACAAGAGACGTACCTTCACCGTCATACAAATTACATGACATCGTTCATCATCTTCATACATCACTTCGAAATTATTGCGGTGAGAATCCGCGTTGATTTACAATTGAGTTCGTAGGTTCACTGTTTCGTAGTGAACTTTATAGAATTTCATTGCTAGAGTGGATGCGTGGTATGAAGCCTGCTTCCAATGCAAGCTCTGTGTCCAACGCAACGAGCAGATGGCTTTCAATAAGAATTTCAATTGATCCGTGGAGCAAAAACACACCTAGATAACCTAGATATAAAGTTCAATTGGGATTAAAAACAATGTGCCTTTTATTACGTTTGAAGGCCAGTTCGGCCATGCCCAAAATGATGTTGAACAGGTTTCGAAGCTGCGCTGTTGCCAGACTTACACGCAGTTTTATTAGAAAATAAAACATACCTACCTAACAGATATAATTTGTATGCGTAGACAGAGTATCTGTCTACATTTGTATACCTGTAGGTACGTTTGTATCAACGAATTCCGAGTGTAGGTTGGTACTGACCGTCAACACCGGCTGCTTATGTTATGAAATGAAATGATACTCTTGTAACAACTCATAGTATTGTTTTCCTGACTAGATATTGATGAATTTGAGCTTTGTGGGAATGTTTAATTATAGGATATCGTTAGGGATAGGTTGACTTTTAACTTTTTAGACTGAGGTGCGGATGCGGATTATTTTAGGTATAAAATTTGAGTGAAAGCGTTTGTTGGTCAATAAAGTTTTAGAAGTAAACTAGCAAGTTTAATTGGGTCGTATCATTCAAAATATAGGTAGGTAGGTACCTAGTTTTGTGACCTGTGAAGCAGACTATGCAGAGGTTCAGGGATAAGCATAATGACAAAAATTCGAAGAAACACACAATATCAAAAATGAACTTACCTAATGATTTTAATCACTTTAATATGGGTAGAATAATGAAATCCTAAAAAAAAAACCAGTCAATGAACAAGTTTAATCTACCTATATAGTAAGCCCAACCTAACACGACAGGTGGCAGAAAAAGGGAACTAAAATTCTAAGAACTGAATTTGACACCTAAGTGACATATTCCTTGACGAGCAGCGCCACTATTGAGAATCAAGATATACTGGCCACTTTCAAACAACATCAATGACCTTTACTTTAGAACATTTATTTTTAAACGAAGAAGCCATAAGATTCCTTATTGCTTCGGCTATAAATTTGTTATGTGTAGAAGAATTCGCCTACGTTTTCGTGTGGGGATTGAACGCAGTTAAAAAAACTGTCTGTGTTTATTTAGAAACGTTATCAAGTATTTTTCAACAACAAGGCCCACGTGTTTTTTTTTTTCATTAATAACCCCAATAATGCGTTAGCAAAATGTCAAACACAACTTTGTGTTAGGAAAGAAGAATAAATGGCGTTCATTAGAGTAATACTATTTGTTTATTTCATCTTCGTTATTTACAGACACTTATCTCATATCTACTCGTAGGTATATAGACTCGGAACAAATATCTAAAGGACTTGTATCTATTTAAGCGAGCTGTAGTATTTGGTCAAATAACTTTTGTACCATCTATGAGTGCGGGATCACCAGTAATAACCACTCTTTCAGAATGGGGGATGTTACACTATCTTAAAGATATCTAGGATCGTATATATTTTATCCTTTAAGAAATGAATGTACCTATATTATACCGTAGTTCACAAATTATTCTTATGTCCATATTACATAAATTAATTACATTATCCTAATATCTATGATCGATCATAGACAATTGATAGTGTAATATTATATCACTATGAAGTCGTAATCTCGGTTGTATAGCCAAAAGTGAGGCATTTTGGATATTCCGGATCAAATGCTTCAAAGTCTAAAGTTTTGACTTTGGGACAGTGCAAAGGTGCAATGACCTGTACTGACTATCGCTAAGGTCAAGGTGACCCAGTGCAGTTTGGGCCATGTTTTAGTACACAGCTCACACACAGTATCTACACTTGTTAGTTCTGACAACTCGTTAGAATGCACCGTGAAGAGCTCACAAAGGAATAGTACCCATGTAAGTACTCGCATACCAAACTCAACACGTCTAGCTGGTCTAATGGTTCTAAATGCAGCTTCTGTGATTACCTGGGTAAGATTACCAGGTAGATCAAAATGTTACTAATGGGTTGTTATGTGAGGAAATTCTTACCTGCCTGAAGTATAGAACTGTGACCGGCTGGAGGCAAAAAACTCCTTTCCTATTACCCACAGAATAATAATAATAATAAACGTTTATTTAAGATATATAGGATCCAATTTGTTAGTAGTATAATAATTTAAACTAGTGTTAGTAATTAAAACAACCATAATCTACTCGCCCCCTGCCTGACCCATGAATCGAGTTTTAAAGGTACAATTAGCTTTTCGTTAAATATTGACATTTTACCCATTGCTTTTTATTAAATTACATTTTTATTATTTTAAATTGACATTATCAGAATTATTATAAATTAATTTTGTTAATTGGCAGAAGCCTCCAATAAATGTATATTTGTACGCCAAATGGCAAAACATAGAGGACCTTTAATATAACAATTGTAACATCTTGCACACTGTGTTAACCTGTGTTTACAAATAAAGAATATTGATTGATTGATCGATTGATTGAGTTATCAATACTTATGTTAGTTTCATCGATTCATGTACAGACAGTCAAGTCTACTGGCTATCATACTTGCTTCTTTAGAATATCAAATAGTACTATGCTATTACATGAATTTACTAGTTGGCCAAACGTGGCCTTTTGACAATAGGATAACGGTGTCACGCCAGATAATGTAATCGCTCATATTGGCGTCAATTATAGGAGTGAAATTGAAACTTATAACTGAAATCAAAGCAACTGTCATCGTTCATCGTGAATAACAGTGAGTCCATATTATTCGTAGGGGACTAAATGACCTAAACGCAAATTTATAATGCCTAAAAATATATGATCCACTGCAGTAACCAAAATCAGAAAAATATATGATATTCTTCTGAATATATCCTAGTTAGATAGTGTGTTGAAAACATAATACAATTAACTTGATATGATAGAAAAAAATCACGAAGATATCTGTAAAAATTTTTTTTAACGGTAAAAACCATATTACCAATATAAATGCAAACATTCAGATTTTTTGTCATATTATTCTACAAGTAACATACTAACGTAATAGTGTTTTAATTTTTTAGTCCAAAGAATAGATTTTTTTTTAATCCATAATTGCTTCATATTTTGCAATAAATTACCAGCGTTGTGTCATCGCGCGTCTCTTTCTTTTCTATGCAATCCGACAGTGACCGCGCTTTAGCTCTTGTAAGCCTCTTAATGTAAAGGAAATGTTGTCATCATGTGTACCTACTTACCTTGTGGTTTTTCTAATTTATTGAACGATGGACTCCCAAAGTGAGTCAAAATCGTTTCTTAATGAATAATTAAAAGGTTAAGGTAAATAACCCCTTTCGATGAATAATTCGTCATTCATTAGTAATTGAAATGCTTGTTTAGTTACACTGTGACAGCCATTAATACACCATATTTATTTCGTAATTTTCAAGACTAAAATTCTCGGTTACTACCTACAACAAGAATTTGCCAACCGATTCTGTAAAAATCTCACCATGAAAACTTAGGTGAAGTGAGCTAGCAAGTGCCAATACATTACATGAAATGACAGCTCACTACAGGCTCACTTGATGACATTTTTACAGAATAGGTCGGTTGCTGTCAAATCTTATGTTAGATATTGTACACATGGTGACACAACAAGCTATTCATTTTCATTTATTTTCTGCCGACAAACGGTTATGCAGTCTGGCAGTCTATAAATAATTTTATTGTTGATACAGATTTTGAATAATAACTTAAAATAAAAGGTACAAAGTGAGATTTCTAGCAGGGATCAATGCAGGGATTTAATTATGGCAGTTAAAAGGCTAAATGACGATTTTCATTCAATTGGAACAAGTTTACCTACGTTAAATGTGCTTACGATATACTTACAACTCGGTTAAGGCCTGTAATACTGCCAATAACCTTGAGCATCTGGGCGGAGCGAACGACCCGTCTCCGCGCCACACACTGGTCCCGAATGATAAAAAAGTGGACATTAAGAAATTTTTGACAGAAGGTCAACGGATTCGGCTGATTTTTTTTTTGTAGACAGCTGATGCAATTACAAATCACTTTTATAGATTGAGTTTTTGCCAAAAAAGCCGTATTTTCAGAGAAAAAAAATATTGAAATATTTTTTGTATGAAAGAAATCCTAATTTTGTCTTTATCTTCCAAGATTCAAACGTATTCAAAATAAAACTTAGCGCAGCTTGTAGAGGGGCTAATTGCTCACTACTTTGTCATAGACACTCTTCTGCGATTTTGTGCTCCTTTTGAGTTACAGGCACTTTAAATATTTTTTGTATGAAAAAATCCTAATTTTGTCTTTATCTTCCAAGATTCAAACGTATTCAAAATAAAACTTAGCGCAGCTTGTAGAGGGGCTAATTGCTCACTACTTTGTCATAGACACTCTTCTGCGATTTTGTGCTCCTTTTGAGTTACAGGCACTTTAAATATTTTTTGTATGAAAAAATCCTAATTTTGTCTTTATCTTCCAAGATTCAAACGTATTCAAAATAAAACTTAGCGCAGCTTGTAGAGGGGTTAATTGTTCATCACTTTGCCATAGACACTCAATTGCGATTTTGTGCTCCTTTTCAGTTACAGGCACTTTAAATATTTTTTGTATGAAAAAATCCTAATTTTGTCTTTATCTTCCAAGATTCAAACGTATTCAAAATAAAACTTAGCGCAGCTTGTAGAGGGGCTAATTGCTCACTACTTTGTCATAGACACTCTTCTGCGATTTTGTGCTCCTTTTGAGTTACAGGCACTTTAAATATTTTTTGTATGAAAAAATCCTAATTTTGTCTTTATCTTCCAAGATTCAAACGTATTCGAAATAAAACTTAGCGCAGCTTGTAGAGGGGCTAATTGCTCACTACTTTGTCATAGACACTCTTCTGAGATTTTGTGCTCCTTTTGAGTTACAGGCACTTTAAATATTTTTTGTATGAAAAAATCCTAATTTTGTCTTTATCTTCCAAGATTCAAACGTATTCAAAATAAAACTTAGCGCAGCTTGTAGAGGGGTTAATTGTTCATCACTTTGCCATAGACACTCAATTGCGATTTTGTGCTCCTTTTCAGTTACAGGCACTTTAAATTTTTCGTTGTCGGATGAGCTTTACTAGTTTTTTGTAGACAGCTGATACAATTACAAGTAACTTTTAAAGATGTATTTTTTGTTAAATAAGCCGTATTTTCAGAGTTAAAAAATTAATTCAGGCGGATTAGAAATAATCTTGTTAAAGATAGACTAAGATGTAATAACATTTTCTTCATTAATAAGTAACTCTTATAAATGTCTTTCTATTAAAAAAAGTCTTATTTTAAATATATCAAATAAACAACTTGGATATCTCAAAACGTGTACAGACATGTTCAGGTACAGGTAATTTATTGTGTGACTCATATTCAGATTATAAGCATTTTTTGGTAATGAGTCATTGCTTAATTAGCCGATTACTTACAATTTGGGCTATATTTGGTCATCTAACGCTAGTGAATGCGTCGGAAACGCTGAATGATAAAAAGGTATAAATTGCAATTAAAACTTTTCCTTCGTACTTTAACGGGCTTAGGACCGTCAAAATACAAACCTATATAATAATATAGGTATTGTATTAAGGCGTACTTAAAAATGTTATTACATCTTAGTCTATCTTTAACAAGATTATTTCTAATCCGCCTGAATTAATTTTTTAACTCTGAAAATACGGCTTATTTAACAAAAAATACATCTTTAAAAGTTACTTGTAATTGTATCAGCTGTCTACAAAAAACTAGTAAAGCTCATCCGACAACGAAAAATTTAAAGTGCCTGTAACTGAAAAGGAGCACAAAATCGCAATTGAGTGTCTATGGCAAAGTGATGAACAATTAACCCCTCTACAAGCTGCGCTAAGTTTTATTTTGAATACGTTTGAATCTTGGAAGATAAAGACAAAATTAGGATTTTTTCATACAAAAAATATTTAAAGTGCCTGTAACTCAAAAGGAGCACAAAATCGCAGAAGAGTGTCTATGACAAAGTAGTGAGCAATTAGCCCCTCTACAAGCTGCGCTAAGTTTTATTTTGAATACGTTTGAATCTTGGAAGATAAAGACAAAATTAGGATTTTTTCATACAAAAAATATTTAAAGTGCCTGTAACTGAAAAGGAGCACAAAATCGCAATTGAGTGTCTATGGCAAAGTGATGAACAATTAACCCCTCTACAAGCTGCGCTAAGTTTTATTTTGAATACGTTTGAATCTTGGAAGATAAAGACAAAATTAGGATTTTTTCATACAAAAAATATTTAAAGTGCCTGTAACTCAAAAGGAGCACAAAATCGCAGAAGAGTGTCTATGACAAAGTAGTGAGCAATTAGCCCCTCTACAAGCTGCGCTAAGTTTTATTTTGAATACGTTTGAATCTTGGAAGATAAAGACAAAATTAGGATTTTTTCATACAAAAAATATTTAAAGTGCCTGTAACTCAAAAGGAGCACAAAATCGCAGAAGAGTGTCTATGACAAAGTAGTGAGCAATTAGCCCCTCTACAAGCTGCGCTAAGTTTTATTTTGAATACGTTTGAATCTTGGAAGATAAAGACAAAATTAGGATTTTTTCATACAAAAAATATTTAAAGTGCCTGTAACTCAAAAGGAGCACAAAATCGCAGAAGAGTGTCTATGACAAAGTAGTGAGCAATTAGCCCCTCTACAAGCTGCGCTAAGTTTTATTTTGAATACGTTTGAATCTTGGAAGATAAAGACAAAATTAGGATTTCTTTCATACAAAAAATATTTCAATATTTTTTTTCTCTGAAAATACGGCTTTTTTGGCAAAAACTCAATGTACAAAAGTGATTTGTAATTGCATCAGCTGTCTACAAAAAAAAAAATAAGCTGAATCGGTTGACCTTTTGTCAAAAATTTCTTAATGTCCCCTTTTTTATCATTCGGGACCAGTGTGCGCCACTCCGCTACCCGCATGCAACCGAAAACGTGCGGCGCGGCCCACGCGCCGCCACGCGTTGCCTCGCCTAGTCTCGTCACAGAGTAACGAAATAACAGAAGGTCAAGTCATCATGAAAGTTAAATTATTTTATATGTGAACCGCATATAAAGTAGTCCATAGTAGTCGCATATAGGGATGTACTTTTCGGGCTATGATTACGAATAAAATTGTTAAAAGCTTTCGAGGCCGTGAGTAAAAGCTTTACCTTTAGTATAAATCAGCCTGGCTTGCAACATGAGGTAAACAACTTGATGTATCTTTTTAACTAAAATTAATGGCTAAATGGGCTGCTAAGCGCAAAACTCAAGAATGCCTGGACCAATTCAGTATTTTTTTTAAATATTAAAATAATCTTCAAGTTCCTCGACAGACCTTACAAGATGCTTGTGAGTCAACATGTCATCCGGTAGAGAACGTAGTTTTTGACTGCCCAAATCATCTTGTTCCTAAAATGAATGCAGTTCTACATAATTTACAAGTAAAATAAATAAAAAATGTTCATAATTTGTAAATAAAAAGTAATTACTGACATTCACATCCAAATCAACAGATTCACCTTCAACTTCTCTGGTAGAACTAACTGATTCACTGAGTATGGGTAATGAATTTTTTATTTGATTAAACTCAACAAAACATTCCTAACAAAAAAAAATATGATTAGTTAAATATTATTGCCCCGCTTTAGCCCGCATGGATAATAATGAAAGTGATAATTATAATAAAAACATGATTGCCATTTTTTTTTCTTATTGAATCTAGTTTGTGCCACCAGCTGATCTGGCTCTGGATCCAGGCTGATTTAATTGATTGATTGATATCACCCCCGATAGAAGTCGAATAAAAAGTATTCGACATTAAACCTACTGGATATAGCCGATCTGCCAACTGAGCTATTCATGATCCTACTAGTATTATGAAAAGTATCTTAAAGTTCAACCGTTCTGTATTGGGGGTAGATGTTACTACCGTCAGAAACGGTTCACTTTTGTACTAAAATCTGCATACATTTCACGTCTGTTAGCAAAATCGACGATAACCGCCATTCTTACGACAAAAGTAAAAAAAAACGCAACACACAGTAATACATATTTAATACCTATTCGTATTCAGTATTTAGAGTACTTTCTCTCCAGGTGAGGTTAAAAAATTCCACCCTGTATAAATATAATTGAAAATTATTACGCCAGTAATCAATAAACTAACAAATTATTAGCAAGTACCTAACCTATAATCTTCCTACCTACTTAACCTATAATCACAATTAATACCTACTTCAGGAGCATTTTCAGTTTTGGCAAAGTTTTCGTCTGTAGTTGTATCTACTCGTAAACTAGACCTGAAAAATAATAAAATATGTCACAAATAATCGCAACGAATCAGAATTACTTAGGTACCTACCGAAAAGTAAAATTTGTAATATTGGCTGAAAGTCATTGCGTGGACGTGGACCTTCTGTGATCGTTCACTACTATATGACACAGAAGCGTTATACTTCCGACTTTGTTTGAATGAGGTAGGTATTTTATAAACAGTACGCGACGCGAATCGCGTTCGACACAAAGGCACCGCTCGTCGCGCGACGAGCGGCGCCTTTGTGTCGCGCTGTCTCGTCGCGCCTGTCTGCGGGAGCCTTCATACAACCGCGCTATGATAGGTACACTACTACAAGCATGAGGCGCGTCCACTGGCGGCTTCGTCCGTGCGAAGAGACACCGCACCCTAATTACGTAACACACTATCTATCACCATCTGAATAATTTTGAAGCATATTGCTATTCCATTGCTTCATATGTTCGAAAAATGTGACTGCTCAACAACGTAAATAACGCAATGAGTGTTGTTGAACTGTCAAAATGAAACTCATTCCTACTATTAGTGTGTTACGTAACTACCCCGCAGGTTCATATTGGCTCAGCCAGTTGCTTCGTTCAGGCGAAGCGCACACACGCGGCTTGCTTGTAGTAGTGTACCTATCACAGCGCGGTTGTATGAAGCTTACCGTCTGTCCGTTTACTCTGTGCTATCTACTTCTAAGAAAGATAAGTAAAGCTATAGTGTGTAATGAAAATGTAGTTAAAACTTTAAATTTACCTTGATAAATGTATACCCATTTGTTTGTAATATTTTTTTAGACCCCCCTTTGTTCGTTTCTGCTTATTCCCCATGTTTTAAAAACTAATAAAACTGTACAATTAATATAACTATAAAACACTACTTATTTACAAGAATCAGAAAAAACCTACTCCACTATTTACAAAATTCAATTTCTGCAGTAATATTTTACGATTTTATTTCGTAATGCTGAGCTCTCGCAACGCGACATACGTCCACCTAGCATCACGATGCGCCCCGCACTGAATTTATGGACGAGTGCGGGGGTGATGTAGACATAGTCCTTAATCGGACGCCTTTTTAATTTATTATAATAAAAATAACACATAATTATTTTAAAAAAGTAACAAAACCAAATTATTTTCCTTTGTATTGCAAAGCAGTAGATATTTTTTTTAATACTCTTTTGATCAAAAATTAAGGAGTAAAATGGTTTCAAAACCATTATTTGGAGGTGATTTGGTGTTTTTTTTTTAAATTATTTGATACCGATATGAAAATTATGGCTAAACCAAATTACGTATTATATCATGTAGATTACTGATAAAAAAATTCAGATGTAATTTCTCTGTAAATGCCGACGAAAAGTCGCTTCAACTGCATGCTTTTTTCAAGCTTTTTTCGAGAGAGCAGCCTTAAGAGTTACTGTTTTTATGATCTGTGGTATGACAAAGAATAACCATTGTGCTTAAGGGGGACGCGCCAAGGTAGCCGCGAAATTCAAATTTTCTTACGTTTTTTGCAATTTGCAGGTCACTGTTAGGTTAGGTTACCTCAGGAAATACATTGTGGAATGCGATAAAGTATTGAGTACTGCTCTCGTATTATCAACGAACATGGAATAAGTACCGACCTACAAACTACATATCCGAAAATAAAATGTAATTGAATTTGGCAAGTCTGTTTTTATACTCAAGAAGGTTCATTAAACTAAAAGTAAACATAATCCCACTCCAAATACATTACGACTTCCATCAATGATTTTTTATAGCACCTGTGGTGAGTTACTGAGTTACATTCATTCAGTGTTTCAGTGTAGACCAGTAATTCCCAAAGTGGTCCAGGTGGGCCCCCAGGGGTCCACGGGAGACTCAACGGGGGACTACGTTGGGCGTGACAAAAAATGGGGGTCTACAATCGTAAGTGGGGGTGCATGAAAATTAATTTTGTTTCGATAGTGAAGAACTAAAATGTTGGCTTGACTTCTCCTATCATCAATTCTAACCTTTTTTTCGAAAACTGTTAATTCGTCGTTGAAACTCAGCCACAACGTAAGTTTCCATAGATAGATCTACTTTTCACATTTTTTTCGAGATTTAGGAATTGGTAGTAATGCTGGGGGTCCACCGGATCCAGCAAAATTTTGAAAGTGGTCTATGAAACAAAATAGTTTGGGAACCTCTGGTGTAGACTATTGCTAACATTTGTGTAGTTTGATACCGTTATGTCTTATTAGCTTTATCTTACATTTTATATCTATACCTTTCTATAAATAGTGTAAAACAAAGTCGCTTATCGTGTCTCTCTGATGTGTGACCGCTTATTTCTTCCAAAGTCCACAATGGATTTTGATTCGGTTTTCAGCATTATTTAGAGAATTTCTTTCGAAAAGTTTATGAGTATAAAACGTAAATATTTCACATAGGTAAAGCACAGAAATCTTGATGTTTTGACATGTCGCCACATCAATAGATTACACCTGTGTGCAGTGTGGGCGAGTCGCTGTAAGAAAATAATATGTATTTAAAATGGCCAGAGATCCATAGAGTAGACCCGCCATACAATACTATTTCTACTGACAAACTCATCGCATGCAAGGTGCAGAAGAAATGTTTACGATCTGTATTCAAGCTAAAAATCAACTGACAGTTGCTTGCCATTTAAAAAAAAACATAAGTTGCTAACCCTACCATGTTTATATATTTAAGAGACAGCAGTGTTCGTGAAATCAAACTTACATCTATTTGAAATACTGAAGTCGAAACTTCGCAACAATGAGATTTGCATAGTAATTGATGATGCATAGATGCATCGTCTTCACATATAATTATATAATTAATGTAAGTATCTATTACATAATATTGTAAAAAAAAAAGAAGAGTAACGGTGGAGTTTCTTGCCCATTCTTCTCCATACGAAACTACCTTTTCGAAGGGGCAAGTAGAATCAATTCTATTTTCTTGTAAATTTTGACGTTCTAAAGTGCCTTGTAGGTGCCTATTTGAAATAAATGATTTGACTTTGACTTTTGCGCTAATACACATAACACAGCATTTTACACAAAAAGTTATCTAGGCTTGGGATCCAGAATGTATAACAAAATACCGAAGCCTATAAGAGACAAAAGCGATTTGATTGATTTAAAAAAAAAAAATTAAACAGCTTCTTAGCGCAGCAGGCATATTATTCAGTTAATGAATACCTAGACGATAATATATGTACAAACTATGTGGATAAATATGTGCATTAAGAGTTAGAGGTAGTTTGAATGCTGTGATTATATTATATTTGTCACCTCCCAAATATATGTATACTAAAATGTACAATGTAGCAGAAATGTTATGTTATTCTAATAATTTAACTTTGTACAAATTTTGTACGGAAAATGTTGCGTAATTTTAATGAAATTTTATTCTGTTACATACCCTACATAACTGTCAATTTTGCTAACTACCTACTTTATTGATCTTTCTATGCCCGCGCCGTCAGCAGCAAAATATAGTGTACCTATACATATGTTATTTACAAATAAAAAGTTTGACTTTGACTCTAAGTCAAAGTCAAACTTTTTATACGTGCCGTGTCCAGGAGCACCGCGTTCTGTATATTTCGTTTATTTATTTATCGTTATTCTTCCATCTCACTCACATCTTCATCTTCAATATTTTTCCACAATATTCTATTTCTGCAAATAATTTTAATGATGTACAGTCGTCAGCACATCCAGTTACCGCAAACTGTCAGATTTTCTCATTCGATTTTTAACTTAGCCATCTACATTTTAAGGTTTAAAATCGTTTGAGAAATTTGACAGTTTCGTGAAGCATGACCTGCTGGCGACTGTACTATACTGAGATGTTGAGTGTTGCCTAAATCCAAATTGGTATTTTCGTCATTATATTTGTCTCCTTGGTTGATTGATGAGAATGATAGTACCAATAAATTCATCAAAAACCAACTGCCTATAGATACATTGAATAGAATAGAATAGAATACTCTTTATTATGTACACCATAAAAATTACAGATACACACACACACACACATATATTACAGATATACATAGTTTTGGGATTATAAATTGATGTTTCATCTCAATTGGAACTAAACTAAGTATGCAATCGCCTAAAAATACGTGTCTACCTAGTTTATTTTTAAAACTTCTTTACTGCCTATGTACTGTAGAGGAAAATAGAGGCAGCCATTGTTTTTCTAAAGTCTATATAGGTATTAGGTAGATAAAAATTATGGTCGTATAGGATGTATAGTTAATTGGTATGTAACTAATGTAATGTTGTTGATATTGGGATCTACCCTTAGTAGGCTAATGGAAATTCCCCTTATCAACGACTAGCTACACATTACACACTTCTTTTTATGGATATCTAGTATACGTAGATGTTTTTGAATCAGGCCATTTGAACCATATTTAATTCTTTAATTAACGGGAAACAGTTACGACAACAATACAAATTTGGACTCCTCAATAGAGATAATGAATCACTGAGTGCAACGCAAAATCATACATCTAGTAATCTGTTACAAGATGATCTCTTTAAAACAATTGAAGTTTAAAAAATGAATGTTCAGGTTTTTGGCGAATTCGCCAACTAGCTAAACACTGGCGTTTTGTTTTAGTTGCCTGAAAGAAAAATTGACAACTGTACACTTAATTTCGTATAGGTAAATAATGAAGACATACACAAACATGAACTGTCACACCTAAACACAGAGACACTAAACTGTCAACAGCATAAACATAAGACCTCCTCCGTCAGCTAGGCTTCTTTAAGCTTCACAGATGAGTGAGAAGATCAGACTGTTATGTTTTACTGTACATTTTTTTCCACATTTATATTGTTTTATTTTGCATTCACTTTCTGAGAGTATCAATATTATGGTATAATTTTCTTAATTTTTTTGAATTCTATTGCATAGTTTGAATACATAATAATCGAGGTAGGCATCTTGAGTCCTACACTATTTAAGAATCTGTTTCAGGCGGCAAGCTTGAGAACTGAATTGTGGCTTATGATAGCCACAATCATAGAAAACATAATAGTACAACCACATTTCGGTCCTCCAAATTGACAGGGGTATACAGCACTAGACGTAGACAGTAAGAGACATGTAAGAGATGAGCTTGATGAGGAAAGCTAAGGGCAAATTTCAACAATGAAACTTTTTCTTAAGAAATTTTCTATAGTTTTTTTGCAAATTACAGCCCTGTTTTACGTCGTATGATGATCCAAATGCAATTCGCGACTGTAGGATTGATATACTTATTGAATAATAATCATCAGTTTCATATCAATCGTCAAACTTTGGAAATTTTTGCCACCTAACAATTTTTCAGAATATTTCATATGAAAATTCCAATGTGGTAAATAAAGCAAAGCCACCCAAAGGGCAATCGAGAGGGCTATGCTTGGAGTATCCTTACGTGTTCGAATTAGAAATGAAGTGATCAAAAGGAGAACCAAGGCAGCCGACATAGCCAGAAGAATTGCCAGACTTAAGTGCAGTGGGAAGGGCACATTGGCCCGATGGGGCCGAAAGGTACTGGAGTGGCACCCGCGTACCACAATACGTAGCGTTGGAAGGCCTAGGTTGACCGATGACCTTGTGAAGGCCGCAGGAATCCGCTGGCTGCGGAAAGCACAGAACCGGTCTGAGTGGCGGTGCTTGGTGCTTGGAGGCATATATCCAGCAGTGGACGTCTTGTGGCTGAAATGATGATGGTGATGATGACCTAAATAAATACCAGATATAGGCGTAGGTGTGTAAAGGAGGTCCGCTCCGGGGAAGTAATACCACTATTCCTATTACTGCCGCCAAGCAGCTTTGCTGTGTAAAGGTGGCGGATCACGCGGTAGCAGAGACCGTAGACGGGGACGGCCCTTAGTACACCAGCCACAGAAATCGAAATAATAAGTATTGTTTAGATTTCTGTGACACCAGCGGTCCCTGTCGCCGCGCGAACCGCCACCTTTAAGGTGAGGAGGGTGTGAGTAACTTTTGGTGTAACGATAGGCACACGAGACATTTCAGCTTACCTGATTCGCAACTATCCTGCCTCTGCTATTGCAGATGTCCAATCGTATCTCACACACACTGCAAACTTTATTCCCATTCAATGAGATGCATAAGATGCACATAAATTACTTGATACCCGATCGTCTCCCCTGTTTAATGCATGGCAAGGCTACAGGCGGCCCAAAACATGATACGAGCGAACAGACAGACAGAAAAAAAGTATTCAAAACCTATAGTTCCTATCTACGTATAATTACAATGGCGTTTCGCTTCGTCGACGAACGCAAGGTCAGCCGGGCTGCCATGGCAGATGATGTCATTTTATTGTGCAAACTATTTTAGGAGCTCCAACGCTGAATGTTGGGTATTACTAATAAAACACGCTATAATTATGAAGTGTATATTCATTAAAACATTTAAGCATCATACGAGTAGATGTGACCTGCGGGCCTAGCACGAGCGTACGGAAAGAACTTGACGTTAATTCGAACGATTTAAAGTTAAAAATACTCGTTTCGCATATTACGAGTATATTTACTTATATAGTTCTAACACTGTATTCATATCTATGTGTCACTGTGCTTGTCACAAAAAAATATTTAAAATGCTATAGGTGTGCTATCTTCTTCTTCGTCGTTGCCTCTGATGAATACTGAATGCTGAGGATCGCGACCACATACGACGCGTCTCCAAGTTCTTCTGCAATGTAGACCGCTCGGTAGATGCTGCTTCCATCAACCTTTTTGATCGCGTCTGACCATCTTGCCGCATGCCGCATGCCGCATAGCCGGTGCTCTACCTTGAGATGTGCTATAAAAAAAATGTATTATCGATTCAAGAAACGTTCGATTTTATGTTACGTTTACGTCACGCGTGCGTTCTAGAGCCTGTTTTGTGTCTTACATAATTATTTTGATTGGTTGTTTTTATTTTTTGTTTGTTGAATGCCGCATGTTAGGTACATAGATTAAAATAGAATACTCTATATTATGTACACCATACAAGTTACAAATATGAATGTAGAAATGTTACATAAGGTGACACAATGGGTGGCCTTATCGCTGAAAGCGATCTTTACTTTTAGATGAACTATGGATTAAAAAGGGCTACCGAGTACCACAATACTGGGTACCATTCGTGGTACTCGGTGGTCCTCAAGGCGGCAGACCACGGCGAAAATGGCGGAATAAGCTTTACTCCTGCCGATTGGACTGGTCCGCAGTAGCAGCAAACATGAGAGTGTGGAAGAGGGAGATGGCCATGCTCTGCAGCAGCATAATTCTAGGTTAATTAGATTTGTTAAGAGTCAGTTAATTAAATGCACTGTTTTACTATTTTTTAATTTTGAACATAGGTATGTACAGGGTCATATTAAATTAGCTGACGAAACTCCACGGACGTGATGGGCATCGATACCTAAATACGATAGAATAAAAATGATTTGATGCTTTTGGAACGAAGTTCTTTAACGCAGCTGGGGGTAGGAGTAAAATTTTAGAAACAAATTTAGAAATCGTCACGTAACGAAAAAGCGTTATGCCCCCTCCATGCGACCTTTTATAGGAAGATACAGAGAGAGAGTGAGATCATTTTCATGGTTTTTGAAGGTGCTGAATCCAATAGTGAGGTCAAAATGAAAATCCAAGGTGGCGAATGCGACAATTTTCAAATTTTTCATCATAAATAATCTAAATCTTCATATCGAATTACATTCGAGTTGAAGAAAAAGCTTAAGGAACTTCGTTCCACACTTTTTTTTTTTGGGGGGTCTATGACCGTTGGCGGTGGTGTTACTTGAAGTATGAGTTGATAAAATCTTTTTATATTGTTTTATCGTGTTTAGATATATAGAGGTATGAGGAACAGGGTGTAAAGTTCACTCATACAGCCACAGAAAAGGGAGGATACTCCGACCAGACGGGTGTTGTGTCTGGTGAGAAACTGCCCAACGTTTGATGTCGGGCCGTTGGCAGCGTATGCTAGTTGCGCGGTAGACTCTGCTTGCGCGATGCAGGATTTTGCGTGACGTCAGTGTAATGTGTAGCTCGCATGTGGCGATTTAGATACCGCTACAGATATCGATACCAATCACGTTTGTGAAATTTAAACAAAGAAAAACTGATTTATTAAACTGATATTGCAAGTGACTTCACGAACTGCGGTCGATTACCCCACAAAAAATCATCATATTTTTTTTACCGACTTCAAAAAAGTAGGAGGTTTCTTAATTCGACTGTATATATTTTTATTGTTATAACATGTTTAGATATCGATATCCATCACATCTAGGGAGTTTCGCTAACTAATTTAATTTGACCCTTTATAAACCACGTACACACTGGTTACACATCAAGGTATACATTTCCAGTTTACGCTGACTTCTCATTGTAAGGAAATCCTATACAATGCGAGATCAGCTTATACTGGAAATGTATAGCTTGATCTATAGCCGTGCGTAACTAGGCGTTTACGAAAAAGGCATTATTTTTATAATAACAATATGTTGCAATTGCGCGGACCATGTTCCCTCAACTGGAGGCCTACAATTTTATCTTCATGACGCATTTAGTGTTCAATAAATTCAATAAACAAAGTAAACGGTTTATATTATCTGTGCGTCATAGTCATAATACTAAAGACCTTTTTCCTAAAAAGAATACTGTACTTTATCCTGCCGCTACAAATTGCAATCGTGGCTACTAAAGGAACTGATAAGAACGTTATCAACCTAAAGTATTCCACAAAGTACGAGGAAACGACAAGCTAAAAACATCACTTTTATGCTTCGTAGAAATAAACTTAAAGTGGTTGTTATCGTCTTCAACATAATAGTAATGACTAAACAAAACTTATTTCTTCTTTTCCTTGAATTGTTATAATGATTTCTACACGTCAAATATTTTGCTATTATTAATAATACACTTATAATTAATTTACCTTATCAACTTGTTAATTGTTATCTTGCTTTATCGATGATATCATTCCCAATTACTAGCAACTACCTACCAATATTTTATAGTTAGACCGGATCTCAAAAGATTCGGGGAATCACCTCGTATCATAAGTTAATCATAATAGTAAGTAGGTCGGGGAAAAAGTTTTTTCGTATTTTATAGGTATAAAGTTGTAGTAAAATCTTTTTGGCTGTACTGTTTGTATCTGGCTGGTTTTGATACCATTAAATAGATGACATTATAAAAATAAAAATGAACAATTGTTTTCCTGTCCGCCAAAATGAGTGATGATCTAACGAATAAATTCGATACATTTTGAAGTTTTATTACAAAAAAGGGAAAAATGCGACTCACACAAAGTTGGTTCGAGCGTTTTCAGTCCGGGAATTTTGATGTCAAAGATGCAGCTCGCTCTGGTCGCCCTATTATGGATAAAGTCAAAGCCATTCTTGAAAAAGTAGAGCAAAATATTAGTAGTTACGATATACCTGAAGAGTTAGGTTAGGTTGACCACAAAACAGTTTTGACCCATTTGAAAAAGTCTGGGTATACAAAAAAGCTCGATATTTGGGTGTCACACGAGCTCTTAGTCTTGAATTTGTATATTAAATACAAATGAACTTTTTCCCCGACCTAATATGATAATTTTTAGATTACTAATAATTCCATAGAGCTACACAAACGAAACAAAAATAACTTGAATTAGTAATAGTGATGTAAGGAGAGGCTCGTGGCTAAGTAATCTCAGTCACACTGCAGGCTTAGCACGAGCACCGTTTTGTCGACGGAAGAGTAGACAAAAATGTCGTTCCTTGTAAACAGTACGATGGCAGCAAAGTAGAAAGAGTCAACTGATCTTTTTACGAAATTCACTTACATAATTCGACTAAGAATTCATTTGTTTTGTTATAGGGTTTGTTTCTCAATTTTTACTAATATTAAGTCACGTATATAAAGATAACTACAACAAATTTTCTCAAAGTGTCGAAGTACCGTATTTTTAAACAAAAAAATAATTACAGTAATATTGGCTTTAACCATTTCCTTAGTAATGCCATAACTAAATGATGTAAAATAGGAGAAGATAGCTTTGTTCTTCTATTAATTATCACAGTTATGCGTTCAAAACGCTCTCGTGGAACATCATGATTTTGTAAATACTTTGTGGCCGTCGAGTAGAAAGTTTTCTACTATCTTTAGCATGGCGATCACAAAATCAAATTGTCTTCACTACCTTAGACAACTGTCAATTGTCTGTGTGATTTTGACAGTTCAGGATAGAAAACTTTTTTCTGAAATACTCTACATAAAAAAGGACCTAGACAAAGATCGTTAGAAACGAAAGAGAAATGACAGATTGTAGAAGGATTTCTACAATGCGATGTCAAAAATGGAGTTCAAACGAAATGTGACTTTGTATTGAAAGAGCTGTGTCTATTCTTCATAGAAATAGAAAGCGTCATGCTAAGCCTGCTGGTCGATCGATCAGGTTAAGCTACGCTTGCCGTGGCTGGATGACCATCTTTGCATACCGAGACCCCTCCATGCCTCGGAAAGCACGTTAAGCCGTTGGTCCTGGTTGTCATTCATGGATCTTTGTCAGTCGTTACGGTTCGTCAGAAGCCCGAAAGTCTGACAACCAGTCTTACCAAGGGGTATCGTATTACTCAGTAACTGGGTCGTGGAGGTCAAATAGGAAGTAGCTCTGTGTAAAATACTGTAATTATTCTGGCTCTATATAAAACTGAAAGCTGACCTCAGCATATTAGGTAGATGACGATGAGTACCAATGATGTGAGGGAGTAAAAGTCACACATATCAACTCGGAAAGGGATCGTCACAGTATCGCCTTTCGCCTCGCCATAAAACAGGCGTCAACCTAACGTAAGCACGTAACTAAAGCGGATCAGCAGCTCCAATACGTCGACTCGGCTACGGCTAGGCGACGCCGCGCTTACGACTCGCCGACCCCGAGGCGAGCCGTTTACGTTACGATTCCGATTAGTGTGTGTTGCAGTAGGGAGTTTCATACAAAGAATACTGAATGGCTCGAGTTGGTACGGTGTCGCTCCCTTTTCAATTTGATATGTGTGCTATTTTCTGAGTGAGACCAAGATGAAGATGGAGGGACGAACTTGACTGCTACCGAAGGGACTGGCCCGCAATGGCAGTGGACAGAAGTGTGTGGAAAAGGGAAAGGGAGGCCTCTGCCCAGATGAAGGATATTACGGGCTAAATAGATGGATAGATAGTAATAGTTATAAGCATAGACGCGGCCGGGGCATTATATTCGAAGAACGGATGCACTTGGTACCCACCACAGACTTTCACCGTGAAAGTCACGAGAATCTGCTGAATTGGAGAGACACAGGACCGGTCGTTGCGGTGATGTTTGGGCAGGCCTATGTCCAGCAATTAACGTCTCTTGGTTGAATGATGATTATTCTAAGTACTTGTAACTATTTCAATGGATATTTCGCTGCCAGCTAGCTTAATTAACCTTTCACTTAACAGCCTAGCCTTTTTACTAAACGGCGCCATTCAGCTATAGCGTCCTGAATGATATCCAGCCGATTCGTCTGAATTTGAATGCTGAATTACTATTTACCAACGAACGTTATTGATGGACTGCATGACTTGAACACGTTTTGTCGACATGTGACGACTTACCACTCACGAATCACCATGATTGGAGAAGCATAAAGCAGCTCCCTCACCGAGAGCATTCGCCTGCAATGTAACCTTTACCCACGACCAGCCGTGTTACTTCTATCTATTTAATTAAATGTTATCTAATATTATAATATATAATTATTTCTTAGCAGTTTATAAATAACGGAATTTAAAAAAAAATACAACAGCGACCGAAAATGGCGGTTTATTTTCTATTATTTAAATTTACAAATATGAAAATTAACGAATTAAATATTAAAGACAAAATTAAAAAAAAATACAAAGCAGAATTGGCTATCCAAACGGGCAGAGGTTTCCCTTATCCTTGACCACTTCACGAAAAAATGTGTCCAAAAGATTATTTTTTTCCTAATTGGCAGTTCGTAGCTGTGACCTCTGAGGTCGTGGCTACTTAACCGGTCAGTCCTGTGGGTGCCTCAAGTAAAACTTAAAGCCTCCAGCCAGGGGCGAATTTCTTAATTACTAAATGACCGCACGCTAAGAGCACCCCCTGTGGGGTACGAACCTCGGCTTAGGGCGTCACTGAGGTGTCGAATGTCGGGAGGACACGGCGCGGCATACGCTGGCAGAGTGTGCCGCTTGGGAGGAGCCGCGCCGTGCCCTCATCTCAGGAGTAGGCAGTGACCTGTCGCTGCCGGCCGTAGTCAATGCTATGGTCGGTGGTCACGAGTCCTGGGACGCGGTGGTATCCTTCTGCGAAACAGTTATCTCGCAGAAGGAGGCTGCGGAAAGGGAGCCAGAGATCTCATCCTCTCACCCGACCCGCAGCAGGCGCACCGGGCGTCGGCGGAGGGCGGACCACGCCTTCTTCCAGCCCCCCTAAATGGGTCCAGGGACGACGGACTTGGGGACGTCCGTCGCCCCCCATACATCAGGACCCGAGGCGGTGGCGCGTAGTCTTCCACGCGCGCCCCTCTTAGATGTCGCGGGGGGAGTCAAACACCTCACTCCCCCCGCTCGACCGGACGGGGCCCGCAAAGGCGGGCCGGCACCAGTCGGGGGTTGCGGAAGATTCGTACGTTCCCGCGACCCTCGGCGCAGGTGTGAGATGGAACACCGGGGTGGTTTTTAGTCAGTAAGAGTCTGACAGACCCCTCCGCCCCCTCAGGGCGGAGGACATCCATGAGGATTTTCCACCCCAGAACAAAAAAAAAAAAAAAAGGGCGTCACTGAGGTGAGGGCAGCAAGATGGGACAGGCTGGATCGAACTCGTTTCATTATTATTAAACGGGGAATTTAAAACTACAGGCTCAGCTACGGCGCGGGCTGGCGGTTCGTCGAGCAAGGGTCGGGGGGGACAATTACGTAGGGGGCGTCGCGACGGACCTCGGCGGCGAGGTCGGAACGATGGCGGTCTGTGTTTGAATACTGTACTGGTGGCCCTACTGCTCTCCTGGAGGAGGGTTATGGGGTCATAGGGGTCGGTCAGGGTGTGTCCAAAACGAGCGGGCAGCAACTTAGGTATATAGGCGCGTGGCGGCAAATGTCTGCTATCCCTTCCTGTCTATGTATGTGACGTCACTTTTCTGCTAACATATTATTACCTATCCTGCTTGTTTCAATTATCACTCTACACTACCTAGTAATGGACGTTCTGCGGAATCTAAGCTCCCGTTATTTTAATTAAATGAGAGAAAATTTAAAACTCATAATAAAAGTACACTTTGTAAACAAGCATATTACAAATCAGAGGATTATATCCTAGATAAAAATGGTTGGAAACATGCTGGTCCTGCTCCATGTGACAATCTAGAGTCTAGACAAATTCAAACTGGTTGCTAATTAAATTTTATAATTTATATTTTCTATGACATTGATTTTCCATTCTGTAACTACTTTAACTCACACACTAAATTATTACATGATAAATTAAAAAAAAAACATCTACTTTTCAATATTTGTAAATATGTGACCACCATACACAATTAATTTACCTGTCATTGCTTTACATTTAATGATTTTTACCTATTGTGGTACAGTAATTTTATTCGAGGTGCATCGTCTTCACATAAAATTAAATAATTACAGTCTTATTGATAAAGAATCGTTAATCAGCGTGTTAAACATTACTTAACTAATTAAGCCTTAAATGTAAATTAAATATTTCTTATTCATAAACGATATTTAAACATTGCTTAACGAACCACTACTTAACTTTTTGTAAACTGGCAACTAGGTAGCTTTTCAGTAGAAAAATGTGAAATCGGTCTATGGTGCTCGTTCCAAACACCCGAATTAAAAAACAAAACTGTCAGTCACTAGCTTATGGAAAAAGTTTCGTTCGTGGTAATTTTGTAATTGGTGTTTTTGAGGATTAAAAATATTACTTATTAAGCTATGGTGGATATAAAAGGATGCGACACGCCTTTGTCCAGTAAAAAACGATGCCGCTCCGCTAGCTGGGGTGAATCAGAGTCGCCTAAATTCATTTAAATCTTGTACATCTTGCTCAAACAGACTTAAATCGTCAACGAAGTCAAAATATTCCATTATTACCGTACGTCAGACATAAAATTTCACTAGAAAAGTTTTATCATGTTAGAATAGAAATGACAGACTCAATCAGCTTGACAAACTACATAGAGATACTACGTGTATCAGTTGTTAGAAGCAAGGATATCTACCGCCATTTTGCTGTTTAAATCGTTAAACAAGGTCCGACGGCTGTTTAGTTTAACAGCTACTTAAATAACTGTTTAAACAGTTAGTTAACTCTAAACAGCGTTTATGATTGCAAAATCTATTTAACCATTGTTTAAAGTGCTGCTTCAAAGTTAAACAACGTATATGAATAAGCCTGTTAATCATAATCAGCCTAAAACGTTCCCACTGCTGGGATACAAGCCTCCTCTGTGTGAGATAGAGTGGGCTGTAATCCACCCGCGGGCCCAGTGCGGGTTGGTAGATATCACATGTCCTCGAATTTTTGGTTCTTGGACATGCCGGTTTCCTCACGATGTTTTCCTTCACCGTTTTGAGAGCAGTAGTGATGAAATTAAATACACAAAGTAAAATGCCTGCCCGGGTTTAAACCCATGACCTACAACTCGTAAGTCGGGACCGATACCACTGGGCCACCACTGCTCACCACACCACAGCCTGTTAATGTATACAAAACATTGTAAAACATTTTAAATGAGTGACGCTGGAGTTTCTTGCCCATTCTTCTCCAAACGAAACTATCTTTTGGAAGAGGCAACTAGAATCAATTCTATTTTCTTGTAAATTTTGACGTTCTACACTGCCTTTTATGTGCCTATTTGAGATAAATGATTTGACTTAGACTTTGATAGCGCGCGAGCGCCTTAATGTGCAAAGTTTGGTTATTATCTTATACATATAATAGAAACTATCTTTTGGAAGAGGCAACTAGAATCAATTCTATTTTCTTGTAAATTTTGACGTTCAACACTGCCTTCTATGTGCCTATTTGAGATAAATGATTTGACTTAGACTTTGAGGGAGAGCCTTAATGCGCAGTTTGGTTACTATCGTAGTACCTAATAGTTAATTTTAGTAAGTATGTAATCAGTTTAGTTCATACCGACCGACCGACCGACTACCCCGTACCGCCGACCGAGTACGACTATGTGAAGGGAACCCTAGAACAAGTTTTGTAAGCACGGAAAATTCTCAATGTTAAAATAATGGTCTTGGTCAGCCATCTGTTAACTAACCACAGCGAATGCAACTTGACCAACCAGACCTCACCATGTAGCCACAAGACCATAAAGAATCATTACTAAGATACCTTACAAAAATAGATTATTTTTACGTTAACTAACTTGTTTCTATTATCTTTCATTGATTTTTTATCACTCCTTATCTCCTGATATCACTAACTTTATAATTATTTTTTAATATTTACCGTGACTAGTGTATCTGATAAAAAAATTAACAAATGGACCACAAAATGTACTTGTGGATACTCGTACCAATTTATAGTGCCACTTACAAATTGGATGCTTTGATTAGATTATTTGATTACTTAAACCCGAAATTCTAATTTTAAATCCCTTTGAGATGTTTTTCATTTCACAATTTGAGGTTATCTTATAAGCTCAGTTTTCTTCGATGTTTTTGTTAATTACAATATAATCAAGTTATTGAAAGAATAATTGTTGGAAAAAGTGGTGAGATACTATCTCAACTTCCTTTTACAACACATTTTTACACATTCAACTGTATTTACAGTTGAATGTGTTACAAATTCGCTTTAGTCAGTGATTTTGTAAGAATTTAACCTGAAAAGGGTTTGTTTACACTTTCATTAGATACTTTTAGAACAGATAGTAATGTTGTTTATTTTTCCTAAAAGGATTCTTGAAAACCGCGTAACTGTATAATAGTGACATTTATACAATATAAGTTGTCAAACTCAATAGTCGTATCTGTCAATATATTGTTTTATTGATTTCTAATCGAATCTGACATCAACAATGCTATCGATTAATACCGAAAAGTTGTAAATCAAGATTCTGATCTAACTATGTTAAAAAACACAGGTCTATCAGAGTATCTAAACCCCCAAAACGATCAATTTCAATTGTCAAATGCAACTGTCAATGTTTTGTGTGTTTATTGTCAATCGCTTCAATTGCATTTTGTAGAAGATCATTTTTTGTTCATCAATGTGTATCAACCACGTAAAAAATTACGATTGCAATTTATCGTTTCGGGGACCCTTGAATACACCATCAGAGCATCCCGCATATATTTCTCGATGGGGTAGGCAGAAGTATTAGTAGGTAGGTAAGTGCACGTTTTGCCAGTTATCAAATAGACTGGTATCACGTAAAGGGGTCTAGCCTATATTGCCATTAAACAGGGTCTAATTCTGACTGCGTAGTGGATCGATTGGCGAAGGATGCTTTTGATGATGGGTTGGATTGTCCACATTTTCCCGTGCACAGTGATTATTTGTGTTTAGTTAAAGAATAATGTACTAAAATGGTGCACGTGCAGTTCAATCAGAGGTCGCTGAACAAGTGAATCAGGTATCGGACGATCCAGCGAACACTTTCTCGTTGTTCATTGTTCGACCACGAAAACATGACTCGTCCGGAAATTGTAATGACTCTTCGGCTTCGATCGGGACACATTTCAATGAACAGCTTTGCGTTTCTCATAGGTAAAGTGGCTTCACCAAATCGTCCGGAATGTAGTTCCTTTAGTAGAAGACACTTACCATATCTTGATGGAATGCATCCGGAACGAGGCCGAAAGAATCACATTATTAAATAAGTCACTAGCTGTTGGAAGGTGTAACAGCATTCTTGCGTCCCCATTATCAAAGGATCCAGGACGCTTGTATAAGTTAGCAGAAATAGGATTTAGTTTATAAGGAATAATTGTTTGTACCGATGCGGATGGCATAATCAATTTATGATTTAACCCTCCATAAATAAAATAGAATTTAAAAAAAAAACACATTACATGGCGTCTGTAATTCCCGAAGGGTTAGGCAGAGCTGTACCTAGCTATAGTCACTCACATTTCACTAGTTATGTTTAAGTATCATGTGAAGGGGCGAGCCTATTGCCATCAACCGGGCACCAATACATATTCCGGGCTGCTACTGAGAAATTACCACACAATACCTAGGCGGATATAATGGTTTTATGTTATTTATATATATACTATTATTATAATTTATTATAATTATTTATAATAAATTATAATAATAATAATTGGCAACACCACCGTGTCAACAAAACGTCTCGTTTTCAATTTTATTTCATAATATCAACAAAAAAAGTCATTTTAACTCATATTTGCAATAGTTTACCATTAACCAAATCTTAAACCAGAAAATCACTTTTAAACCCTTTGATTACATATACGAGTACCAGAATGTAAATAAATTTGAACAAAAACTACCGAATCGGAGGTGACATGACAGATGTCACCTCCGATAAAACAAACAAAATAAGAAAATGAAGACAATATGTTGACAAGATCAGCCGCACGTCGAGCACGCCCATCACCTCCGGACTCGTCGCTCAGCGCCGCCGCCTCGCTGCCGCCGGTATCCAGCCCCACTGTGAGCGCTGTGACGACACCGGCCGCGGTAGTTGCGTCGAGCTCAAGCGACGAGTATTTCTCCCCGCCCACGACGCCACCACCTGTTCGTCGACGTGGAGGACACCGGCCGCCGGACGGTTTAGGACCTCGAGGCCCACCGGCCTCTGATAGGGTCCCAGCTCCCGGCGGAAGTGTGCAGCGCATGAGATGGACGCGATCCATCAACGAAAACGTCATGCGCTCATACTATGGGGCTACAGAGGGGGGAAACAATCTGACCGCGTACCGTGTTCGGATGCTCTCTCTTTTTCAGGTGCTTGAGCCAGCTGTCAACGTGTCGGCACAACGACTGTCGGATCAGGTGCGGGTCATCCAACGTAATCATATGTTGGATGACACAGTACTTGATCGCCTGCGAAATGAAATGCAGAGTAGTCATGTCATCGCCCCCCCGTCGCAGACTGTGGTATTACTATCACAGTCTAACACAAGTCAAGCAGACGAGGAGAGTGATGATAGGGCTACAAACGTAAGTACCCAGTGCAATGATGAATTGAGGAGTGCTTTGGAGGATGCGATTCGAGAATATCGGTTCATATCGCCCGAACTTAGACTACGCTTACCTCGTTTACCCATGCATAACAAAAATAGGGTGCTGGTGGCGGCACTGGATGCGCAATTGTCAAATTATTTTGATGACTGCGTAGACCTCACCGATACACATTCGATTCTGTACTGCGCGGCTGTAGCGGCATGTCGTGTAACTCACGTCAAATTTGCTAATGATTCTAGAGCTACACGACCGAAACCAGCCGTACCAGCTTGGCAGTGCAGAATTGAGCGCCGTATTGGTGGGGCCAGAGCACTCATCGGCAAACTAATCTGCTTCAGGGAGGGCAATACTCGCCCTAGAGTGATGCGCTTTGTGAGACGCGCGTTCGCAGGGACTAATATCAGCCCTCAGGATTACATGTCCTGTGTCACAGAGCGCATCGACTTCCTGAAGCAGAAAGTGTATGCATGGGCGAACCGTATTCGTCGGTATAAGCGGCGAGTGGAGCGATACACTCAGAATCGCACCTTCCAACGCGATGAAAGGTGGGTTTATAGGGGTTGGGAGCGACCGGATCAAGGTATGGCTGACACGTGCCTGCCGGATGATGATGCCATGTGTTCTTTCTGGCGCAATATCTGGTCGGTGCCTGTCAGTCACACCGAAGGTGATTGGGCTCGGGAATTCGAGCGAGCCTGCGATCCAATACCAGAAATGGGGGCTATTTCCATCTGTCCCCAAGATGTAACTCGTGCAGTCCGTCCGCTGCCTAACTGGAAGTCTCCAGGGCCGGACGGACTGCACAACTTCTGGATCAAATGGTTTGGTAGGTCACACGCTCGCTTGGCGGCTCAGTACCAGGTTGCTTTAGAATCTGGTTTGCTACCCCAGTTCCTAACAACAGGAGTTACCCACCTGCTCCATAAATCAGGTAGTACTGCGGAACCCAAAACTTATAGACCGATCACGTGTTTACCGACGGTCTATAAAGTTCTTACATCCATTTTGAGAGCTAAAATTAACAAACATATAGACACCAACTCCATCATGTCTCCTTCTCAAAATGGATGTAGGAACGGGTCCCGTGGTACTAAGGAGCTACTCCTCATTGATATGGCCATTAGCCAACAGGTTCGTCGTTCCCGAAAGGATCTGTCGACATGTTGATGGATAGATTACAAGAAGGCCTATGACTCGGTGCCACATACATGGCTTGTGAGGGTGCTGGAGTTGTATAAAGTAGATGCAACTCTGCGCACCTTCCTGAAGTCATTTATGGGGCAATGGAGAACGGTCCTTCACTATCCAGGATGTCGAAATATCCAGAGAGCTAACGAACCGATAAGGATCGAGCGAGGCATATTTCAGGGTGATAGTTTGAGTCCGCTTTGGTTCTGCTTAGCCTTGAATCCTCTAAGCACACTGTTGGAGGATTTAGGTCTAGGCTATCGGCTGAGGAGAGGTGGTCAGGTTATATCTCACCTCCTCTACATGGATGACCTAAAACTCTTTGCCCCCAACAATTTGCAACTGATGGAGCTACTGAAAGTAACTGAAACTTTCAGTAGCGCCATCAGGATGGAATTTGGTGTGGACAAATGTGCAGTCATGCATGTAAAGCGAGGGGAGATTGTGGAATCCGTCGGAACCCAACTCTCGGATTCCATAAACCTTAGAGCCCTCTCCGCATCCGAAACCTATAAGTATTTGGGTATGTCGGAAGCGTTGGGCATCAATGGTACTGACATGAAGCAGTCGTTAAAAGAACGCTTCTTTGGCCGTCTGAAAAAAGTATTTAATAGTCTTTTATCAGGTGGAAACAAGGCCTTTAACGGTTGGGTCATGCCGGTTTTGATGTACTCTTTCGGCATACTCAAATGGACTCAGACCGAACTCGACGCCCTGGATAGGAAGGTCCGTACACTGCTGACTGCAAATCGAATGCATCACCCACGATCATCGGTAATGAGACTGTACATCCCGCGAAAGTGTGGAGGTCGAGGCTTTTTAAATGCTAAGACCCTCCACAATCGCGAGATATGCAGTCTCAGGGAATATTTCTTAGAAGCCGACGTGGGGATGCATCGAGATGTGGTCATAGTGGACAAGGGCCTCATCCCGCTCTCCTTAGCTAAAGAGAACTGGCGCAAACCAGTAGTACTTGATACTAATGATCGCATGGAAGTATGGCAGAGTAAGGAGCTTCACGGACGCTTTTTTCGGGCCCTACAGGGGCTCGATGTAGACCAACTAGCACCCGTAGCCTGGCTGCGTTTCGGTGACCTCTTTGGAGAAACCGAAGGTTTTATCTGTGCAATTATGGACGAAGTTATCTTAACGAATAACTACCGGAGACATATTATGAAGGACGGGACGGTTGACGTGTGTCGGGCATGCCGTCGTCCGGGTGAGTCCATCAGACATATTATCTCTGGTTGTTCTCGTCTAGCTAACGAAGAGTACTTGCATAGACACAACCTTGTAGCCACGATTATCCATCAGCAACTTGCTCTGAAATACAGCCTTGTAGAATCGGAAGTGCCGTACTACAGGTATGTGCCCGACCCAGTTCTCGAAAATGGACATATCACATTATACTGGGATCGATCCATCATCACTGACAGGACTATTGTTGCCAATAAGCCTGATATAGTGGTGGTGGATCGATTAGAGCGGCGCGCAATGATTGTTGACATAACGGTCCCTCATGACGGGAACCTCGTGAAAGCCGAGAAAGATAAACAAATCAAGTATCTTGACTTGGCTCGCGAGGTTGTCGACATGTGGGATGTGGACTCAGCGATCATTGTGCCGATAGTCGTGACAGCCAATGGCTTAATAGCCAAGAGCCTCACCAACACCTGAGGAGGCTCTCGTTGGGCAGCTGGATCAAGGGCTTGATTCAGAAAGCGGTACTTCTAGACACGGCTCGCATTGTTAGGAGGTTCCTCTCTCTGGAGCCCTGACCGCCGGTAGCTTGGATCCTGTTCCCGATACCGGTGGGTTAATATTTTTTATATTCTAATATTTAAAAATGTAATTTATATGTATATAATGGAATAAAGGAAATAATATAATAATAACAATCCAAATTATAATAATACCAAAACAGTTACAGGACGAAGCTAATTAGCTCTGTGATTTGTGACTATTCTATAGAACAACATTCAATGGGAAGCCCGCTTTTTTTTTTTTTTTTGGTTGGGAAATCATCAAATGACCTCTCCCGCTCTGGGCGGAGCGCAAGGGCGTGTCAGACTCTTACTGACTAAAACCCACCCGTGTTCCTTCAGTTGCCTGTGCGCCAGGGTCACGGTAACTCTTTCAAACAATCCGCGACCCCGGCAGGCATCGGCCGTATCGGACAGGTAAGGTATTTATGCTCGTGACTGTACCTAAACAGTTGGTATTAAGAGTTACTCCGTAGGGGTTTAGTAGGTGATAATCTGACGTCACACTTGTACCCGTGAAGATTCACGTAAATATAGAGCCTGTAACATGGATCTACGAAAATACAATACGTAAAAGCAATGCCAGTACTTTACAGCAGAAAGTTGAGGGCTCGTAGCACAATGGCTACGGCGTAGGCCGAGGTCTACGAGATGCTTTTTACTTCATTTTTGTTTTTGTTGGACATAATCATTCGTGTACACAATTACCCTGGAGTATTTAATTTTAAATAACTTGACAGACCTGTGCATTAGCACCACTACAAAGAGATATGACTATTTTTATGATGTCGTAAGTATCCTTCTTCAATATAGCCACCTCTCTGTTTATAAATACCTACCAAACGAGTTTTTTATTTATTCAAGTAAAACACATTTAAGATTCTGCTTATTTAATTGATGATTTATACTAATTTGGCAAACTTGTATCTTGGAACTGTTTAAAAAATAACACGATCTATATCAGAAGAAGCACTGTTAAATGTTCTTTAGTTAACTATGCTTTATTATGGAAGAGCGGAACCTCCTAACACAGGCATTATTTGCTTAAAAGGAGGCTCCAAACACAAATGACCCTTTTTGTAAATCTGAAGCATAAATAAATATTTTGTATATTTTGTATATTTTTTTTTTTGTATATTGATATCTTTGTTGGGAGGAAACTTATTTTAGTTGTTTTACTAAAATATCAATTCGTAGAATAAATTTACTATTTATAATGAAGAATAATCGTCCTCCAACCTTGTTTATGCAGCCATGATTAAGGTCACTTAACGCAAACTGTATGGTTTGCGTAAACATGTGTCAATCACATCAGCGCCGCTCGCCACCCACGCCATAGTTGTATGGGTTTCCATGGCAACGGCGTTCAATCGATAGTCACACCCATGGTGATGTCACACTCTCGTTCTGTTACTATCACGAAAATATGGGTGTTACAGATAACAAGCGGCATATTTTTATAGTACATACACATTGACTTTTTACCGATATGCGTAGTCAGGAAGTAAAAAACGCCACGTGCCACAATGTTTTCATATACACTGGTGCTGATCTGAATCAGGAATGTTGCGGATGCCGATTTTTCACATCCGCGGATGCGGATGCGGATGTTTAAGATCTTATATAAATATAGTAGGTATATGAATGAAGAATTAAAACAATGATTTTACCTAGAATAAAACGTATTTTTTCGCTGCCATTGGTCATTGTCACGTGCGAACGGCATGCGCCTTTCGCCGGCCCCACCCAATTACTTTCTGGTCGCAACTTGCATTACATTCGCATCCGCATGAACGTCCGCATTTATTATTGCGGATGCGGATGCAGATGTCCAAATCTATGCGGAAGCTCCACATTTGCGGATACGGATGCGAAAATTCGTAACATCCCTGGTCTGAATACATGAAAGTTCTTATTTTCTTCTGTCTTTGTTATTTAAGAAACATCAATGTTTTTTTTTTTGTTTTAGTCTGCACCTAGCAAAAGAAAGATCACTGACTTCCAAAAATAGAGTTATGATGTAGGACCAAGATAGGAAGTCGAATATTATCTCGATAGTCTGACGTTAGACTAGTTGTCAGACTTTCGGGCTTCTAACTACCCTTAACGACTGACCTAGATTTCTGTATTAAATCCTAGTTCTAGTATTTATCTATAAATACCTAGTATAAAATAAACTCGGTATTCGTTTTTCTTCTAAACTGTACAATGGATTTTGATACGGTATTCACTACCATTTAGAAAATTTATCCCGGAAGGAAAAAAAATAACTGAGATTTAGGACCAAGGAGCAGTGGTGGCCCAGTGATATCGGCCCCGACTTACGAGTTGTAGGTCATGGGTTCAAACCCGGGCAGGCGCTTTACTTTGTGTAAATAATTTTATCACCACTGCTCTCCAAACGGTGAAGGAAAACATCGTGAGGAAATCGGCATGTCTTAGAACCAAAAGTTAGAGAAGACATGTGACATCTACCAAGCCGCACTGGGCCCGCGTGGAGGCCTGTGTCTCAGCAGTGGGAACATTATAGGCTGATTATGTATATAGGTATAGTACCAAAATCTCGAAGTTTTGACAACATGACGTCAGTTCAGCACCAGTGCGAAGCAATGGTTGGTCACAAGTACTTAATAGAAGTTATTTACGACACCAGAGAAGCGGGCCTGGTATGTAAAATGTCATAAATTTGATAGTTCACTGACTTGAATTTTGATTGCTGCCGACTCGTTAATGTGTTTGTAAGTGGCTTAATTACTCAATTGCCTTGCTAATTGAATTCATAATTAGCGCCTAGGAGCCATTTAATATTCACTTTATAACTCTGTGTTGGTTTTCCCAACAAACTACAAGCATTAGGAAAAACCTACAGATTAGACAAATCAAAATCATAATAATAAGTTATTATTGTAACACTTGCACAGGGCATACAGGAATAATCGTCGGTAGGTGCCTCATTCCATTTAAAATTTTCTAAGGGGCCTCTGTTAGTTGGCCTCGGCCCCTCGTATGCCTTCCAAAGGTCCAGGACCCCATGGTCCCGAGATATGTTGCTAGCATAAAAATAAAATAATAAGTTATAGCACACGTGGTTGGTGACATGTGGAATGTAAGCTCGGCTGTCCATTGTGCTGATTGTAATAAAGGCCAATGACCTGATGGCCGAAAGCCTCAATCAAAATCTCTCGAGGTTCTCGTTAGACGGTTGGATCAAGGGCCTGATTCAGAAGGCAGTAACCCTCGCGGCTCGCATTGTGAGGAAGTTGCTGTCTCTGCGGCCCTAACCACCAGTAGCTTGAGCCCTGCTCCCGACTCCAACTGCAGACCTTTATTATACTATAAATTAAAATGTTTTTATGTATCTCTTTTTAGGGTTTCGTACGTCCTAATAAAAAAAAACGGAACCCTTATAGGATCACCCGTGTGTCGGTCTGTCGGTATGTCCGTCTATCACAGCTAGTTTGCTCCTAATCTACAGGACTGATTAAGTTGAAATTTGGTACACGTATGAATTTTTGTGACCCAAACACGGACGTGTAACGTTAATAAATGAATTTTAAAATGGGGGTCACTTTTGGGGGGCAAACCAGAAAATTAAAAAACAAAAGTTTGGCATACTGTACCGCATGACATATCAAATGAAAGGGCTTGTTGTGAGAGTCAAATATATTATGTTTTGTATAATTTGAAAATAAACAGTTTTGAAGTTATTTAAGAAAATATATAAAAACCAGCCGTTGCCCGCGACTGCGTTTGCGATACAGAATATATACTAGCCTACGTCCTTGCCCAGGTCATGGTCTATCTTTGTAGCAAATTTCATCCAAATCTGTTCAGCCGTTTTAGCGTGAAAGCGTAACAAACAAACAAACTTACTTTCACATTTATATTATTAGTTAGGATAGTTAGGAGTTAGGAAGTTAGGATTGACTCCCTTTTCTCCGAAACTACTGAGCCTAAAAAAAAAATGAAATTAGTTCTTTACTTAGGTACAGATTACAGGAAAACCTATAAGTCTATGGTCTTAAAATAACATGGTAAATCTTTCAATATTGTGCATACAAACTTACAATTGCAGTTGGAATATATGGGAGAATTTGTTTTTCAACTACAATGTCTAGTTTGTTCTTGGGATAGGAGGCACGGTAGTAACCCCGCCAAGACGAGCTAAAAACAAAAAGCAGGGGTTTTTGTTTTTAGCTCGTCTACTACGCTACTTATACTATACCTACCTACCTTTTCTCGAAGCGTTTCATCGTATTTTCATACCCTCATAACTTCCGCTTGGATAATGCTAGAGGTTGACTATAAAACACACTAAGTTTCATGTGTCTAGCTTTTAATGCCTATAATGCGTCCATTTTGGTCACGGACTGACTCACTCACTCGCTCATCAAAACCTCTGGGGCACTTGCCGAAGTCCTAGACAGCTGAAATTTGGTATTCAGGCTACGATTTGCATACAAACAATAAAAAATTAAGAAATTTTATTTTTCACCCCATAATTTCCTTAAAGTGTTGTGCACGTCTGTATGTAAAATAAAACCTCCAGGGTACTTCCCAAATTCAAGAAAGCTGAAATTTGGTGTGCAGCCCCTTTCATTAAACTATTGCATGACACAACATTATAGACCAGTGACTTCATTTCTTTCCATAAGGTCATAGGAGTGTCTGTGCGACGGCCGCGAAACGGCTTAGACGTACATTTTCGATTTAGTTTTTTTTTTTTTTTCGAGTCGTAACACAGAGCAAAGTAAATAGGTTCCTTGCAGAGTAATGTATATTGTCCTTAGTCCCTGGTCCTAAGCTAAAGCACAAAATTGAAAAACTTTTATTTTTTGGATACGCGGCTTTTGGCTACTTTGTATGTCTGTATTTTTAATGTCATCTATTTGTAATGTGCGTTTTGTTTGTGCAGAATAAACATTTTTTCTTGCTTTTCTTTTCTTTTATTTTGAACAAGATGTAAGGTTTATAGAGTTAAGCCTTCTAGAGTTAGGGGCTTGACTCTACATTCGATCTGATAAATTTTTAACAGTGAAAACGGTATGTGAGTCTTAGCAACCTAATTTACATGAAATGATTTTGGTAAGTAACATATTCATCGCACGGAACCCTCTCCACGCGAATTCAACTGGAACTAGTCCGGCTTTATAGTTTAAGAAATATTTTTAAATGTAGTAAGATAAGAAAGAAAATTAATAAACAACATAATAATGAGTTAGTATCTTGACATATAAGCAGTCAGACAGCCCGTCATACGGGATTTTGGGGTAATTCTAGATATCTTAACGAATGGATAAGTCAATATACAAGGTGGAGAAAACAATACTACAATAAATTAAACTGCGTATGTGTAATGCCGTTCCCAGTCTGCATACGAAAATTCAATTAAATATATATCCAATAATTTAGTCACTATAGCTTATCAAAGATTGGCAAAACCCATAGTCGGACCATCACTACTATTTAGTTTGTTTGAAAAAATACCTTTTTAATTTCGATCTTAGAATTTATTTGACAGTTCCAAAATACTCTTACGCACCAGTATTGCCAGTGTTTTCATTTATTGTTTTATTTTTGTTTCCAAATTCAAGGTTTCACTAAACTTGTGGAACTAGTGAGGATCACATTCACAACCTCCAGTCAGGCGCTTAGCCGTTAAATCGCCAAGCAGCAGCAACAGCAGCCGATTTCAAATGTCAATTCTTACCTAAACTGTTAAAGTATAAACACAGCAGGTACTGTGAGAGTCTTACGAGCTCTCTGTACCGGGATGAGTAAATTATACAATCAGTTTGTCATGAAACTTTAATAATTATTCCTAGAATGAATTCACCTTTTTAACATTTTGTTTTTTTTTTTGATCTTCTGTCTTCCCGCGTGTCAGCTCGACAGACCCCTACTTGTTTTACATTCAAACTCAAAACTCGAAGCATTTATTTCAATTGAACCATTTACTTTGGCACTTTTGAATTTTCAAAGAGTCGGTCAGTTAGTCAGAAAGTTGAAGAGCTAGTTGCCCATTCCAAAACGTAAATCTCTATGGAGAAGAACTGGCAAGAAACTCCAAGGACTCTCTTTTTATACAAAATCTTGGGTACATTATTCTTGTTGCCTCTATATGTGGGAACAAAGTAAAAAAAAATATGTGTCAAAGAAAAAAAAGGATTAATAATAAAAATAAGCCTAGCATATAAAATATTCTATTCTTAACCTAAATTCATGTTTGTCTCTTAGTTCTTGCCAATAACTTTTAACGGACTCGCGGAGGTTGCATGTAAACACCAAATAGGGTTTATTCTCTACAGTACCTATACAAAAGTATTTTTTTTTTATCACAAGAGATATTGGCCAGCATTTGTTTCTGGGGTTTGTTTCACAGCTTGGGAAATCTCTCAGTCATCTCCTCTATCAGTCTTGGTAACCGAGTAACCTTTTTATTATTATTATATACAGGGTTAATGTACTCGACGTATTCCTTGCAGGACGTCATACTAGGGTTAAAATTGAACAAATTAAGCCACCAAATGTTCTACCGAAATTCAGTAGTTTTTGAGTTAGTTACATTTTTTGTGTTTTTTATGTTAAATCCAATTTAACAATTACTTACTTTTTTACTATACTGTAATTTAAGTTATTATCATAGCTAAAGCCGTAGCAAATCTTTGTTTATAATTAAAAGTTCAAAATTGTCTAAAACTTTGCCAAAGATCACTAATTAAACATTTTATTTTTCGTATTTTTGTCACATAAACGCTATCGAAAAAAAAAACCGGCCAAGTGCGTGTCAGGCCACGCACAGTGTAGGGTTCCGTAGTAGCTCGTTATCGCAATATAGTACGATTCTGTTGTTCTTTATTTTGAATATAATGAAAACGTAACCCATTGGTACAGCGCCATCTAGCGGCAGTATTGTGTAACTTATGATAATTTATTATCTTTTTTTTTTTCATATTTTGTTTTTCAATGCAAGTCTTTAACCGTTATAAACAACCAAATACTTCATCTTAGTCACTTTAAAGGATTAATGCTAAGGATTTTGTATTTGGTACAAGATTATCCAATACCCAAGTTCATCGACTATTACTGTTAAACTAATAAAGTTATCATAACCGCTATAATAAATATCCCACACGATGGTGTAGACGACGAAAAAAATGTTCATCCCCACTTCACATGTAGGAGCTAAAAAAATATATTTTCCATAATTTTATTTTACCCCTTTGTGTATATTTAATATATACACTCCTACAAAATTACAGATTTCTAGTACTAACAGTCTCTTAGCAAAAAAAAACCTGGGATAGACAGACAGATGAACATGACGAAACTATAAGGGTTCCTTGTCAGAACTACGAAACCCTAAAAAAAACTGAATTTCGATAGAACCTTTGGTGGCTTAATTTGTTGCATTTAACCCCACTATGACGGCAAGGAATACGTTTAGTTACAAAAATCCTGTTTAAATAACCATAATATGATTAGATATAGGGTTATAACTCAAGGCATTTATTTCAAATAAAACAATTACAGGCACTTATGAATTTGGGCACGCCACGATTGCGGCGGTAAGTCCCCTCTTTGAGGAGTGGCTTGAGAGACGCCACGGCGTCCTCACCTTCCGCCTGACGCAGGTCCTCACCGGACTTGGCTGTTTCGGGAGGTTCCTGTTTCGGATAAGGCGGGAGGAAACGCCCGGGTGTTATCATTGTGTGGATCGACCGGAGGACACGGTGGAGCATACGGTGGAGGTCTGCCCGGCTTGGGCGGCGCACCGCCGTGTCCTCGTGGCGCTGATCGGCGGCGGCAATCTCTCGCGACCGGCCCTGGTCCAGGCCATGGTACGGAGCGAGAGGGAATGGGAAGCCGTCACCTCCTTCTGCGAAGCAGTAATGCTCGCGAAGGAGGAGGCGGAGCGCGTGAGGGTGAGGCAATCGTTGCGCCCTCACGCCTCTAGTCACCGCAGGGTGAGAAACCCTGGGCGTCGGGAGTCGATTGCTGACTCCCGGCCACCGCAGGCGCGGGCTTGCGGACGGCGAGCGATGGGCAGCTCGCCGTCCGGTAAGGACCAGGCCCGGGTCGACGGCGCGACGTGTTCCACGCGCGCCTCAAAGAGATGTCAGCATCATTGACGGGGTCCGATAGGGCCAATGCCTGCCGGGGTTGCGGATTGTTCGAAAGAGTTACCGTGGCCCTGGCGCACAGGCAAATGAAGGAACACGGGTGGGTTTTAGTCAGTAAGAGTCTGACACGCCCTTCCGCTCCGCCCAGCCCGGGAGAGGTCATATTTTGATGATTTCCCACCCAAAAAAAAAAAAGAAAAAGGCACTTATGAATTGTCAAGGGGTCGATCGGTCAAAAAGATGAAGCTAGTTGCCCATTCCAAAGCGTAGTAACATGTTAATGCCGTACGTACACATAACCTGCACATACGCGAGAACAGTAACGTCATACTGTCACCCCATTTATGGGACAATTACCTCTGTCTGGCCTTCTAACCTACCCACACTATACAAAAAACCCAATAGGTCCAGCATCCCAGACTGGTACATACTATTGATTAAATTTTCAGACATAACGGCGCCTGATGGACCACAGAATAACACTGTGAAACAAGTAGATGAGACACATCGTTCAAAAATATGGATTTCGAAAGATAAAATCAAAATTTAAAATAGGTACTTTATTCAAACTAGCCTGAGAATCAGCACCTTTTGAACGTCAAAATTACATAAGACTGTCCCCCAAAACGCCCGCCCTTCACAATTTCCTAGTGCTTTAGCGGGGAAAAAGAAGTAGCCAAAAAGCACCCCAGCAGCACAGCTGTCAGTTAAGGCGCTTCCCCGACCAAACGACCTTGAGCGTTCGGTCCTTCTCTGTCCCGTCGCTGAGTCTCGCTTTGTCTCGCTCCCTACGCACGCTCATTTATCATAAAATGTACAAAAATAATGAAATTATTTTAATAAAAAAAGACAAGCGATGTTTTGAAATAAAATAAAACGTGAATTATTTAGATTTTTAAATTATCTATCCATTAGTGCAATCCTCAAATTAATAGAACGACACCTTCAGCAAAAGATGCATGCAATCAATAATTTTAGTCACTTTTTTACAAGGAGATTTTAAATGTATTTATAACACTTAGAAACAAATAAGAACGTGCAATGTGATGATAGGATATCGAACATTAATAATGTGCTTTTAGATGTAGTTTATTACCCATAGTGAATGAGTTAATAGCCTCTGATTATCGCACTATGGCAAGGTTTTGGTCGGGGTACCGCCTTAAGTTAGAAGAACTTGAATCTATACAATAGTATAATAATCAGGTAGGTACCTAATCAGTAATCATCTATTCGCTGAATACCTGTATTTAGCTGCATCCGGTTAGCTAAGTTGGGGAAAGGCGTTTTGTTATTGTATTCTAAATTATAAAAGACTCATATAACTTTATCGCAGACGAAACTGTCTATAATATGTATACTTGTTTACAAGTTATTCATAATTTATTATTATATTATAAACTTGATAGATATTTTTCTGTAACGGTACCAACTTGCATATGAGATCATTATAACTATTACTACTAAAAAGAAGATGTAGTAGGTAAGTAAGCCAGTTTAAAACATCTCGAGTACGCTCACCTATTGTATACTTAAGTGTAGAGTTTCGTTTATAAATCAGTCCATTACTCGGCTGATAACGTAAACCCAAGCCGTAACTTGAGTATGTACATAAATTATTATTTTTATTAGTACGTTCATGAACTCAAGATTGTTATCAAGTGCGAGCGCTAGAGCTGAGGATTGTTTATTAATACGGGCCTTATTAGACACGACAAACAAGTTTTTTTTTGTGATGATTCGTTCTCTTATTGATCAGCATACAGTAAAGTCAAGCTGCACTCCTAATCTATGCAATGATTTTTCTCACTAGAATCATGTTAAGTAACATCTGCACTTTTGAGGATCGATCGACGTGGCAATCTATTAGGCAAAGTACCTACCTAATCTGAAAAGTACCATCGATTCGGAATGAAGTTATTTTCATAAAAAAATCATTGTAGTAGAATGCTCAGAAGGTTATTTCCTCGTATGTAGGTATATCACAATAACAATTTTCCTAATACTTCGAGGAAAATCATCTACTTATTACGAATCTTGTCCCAGGGAAATACATTCCACCCATCCACTCTAACGGTACAATATACAATAAATCGTTTCGACAAATAATTAATTATTAATATAAATGAAACAGGAAAATTATAAAATCGTGTTTTAAGGCAAACTGGACAATTGTGCAAAATGCAATAGATTAATACGTATCGCACTTATTTAGTTTATTATATTTTATCCTTATACTGTTATAGTTTTTGTAACAATCGCATTATTAATTAGGACAAAATATAATTAATCAAAAGTAGGTAATAGGGGCTGGTATCCGCAACTCCACGTCAATACGCGTATTTTTCGTATTAAGGCGGAACCTCTGGAGGTTCCGCCTTAATACGAAAAATACGCGTAACAACACAACAAAACACACAAAACGTAACAAACTTTGAATTTCGCGGGCTAACCTGGGTTAGCCCGCGAAATTCAAATTTTGTTACGTTTTTTGCAATTTGCAGGTCACTGTCAGGTTGTATTTTGATTATGATTGATATGATTCGCGACCGTATTAAATATGCCTTTACTGAATTATAATCATTAGAATCAGCAATACATCTCTATAAGTTCAATATTACCCTATTGAATGACTATTTCATGAAATCATGATATTTGAGGGCAATTCTAACTTAAGGAGTTGTATTGCTGATTCTAATGATTATAATTATGTAAAGCCATATTTGATACTGTCGCGAATCATATAATATATATCACCATACAACCTGATACAGACCTGGAAATTGCAAAAAACGTAAGAAAGTTTGAATTTCGCGGGCTACCTTGGCGCATGCCCCTTAAGGTAACATATAACAATGCAATTGACATAATTATTAAAATTCGTGAATAATAGAACGAACCGACAGGTTTATTTCTATAAATATATTTATATGTTTTCCGGCCTTGTTCTAGCTTGTTTTGGTGGTTGGATGACTAAGTATTCCATATCTATTTGTAGTACTGTTATCTAAATCAGCTCAATATACTGAGTGACGATTTCTTACATTGTCCTTAATTAGACAGTAACTGTTTGCTAGTGATTGTTGATATCCCTTATTTCATAATTGGGTAAATATTTTTTCTTGGAGTAATTAACATTAGACCTAAGTACTTACCTAGATAAGATAAGTAATAAATCCAAGAAACCTTGCAACATTTTCATTCTACAGAGCAAATCACTTTCGTAAATTTTTTGTTTCTACTATCTTTCTACCTATGCAAATATCATTCCATTTTTTTAAAGTTTCGTCCATGCATCAAACCGAATTAAGATATTTTTTAAAGTTTCGTCCATGCATCAAACCGAATTAAGATATTTTTTAAATACACAGAAGACTTGACAACTCAAAAAGCGGCCCTCTCAGAGGTTTCACCAATACTTGACCTACTATCCTATCTGAATATAAATGAGTAGTCTTTGGCAAACCGCCATAGAGGGGTCTCTATGGCGGTTTGCCAAAGACTACTCATTTAAAAAGACGGGGTCGTCTAGTAAGGGTAGCAGTAGCAAGTGGCACAGTAACTACAGAACATCTTAGTAGGCAAACGGATAGGTAAGGTACGTGCTATAAATATGTAGTTATATTTTGTGAAGTTCTGTATTCAATTATGTACTCTGTGATCATTTTTTTCATGTTTTTTTTGTGTTGCGTGTTGTGTAAATCCATGTGTGTTATATTAATTTTAGATGAGATATAGTGTAGGTATACGTAGGTCTAATAGGTATTCATTGAGAGTTTAAGTAGCTAAATTATGGTGATTTCGTATTTATTAGGCCGCAATAGCTAAAATGCTGAAGATGTTTGAGTATCGTGCATGAGTTCGGAGTTCGATCGTTAGCCGTGGTACAATTTTAGTTTTGGTTCAAATTAAGAAGAAGAAAGTACAATACAATTCATAAACCTGTTAAGAGCGCTTACGCGGGTCCACTGGCGCCACTCCTTTAAAAAAATATTATCTCGTGACTGAAAAGGAATTTTGAAAATTCGATCTAAACAAAAGCGGCCACATTCCTCTAGATCGTATTTTGTTGCTTCGTGTCTCAATATGAAAGTTTATAAAAGGTATTAGAAAATTCTAGACACACTTACCGAGGTCGCATAATTAGCCGTTATTCAAAATTCCTTCTGTGTCACGAGATAATACTTTTTTTTCAGGAGTGGCGCTAGTGGACCCGTGTGCGCCCTCTTAATAAGAATCATCAAAAATGGCGTAGAGGCACGCCAAATCAATCAGCCTAACCTTTTCCGAACTGTCACGGAGTTGGCTTCCAGTCTAAACAGATGCAGCTAAATACCAGTATTTTACATGGAGCGACTGCCTATCTGACCTCCACAACCCAGTTACTGGGTAACACGATACCCCTTGGTAAGACTGGTTATCAGACTTTCGGGCTTCTGACGACCCGTAACGGCTGTCAAAAATACACGAATGACAGCCGGGACTAACGGCTTAAATTATAATGATGCTCTTTGCGTGCTATCCGAGGCACAGAGAGGTCCCAGTACATAATACCGACCTCGGCAAGCGTTGCTTTAATCTTGAAGATCGATCCGTACGGCTATTATTATTTAACCACGAGCCCCTCTTTAGCAGACGCACGCCATAGCAGTGAAAGGGACAGTTTACGTAATCATCACATTGGTATATTGAAACCACCAGCATTTACTTACTCTACTTTATAATACAAAACAAGCTTAACAAAGTATTATTTCACTATCACTATATAGGATGTAAAAAGACCCATCACATACCCGTTAACTACGCATTCTGTACGTCAAACTAAGTAACATTACACAAAAATAAATGTTGGGAAACGAATTTTATTTTTGGTGTGAAATTTTACTGTTTGCGGTAGTGCGAAATGTAACTATACAGGTGTCGTGGAGGTATTTAAAGTTGTGTTATTTATACTTAACTTTTATTAACATTACAAACTTATTTCGTAAAAAAACGTCACTAGTTTTGACCTTAAATATCTTAGTAACCAGAAGGTTCCCAGGTATGGACCAGTACAAAAACATATTACAATGACGAGGAGTACAAGTGACTCTCGGCTTACACCCGTTAGATATCGAACAAAAAAAAAAACAAAAAAACTAACCTATTAAATCTCGCACAACTTTACACATATTATAGCAGCATTCTCATTAACAAAAAACACGAATTCCGTACAATCAAACATACAACTACATAAAAAAACAATAACACAAGAAGTAAAAATAAGTTTCAACTAATGACTGCACGTGCACGAACTAATTACGGCAAAAAAAAACAATATTGATTGAGGAAGCACAGCTGCTCAATGATTTACAGGAAGATTTAAAGAAGTATGATACTGATAGTATAAACATATTTATAGCAAAACTTAAGAAACATTTATGTCCCCTGTAACGTCACCGACACCCCAGAGGCAAATATGATATTATTATCAAGCTGTTAGCACTTTGTATCTCATTTTAAGTGAACTTGTTATATATGTTCATGACAAATAAATTATCTCTAAACCTAAAACCTATTTACCTTCCTTTTAGTTGCAAGATGAATTTACGTTCCCATTCACGGTGAATGGAAAAGAATGGAATAGAATACTACCCCTGGGTAGTGGTATACTGTATTAAGTGGGACTATTTGTTTGTGGCCTGCATCATACTGAATTCCCAATCAATATTCCCTTTCTTTCATCATCATCCACAGCCCCACCTGCCCCACTGCTGGGCATAGGCCTCTCATTTCTTGTGCCAATCCCCACGCTCGTCTGCCAGCCTCATCTAGGCCTTGCCCACGATAGCAACAATGTCGTCCGCCCATCTCGCCGCCGGACGACCGACATCGCGTCTTCCAGTCCTTGGGCGCCACTTTATTAGGTACAGCTTTACTCCACCTGTCATCACTGCCCCTAGCCAGGTGTCCTGCCCAACTCCATTTGAGTTCCATAATACGCTAACCGATATCGAAAACCTATAGTCCTTCTGAATTCGTTGAGAAGTAACCAGCACAATGTTGCTGCCAGATTTTCACCAGTATCTAGACTAAAAAAAACCTAACCTAACAACCCCAGTGCTCGAAAAGTAAACATCTTAACCTCTGCAATGAAAGGGCCATCAGACCTTTTTAGCTTCCTATAAGGTGAATCCTCAGCTGTAGCCCGCCAAATTTAAATTGTCTTTGGTTTTTTTGCAATTTGCAGCTCTGTTTTACGTCGCATTTTGATCAAAATACGACGTAAAACGGAGTGAAGGAATAGGTTCACATACTTAATACCCCATTATTAACGTGTCATGCCTGTGTAGGTATGTCTTTTTTATCAGATCTTAAATAAATAAAAAACAAATGCAGTACCTCCATCAATTACCTTGAGGACCAGACAATTACGAGTACTTACCTACTCTTGAAGTACGCTATTCGATTTTCAACGTTCAGCACTAAGCTGAGCGTTGAAAATCCACCAGCGCGATTTTGTTTAGGCATTCTTTTAGGTGTCGCCTAGTGTTAGTGAAAACGGGCACTATTGTTAAATGTGATTTTATTTTATTTTTTGTGTGCATCTTTTGTTGCAGAAACTCTATAATTAAATAAACAGAGTTCCTGCTTATTCCACGTGTCAATTTATGCTGGATGCTACTGCATACTTGATACTGGTTTACCTTGGCATATAATTGTAGCTCAGCTCGCTAGCTCACAAAAACTGGACCTGAACTTTAGATAAAGACTACGTTGGTATAAATCAAATCAAACACTATTAAGGCGCAGACAGGCGCGACGCGACGACGCGCGGTGCCACGCGATTCTGGTAGAACAATTTCTATAGAATAGAATAGAATAGAATATTTATTTATTTGCGTAAAACATGGTATACAAGGGTGTTAAATATAAATTCAGGCACAAGCATGTTTAGCTAGGATAAATCATAGCATGCAAAAATTTTAAAGACAAGCAACAAAAATCGTTCAACATTTTTTATCTATAAATTCTTTTAAACTATAAAAACTACACTCGAGTAACCACTTATGAAATTTAATTTTAAATAATTTTGTATTTAAAGCTTTGAAATGCCTTGGTATTTTATTGTAAATGCACACACACATTGCCAAGCAGTTACTATTATATTTAGACAGTCTAGGCAAATCATTTAACACTAATTTGTACGGATCTCGTCGGTTCCGAGGATTGACATCATTTGCAGTCTTAAATAGTTGCTTATTTTTCATTACAAACACAGATATTTCGTAAATGTAAAGCGACGGTAACGGTAACAAACCAAGTTTTTTAAATATTGGTCGACATGAGTCGTAGGGCTTAAGTCCACAAATTGCTCTCTATGAAGTTTTCATAGAAATTGTTCTATTAGAGTCGCGTCACACTGTCACGTGTGCCTGTCAGTGGGAGCCTTAGCCGTAAAAGACTTCCAGCTGCGCCATTTTTTAATACTGTTATATATTTTGTTTGTCTATGTATGTTTATAAAATCGTAATAAAGTGCGGTAGGTATTGTTATGTAATTACTAAGTAGAACGATAGAAAAAGCAGATCATAGACATAATTTTCGAGTTTTTCATGCGTGTAACATAATTTTAAAGAACCGCTACTTTATTCATTGTCTGCCGCCCTGCAATTAACTTTTAAACTGTAACACAAAATTCTATTTAGTGGCGGATATCTAGAATTTCTCAAAACAAACTGAAAAGTTATTAACTGTAGTCATGCATTGACAACTTTGCGCATAATTTTAGCAAGTCCTTTAAAGCTTCTGTACTAGAATTAGCTCTCTCTGATCACACGGCTCAACTCCTCAAATGCCCAATTAAAACTGTCTGTTCTTTAAAACAATGGCGTATACTTAGACGTGATTATAATAATGACAGTGTCAATAAATTTAAATCATATTGAGTAGCTTGACATTTTCAGATGTATATGAATCTAATGATCCTAACATAGCATAAAATGCATTCACAGAAATGTTTTTGTTACTATATAACCAATGCTTTCCTAAAATACCAATCTCTGTGAAAGTATTCAAAAAGCAAAAGTGGGTATCGCGCGGTATAAAAAAATGTAGTGCAAAGAAACGCCATTTATTATGGCAGTATCGATCGAAACCCTCGCAACGAAACAAAACTCTATTTAAGAATTACTGTAATACGTTTAAAAAGGTCGTCTATTTGACAAAAACAGTACAGAATAATTAGAAAATACAAACGTCTAGTAATAAATCTAAAACGACATGGCAAATTATTAATGAAAATGAACTGAATACTCTTAAGAATAACATTCTGGTTAAAAAACACTTCCTCTCTCCTTAAACATTGTCATTACATTTAGTTTCCTTACTCTTGTTTCATGTTTATTATTGTATATATTATATTATGTAGATAGGTATATGTTTTATGTATGTATGTATTTGTTGTATATGTAAATGGTACACCACTGACTACCTGCATTATTGTCTCTCCTTCTACCTTGAATCCATCGAAAGGTTGTTGGTAAAAGATCGCTTTTAGCGATAAGACCGCCCATTGTGTCACCCTATGTAAAATTTATACTTTTATATCTGTAATTTTTATGGTGTACATAATAAAGAGTATTCTATTCTATTCTATTCTATTAATAAAATTCGTATCAACAATACAATTATCTCAGACCATAAACAAATTACAACCCTGTTTAATGATTTTTTTATTGACAAAGTAAAACCAATTACCGCACGGGCAAATGTCACAAACCATATCCTGAATAGGAAGGATTCGATGTTTATGGCTCCCAGCTTGCCTACAGACATTTTCAAAATCGTTTTAGCCCTCAAAAACACGAAGAGTGTAGGTTATGATGGTGTTAGTACAAGGATTATTAAAATTGTCGCTGACATTGTATGTGGCCCACTGTGTCATATAATGAACTTGTGTATTTGTGAAGGCACGTTTCCTAATGCTTTAAAGAAATCTATAGTAAAGCCATTACATAAGAAGCATGAGAAAGACTTGATGCAAAATTATAGACCAATATCATTGTTATCCATTTTCTCTAAAATATTTGAAAAATATATTTCTCGAGAACTAAGCACATATATAGATAAACATAATATAATTTGTAATGAGCAAAACGGTTTTAGAAAGAGTAAAACAATCAATATGGCGGTATACGACTTTCTACATAAAATAATGATAAATATGGATAAAAATACACCAATCTGTGCAATTTACTGCGACATGACGCAGGCATTTGATTATATTCAGCATAATATTCTATTAAAAAAGCTCGAAGCGTATGGTATAAGAGGAAATGTTCAAAAGCTCTTACAATCATATTTACAAGAAAGGAAGCAAACAACAGAAATAACGATGATTAATGTGAGCACTAAACGTGAAGAAATTTTTACATCTGGGGAGCGTAACGTCAACTTTGGCGTACCCCAAGGAAGCGTATTAGGACCACCGCTTTTTACCATTTACATCAACGATTTTCCTAAATGTATAAAACACAGTATGACACTATTTGCAGATGACAGCACGATAACCATTCCTTGTGATAATAAGCGAATGTATGAAACTGATATAAATAAAACATTAAACAAAGCAATTATATGGTTAGAAAATAATAACCTCAATATCAACTTAAATAAAACATTTTACACACACATTTTAAACATTTTAGCCAAAGGCAGTTAAAATTTTCAAATTTTCAAATTAAATATAATAATAATGTAATTGACGCAGTAAATTCCACTAAGTTTTTAGGATTAACCATAGATCGTAATTTAAATTGGAAGGCTCACATAGAGGTTATTAGCAAAAAACTAAGTAACAGTTCATTCGCGCTATATAAACTATCGCGGTTACTAAATACTGATGCCCTATTAACCGCCTATTACGGCATAGCTGAGCCCATTATCGGATACGGCATTATTTTTTGGGGACTCTCTACGGATAGAGATATTGCATTTAAAGCCCAAACAAGATGCCTTAGATCTATATTTAAATTAAAAATGACTGATAGGTGCAAGCTGTTTTTCATAAGCCACAACATCTTGACTTTACCATCAATTTATATTTTAGAAATCGTGATATTTGTTAAATAAAAATCCTAGTCTATTTCCCCGCATGGCAGACCTGTTTCCTAGAAATAGACGTGATAACAGTCAACTCGGTCAACATAGGTCTCGGACTGCAGTTATGCGCAAGAGTGTTTTTTGTATGGCTCCCATTATTTACAATAAGCTGCCCAATAGCTGGAATGAGCTAGGCCTAGAAGCATTTAAAAGAAAAGTTAAATCTTTTTTAGCTAGTAAAGCATATTATGATGTGTATGAATTTTTAATGTAATCACTTTAAATTGACATGCTCTTTTACAAGTTAATTTAATCTGAACTGTATGTAATGTAACAATGATTTTGATAATGTTTTTTGGACCTACGTTGACATTAGATTACATTTTTTTTTTTTTTTTTTTCATAATTAAATATTGGACCTAAGTTGTCATTAGATTATATTTTTTATGTTTAAATAATTGAATATTTGTCAATTTTGTATGTAACTCCTACTTATCTATTTCTATATGAATTAATTATGTAATCAATCAATTTTATTAATTTGTTTATGTCAGCATTGTCCAGTTTAATGAATGTAGTTATTATTATTTTTTAAATTCTAAACTTAAATTCATATTTGCACACCATGGCAGTATGGTAAACATGTTAGCATAACTCTATGTATTATAACACCTTGCATGCATTGTTTCATTATATTGTATGTACACATATGTTTGAGCACATAAAGTAATCTGAATCTGAATCTGTAGTTTCAGGACAAAATGGGGCTCCCTCAGCTGACAACATGTTGCTTTGTGTTCGACCTGAAGACTGGTTGCATTATAATGGGAAGCATCAATGCGGTGAGTTTGCTATGATGTTTTTATTAGGCGCTTAATATTTGTATGTGAAAGTACTGTACCTACAGACGGGGTGAATAGGGATGCAGGGGTGAATCAGAACGAAACTTTAAAAGGGATTTTAACATTGCAATAATATAGGTTGTAGCCAAGAAGGGCACTTAATCGTTAATTATGATACAGTAAACATATTAGAGTCGTTTTTGGCAACAAACTATATTAAAATCCCTTTTCAAGCTTCGTCCCAATTCACACCTGCAGCCCTATTCACCCCGTTTTTAATCACAGATAGTAATCTGACATTCCAAGTCTTCCATTTGACATTATATTACACGGCTTAAAAAAGAACCTTAGGTACCCACTTTTTGTTAAACTGAATGAGCTAAACAATATCTAGATATATTCAGCTTCAATGTAACTGGAAGTAAGAATATTGTAAAACTAGCTGCGCCTCATGGTTTCATCCGCATAAGTCTCGATCCCGTAAGAATATCGGGATGAAAGGTATGTCCTAACCTAGGTCATGGTCTACCTATGTACCAAATTGCATCCAAATCAGTTCAGTCGTTTCAGCGTGAAAGCGTAACAAACAAACTCACTTTCATATGTATAATATACTAGCTTCTGCCCGCGACTGCGTCCACGTGAAATTTCTTGTTCCCCCGACCCACCCTGTATCCGCATCGCCTGCCTGCGCTATTATTTCGTTTTCGCTTACCGTTCTTTCTGACTTTGTTATTTTTATTTGGCTCCAAAGGTTCCTAGCGTGATGTTTAATAGCCTATAGCTTTTCTCAAGAATTGGGCTACCAAATGCAAAAAGAATTTTTCAATACACTTCTTCGAAAACTTGTTCTTATCGCACTACGATTAGGTTCAACATGTAATGTATTTTACATGTGTGCGTTTTTTTTAATTACCAAAACGTGTGCGGAATTAAGAATAGCCACAGATAACTACTTTATACTTAGTCCAAATTGGTTCAATGCCTATAGACGGCGGTGATTTTTTTTTTAAATTTCGGCAAAGAGCGTCTTTAAGGCGTTATTATTTTTTGAATATTTATATTATGTTTTTAAATAGAATATCACCAAAAACCATGATTATTACAAAAAAAATATATACGTTTATGAACATATTAACATTTATTTGTATTCTAAACTCAAAAATATTTGAATTTTCTATTTTTCATATTAGGCTGCTTAGCGGCTTCATACCTTTGCCTCTCCTTTAACCTGCGAAGGTAAAGCGCGGGAAAAAAAGCAAATTCAGTCTTATTTATTTAATGACAAAAATATTTATCGTTCTTTTATTTTATTTCTTCAAAAGTGTATTGACAAACATCGTTTGATACACGTGGACATTTGTTATTGCAGTTCTCGGCTCCATAACACCCTCGCCTACGGCTCGTGTGTGTATTCCGCCTCGAATGCAATAACAAAATTTCTCCATTTGTATCAAAATGTAAATTATCTCAAATCCAAACGATAGTTCCGGAGATTACATACAAACTTATTAGCAAACAAATTTATAATGCCTCTACGAGTAGCGAGCTCAAAAATCACTTTTCTCCCTAGTAATTATTTGAGCATAACATGATCTATTCTCATTAAAGTGCGTGCCCCAGCATCATACAAGACAATTAAGAAGCTAAGTGCTTCTTAATTGCCTCGTATCGGAAGAGGGATGGGGAGGCATGTACCTAAAAGATTGATGAATATAAACCACAGCAATAAAATGATTAAAACACAATTAGGTAGGTGAGAAAACCACATCCTAAGTAAGAGAGTAAGACCAAAGAAAAGATGAATGGATTGCGTGAGGGAGGATAGTAAAGAAAAGGAAGTTAATATTAGAGTGACGGCTGGCAGCGGAGACTGGAATAAAAAAAACGCGTTGCGCCGACGTCAAGGAATATAGGATAAAGGCAGAGAGAAGACTCAGGAACCAAAAATCTCATCACTTGTAATTTACCTATCTTATTAACTTTTCTCCTCCGCAGGTGATGTCCTTCACACTACTATCATTGATGATAGTATTAGCAGCAGAAGTTGGAGCCATTGACGCCACGGTGCAGTATGCCGGTGATGTAGAGATGCAGGCTGGCATCACGGGGCTGTATGCCATGACCATCATATTGGTGTTCATGTTCCTCATCAAATTCCTGTTTGATGTCGTCTTCGTGTACGGAGTTTCTACGGTAAGATTTTGACTACATACATAAACTTACGACTTTTTCTCATGGGGGCAGGCTGTCGGCCTAACACGAACGCGCGGAGTATACATTACGTAAAACCGAACGATTTTAAAATTGAAAATCCTCGTTTCGTCCTTAGTATTTACTTTACTTAGTTTCAATTTAAGACTTTATTCATATCTATGGGTAATGATAATTATTGTACTTTGCAATAGGTTAAAATGCAATAATCGTATTCTCGATTTTAAAAAAACCTTTCGATTTAAAGTAACATTTACGTCGCGCGTTCATGCTAGGGCCTCTGCTATAGTCCGACAGAAGCAGGTTTCTGTAATTTCCTTTGGATTTTGAATAATTGTCTATTTTAGATATTCATGCTGATACAGATAGTTCAACTCATCTGTGCGCGCGGCGCTATACGTGGGTAAACCTTGTATAAACCACGTGTTGCTCGGATGACGACTGCTGCGTCACTGCACTGCTACATTGCACACAAAACAGCTCGCACTCATGGCGCCGCACGCACATATGAGTTGAACTATCTATAGTCAGATATATATACAGAAGGTAATTGGTTGTCCTCAAGTAGCAAATTCGCAGGATGGCTGGCTATGCACTTCAACGTGGCCTACGATCAATGTCAATGGCATGGAATTAGAGAAGCCTTTATTCATCAGTGCTATAAGCTACTGATGCAAATTATAGCACAGAAGTATTCGTAAAGTGCGTTTTTTTTGTCATTTTCAGGAGCGGCCCGTTATCATCAAAGCTTACATGATCATGTGGATTGTGTTCTTCCTCCTCTCCTTGTTCATCTTCTTCCTCAATTCTCCAAATATCAGCGCTGGAACTATTTGTACTGAAGTCGTTTATATTGGTTAGTAATAATAGTTTCTTGTCTAACATCTGACTGATTTTCAAATATGTAAATTATTATCATGAAGTGGACTTCAAGATAATCTTATAATATATAAAAATCTCGTGTCAGTGTTTGTTATCAAACTCCTCCGAAACGGCTTGACCGATTTATATGTTTTTTTTTGTGTTTTGGTAGGTCTGAGAATAGGTCGTAAAGTAGGTATATTTCATACCGCTGCGGGTGAAACTGCAGGGTGCAGCTAGTAATTTATATATTTTGGTCATGAAGTAACAATCCATTATTACTTCATGAACAATAAAACAATTGACAATACAAGACAAGAGTGAGGGTTGAGACTAACCTTATTAAAAATGCATCACTAAAAATGCTTTACTGCAGATTGCTGCCCAGAGTAAACGTTCAGGCGCTTATTTTATGGGATGTAATAAATAAATTATCTGTAGGCTAAGCGCTGCGTTTTTTTTTTTTTGCAACGTACGGGACCTGGTATATTTTTTTTGGAATATGTTCAGGGGTGTCCCCTGAATGTCAATCCAAGTGGGCGCGGCGGGGGGGGTTCACTTCAGCCGTCATCTTGGAAAACACGTTTTATCGAATATCTCGCGAACCGCGTATCGTACGACAAAAATTGTAGATATCATTATTGTAGATAATAATATTTGCCATCTTTATTATTTGAAACTTTTTTTGTATAACGCATAGGTTTTTAATTATAGCGCTCCAAACTTATTACAATATGGTTTTTACTAAATATTTAGTTAATGGTCAATGATAAATTAAAAATAATGGTAACTGAATTGTAGAGCATGAATGACATGACATGACATGAGGCATGAAATACAGCATTATAATCTCATTATAATCTCATTTACAGCGTAATAGCTCCTATACTATAAATGCTACGGGGAAAAGTTTCAATTTTTATTTTTTTATATATATATATATACTTATATTTTTTTTAGTTTTTTATTCATTATTTTTAATTTATCATTGACCATTAACTAAATATTTAGTAAAAACCATATTGTAAGAGTTTGGAGCGCTATAATTAAAAACCTATGCGTTATACAAAAAAAAGTTTCAAATAAAAAAGATGGCAAATATTATTATCTACAATAATGATCTCTACAATTTTTGTCGTACGATGCGCGGTTCGCGAGATATTCGATAAAACGTGTTTTCCAAGATGGCGGCTGAAGTGAACCACCCCCCGCCGCGCCTACTTGGATTTACATTCAGGGGACACCCTTGAACATATTCCAAAAAAAAAATACCAGGTCCCGTACGTTGCATTACAAACCTATTTTTTTTGCTGCAGCGCTTGGACTACTGTGTTATAACACTAATAACAAACAATCTGACATCGATGACTTAATATAATGTGACCTAAAGGGTCGGACGATGCGTGTCAACCATCGAGACGAAATTAAGAATGTGTCATCTCTCATGCGCCTGTCACTTTAGTTACACCGAGATTCAATCAAGCAATGCTGCTCGAGGACGGTATAAATACGTTCACCATACTTAATAATTGCTAAAGTTTGATTTATCCTTCTTCTTTTTTTAGGTCACAACGTGTACACAATCTTGCTGTGCCACAGTTTCTACAAGCTACTTAACAGCAGAGAAGAAGTTTAAACAATTTTTGTTAAACTAGCCGGTCTCTTACGTCAAAAGGAACAGAAACAGCACTGAATGCAGTAGTAGGCATTCCTACAATCGTCATCATTCTCATTATCATCATCATCCTCTTGACGTCCATCTTTAATTTGGCGGCCTCGTTTGTCAGACAACATCGTTCGTATCGACCGATGGCACAGAGCTAGCATAGCTGCGTTCAAGATCTAATTTACAAACATGTAAACAACTGTGTTTTTGGACAAGCAACTTTAAGTCTCACTCATAAAGTTCAGTTTGCGCTACAACTTCAAACATTTTAATGATATTTTCAACATTAATACTACCATGTAATTGATATTTTTTTAAGTGGAAATATCATCAATTGGAAACATGAACTTGTATAGGCTACATGGTGAAAAGCGTAGCCTGAAGAAGTGCCAAATTAGTCATCTGTGACGTGGCTCCACAGACAACTTAGCCCCGGGGCTATGTTGTCTGTGCCTGGCTCGAAGTGTCAGAGTGGCCATTAGAATAGGAAAACCATGCGATCGTTCGCTTTTAGCATGTTGTATAATACCCAGCTGATGTGTAATTGTAACTTTTTTTTTCTGTGGTTAAATCTTCATGGACTTACTAAGTCTGGGGAGTTATGTCGGACTTCTACCGACTAAAACCACGGTTCTTACCACTGCTGGGTCCACGAAAACACCAAAATGCCAAAAATTTTAGCGCTATCAAAACATTATTCATTGTTTAGTTTTAATGAGAGCTATGAAACCCTTGGTAAGTATTAATGCTAGTCAAGGAGCCAAATAATGTGTCAAATTATAACTTAAGCTATTAAAGATTAGTTAAAATAAGCGGTTTATTATTGTAAATAATATTTTATTACTTACCTATTAATATTATTAAGTACAAAAATATTTAAGAATAAAATACTAGTCAAAACGTTTGTTAATTGTTGTTACTGTATGTCTATTTAAAAATTAATATATAAAACTGTTATAAAGTTTACATAGAAAGTGTTTTCTTTCCATACGTGTGTACCTACATTACCTATTTACCGAAAATAAATGTAATTTATAAAGATTGATAGGTATACGAATGGTTTTAGTAGCTGATAGCAAAGATAAAGGTTCGTTTAGGTAACGGTAGATAACAGTTACGGATCGAAAAACTGACAGCAGTTGTCCACGTCCACCGTCAACGGGACGTGCTGTGGATTTATCGCTACTTCGGCGCCGTCATCTCGGTCGCCTTGACGTCCCGTTGATGTGACGGTGGACAAACGGCCTGACGGATCGTAAAGGATGATTTCCACCAAACGGCTCGCATCGCATCCGATCGGAAAGGATACGAACGGATCCGACGACAGCTGATCGCGTCCGGCAGGCTGTCGACGCATACGATCGGCTCCGTATCGTCGCATGCGAACGTATCAGTTTCTGCGCCTAGTCAAATAGTTTAATTCCTACCGAGTTGACGTGTTCTAATTTTTGAAAATGGTTGAAGTTGAAGTAGTATTGCATTAGAAGGAGAAGAAAATAATAATTACACAGACGAGGAAAAGAAAAATTATGATTGATGATTTTTGGCAAAAACGGTATAAGGTACGGTGTAAGGTTCGGTAAGGTAAGGTGGATACGACGACAGGTGAACGGAGCCGATCTCGCGTCGCAGCATACTTTCGGCTACGATCGCGTGTTGTGGAAGACGCTCGCGGTCAAGCTGATGTGCGCGGCTTGCTAATATAGACTTTAAATACTGTGTACACGATTTGATATCGTTTAAAGATTGTAAAATCCGTTTCGATCCGATGCGATGCGAGCCGTTTCGTGGAAATCATCCTTAAGTCTGATTGATCGTATTACACAGATCGTAATATTGACGGATTGATAATGTTAAGTATCGTGCACACTAGCGCGACGCGACAGCGTACACAAAGGCACCGCGTGCAGCGCGACGGGCGGCGTTTTGTGTCGGGTTGTCGCGTCGCGCCAATGTGCACGAGCCTTTAGTGAACCTAATACAAATGACGAATCGTGACTTTTACCGATCGTACAAGCTATGGTGTATTCTATTCTTGATGTATTACTTTTCACGCTGAGCACCTTTAATGTAGGTTTATAAAAAATCTTAGAAGTACCTATTATTAGGTCCATAACTCTAATTATAATATCTTAACTTAGATTATATACTTTGGTCAATACAAAAAATATAAGTACAATTTAAACTTAATGCTACGTTTACATACAAGTTAACAAAAACATGCAATTTTTGGTATCCTATCCTAAGGACGTGTTTTACTGAGTCCAGAAACAATCTATCAAATAAAAATTTAACAGAAACTATATAAAATAATCTGCCATATAATCCAATTAATATTATAAATGTAGAAGTTTGTGAGGATGTATGGATGGATGGATGTTTGTTACTCTTTCACGCAAAAGCTACTGAACGGATTTGGAACACAGATAGTTTATAATTTGGATTAATACTTAAGATACTTCTTATCCCGGTAATACGTTCCAATGGGATGATTTCCGACCTCCACGCGGGCGAAGCCGCGGGAAAAAGCCAGTCTAAAATAACTGAAACTTGGAAGAGGTTAAACAGGCCATAGTAAAAAACTTAAAAAGTAGAACATAAAATTCCAGACGAAGTCATGATTAATTTGGTAAGATTTTCTTCTTAATGAGATTACATAATTTTTTGGCATATCTAGAATCTAAAGAAATAGGTATATCTATAGGCTATGTCTATTGGAAAGTGGGTAAAATTCCCATTCAGAATCCAGCAGTAAAGAAGGCTCCAGGAGATTTTGGAAAAGTTCTACTTTGTGGAGATTTACAAACTTGTAGACACTTTAATTTATATTGCTCAAAGTGTATGTAATATTAACGCCCTGATACCTTCTGTTCATTCCTACATATTCTGACACGTATTCCTATATACAGGGTGGATTTTTGAGATGGAGCAGCAAGGGCAGCTACCTTAATCGTTGCAGCTACAGGAAAACGGTCTTAAGAGACTTTCCTTAACTTTTTGAGAAATATTGATTTGCATTCACAGATTTTGAAAAAAAAATGCACAGTCAACAGGAAAATGGGCAATTTTCACAAAAATACTTTTTTTATGCCAATTGATCATGTTACATATAAGGATCAAAAACCTCTATTGGACCAACTGAAGTTTGAGTACTAGAAAAGTCAGAAATCGCAAATACTTTTCCCATACATTTCGTAGGAAATGAGTTTACAACTTATTTTTTTATTATGGATAGACTAACCGCTACAATGAAGACAGGCCGAAAATAAACAAAAAAAAATATACTTCGAATTTCGAACGAATACGCGTCATCATTTAATTTGCTTTGAAAACAGAATCGAGATATTTTGTTGCCTGGTTGCTTATGATTTCCGAAATTATGTAACAAAATGACTTCTGAAGATAAAAATGGCGCTCCGCCACTCAAAAGCCGCCAAACCCGTTCTAATTTGAAACGGCAATTCGGGAGGCAGTGGATAGAAACATAATTATGATCCTATACCGTGGCCACCTCGCGCCTCATCTAACGCCTCTTGATTTTTTTATGTGGTATTAAAAAAAACTTTATAAAAAGAAATACGACAAAGTTCAGGAACTCAAAGATTTACTTATCACGATTCTCTATGGCATTCATCCTTTCACATTATGAGGTGCTACCCGCTCTGCAGTAAAGAGAGTAAACCTATGCCTACGTCAAAACGGCTACCATTTTGAGCACCTCATATCTTTGGCCACAAAAATAAAAATTCTAGGTGAGTCCAAATGTAAAGTTTCAAGTTTATAATTTTAAGGTGAAATAATACCCAAAGTAGAAGTTACAATTTTTTATTTGTTTTTCGGTTAGTCTTTTTTGTAGCTGTCAGTTTATCGATAATAAATAGTAAGTTGTAGTCTCATTTCCTACGAAATGTACAGGAAAAGTTTTTTGCGATTTCTGACTTTTCTAGTACTGAAACCTCAGTTGGTCCAATAAAGGTTTTTGATCCTTATTCAAAACGTGATCAATTCGCAATATTTTTTTTTGTGAATTTTTTGCATTTTCCTGCTGCTTGTACATTTTTTTCAAAATCTGTGAAAGCAAATCAAAATTTCTCAAAAAAATAAAGGAAGTCTCCTAAGACCATTTTCCTGTAGCTACAACGACTAAGGTAGCTGCCCTTGCTGCCCCACCTCAAAAATCCACCCTGTATAGAATTGGTGGCCAACATAAAAACACACAGCCGCAGCAGATGCCTTGGTTATTTATTGTTCCTAGGTACAAAAACAGGCATTGCTGCCGTTGTACTTAATTGTACGAGTATTGTTTCACAAATATTTGGTGGAATCCGTGAAATCACGGAATATATCTAATGTTATGAGGACGGTGGAAACAAAACTCTCGTCATCCCTCTATGTCATTCTGGAGGATTCCTTTTGAGAATCTACTCAAACTATATCGAAGCCCCACTCTTTGGGCCTCCACCAATAGGGGACTTCGACATAATTTTTCAAAACCCTGCTCTGAGGGTAAAAACAAGGAATGTTAATGTTTACATAATCAAATACAAGGCTTCGTGGTCTTACCGTGCGTCCAGATTGTGCAAGGCATGTGCTTGAAATGGTAAGCCATACTTGAGACGCATGCCTGAGGCTGAAGCATCTCAATCAGTCTGTCTACCGCTGTCCCTACTATGTTGGGGTCGGCTTCCAGTCGATATAGAGCGACTGCCTATCTGAACTCCATAACCCAGCTACTGGGTATCACTATACCCCTTCGTAAGACTGGCTGTCAAACTTTTTGGCGTCTGACTAATCGTAACGACTGTCAAAGATCTATGAATGACAGCCGGGACCAATAGCTTAATGTGCTTTTAGGGGGTCTCGATATGTAATGGATGGTCACCCATCTACAGACCGACCTTGGCAAGTGCCTCTTAACCGTCGGTTGACCCGTGCGGCTGTGATTATTTAGCCTACGAGCCCCTCGAGGCTGAAGTATCTGACATATGTATATAAAATGTGTTTGCGACGCATGCCTTACACTATCTGGATGCATATCTAAACAAGTAACGTCGTATTCTAAACGCTGCTCATATCTCCTTCGAAGCAGTCAGCTAGCAGATCCTCATCATCTCCGCGCTGTTGGAATCTGAAGTCTTTGCCCGTCGACATAAGTTCGTAAACCGTGTGCACGACCACCAAGACGTGCATGTGGAACACTGGAATTGAAAAAATTGAATCTTAGTTGAAGATAGTTAACGGAATAAGATATTAAAAGTAAAAATAGGTATTTGCGTACATTTCAATATATACCAAGGCAAGCAAATCATCACGTGCGAAGATTGGTTTGGTATACACGGAAACCTGCTACCATGGATTCAGTACATCATTCCGAACCACCTGCATTAACATTTATCGCCGGTTATTAAAAAAAAAAACGGTTCCATACATTTTGACCGCGTAGGTATTGAAATTTTCTATGCAATAGCAGAAATGTTTTTTGAAAACCGACAAAAAAAAATCTCCGCTAGAGGGTTTAGAATAATGTGATGAATTTATGGTTTTAGTTTGTGCGTCGATGTCGCTGCCACTCTACATACTATGTAGCATGTTTGTCTCACAGCCCTTAATAGAAGCCCACCAGAACCCTTACATAACCACCCCATTTTCCTGACAGTGTGGTATGACGAAGTAATAGTCGAGCTCATTGTGAATGTTCTCAACCAGGGAAGTAAAACTACTAGTCCTGTTTCTAAAGCGCTGTTTACCAGTTTGAACACTAGTGGTACCGGTATGATATATGACTGTAGCATATAAGATATTTCAGATTTGACTCTTAGGTGGCAAACTCCCCCTTTGTTTTGGGTGGGAAATCATCAAGTAACTTTTCCCGCTCTGGGCGGAGCGGGAGGGAGTGTCAGACTTTTACTGCCTAAAACCCACCCGTGTTCTTTCAGTTGCCTGTGTGCCAGGGCCACGGTAACTGTTTCGAACAATCCGCGACCCCGGTAAGCATCGGCCCTAGCGGACCCCGTCAATTAGAGCTGACATCTCTTTGAGGCGGACGTGGAACAAACGCGCCGTGAACCCAGACCTTGTCCGCCGGACAGCGAGCTACCCATTGCTCGCCGTCCGCTAGCCCGAGCCTACGGTGGCCGAGAATGGGCTATCGACTCCCGATACCCAGGGTGTCTTCTCCTGCGGTGACAAGGGGCGTGAGGGCGCAACGATTGCCTGACCCTCACGCGCTTCGCCTCCTCCTTCGCGAGCAATAATGCTTCGCAGAAAGAGGTGACGGCTTCCCATGCCCTCTCGCTATGTACTATGGCCTGGACCAGGGCCGGAAGCGAGAGATCGCCGCCGCTGATCACCTCTGTGAGGACACGGCGGTACTCCGCCCAAGCCGGGCAGACCTCCACCGTATGCTCCACCGTGTCCTCCGGGCGATCCACACAATGATAACGCCCTGGCGATTCCTCCTGCCTTATCCGAAACTGGAACCTCCCGAAACAGCCATGTCCGGTGAAGACCTGCGTCAAGCGGAAGGTGAGAACGCCCCGGCATCTATCAAGCCAGTCCTCAAAGAGGGGACTTACCGCCGCAATTGTGGCGTGCCCAGCACCGGGTTGCGACAGTCGCATTCTCCATGCCGCCATGAGATCCCGCCGGAGCTCAGTCCGCTGTGCCGTGATTTCTCGTGGCAGCGGAGTTACGCCCCGGCGTTTTGCCTCCTCGCTCTACTCCCAAATGTGCGCGAGGACTTTTGTGGCAAACTCCCCTACGATGGCTTTCGTACCAATTGCACGTATCCATTGACTGCGTTGAGTCCTTACCATCAGGTGGTGCGCATAATTGATTACTACCCAATAACATAAAATGGACAGTTATTTTGTACTCACAAGACGAGATCAAGAAGAACAGTGCCAACATCCAGCTGTTTTGTAGTAATAGCAGGAGTGCGCTCAGCTGGCAGTTGATCGTGACGAAGATGCCGAATGCGAAGTAGCTGAGCACTAAGCTTGGCTTATTCTGGAAACAAAAATATAATATTTTGAAAAGTTTATTCTTTTATTCATGGGGTTATGCAATTCGTTTATTAATTTTATCTGATAGGCAGGTAGTTGCTTTTATTTAAATAAAAGTGATTCCAAGTATTCAGATATTTCAGCCATTTACAGCGGAGGTGAAGGATCTTGAGGGTCACCAGTGGACAAAACTGACCTAGAGACACCAAAACAAAGGGCCTTAGTTTTAAAGCGTTTTCGGTTTTTGCAGTCGCTTCACGTTTAACACCAATAATGCTCAAGCATAAATAATATATTTCTATATAGAAGCAGACGCCAACATATTTGTAGAGGGAGACGACTTTCATGTTTCTTAAAATCCGCGTTTTTATTGTATATTCCAGAATGGAAACGCTGAATGATTTTATCCTTTAGATGAATTATTGGCCGTACCAAATGGCACAAATAAAGTCTACTATATTTGGTAGACTCGCTTGTCACCTACGCCAGTGTCATTTGATTCACCTAAGGATAACGTGCTCACGAAGAATAATTAATTATGCCGGTTTGTGCTGTCAAATTGTGTCGCAATTATATGGGAAAACCGTATAATAACACCAAGATCACTTTTCATCTATGGATTTTGTTATTTAACCATTATTTATTAAGAAAACACGTTTTTTTTGTTCGATACTTTGTAGGATAATCTGATTAGCCGGTGTTGTCAGTTTATTACTAGGGAGATTTAGCGAAACTATGGGAGACAAATAACAAGTATCACTACATCTTCGTAAATCATAAAATTATGCAAAGGTACTTATTAGATGCACAGGGGCACAAAAACAGTTTTTTTTTTTTTCAAAAATACCGGTGTTTGTTGTCAACATCACCAAACAAGCCTGTTATTAATTGTTATTATGCAAATATTTGCAAATAAGTTGTCACCATATTGTAAATCAGATAACGTAGCCCAAGCAATAAAATCAAAGAGAAAACTATTCTGAAAACAGACACAAAGAGATGGGTTTTGATCTATAAATTACTGTATTTATTTTTTCATTGTATTTTTGTTGTTACTAAATTAAATAGAACACAAATCCACAAAATTATTACTTTATTTAACCTATCTTGTTTAACCTTCACATTATTATATAATGGAGGAAAAGTAAGTTAATAATTTGGAACAGGCATCCCTAAACACGCACATCTTGACAGTTTGACTACAATAAGTACACGAGCGGTACTCACACATAATCGCGCAATTGGAGACGGATTTTGAACGTCAGTTGTTTATATTGCTCTATCTAAACAGGATATAATCAAAGATTTTATCATTTTGATTCGGATATGTCTAAATTATTTTATTAGCAACACGTTCAACCTAATTGACTGTTTGATATTCAGCTAATTGTAATTTTTATTATCCTCATCTAACACAAAACCATCAAGGATATCTATCTATATATTATATAAAAATGAATCGCCGAAATGTATGTACTCGTACGCGCATAACTTCCGAACGACTGCACTAAATTGGATAATTCTTTTTTTTAGAGTTCCTTACTGTCAGGACAAGGTTTGTTTATAAGAAAATTAAAAATAAAGTGAGTGAATGAGACAGAAGAGGTGAGTAGGCAGGTAGGGTAGGTCGGTAGGCTGGGGAAGGTAGGTAGGTAGGGTAGGTAGGTAGGGTAGGTAGTTAGGGTAGGTAGGGTAGGTAGGGTAGGTAGGGTAGGTAGGGTAGGTGGGTAGGGTAGGTCTTAGATACTTAGTGCTGCCTATGCGAAGCCAGGCCGGGTACAGCTAATTATGTATAATTATGTAGTCGTACGAAGTTTTTTTATGTACGAAGTTTAGAGTATCCGTGGAGTTTCTTGTCGGCTCTTGTCCTGATTAGCGTTGCAAAACTTCGGAAGTATTCGGAATAATTCGGAAACATTCAAAATAATACTTCGATTGGAAGGAATACTACCGCAGCAAAACAGCAGCGTAAAATAAATATTGTAAGTATGAAGTAGGTAACCTACGTTTTATTACTTAAGAATTAAATTATTCCCAGTAGTTACGAATGTACTCGTGTGCTTATGTAGCTTGAGGAGACTCGCCGTTACGTTTAGCAGATATTTCGCCATGCCCCTACTTGAATTAACGCCATCTAGCGGGCAAGAGTAGACTATAAATGGAGAACATCCCTCGTTAATCGTTCGGCGACGCCAGCGCTCGCCTGCACGTAACAATAGCACACCCACCGAGCCCCGCAGCCGTTGTTCATTCCTAAATTCAACGAAGTATTATTCGATTCCTACGTACCTACAATGCGGGAATATTTCCCTGTAAGTAGTTATCTACTTGTGACTACTCATTATTTTATTTTTACTATGATTGAGTTTAGAATGGGCCGATTTTGTCCGGATGTTATTTACAAGTTTAGTTTACTTCGTAAAAATGTTTTTGCTTTACGATTTAATGGAAAAAACGTAAATAATTAGTTAAGTAAGATAAAATTAAGTACGTATACGTTGTACGTAGTCTAGGGCCTAGATACGTAAGTACTTTAAATGTTTTGGTAAAACAAATAGTCGTAAAAAATATATTTCTTTGTAGAATAGTGTTCAACCGAAATTAATCAATAACTAGTTACATAGTTAAGTAATAAATAAGTAGTGTTCAACCGAAATTAATCAATAAAGAGGCATTTGAAATAATGTACAATAAGTAGGTACTTAATAATTAGATTATCCTTTCTGATAGGTACCTCCCTGTTATAACATAAATTACTATCTTAGAAACTTATTTTAGTATCTAACTATGTATTTACCTCTATCACTTTCACACCGAATAGACCGCATACAAAAACTTATTAGGTAAGTACATATCTAAGTAGATGAAAGAAATATTCGGAAGTTTTCAAATCGTATTATACTAATTTTTATGTTTTTTTTTTTTTTTTTCCTAATTGGCAGCTCGTAGTTGTGACCACTAAGGTCCTGGCTACTTAACCGGGCAAACCTGTGGGTGCCTTAAGCTACTAACTTAAAGCCTCCAGCCAGGGGCGAAAAATACTTAAAAATTAGGTGACCGCACGCTAAGGGCACCCCCTGTGGGGTACGAACCTCGGCTTAGGGCGTCACCGAGGGGAGGGCAGCAAGATGGGACAGGCTGGATCTAAATTATATTATTATTAACTGGGGAATTTAAAACTACAGGCTCAGCTACGGCGCGGGCTGGCGCGTCGTCGAGCAAGGGTCGGGGGGGACTAATTTTTATGAATGAAAGCGTTGTAATATATAGTCACTGGCATTAAGGCGCTTCCCCAACCAAACGACCTTGAGCGTTCAGTCCTTCTCTGTCCCGTCGCTGAGTCTCGCTCTGTCTCGCTCCCTCCGCACGCTCATTTATCATAAAATTCACAAAAATAATGAAATTATTTGAATAAAAAAAGACAAGTTTAAAATGTGTCATCTTCCGGTTTCTCATGTAAAACCTAGGTTTTTGATCAAAAACCAAATTTTATGAAAAATCTGCGACATATACACGATTTTTGCGTACAGTTTGTAAGGTGGACGCGCACGTCCTGATTACAAACTATAAGTATTAGTACTTAAAGTTTGTAATCAGGACGTGCACGTCCATGAAACTCTTTTCAGGCGTAAGTCATGTACTTAGATACATGACTTACGCCTGAAAAGAGTTTTAAAAGATTTGTAGTGTAATAAAACCGTTGTAAGACACAGGAAAAACCTATTAGGGCCTTCTTTTTCTGAATGGCAATAATAATAAGGTGTAGTCAACGGAACTCAACGGTCAACGGTCCTACTTCAAGGTGGTTTAAGGAAAAGTAGCCACGAACTTAACCTAACCTGAACCACCTTCACCTACTAACCTAACCTGTCCAAGTCGGGGTCGCCCAAGACCCGAGCTCGCTTCGCTCGCTCTTGCATCCTAAATTCTGCTAGTACAGTAATATTGCATTTTGTACCGATCCCTTCAGCACAATTTTTACGACAAATGGCTGATAATTCCTTAAAAAATCCATGGAATAGAAAGAGAGGTCAACAAATCAAAATGGCGAGCATTCAACTGCTCGCGTATGGATTGGAATCGCGCGCTTATTCCGATCTATACATGATTTGTCCGTATGCGTACTGACACGGATGAGATATTATGGAATAAGGTAGTTAATTCGTTCACTACGTAGTAATCGAGTATTTGCTTACTTACTACTCTTGTATAGATTGGAAGGCCTTAGTAAAAAAGTAATTTCCAATGTGTACGCGAGCAGAAAGCCTTTTATACCGTTAAGGATTATATTGCGGACAAAAAGGCTTGGGATTGAGTTGCTCCAATTTTTGCATACTGAATGTTTTTTTTTTCATTATTTTTTATTTTTGCTATATTTTTTTTATTTTATTATTTTACATAAATTTTGACATTTTGATGACAATGTCATGAAAATTTACTTTGTGAAGTATAGTATTATTATTTATTTATTGTGAATGTGAGGACTATGTAGGTAACTTTTATTTTTTCACTTTCTCAGGTAGTTTCAATGATAAATCTGGAAGTTTGAGTGTTTTATGCGGACTACCCAAATGTCCTTTCTATGGTATTGTTCGTCGAGTGGTTGAGCTTCTTAAGTTCTGAGTTGAGCTCCACGATTAGTGACAAATGCGTGCACTGACTGGACAGCTCCACTCATTCTGTGCGGTTTTTCTTCAAAAGACCATTTCAGACACAAATCTACAAGGTCTTCACATGATCTGACCATGATTATGTTTGGACTTTAAATGAGACTGTGACCTCTGAGTTTGTTTCAACCTTTCTTCTCAGAGTAGTCAGATAGGAAACGCCGACCTCATCTAGTTTTAAAAATATGATTGACGTGTAAAAGTGTTTGTATAAACCTACTTACAGAAATAAAATCATTTATCATTTAGTTACCTATGGCTGCGTTCGGGCATTGTATAGATTGGAAATACGCGCGTTCGTGCTAAGTTCACAGAAGGCACAACGTGAGTAGGCCCTCAAGGTATATAGCTTCTGCCCGCAACATGGCCCGCGTGAAATTTCTTGTCACATGACACATTTCGATAGTTTATGTCAACCCCATACATTTTTTTTGGCTTTTCTACTAACGTCATCGCTAGTCGATTGTTACTTTGTCTAGGCCCTTGGATATTATAAAGGTAACAGACTTACAGGTAAAAAAATTGAATAAAACAAACAGTAAGCACTAAGAGTACAAAGCAACCACATACACACCCAATTATATGAATAAATATGTAATATAATAATATCTAATAATAAGTAATATAATATTATGTAATAATGTATAAGAAGAGGCCTTTGCTCCGCAGTCGGATAATAATTGGCCGGTAATATCATCGCACCTGTGTAACCCCAATCACCAGCAAGATGGAAAATAGCATCCACATTAGCGCAACTATGATCGCGATGGACAGGATGATGTGTATAGAAGACTCGTTCAGGTCCAGTCCGAAGGTCTTGGAGAGGTGGCCATCCTGGAACGACTGCTGCAGATTCTTCTTACTGTCCATGATAAAGAATGAGATCGATGCCGCCAGCACGAATAGGGACAGTATCTGGAAGGCACAATAAGCATTGTCATTATTACTTACTATACTCGAAAGGTTTAGGTAGTTAAATAAATGTAAACAAAAAAAACCACGTGACTCATAGATGTTAAACCTTTTATTTCAAACGTTAAAATCATATTATTTTGAGTCCCATTATAATAGGCTCTATTCTGAATCTGAATTTGAGGAACTATTTGTCACATTAATAATAAAGCGTTCAGTGATATCATCAATTATTTTGTCTAATTTAAACATTTTCTGTTCTTCTTTTATTACATGACCCTCGCAAGTTTTCCAATTCTCAGCAGTCACATTAGCTAAAGCCTCTGGCAAAAGAATGTTTAGGTGAGACATTTTAAAAGTTTTATTTTTCTCGGCTACAAACCCTTTAACTTGAGCCCATATTAACTCATTTGAATTGCGCTCACAGTGGTATGGTGGCAGCCGCAATACAGTGACACCATATAACATTAATTTTTCTAATTCATCCACAACTTATAAGGCATCTGGTTAACCGACTAAACGTAATACCTGCTATTTCAGTTGCCATACTACGTCACAGGTGTACTCTCCAATTTAGCAACGTTATTTAATTCGTTGGATTTGCAAAAGGTTTAGGGAACCTGTCTTTTTGGGCTCTTTACAATAGACAGATTACAAAATATTATACTATTTTATAAATCTAACATAAAAATAGTGCTCAAGCAATTACATATACGAAGAGTATAGTTTACGATTAAATGATAAAGTTTAGCATATATTAATAAAAGAGAAAACTATCGTATAAATCGCAAATAACTTTAATTTTGTTGTAACGTATTTTTAAACAAGAAAGTTTCAACTATAAAAAACCCTTTTTACGATTTGTTTACGTTTATTTAACTACCTAAACCTTTCGAGTATAGCTGTTTCCTGGCTTTACCTGCGTAGAGGACGGGAATGTACAGTCGCTAGCACATCAAGTTATCACAACCTGTTACATTCTCTCATTCGATTTTGAACTTAACTATCAACATTGTAAGGTTTAAAATCGTTTGGAGTAATTTGACAGTTTCGTGTAGCTTGACCTGCTGGTGACTGTACTACAGGGATTAAGGCGGTACCCCGACCAAAACCTTGCCAAAGTGCGTTATTCAGAGGCTATTAATTCATTCATTATGAGTAATAAACTACATCTAAACGCACAATATTAATGTTCGATATCCTATCATCACATTGCACGTTCTTATTTGTTTTTATGTGTTATAAATACATTTAAAATCTCGTTGTAAAAAAGTGACTAAAATTATTGATTGCATGCATCTTTTGATAATGGTGACGTTCTATTAATTTGAGGTTTACACTAATGGATAGGTAATTTAGAAATCTAAATGATTCACGTTTTATTTTATTTCAAAACATCGCTTGTCTTTTTTTATTAAAATAATTTCATTTTTTTTTGTGAATTCTATGATAAATGAGCGTGCGCAGGGAGCGAGACAGACCGAGACTTAGCGACGGGACAGAGTAGGACCCAACGCTCAAGGTCATTTGGTCGGGGAAGCGCCTTAAGAAGACAAAGAAGAAGAAGAGGAGAAGAAGTACCTATTCTTCGTTCTAACCCAAGTCATGGTCTATCTGTTCGCCAAATTTCAGCCAAGTCCGTTCAGCCATTATTCATGGAAAGGTAGCACGGAGACAGGGGTTCCCTACTTGAAATCGAATGACGTGAGATCGAATAATACTTGCTCGAAAACGTTAACTCCATAGTACCTACTTGAAATCGATAAATTATGAGCGCGACAGTTCACTACCTCGATGCATCAAAATCTCGAATAATTATAAGCTCCAATCACAGAAATGTAAATAATAAGCCACTTATTATTTAGAATTTTGTGTCTCGAATCATCGGCAGCGCGAAGGCCCATTATCTTGAAACATCATTTCTCAAACGACCATCTAATCGATTTACAGAATAGTTTTATACGATCAAAATGAATGTGGCCGCTTTTGTTTAGATGTAATTTTGTTGCTTCGTGTCTCAATATGAAAGTTTATAAAAGGTATTAGAAAAATCTTGACACACTTAACGAGGTCGCTTAATGAGCCGTTTTTCAAAATTCCTTCTCAGTCACGAGATAATGTTTTTTTAAAGGAGTGGTGTTGGTCGACCCGTGTATGCGCTCTTAAGCAATGGATTAGCAATATCCCTCAAAATGATTCAGATTGTGAGTGATAGTAAGTTACGCAATTATGGTTCTGGTTGACGCTCATTGTAATGTATTTCCGCTTGAATGTCAATATTACAGTAAGTGACTAATTGGACGTAGTTTAGCAGAAAGGACTCAACCCACACTATGGTCAAAAATGAGTTAAGTATGCCAAAGAGGTCCTAAAAGTTTGTTCTTTCACTCAGCAAAAAAGATCCGTGTTACTACAAAGATAAGGTTGATTTTTTAATGATGCGAACCAACCCACATAAATACGGGTATTTTTCTACAAACAACTGTAATAACCCAAACTACCCAAGCAGTTTTTAATAAATTCAACTTGAAAGAAGCAGGTCTATATTTAATGTAACAAAATTGTCTGCAACCAAAATATTCCAACTGTAACATCATTGCAGCAATACACACCTAAACTTAAAACCTCGATAACTCAAAAATTACTTTTTGTTGGTTGAGTCCTTTCTGCTAAACTACGTCCAATTATACGTTCGACTGCTAGCAGCGCATTGTGCGATGAAGTGCACGGATTAATAAATTAGAATAACAATGTGTTGGAAGTCTGGCATCGTTCAAAACAGCACCCTAATTACGTAACAGACTATTTATCACAATCCGAGTCATTTTGAAGCCTATTGCTAATCCATTGCTTCATATGTTCGAAAAAAATGTCAGTTCAACAACGTAAATAACGCAATGAATGTTGTTGAACTGTCAAAATGAAACCCATTCCTACTGTTAGTGCGTTACGCAATTACCCCGCTGGTTTTGTTCGTTTCTAAAATTTGCGAGATACATTATATCATGCGTCCGTTTCATTTTTCCGTTTTTGATTTGCAATTTTATTTAATATCACACTAATTATTTAAATATTCGCTATTATTATTATCTTACAATAATTTATTTTATTTAAGTATACATACATACACACACTGCAATATAAAACGGTTTTACGTCCGTTACTTCACACTTCAGGTTGTACTAATAAGTATTCTGTGCTTCAGGTCCAGTTGCAAACCAGCGTCAGGCACTAGTTGTCTGGCTTTTTTGATGAACTGGGCCTATTTTGGCGCAGCCGCGTGCTGCAGCTTGGCGCAGTCGCACACTTTCCTGCTAATTTTCTTACAATGCACTTCACACTTTTTTTGTAGTAGTAAGTATAACATAAGTATTGTGTTCTGTGCCTTATAGTCTGTGCTAAATAACTGTATTTTCTTTCTTTCTTCCTTAAATAAATACTTACTAAAAATTACTTTAAATTAAATTATGACCTACCTTTTTTTATATGTCATAATCATAATTATTAACCTTTTACTTATACCAAATTTCATGACTCTAACATAAGTAGAACATGATATACACGTGTTTAAATCTTTGAAGTGCTGTCCAGAAGCCGTACTATGACGTGCTAAAGGCTCGTACACACTGCCGCGACGCGACAGCGTGACACAAAGACACCGCGTGCCGCGCGACGAGCGGCGCCTTTGTGTCGAAATGTCGCATCGCGCCTGTTTGTGGGAGCCTTAATACCATCATGGTTCCATTGCGAAAAAGGGATAGTGCTATCGGTCGCTCCGTCTCGCTTTCACGCTGGAACAATGATGGCTTTAACACGTAAGGGCCCTGGAAAATTTGTCATTTTTGTACTTAGGATATTTTTCGTAGGGGCCGTGCGTCGATTTGTTAACATAGATAAAAAATAAATTAAACAAAAGTGTTGAGCGAAACTTACTATACAAGATAAAAAGAAGAAACCAGCAGCAGAAACGAGATTCTTACGCCAAAGAACAATTATGTTTACTTGCGCTAACGAACTTTATGGGTTAGTTTTGATACTTAAGACGGAACCTTCAGGGTAGCCCGCGAAATTCAAATTTTGTTACATTTTTTGCAATTTGCAGGTCACCGTCAGGTTGTATTTTGATTAAACTATGATTCGCGACCGTAACAAATATGGCTTTATAGAATTATAATCATTAGAATCAGCAATACATCTCTATAAGTTCATATTACCCTATTTCATGACTATTTCATGAAATCATGACATTTGAGGGCAATTCTAACTTAAGGAGTTGTATTGCTGATTCTAATGATTATAATTATTTAAAGCCATATTTGATACGGTCGCGAATCCTATTTAGATCAACATACAACCTGATACTGACCAGCAAATTGCAAAAAACGTAAGATACACTCGAGAGCAATGAATCCGGGTCACTTAAAGAATCCTAAAAATCTCGGAAACTAAAAATGCTAGGTTAATGCAATAAATTGTATTTAATAGACAATGTAATACTCCTTAAATGAAGGTATTAAAACTTCTTAGTTATTGTAAAGTTATATCATAAAAAAATCAAATTTGAAAAAGGGCCACTTTCGAAGATGGAACTACGAAATTACAGCATTTGGTTTTGCTTTTGTTTGTAATCTGTCATTTATGTGGGTACATAAACCATGTTGATAGTGCTCTATATTCATTATTCAAGCTGAAGTTATGTCGCTTACGCCTGAAGAATGCACCAGAATACTTACAATGCTGGAAACCGGCCGGAGTCAGCGCGATACAGCCAGGACTGTCGGTGTGTCGCTGTCAACAGTACAAAGAGTTCTCCGACGTTACGAAGAAACTGGTTCTAACCTACGCAGACCAGGAACGGGCAGAACCAGGTGTACCACAGCACGAGAAGACCGATACTTGGTGAACACCATGCTTCGAAATCGCTTTCTCACAGGAACTGAACTCACAAATCAGTTTCGACGCCTCGGAGGAAGTAACCCAAGTGCATGGACAGTAAGACGTCGGCTTGCTGAATCTAACTTAAAACCCCTTAGACCTGCAAACGGCCCTAAACTGGAGCGTGGGCATCGTATTTCAAGACTAAGATATGCCCAGAGCCACGTAAATTGGAGTATTGAAGATTGGTCAAAAGTTATGTTCTCCGACGAATCAAAATTTATGCTCTACAAGCACGATGGAAGACACAGAGTGTATCGAAGACCAGGGGAAAGATTCAAGCAAGCATGCATCGAAGAAAAAGTAGCCTACGGTGGTGGGTCTGTACTTGTGTGGGCCGGAATTTCTTCTGAAAGTCGCACAGAGCTGGTGATCATAGAAAACGGCTCTTTAACTAGCGTAAGATATGTGGAAGAAATCCTCAATGATCACGTTGGTCCATTTATGGTCAATTTAGGTGAGGATGCTATATTTATGCATGACAATGCCCGACCTCATACAGGTAGGATTGTGAATGACTACCTTCAAGAGATGAACATTACTCGTATGGAGTGGCCAGCGCGCAGCCCGGATATCAACCCGATCGAGCATGCTTGGGACGAGCTAGGCAGATGCGTAAAACAACGAAACCCTCCCCCAATCACGCTTCGTGAGCTCAAAATTGCTCTCACAGAGGAATGGGAGAATATTCCCCAAAATCGTATAAGGAACTTGGTGTACAGCATGCCAAACCGCGTAAACGCAGTAATGGAAGCACGAGGAGGCAATACGAAGTATTAAAATTCAAGAAAATCGTAATAAAGTTCAAAAATTTCATGTTTCCTATTTTTGTTTTAAGGAGAGATCAGCAGTTTTTTTCTTTATGTAATTTTGTGTTAATAAAATGTATGGTGACTCATATTTTTTTTACTTTCATTTAAGGAGTATTACATTGTCTATTAAATACAATTTATTGCATTAACCTATCATTTTTAGTTTCCGAGATTTTTAACATTCTTTAAGTGACCCGGATTCATTGCTCTCGAGTGTATTTTGAATTTCGCGGGCTACCTTAGCGCATGCCCCGTAATATACTTTATTATTTTATTTTATTTCAAAAGTAATAAATGGTTTATTTGCAGACAACATCAAAGTAAGTTTAACTCTAAGGAAACCGGTAAAAAAATTGCTATTTTGGATGTAGAAGAACTTTAAAACCCAGTGACAGTATTAGAAGAAATTTTATTTAACACATTAAACGCCGATTCTAATTTGGTGATGTTCCGTTTGGGCCATGGGGCTCACCGGTGAGCGACAGCAATAGTACCCGTTCAGGCCGTGGGGCTCACCGGTGGCCGCGCGACGGGCTCGTGTTTGAACTCATTTTTCTCGCTGGAGGACACAGTGCCGGTACAAAACTATTGAGCGTGCCCGGCGCGGCCCTGGAGAACAGTTTACGCATGCTAGCTCGTTTCGACACTAGGTATAAAAAAAGCCTTTGTTGATTTTTTGGCTAAGTACACAAGATGTGGTTTTAAAATAAGGTTTAAAAAATATATGTTTTATTAGAAAATATTTAAAAACGTTTTATTATACGTTAGGCAATCACTTATTTTTGAACTAAGTAAAAATAAACTAAACAAACTTCGAAAAAAACTTAAAAAACTTCTCAAAAAATTACTACGAATTTAAAACTTTGTCATGAAAATTTGGCACATAAATGAAATCAGTGTTAAACAAACATAATTCACTTCTTTGAGGCAAAAAAATTGGTCAATGATGAAGCACATTGAAGCAAGATATGCAGATAAAAGGTTTCTCTGGGCATTGTGGACAAAACGTTCTCACCTTTTTAGTCTTGTTTTTGGCCAACTTTCTGCCGTAAGTAGCTACATTAATTTTGTAGCAATTCACACATGTTCGCCTGCTTGTTCTGGCTTGTCCTTCTTTTTGTTGCAGTATGTGTGCCATTCTTCTAGGTCTTGCAACTGGAACATCTTGTTGGCTGCAAAACGACTTCAGTAATTCTAGCCGAAAGTCTGCCATTTGTATTTTCTTGCCAGTGACGCTTTGATACAAGACCAGTGCATTGACCACTGCTGTGTTCAGGAGAAGGTTGATTGCATACTTCTTGTACCATTTTATCGATTTCCTCAGTGGAGTTGAGTAAGCAGCCATCTGATCTGACATATATATATACAGCCCCTTTAGCGCCGTTATAGTCAATGACTATTTTTGGTTTGGAAACAGTTCTGTTGCGTTTTCGGACATTCTGGAATCGCACTGAGTGTTTTGTGGACAGCAAAAAGACGTCTCTTTTATCCTTCCACTTCATTACAGTTATGCCCTCACTGCTTTCCTTTGCCACGAATTGGCCTCGCTTCAGTTTAGCATTTACTACATCCTTTGGCAGATGCTTCCGGTTCTTCCGAATCGTGCCTACGAGATGAGTCTCTGCATCCAGAAGTTTTTTGGCAAGATCTATACTGGTGTACCAGTTGTCGGTCACTAGTGTATGTCCCTTGTATAAAAGATCGCTGCATAGAGACATAACGACGGTCAACGGTGTAGTATTGACTTCGTCGTTGTTTTTTCCTGCGTATACATTTATTTTGTATGTATATCCAGGAATGGTACATAACTTGAACTCCTTTATACCATATTTATGCCTTTTTTGTTTGTTGTACTGTCGAAATATGATTCGTCCGCGAAAAGGCACCACGCTTTCATCTATGCAGATCTCTTCGGAAGGGGTGTAGTTTTTTTGGAAGTTCCTGTTCACAACTTCGAGCAATTTCTCAATCCTGTGTAATCTATTAGATTTATTGTCTTCGTCTTGTTGAGAAAAGTGCAGCATTTGCAACAGCAGCTCAAATCGGTTTCGACTCATTATTGTTCGAGGAAAATTCTGTTCAAGTACAGGATCTTTTGACCAATAGTCGGATATTTTGGGTAATTTTACGATCCCCATGAAAATAATCAATCCGAAAAATCGTTTCATCTCTGCTGCGGATGTTGGTTTCCACTGGCGAATTCGCGCAGATTTAGATGCTGCGCCAGACCCTGTGACTTTATTGATAGCAAAGCTATTCGTATAATCCGCCACCATTTCAAATACTTCGTCTGGTACTAAAAGATGATAGAAATCTGCTGGGGTCTTACCGACCATTTCTCTTACAAGTCGTGGATCTAATCCTGGGAATTCAGTGTACGGGATAATCCGACGCTGATTACCTTTTGGTTGGTGCCATATGGTAGATGATGCAGGAAGCGACGCGGTGTGACCAGAAGTACTTGGCACGGCATTTTCAAGTTCAATGTCGCTCGTGTCAGTAATGGACAGAACTCGTCGACGTCGCTTTCGTAAAGGTGGTTGTAAGTCATACTCTTCCTCAGACTCCGAGCTTAGCTGAAAGCTACTATTGAGCAAGGAAATTTCAATATTATCAATCTGCGTCAAATCGTCATTTGTTATTTCAAAGTCTTCAAAATCATCCATGATTCACACCACACTTTTCCTTAGAGTCAGGCAGGATACAGTTTATTCACTTTAGAGATAACCAGGGTAAAACTTTCACTAAAACAATCCAAAATAATTATGTAATATGAAATATAAACAATGCGCGTGACCTTGCATGCGATTACTCTCTAATGGCGCGTGCCTAGCGCACGCAGTGCTTCCGGGAATCCCGGAGGGCGCGGGGTGTGGCCGGCGCCCCGACCCCCGCGGCCCCGCGCGAACGAAATGCAGATTTTCTACGGCGTGCGCCGTGGTGGTCACCAGTGTACGGCAGCAATTATTTCGTTAATTCTTTGGATAGTAATAAGAAATAATTATTTAGAGTGGGGTTTTTGACTATTTTAAACCGTATGAGCCAATAAAATATAATGTGTAAAATTTGTCGAAATCGCGAATCGGCGTCAGCCCATATGGAAAGTATAGTGTCGCTCACCGGTGGCCACCTCGGCGTTCAATGTGTTAATCACTGGTATGTACAGACAAGTCTTGAACATCTTCGTTAGTTTTCAAATTCTGTCGTTTATCAAGTTAGGATACCTAACATCATACCTTTCGAAGCTACGGCACTGCATAAAAAACTACAGAATAAATATTGTAGCATTGTTTGTGAAATGTGTACAGTAAATAATAAGAGCGATAAACGCATTCCTTTACATGTGCCTACCTATAGTAGGCACGTTACGGGCACGTACACACTGCTACATATCAAGCTGTAAATTTCCAGTTTTAGCTAACCTCGCATTGTATAGGCTTTTCTTACAATGACAAGTCAGCTTATACTGGAAATGTATAGCTTGATATGTAGTCGTGTGTACATCTGACCACCGTGAAAACAAAATCCCGTGCACAAGATGACTACATCTGTTTACCGCCATTTTTTGCGTCGACTAAAATACATAGTAATGTTTTGTTTAAATTAATTCCTCAGGCTCTGTTACAATGATCATTTGATCACAGATGTCTGACCACCCTTTTTCGACCAATAGGAATAGAAAAAAGCACAAAGGAAGATAAAGTTTTTAATGTTTTTTTTTAAACATTTTTGTTACTACTAATAAAATAGGGATAGTCCTTACGGTGGTCACATGTACGTCCCGTGACAGTACCTAGTTTATGTTTTATTATTTTCTTTTATATATTTTAATTAAATAAAAAGAATTAAGTAATTAATTAACTACTTAATTACTTTTTTTAATTTTATTAAGTTTTTTTTTATATAAGTATATATTTTCTTTTTTATTAAGAACACCTGGGAAAAGAGAGTCCAATATTAAACACCGACAGAAAAGGATTTGTTAAAATCATCCTCCACGACTTTCGATAGGTATCGCGTCCGACGCGCGACTGTGTACGTATGTTTTTCGTGCTAACTGTACGAGTACAGCGATAAAAATTGTGAACCTAACTATTCTATGTATTTGTACTGCCTTGTGTTTTATGTTCTGTTTTGTGGTGTGCAATGTACATAATAAAGAGTATATTATAATATATTCTATTCTATTATAATTATGTGTTCTTTGACTGAATCCTACTTAAACAACAAACTTCTTAATTATTTAATACAATAGGTAGTATTAGGTCCTTACATATGAAATTGATGTTTTATAGAACTGGCCACTTTGATCTCAAAAAACAGGCGTTTGGTTAAGAATTCCAAATTCAAATTTATTTCAATTTAAAGCGTGTCTCATCTCATCACTCATCACTCATTTGTGTTTCGAATGTAATAAGTAATTCATTTGTTTTCGCGCCTTTTAGTTTTGCTTTGACATCGTTCTGTGCTCATTAAGGAAAACATAAAATATCATATCGCATCATTTTCGAATACGAATTCCATCGTGGCACTAGCGCTGCAGAAACAGCTCGAAGGATAAATAATGTGTACGGAGAAGCCATTGTAAAATAAAACACAGAACGTTTTTGGTTCCAACGCTTTCGTTCTGGAAATTTTGACCTCCAGAACAAACCTCGTGGACGGCCAGAGACCCTAGTTGTCAATGAGGAATTGAAAGTGATCGTCGAAGCGGATCCACCTCAAACCACGTCAGAGTTAGCTGCAGGCTTCGGTGTGAGTGATAAAACCATTTTGAATCATTTGAAACAAATTGGAAAAGTGAAAAAGCTTGAAAAATGGGTACCGCATGAACTAAGTGAAGTAAACCAACAAACACGAGTCGACTGCTGCGTCACGTTACTCAGCCGTCACAATAACGAGGGGATTTTGAATCGTATCATTACGTGTGATGAAAAATGGATCCTATACGATAATCGGAAACGCTCATCACAGTGGTTTAATCCAGGAGAACCGGCTAAATCCTGCCCCAAGTGAAAGTTGACTCAAAAAAAGGTACTGGTTAGTGTCTGGTGGACCAGCGTTGGTGTCATCCACTACAGCTTCCTAAGATCTGGTCAGACGATTACGGCAGATCTGTATTGCCGACATATGGAAACCATGATGGAAAAGCTAGCCGTTAAACAGCCGAGATTGGTCAACCGCTCTAGCCCACTGCTGCTTCAGGACAACGCTAGACCACACACTGCACAACAGACGGTGGCGAAACTAGAGGAGCTAGGATTGGAATGTCTCCGTCACCCGTCACCCACCATACTCCCCGGACCTTGCTCCAACCGATTAAGTACCACTTTTTTCGGAATTTGGATAATTTCTTAATTGGAAAAAAAATCAATTCAGATGAGGCAGTCCTGGAGGACCTGAGCGGCTCAGTGACCCTAATTTCGTCGGCCGCCGCCGGTACCCCGTCGCTCGAGGCAGTCAAGAGGGGACGGGGTTGCGTGGCAGCACGGTTCGGGGAGATTGTTGTCGTAGGGGTATACTTCTCCCCGAACCGAACTCTCGCCGAGTTCCACAATTCCCTTGCGGAGTTGAGAGTCATCGTCATCGGGTACCATTCCTTCCCCATGCTCGTGCTCGGGGACTTCAATGCCAAGAACACGGCTTGGGGTTCCTGGTATACGGGCGCGCGGGGCAGGATGGTGGAGGACTGGGCTCTGGAGACAGGCCTGGTCGTCTTAAACCGGGGTTCTGTCCCCACGTGTGTGCGGATGCGGGGTGAGTCAGTGGTGGACATCTCGTTTGCCAGCCCCGCTCTGTCGCCGCGTGTCATTGACTGGCGCGTCATGGAGGGGGTGGAGACGTATTCCGACCACCGGTACATCCGGTTTGACGTCTCTGCCCAGACCTCGAGCGCGCTGGTCCGACAGGCCCCGAGTGGTCCGCGGTGGGCGCTGAAGCTGCTGGACCGGGAGCTCCTCCTGGAAGCCTCGATCGTGCAGGCCTGGGTGTCATCACCGGACAGGACTGCTGATATTAACGACGAGGCGGAGTGGTTCCGGGAGGCCATGTCCGAAGTATGTGACGTGGCAATGCCCCGGGTCCAGCCTGGACGCGCCTGGCGCCAGGTGTACTGGTGGTCGCCGGAGCTAACGTCTCTGCGCGAGGCGTGCGTTGCTGCGCGACGCCTGTACACCAGGCACTGCAGGCTCCGTATCCGCCCTCCGGATACGGAAACCATTCAGGCGGAGCTGTACGAGGGTTACAGAGCGGCGAAGACCGCCCTCCGAGCGGAGATACTGCGGGCCAGGGGACTGGCCCGTGAGGAGTCGCTGGGGACTCTGAACAGGGCCTCTTGGGGACGCCCATACAAAATGGTGCGAGAAAAACTCCGCCCATGGGCTCCCCCCCTGACGCAGAGTCTCCGGCCTCAGCTCATGGAGGGCGTGGTGAGCGCTCTGTTCCCGTCGCGAGGGCAGCACACTCCCCCGCCCATGGCTCCGCCTCCTGCGGTGCCCACTGTAGACCACATAACCGACGACGATGACGATGCTCCTGAGGTGACCGAGGTAGAGTTGAGAGCGGCGGTACGTAGGCTGAGTGCCAAAAATACCGCCCCAGGACCCGACAGCCTACCTGGAAAAGCCTGGGTCCTGGCCTTGGAGGCTCTCGGGCCTCGACTTAGAGGGCTCCTAAGCGCATGCTTGGAGGGGGGCCAGTTCCCACTTCGTTGGAAGACGGGGAAACTGGTCCTCATTAAGAAGACGGGGCGCCCTGCGGACTCTCCGTCCGCTTACCGGCCCATCGTGCTGCTCGACAAGGTGGGCAAGCTCTTTGAAAGAGTCATTGCAGACCCCCTTTCGGGCGGCTGGTGCGGGTGGGGCCGGATTTGGCGGAGAGCCAGTTTGGTTTCCGCAGGGGGCGCTCTACGGTGGACGCCATCATGCGCGTGCGAGCCCTCACGACGGGGGATGCTGTGACCCGGGGTGGGGTCGTCTTGGCGGTGTCTCTAGACATCGCCAATGCCTTCAATACCCTGCCCTGGAGTTGCATCAGGGAGGCACTCCGGTATCACCGGATGCCGACCTACCTCTGTCGCATAGTCGAGGCCTATCTGACGGACAGGGCCGTCATCTACCCCGGTCACCAGGGAGAATGGAACCGGCGAGAGATTTCGTGCGGTGTCCCACAGGGATCGGTCCTGGGACCGCATCTGTGGGACATCGGGTACGACTGGGTGCTGCGTGCCGACCTCCCTAGCGGCGTCAGCGTCGTTTGTTACGCTGACGACACGCTGGTCCTGGCGCAGGGGAGGTCGCACCAGGCGGCTGCCGAAATAATGACACGCTGGGTTGCGACAGTCATTGAGAGGATCCGGCAATTGGGACTCGAGGTGGCCCTGCACAAATCCAAGGCCATGTGTTTTCATGGTCCTCGGAACGCGCCACTCTCGGGATCCCAAATAATGGCGGGAGGGGTTCACATCGGCGTCGAGTCGACGATGAAGTAACTGGGACTCGTCCTCGACAGCCGGTGGAACTTCGTCGAGCATTTCCGACGTTTGGCTCCCAGACTAGACCGGGCCGGGGCTCCCTTGAAGCGGCTCCTGCCCAATCTAGGGGGTCCAAACGCCTCCTGCCGGATGCTCTACGCGGGGGTCGTGCGGTCCATGGCCCTTTACGGGGCACCGGTGTGGGCGCGTTCATTGAGGCTCCGACCAGCACGCCGGTTGAACGCGTCCCAAAGGGTCATGGCCATCCGGCTGGTCCGGGGATACCGCACGGTCTCCTGCGAGGTGGCGAGCCTCCTTGCTGGATTGCCGCCATGGGATCTGGAGGCAAAAGTCCTCGCGCAAATTTGGGAGTGGCGTGTGGAGGCGAAATCGCGGCACAGCGGACAGAGCTCCGGCAGGATCTCATGGCGGCATGGAGAGTGCGACTGTTGCAACCCAGCGCTGGGCACGCCACAATTGCGGCGGTAAGTCCCCTCTTTGAGGAGTGGCTTGAGAGGCGCCACGGTGTCCTCACCTTCCGCCTGACGCAGGTCCTCACCGGACATGGCTGTTTCGGAAGGTTCCTGTTTCGGATAAGGCGGGAGGAAACGCCCGGGTGTTGACATTGTGGGGATCGACCGGAGGACACGGTGGAGCATACGGTGGAGGTCTGCCCGGCTTGGGCGGAGCACCGCCGTGTCCTCGTGGCGGCGATCGGCGGCGGCGATCTCTCGCGTCCAGGCCCTGGTTCATGCCATGGTACGGAGCGAGAGGGAATGGGAAGCAGTCATCTCCTTCTGCGAAGCAGTAATGCTCGCGAATGAGGAGGCGGAGCGCGTGAGGGAGAGGCAATAATTTTGCCCTCACGCCCCTAGTCGCCGCAGGAGGAGACACCCTGGGCGTCGGGAGTCAATAGCCGACTCCCGGCCACCGTAGGCGCGGGCCTGCGGACGGCGAGCAATGGGCAGCTCGCCGTCCGGTAAGGACCAGGCCCGGGTCGATGGCGCGTTGTGTACCACGCGCGCCTCAAAGAGATGTCAGCATAATTGACGGGGTCCGATAGGGCCGATGCCTGCCGGGGTCGCGGATTGTTCGAAAGAGTTACCGTGGCCCTGGCGCACAGGCAACTGAAGGAACACGGGTGGGTTTTAGTCAGTATGAGTCTGACACGCCCTTCCGCTCCGCCCAGAGCGGGAGAGGTCATTTGATGATTTCCCACCCATTTCGTGAATAATACGACGGGAGTACTTCGGAATAATTCTCTCCGGCAACGCTAGCTACAAGAGTCTTTACGTGTGGGAACTTTAACGTGCATCTGGAAGTTATAGTTATTACTTACTTCACCTACTGGTTAGTAGTTGGTGACTTTTCCTTGTTTAAGAGTAGGTATTTATATTGAAATCACCGGCAATAACTATTGTTGTTCGTGACGCACATGTTTTAACCGTTTCGCACATAAATTGATCGAGTTTATCCAAAAATATGTTAGTAGGATAAACTAGGCGTTCTATAAAGAAAGACACACGATTAGTAATTTGTGCAACGGAATTTCAACGCCACAGGCTTCAAATGGTTTTTGGGTTGAGTACCTTTTAATGAGGGAAAGGTCATTATAAATAACACCCTGTTTAGCGAGTATACAGATTCCCCCTCTCTGTGTGTCTCTGCTGCGGAGTAGTTATTTAATTTTAATTGTTTCTCATTTCGGCACGCACAAAGATTTCAGACAAACGTAATACGTCTGGATCTTTATTTATGTCTCATAACTCCAGCAATATTAGTTCCAAAATTTCCTTTTTTGATAGAATACCTACTAGTGATGTTTTGGTCAATGACGTATTATATATAGACACGTTATCAACAAACATCTCGGCGCTTAAAAACGGCGAAAATACTAGATAACTACTTATACGCGTAAAGAAAGGGAAAGAAAATATGACACCGTACGGCGGAATGCCTGTTGCTAGAGGGAGATAAATAAACATCTTCAGTTACGTCACAGGATAAGTAATAGTAAAATTACATGCTCATTGGTCGAGCGCATGAGTGACGTAGCTATCAGAGGCATATGGGGAAAAAAGGACACTCGATTTTCTAGAGTTAATAAAATAATTTATAATTGTACCGTGTTACCTACTTTACGAATAAAGTAATACCAATATTATATCTTTTAAATGTTAATGGTGTATTCCGCAACAGTAATTATTGTTACATATTAAATTTAAAAATAAAACAAAATATCTTTATAAACATAAAAAAGCCTTTATTTAATAATGTAAAAAATATTAACATATTGATAGACAATCAAACACTATGGTAATCGAAGTCATATATTATCGACTTATGTTGTAGATACATATTTTTAAATTCCTTCAAACAAACTTAATTTATTTCTTTTTTGCCTCTTATAATTTGATTCAGAGCTTTTGTGTGCGAAATGTAGGCGAACATTAATAAATTTCTCAATGACCGCGCGAATAAGCTGCACTCTGTGATCAAATGTGGGATGTTGCTCTAAAGAATGTTGATGTAAAGAACAAAATACGTCATTGCAGCTGATAAACGACTTTAAAATACGGTTTTTTAAAATTTGGATATCTTTGTGATCGGGAAGGATAATGTGACCCATTTCTTTAATGTGGTTTTTAATTATAGATTCTGACTTCAGACAGATTCGGAACACATCCTCACTCGGGAAACATAGTCCACCCATATTTTTTAAAATAATCAGTTTGTGAAACCACAATTTGTTATTACAATACAGACTATCGGTGCATGTCGAACATTTCAATACTGAAGCCAGTTTTCTGGATACCCATCCTGAAATATAACCGACAATCTGCTCAGTGGTTTTTTTAACGCCTTCTTGATTTAACATTGTCGAAAACACTTCGACATTTGTGTTAATATCATCTTCTACAGCAGTTGCATTTATTAACTGAGAGTCATTCTCGATCGAGTCAATCTCCTCATCCATATTTCTTCTACTTACTGTAGAATTAATGTTGTGAACTGCAGACGAACACGTTAATACAGTTATGTCTTCTAACGGTAGGCAGTTTCCTAAAAACGAAGATTTCATTTCAAGGTGTTGAAGGATTTTTTTGAAAATTCCCTTGAACTGGATAACGTTTGGATTATTGTTATAACCTCCATGTCGCCGGATAGCACCGAACAACATTTCAATGTGATCTTGGGACAACCTGTAAGTTGCGATATATTGCAAACGTTGTCCTTCGACCAACGTTGTGTATAGATGCTTTAAACTTTCTATACAAATAAGGAAGCCCAAAAAGCCTGTTTTATTTTTAGATTCCACAATTTTTTTCTTAATTATTTTTATTGTGATTCGTTTATGAACCTCGCGTCTATACTTAATAAAAATATAAAGATTTAATATATATTGTTTTGCTTTTTCTAGAAAAGCTATGATGTTATTGGCGTTTTTTAGAGAAAGCGGTTTTTTCATGCCGTACAAATCGGATGATTTGGAGTTAAAAACATCAAATAAATGATTAAAATTTTCTATAAAATCTACCGTTCCTTTAGTGTCCACGAAAAGAGAAGACGTTAAAATCTCATCACACAATTTGAGAGCATTTGCAACACTCATGCTCATGAGTTGTGTTGCCAATTTGACTTTCATCACTTCATTTCTAAAATAAATGTGACGAGGGGTGATTTTGTTAGCAAAATTAAGTCCAACATTTTTTTGAAGCTTAACTAAATTTTCTAATAACTGCCAGCGAATCTTCCTTCCACTCCCGTCAAAAAATTGTCTTTTAGATTCAAATGAATTTCTTACTAATTTAATCATGTGACAAGGGTCAAACATAATTGCAACATCTAAATCACATTCAGGGTGTTTGAATGTTGTTTTTAGGTGTGATGGTTGTTTGAGATCACAACCTAATAAATTAGCTGCATTTATATTAGATGCACAGCCATCAAATGTTATGGCTACAATGTCAACTCCCACACGGTAGCATTCACTAAGACATGTTTTCAGTAAATTTGCCCGAGTTTCAGCCGACAGTCCGTTAACAAGAAAATATGCTACCGGGATTTTCCAACTTTCGTTCATACAGACTAATATAAAAACATATGCCTGAGTCGCTATTTCACACGATTTTGCTGATCCAGCACCAAAGTCTACGACACCTACAGTCTTTTTTCCTGTCCACGTAGTTTGGTGACGAAGAGCCATCTCGTCTGCAATTAAGGTGCACAATATTCGCTGGCCACTATGTTTATACTTCTTTTCTAAAACATCTAATGCTTGTTTATTAAACCCAGGATCACCTGAGCTGTTTTCGTACCATTTCCCTATGACACGAGGATGTGGTAAAGATCCATTAAATATCTGTCTTACATATTTGTAGGCAGCTACGGAATAATAGTGCAAGGTGACAGCAAATTTTCTTAACGCTGGCGTATATTTTTGGCGATAGCCCTTAATTTTGCTCTTTTGAGCCAGTCTATTTATAAATTCTACTGCTTCGGCTTTAAGATTCAGTTCATTGATCTGGTCAATAGTAAAAAAATTTTTTTTTTGGAGCTCAGAAACTAATTGTTTTAAGTTATTGCATTTTTCTTTTAGCCTTTTACTTTTTCTTACTAAATTATAATTTTTAAACTGTAACTTGCGTTTTTCTAAGGAAAGTTTACTAATCTTTTTCTTCAAAATAGCTTTCCTTGGTGTTTCAAAAATTGAACCTTCTTCCGACACTTGAACATGTTCCAAACTCGTCGGTGATGAAATAATATTTTGTGCTTCTTGCTAAAAAAAAAATATATATAAAACAATCCGGTTATTTCACAAAAACCAATACTTTTAAATAATGTGTTTAAAAATGACGTATAATTTTACCATAATTATAGGAACTGCAGTTTTTTTTATTCTTCAATATAATTTTTTTTCGTCACATAAATATCGTCAGCTGAGAAATGCTTTGAGCAAACTTTAGTATAGGGAGTTGGTAGCCAATCGTTTTCACGTCTTTGAACCCTTATCATTTTAAGCCACTTTTCTTTTATCAGCCCATCTGTAGGCAATCTAAAATGAAACGGAAAACAATAATGTATATTCATAACATAACAAGTGCATATTATATTCAAACAATATTATAAATTCTAACAACAAAAAAAAACTTGTGTATTAGTGTCTCAACCTCCCCTAACGTCACGTGACTACTAACTTCATGCGCCGGCCGCCATTAGACGCAGCGTCGTACAAAATAAAATAAAATAATGTAGTTTTGCAAACTTACGCGTGAAATGACACATTTTTGTCTTTAACTTTTGGGGTATAATTTGTACATCCTCTGAAAACACACGACGGCATGTTTTCTTTATATTTTGCACAGGTTTTCACACACGATATAAATTAAAAACAAACGTAGCGTCGCGCGACAGGTTGGTGCGTGACTGAGCGCAATGTGGCCAATTGGCTTCATTTCATGTTGCCATTTTAGAGTGCGGACAACGTATCTATAGTTTTATACATCATTGGTTTTGGTGCAATATTTTAAAAGTTTTAGGTTTACTTGTTACACTGTTGTTGTGCACGAAAAAGCTGTATGACAGAGAAAGTATGTCTCTCTCGTTATTATCAGCCATATTTTAACTTTTGCGGGCGTACTATGAGTAATGTTGGTTATTGCGCAATAGAAACGCGCCACTTGGTGGCGCTGGCATCCCTATTAGTCAAAGTCAAACGATTGATTTAACGTATTTCCGAAATGTATATTATGATCTATTACTTTAAAATAGTATGGAATGGTAGGTACCTATTTTTGTATGAGTAGAATTTTCAATATCAGCGGGCCTATTACGAACTTTTTTTAAACCAGGCAAGTTCCAGGCAATTCACTTCACTGCCTGGTTAAATTTCGTATTATGACATTCCTAATCCGGACCGACTACACGCTGGGTAGTTTGTCTATGGTTGGTTTATAATTCTCTGACGTAACGTTCAGAAACACAAATAAATATTTATCGGAAGGGTACGGTTTTATTATATCACGTATTTTATGATAAAAATAGTAGATATATATTAAACTAGTATAAAAGTATGTGAAACTATGAACACAATGTGTATTGTGCTATTTAATTAATTCATAAATCATAATAGATAGTTTTCTGTTTGTAAATTGTAACGCGAGATTAAGTTTCCGAACGTACTCCACTTGATGTTTAGCGAGCGGGGAATTCCGATTTCGACCAAATCAATGGAAGTAATAATTCACAAACTTTCACAATCGTATTGTTTGTTTGTTTAAACTTCCATTCGTAAGATTTTCGGAGTATCTCTAAACAAAAATATGGCGTAAGTGTTATTGAGTGGTTTTTAATTAATATTCAGTTTATAACATGATCTAATAGGTTAATAATTGTAATAGGTTTATTTATTATGATTAAAATTTTAATTTTATTTGAATGTTCAACATAATTAACATATTATGATCTTTTAATTGAAATTGTGAAATTGAAATTGAAATTGAAATTGTTTATTGAAATAATTGATGTACACAAATGTTTACAATATTAGGGCCTTAAACTAAAGGTATATTATCATTGGATTCTACCTGAACTAGGAATAAACCTGTATCTCAGGTATCTCACTCAAGGTATACTTAAAAAAATATCTAAAATTCCTTAAACAAATACTTACTAAATTAATTATCTGACTATAAGCTATGTTTTTATTCAAATTAAAATAGATCCCTTACTTAACAACTTTTCTGCATCATCGTATGTAACTAAGACATATTTTGCAACCATGTTCTATGATGATTTTTTCAATTAAGCAATTTTTAATGCATAGGTACAAACAAGATCGCTTTTATTTGGTTGTACAGAATTTGCCGTGTCATTAAAATGTAACAATTGCATAATTACAATTTGTAATACGAATTGTATAAACTCAAGTTAATTTTGTGTCTTATAATTTAGTACCTAAAAGGACATAATACTTAAAAGTTAAGAATATAACATAGATTAAATTAAAAAAAAGGCTTAGAAATAAACGACGGCAGTCTACGCGACCTCATTATAATCTATAGAATTTATGTATCTAGTCTCCGCTATTTTCTTTGCAGGGCATTCTTGATCGCCTGTTTTGTGATTGCTGGGTTTTTTAAATCGCAAGCATGTTGCACACTGTGAGGATTCGGCATTTTTAGTGCACTCATTAGACCGGTGACCCTGTTCTCCACAATGTCCACACGTATGTGCAGCCTCCCGACATGTCTTTGCAGCATGTCCATACTGTTGACATTTAAAGCACCTGGTCACAAGTGTGAAGTCCCTCACTGGGCAGGATGTCCAATTAATGAATACTCGATTTTGGTTTATGAGCGTCTTTCTTATACTAGCAGTTACTTCAAGAACAAAATTGCACGTGGGTCCCTCTTTTTGACCCGACTTGTGACTTAACTTTAGAGAGGCCATAAAAGAGTCACGGGGCAAATTAGGCAGTTTGTCGGCTATATTTTGCTCATAGATGCAATCGTAGACTTCTTGATCACTTAAAATAGTCGGTACTCCTATAACTACAACTCTTGGTCTTCTCTTATGGGGCTCTTCCACTTTCAGGCCGGAACTACTTAACTGAAATGATTTCCTAAGTTTTTCAATGTCGTCTTTTGTCTCCGTGCTGATAATAACGCCCCCGTTTTTTGTTTTACGCAATCCTCTAACGTGCAATTTCATTTGTTCAGGGCATATAATTTTTTGGACAAGGGATTTAGTGTCGTCACTAGATTTTAATTTATCCGTCGGATAAATTGCAATACAGCTGAGGTTATTGGGGCGCAAGTAATTATTTTTATCAGTTTTTACCATGTCAGCGAACGAGACTTTTCCTACCATCGTTGGTTTGGCGCAGTTTTCTTGAACGCTAGCTTGAATTGTCTTCTGGAAATTTTCAAGGCAATCTGTGAGGTCACGTTTTTCTCTAAACATTAGAACAGAGTTTTGTACTTCTTTGGCCTTCAGCTTCAAGTCCTGGTAATAAACTGCCATTTGTGATACGCCATGTCCAACTTTGCGCGATAGGGCATTGATCCTCAGCTTTTGCTCGGAGTTCAGCTTTCCTTCTTGGGCAATGTTACAGACTTCGTTCAGGCATTTTTCGATGGAGATCAACCAGTTACTAATGTCACTGGTGTCCACTGCCTCAATTTTTCCTTCAGCCGCATGGTAAGGTGTTTGAGGTTTGCCCGCAGGGCTCCTTGTAGGTGGGATACTCAGAGGGCAGTTTTCAATATTTGACATACTTAGTTCTTATATGTTTCTCATAATTATTTGTTATTCACTAAAGTAAATCACAAACTTAGCAGAAAAATGCGCGATTCGTTTTCTAGGTCACAGAACACTCGGTAATATTTTAACGTCATATAATAGCTAAGTAAATAATATTGCTTATACACACGTCCGCTCTACTTGAGTGCCAGTAGAGCATCCCCAAATTGGATTGAAATAAATGATTTTGAATTGAATATTAATACAATTGTAATTATTTTAGTTCAGTGGATGAGAGTTCTCGCCCTCGTCGCACAGTGGTCTGAAAATCAAGCTCCATACTCATAGAAACTTAACGTCAGAAATTAATAAATAAAAATATGTTTTGTGTTTAGTATACCTCACTTTGTTTTACTAATATAGTATGAAGGGTATGAGTAGCTCCATGCGTGAGTTTTTTTTTTTTTTTTTTCTATGGAATAAAACACTTAAAGTGCTTTTTTCAAAACTGAATAGAACTGATGGGCTGGTACTCACATGAGCTATTGCACCATACACGGCGATCAAGATGACATACAATTCTTGTGCCTTTCGGTGCCGCGTTGCATGTAGCAAGCTTTGGAAATTTTGAATTTACAGTTGGTGATCTTTCAAATCTTTGACATAATTAAATGAAGTAACCAACCATATAACTGATATTGTCGTTAGTTAATAACCTGCTAATGACTTTTATAATGAAAATATTAGAAAAGGATGTAGATTATTTACATTTTACTACAAAATTCATTTCACGAAATAACTCATTTGTTAATCACCGTCATTATTGTTGAATTATGGGACAGCGAGCGTTAATGAGGGTAGTTATAATATAAATAGGACATTTAAACTAACTTCACTCAGTAGCTCTTTGCACTTGTGCGCGCTTTTCGTTTTAGGATGGAAGGTTTTAGTACCAATTTGGATATTTTTATGTTTGTGACTAACAATAGCTGTTTCTCACAGCCCAGTGTATAATTATAGTTATATGAAGTTTTTGTCAATGCCGTTGATTTGTCAGAAAACGAAAATAAAGAATTGAAACGATTCTGTCAGACTCATGTGTGTTCGTTGAGGAACAAATGGATCTCGTGTAATCGCACGAGACATACTTTCATAAAAAAAGTATGAGTCATGGCTGCAAGAAGACATAAAATGGCCTGAGTTCATGAAGGACAAGATGACACCTTCTTTAGTGTTAGAAGAGCAGCAAGCATGTTCCAGTTTTGACTTCGGTGTAAATGAGGGTGCATCAACATCATACAAACCGGAGACGTGCAGTGTTGGAACATCAACTGTTGTGAGTCCAAGAAAAGTGTTCTCGGAGCTAAGCCCGCTACAGAAGAGAAGAAGAGTGAAAGAGCTCCTCACGCATAGCACTGAAAGCCTTGCTTATGCAACTGGTTTAAGTGCAGATAACAAAAATGTAGCAGATATAATAAAATTGATCACAGAGCATCCCGAAGAGGCTACAAAGATCAAGGAATTGTTGAAGTCCAAGAAAGCTATGCCCATATATTCCGCTGATAAAGCTTTAGGAATTCTGACTTCATTGAAGCTTTCGAAATGGCAGTTTACAACATTAAGAGCTTGTGCAAAAGAAGAAGGAATACTACTATATCCTTCATATACTGCTGTCTTAGAGGTGAAGAAGGACTGTTACCCACCAAAAGACACCATAGAAATCACCGAAAGAGGGGTAAAAGTAAAGCTTCAAGCGATTTTGGACAAAACTGTTGCTAGATTTGGGAAATTCCTATGTTTGGAATCTTCGCTAGATGGCAAAGAGGTAACATTGATATGCAAGTGGGGCTTTGATGGTGCTTCAGAGCAAAGTTTGTACAAACAAACTATGGCGGGTGAAGATGATTCAAGCAATTTTATGTGTTCTTTTGTGCCTCTGCGCTTAGTTTGTGGTGAAGAAAAGTTATGGGAGTATCCAAAGCCATCTTCCACAATGTTCTGCAGACCGCTCTATTTTAAATTTGCAAATGAAAACCAATAATGTATTAAGGAAGAACAGGCTTTGATTGAAGCTGAGATTGCAGCACTGGAGCCGTCTATTATGGGAATTCATACTGTTAAGCACTCAATGCTTATGACCGTGATAGATGGTAAAATCACTTCGCAACTGTCAAATACTTCAACGCAGACTTGTGACATCTGTAAAGCTACCCCTTCGGAAATGAATAAGTTAGAGAAGATCTCAGAGTAAGTTTTGAATAATTTGATATATTTCAGATTACCGTAATGCTGTGTATCTTTTTATTAATTAATTCACTTTCTTTCCAGAAAACCTGTTTCAACAGATATATATCAGTATGGTTTATCTACACTTCATGCTTGGATTAGATGTATGGAGTGCCTACTCCATATTTCGTATAGACTAGACTTCAAAACATGGCAAGCCAGAGATGCAGACAGCAAAGAGTCATTGAAGAGTAGAAAACAAACCATACAGCAGATGTTCCGTGATGAAATGGGCCTCCTAGTAGACATCGTTAAACAAGGTGAGTTATGATAACAGTCGTTGTTCTTAAATCTTATTTTTTTCAAATAACGTTAGTTCTATTTATTCTTTACAAAGTTGTGGATTAGTTTTGATTCATTTATAATTTTTGTTTCAGGTTCCGGAACCACAAACGATGGAAACACAGCGAGGAAATTTTTGGTAATCCTGCCAATACTGCAGCTATTACAGGCTTGGATCCTAGTTTGATCCAAAGATTTGCAACACTTTTGCGTGTGATGGCCTGTGGGGAGCCCATAAATGTTGAGGCGTTTAAAAACTTGCGCGCCAAACAGCAGAATTGTATGTGGAGCTCTATGGCTGGTATTACATGCCTTCGAGTGTCCACAAACTTTTACTGCCCGGTGCTGAAGTTATTAAATACTTCAATATTATGCCCATTGGCAAATTATCTGAAGAGGCATCGGAAGCCAGAAACAAAGACTTCAAGAAAATCCAAGAACAGCATTCGCGCAAATTTTGTCGAAAAGCGACAAACGAAGACATTTTCAATGGTCTCCTTGTATCGTCAGATCCCTACCTGTCCAGCATAAGACCTGTGCTGAGAAAATCAGTAAATACACCTATTACTGATGATATGAAATCTCTTCTCATTGGTGACGATGCAGATCTAGACAAAGAGAATGTTGAATTTATTGATATTAGGTCTTTACCTATGAAATTGCCGTTCTGCAGTACTGGCCATTTCAAATCAAAATAATTTTTGTTTGGCTAAGAATTCTAATTTCAAATTAATTTTATTTTAAAAACATGGTTTTTTTTTTCTAAAAGTAGTCATTTCTTTATTGATTAGTGTTACATTTTCATCGCATTTCAATCTTTTTCGTCATCATGGATACGTTAAAAATTCGAGTAATTATGGAATATGAGTACCGTCGTGGCAGCAACGCGGCACAAGCGGCACGCAACATCAACGACGTTTACGGAGCTAACACTACAAACCAACGCACCACCTGTTATTGGTTTGCTCGCTTCCGTTCTGGAAATTTCGACCTGAAAAATGAACCTCGCGGTCGTCCGAAGACTTTGGTCGACAATGACGAATTAAAGGCGATTGTGGAAGCTGATGATACACAATCTACGGCTGAATTAGCAGCAGCTTTCGACGTTAGCGTCAAAACAATATTGGTCCATTTGCGTCAAATTGGCAAGGTAAAAAAGCTTGACAAATGGGTGCCCCACGAACTCAATGATCGCCAGCGCGAAGTACGCGTCGAGACGTGCCTTGCACTGCTCAACAGACACACAAATGAAGGAATTTTGAACCGCATTGTTACCTGCGATGAAAAATGGATTCTGTTTGATAACCGTAAGCGCTCAGCAAGTTGGTTGGATCCTGGTTCAGCACCTAAACAATGCCCTAAACGAAAACTTACCCCTAGAAAAGTGATGGTCACTGTTTGGTGGTCTAGCGCCGGTGTGATTCATCACAGCTTCTTACCAAACGGGGTGAGCATTACTGCAGATGTGTACTGTGAAGAACTGAACACAATGATGGAGAAGCTGGCGCATCTCCAACCAGCATTGGTCAATCGCTCGTCTCCGCTGCTCCTGCACGACAACGCGCGACCTCATACTGCACAGCAGACGGTCTCCAAGTTGCAAGAACTGGGGTTGGAAGCTCTCCGTCATCCGCCCTACTCACCAGACCTTGCGCCTACAGACTACTACTTTTTCCAGAATTTGGATAACTTCTTGGCGGGAAAAAAAATTAATACCCGAGAGGCAGTACAAAATGCCTTTGAAGAATTTGTTGCCTCCCGTCCAGCTGATTTCTTTAAGAAGGGCATCAATAAACTGCCACTGCGATGGCAAAGATGCATTGATTGCATGGGTGATTACTTCGATTAATACAAATAAAAAATTCATGAAAAAAATTCGTTTAAATTTTTTCATACAAAACGGCAATTTCATAGGTAAAGACCTATTATTAACGCGTCAATGCTAGACTCGGATTTAGAGGACTGACGACAGCAAAGATACTCTCTGCTAATCGTTTTTGTATAAGTAGTTATAGCAAATAATTATAATAAAATAATAATAAGAATATAATTAATAATTAATTAATATAATTAATTAGTAATATAATTTAACAGTAATATTTAATATATCATAGTTATAGGAGCTGTAAATAGTTGTTGTAGTCTTAAATTGACCAATGTACAATTTTGACGTTACTTTTATTGTTATTGACTTTCTTGCACATAATTTTTGTTGTAATGTATTAGTATTAACTATTTCATTAACAGTTCCCCCAAACGTATTTTACATTAACTATTTAATACATGTTTTTATTTTTCTTCACTTTTAACCATATATTTAAAAATAAAAATGTAAAAACATCCTTAGTACATATTTATTCCTTACTAGCTGCACCCCGTGGTTTCACCCGTATAAGTCTCGATTCCGTGGGAATATCGAGATAAAAAGTATCCTATGTGTTATTCCAGGTTATAAAATATATGTGTGCTAAATTTCATCCAAATCCGTTCAGCCGTTTGAGTGTGAAGAAGAGACAAACATACACACACACACACACACACACACACACAAAGTTTCGCCTTTATAATCACACTAATATTATAAAGGCGAAAGTTTGTGAGTGTGTGGGGGTGTGTGTGTGTGTTTGTATGTTTGTCTCTTCTTGTATGAGTATTAATTTACATACTATTTTCATATTCAAAGCGATATGTAACTTCACAAAATACCATCAAAGATTTGAAAGATCACCAACTGTAAATTTAAAATTTCCCAAAGCTTGCTACATGCAAAGCGGCACCGAAAGGCACAAGAATTGTATGTCATCTTGATCGCCGTGTATGGTGCAATAGCTCATGTGAGTACCAGCCCATCAGTTCTATTCAGTTTTGAAAAAAAGCACTTTAAGTGTTTTATTCCATACAAAAAAAAAAAAAAAACTCACGCATGGAGCTACTCATACCCTTCATACTATATTAGTAAAACAAAGGGAGGTATACTAAACACAAAACATATTTTTATTTATTAATTTCTGACATTAAGTTTCTATGAGTATGGAGCTTGATTTTCAGACCACTGTGCGTCGGCGCGTAACTTATGTTCAGCTAGAAACATTGTGGGAGTTTTTACATTCCGAACGCATTAAATTGATCATGAAGTCGTCATCTTTTGTTCCTTGATTTACTATTTTGATGCGAAAAATCACTTTCCATGAACTCAAACAGTTCATATTCGTCACACATGATATTTTCCTTTTTTACTTAAATAACACTCGAATAATTTCGCCAAATAAACCCAAAACAATTCAATAAAAGCTCTTCTGAAGCAGCGTAAATTGAATGGATTGTGAGGTCAGTTTTAATATGACAAGAAATGTCAAACGAACGTTCGTAATACGGTATTGCCAGGCAATATTCGGACAGAAGTCAGCCAGGGTGTCACGTGACCGCTGACTGGCTTGTTTGACGACTTCATAATACGAAATTGCAAGGCAGTTCTGTTTACGCCGTAAACTGCCTGGAAATAAGAGTTCATAATAGGCCCCCAGGACCATTTGTAGCATGGCATTCCGTATGATGACGTGCACAATAATAAGGGATCGTACCTTTTGAAGCTATTACATGTTTGCTATCGGGTTTTTTACAGTTAGTTTGATTACGCAGTATTATTTTCTTCAGTTCTATAACATCTAAATACATTTTTTCGTAATCGTAACAGTCAATAGTATAGTTTATAGATTTACTTACATGTATTGTAGGTACAATTTGTATTCAGAATCAATATATCTACAACATTTGTATTCACTGCAAATATTACGTATAGTATTTGTTTCAAATCATTTATATTTATATACTTACATATTCTTTAATGGGCTCAAAACAATTAAATGATTACTGAATACGTCGAGGAGCTGTCGTAATTGCGCAGGCAAAATTTTAGTATCGTAGTCATTTTCACCCACACAAATGGTAAGTTTGCCGCCACTTGCTGTTACAATATTTTGATAATTCTTAATGATGTCTATAATCAGCGCGTGTGGTTTTGTTTCCACCATCACAGTATATTTTATACGGTGTAGCCGCCTCAGACCATCTGAAGTAGCCGCTCTTGATTTCATCAATGCACAAGAAAGTCTAACACATTGTTGTGTGCCAAAGATGAATATCTTGTTTCTGCGCTCGTCTTTTAGTCCATCAGAAGATTTTTTATCGTTGAATATTTTACCGCTCTCTTTTAATCCTAATAGCTTCTGTAGTTTTAAAATTTGATCATTGAGGTGTACTATATCGTTTCCAGCTTGTTTCAGCTGATCCTCCAGATCGGCGATAATTTTTTTGTAGGCTTTTTTTTGGTCGGCGTTTTTTTTTGTATTCTCGCTTAGATATTTCTTTGTATATGTTGTTATTTGTAGTTCTAGGCAAAATTCTAGGCGGGGTGTAAAGAATGCTTGCATATCCGCATATAATAAACAGTACGCATTTGCTTTTAAGGGCCTTCATTGCTGTAAAATACTTTTTGTGGGGATTGGCCTAAGACTCCTTTTAGGTTTCCGTACCACCGTACAATATTTAATACTATTTTGTTTATAAACACGTTTATTAATAAAATAAAAACAATGTGTTTAAAAAAACGGGGCAGTCTTTGGGGACTGCCGATAGAAGTGAAAACTAAGCGAAAGAAACGAGAGCGAGCTGAGTGAATTGTATCGTCGAAGCGTGCGGTGACGATGACGCGAGTTTCACACTTTTTGTTCATCCAAAAAGTAAACATATACACAGTATACATATACTCATGGAAAGCGTTCGGTGACGATGACGCGAGTTCCATGATTTTTGTTCACCCAAAAAGTGCTCAACGCGCAAGAAGTTTTCACTTCAAAAATTCAGGTCAAAAATTATAATTCAATAATAATAAAAATTAAATAACATAATTTTATTTGAATTTTTAACTTTATTTTATTCTTATTAAAAATGTTGTTACAGTGACAACAGAATTACACTGTGAAAATTTCAACTATCTACCAGTATCCGACAGACGGACGGACGGACAGCGGAGGCTTAGTAACAGGGTTCCGTTGGCACTCTTTGGGTACGGAAACCTAAAAATCACATTCTAAATGATCACACATTACTAACATAAATAGACTTGCCCTACTGAACGTTGCTTTGTTGTGGCATCGGCGCACAGTGGTCTGAAATCAGCGTTTCATAGACATTCAAATCATTTTTTTGAAAGTGTTATTTTTTTCACATGGAATGCTAGAGGAGACTAATTACATGCCTAAAAAAATATTTTTCATGAAATGGGTACGCAAACGGAAGTCTGAGATTTTTTTCTTTAAAAATTTGTATGGAGACAACATTAAAAAATAAGATAACTCTGCTATCGCACAATTGGCCCTAATTCCCTTCTGGATTAATCCTTGAATTATTTTGGATTTTTTGACATACTCGGTATCACGGCCCTTTAAAAAAAAAAATGTAGTTACATTTTTTTTTTTTGTTTGATGTGGCAATTGCGTTGGACCTATTTAGCTTAACATACATGAATATGATCGGAACAATTAACTACAACCGTTTTATTAAAAAAAAACCAGTCACCAAATAAAATAATAAAAATGATTTAAAATTTTAGATATGTGTCAATTTTGGTGGACCAGTTTGGATTTAAGTCTAGAATCCAAATAATTATTAAATAAACACAAAAAAGTGGTATTTAAAAAAAAGTATTTATTAATTTATCACAAAGAAAAATACAGAAGCTTAAAAAAAAAAAAAAAATTAGAAACAATGAAATATACAAAATACAACCAGAGTTACAACAAAAGTAATTGGTTCACCAGTCATCAATATCATTATCTGAGTCTAACTCAGAGTCAGTTTCTATCTGGGAAACGTTTACAACCTCTAAGTCAGAAGAATCAGATTCAGGTAGCTCCAGCAGAGTTAAAGTTTCTTCGAAAAAAAAAAACATTTTGTTGCATCCATCGTAGGTCTTACTGATGAAATAAGTGGATCAGATGAAAAAAGGAGAAAATTTAAAATATCTTCGTTGGAATTCACTCTGCTTTTCTTCCAAGAGTGGTGCTCTCGGAACCTCCTGAAATCTTCGTTACGAGCTTCCGATGCCTCTTTAGAAAGCTTTGCGATTGGTACAATTTTATTCTGGTTGATGATGCCAGATCCATGAAGCAGTACTTTGTGTACTGTTGACGACATATAGTACCAATTATATAATGCCACATATCTTTCAGCAGTCTTGTACGTATATTCTTTGAATATCTCAACCCTAATATGTTCACCAGATGTAATAGCCTGTAAAATTATTGCAAATCTGCGGATCAGTTCTTCGTCTAGTCCAGTGATGGCAGCAGTTTTTTCTGGAAACTCAAAGAATCTTCTTGCAGTGTTGCCATCATTGGTAGTTCCATGACCTTGCTTAACCATATCGATGAGCAGATTCATTTCTTCCTTAAATCGATTTTGGATGATCTTCTTTCTTGCATCTCTTAAATCCTGTTGAGCTTTGGTTTTACAAGACCAAACTTTAACATCCAGTCTGTAGGCAATATGCAGGAGACATTCCATCATGCTGATGCGTGCATGTAGAGAAGAAATTCCAAGATCCATCATGGAATCTGATATTCCTCGTTTTTCGATTGCCTTCAAAGTGTTCAATTCAGAAGGCTTCGCTAAACAAACGTAGCAAGACGCATTTGACTTTGCATCTGAATTATACGTGCAAACCTTAGCATCAATCATGGTCAGCATAAGCTCGTGTCAAACAGTATTGCTGTCACATTCAGTAGGTCGAAGTGCCGATATTTCGGCGTCCATTTTTCTTTTTTCTTCTTTCACTACTGCTTCACTCTCCTTAACAAATAAGAATTACACTGGCCGACATAATGAAACTGAGCAAGACTTTGGGTTCTCCCATACTGTCTCTTCTTCACATGTCATTTTCAGTGGTACCAATGAGGTCATGAAGATACTCGAGTCATCATCGTCAGTGTTTTGCGTTGATTCCATCTTCTGCTTGTATCTACTCTGGCTGGATGCTCCATCAAAACCGCACTTAGATATTAATATTAGTTTTTTTTCATGAAGATCTTGCGGTAAACATTTCATGATTGTTTTCACTGTTAAATCCAACAAAGCCTGCAGCGTAATTTTTGCTGAGGAGTCTGTTACTGTAATGAAGTCACATTGAGCTGGGTAGCACTCTTTATTTTCTTGCTGCACTGTTTAATAAGAAGGATATAAATTATTAAGACCCTCTCGAATAGCTGACTCTCTCAATGTAATGTATTGCCATTTTGACAGTTTGAGGGATAACAATAAACCAAGAGCCTTTTGAGCAGTAAAAATCTCTCTGTGATGTGGTTTCTTTATCATGTCTTGAAATTGGTCGATTGCTTCTGGATGTGTTGCTAAATATTTAATAATAGATGCAGAGCGGTTTTGACCATCTTCTTTCAATTTGGATACAGCTGCATGTACAAGTTCCGTCGAATTACGGTCCATTAGATCACCACTCCGTGTTTTTTTTTGCTTCGTTTCCAATTCTTCAAAAGGCATCCGAGAGCTAATTTTTCTCTTCGTCATCGTTCCATATGTTGATGTTGATGGCTCCACAGAATATGATGTACCAGGGCATTCTTCATGAGCTATATTAGTTGCATTCTCATGAAGATTTTCTTTGATACAGCTCGGCCAATCAATCTCAGCCTCGAGCCAGCTTCCGTATTCTCTTCGAAAATTATCAATTTTCCGGTGTGCCGATTGCCAACGTTTTATAACGGCTCTTGTAAATTTTCGGCAAAATTCTTTTAAAGTAACAAAATCTTCTTCTGATAAATGATGCGTCAACCAAGTAACTACATTTTGAAATAAATGTTGATAATCGCGGATGCCTTCGATTTTTTTTAAAATAACGAACAAATCAAGGTTTGCCACAATGCTATCCATTATTGCTGTTGTGCTTTCTACGCTTAAATAGTATTTGATTGGCAATTTGAATGCACTTCTCGTTTATAGTTTACGCCATTAACAAAAATCGAACTTAACTACCCTCACGAACATGTTTCGTTAATGATTCAACGAAATACTAATATAATTAGGTAATAGTTACTCAAATCATATGTACATACATTAGCTAATCTGTTTCATGTATTTGATTATACACACCCGTGTTGAGTAAACAGGGGCATTCAGACTTGTCGACTGAGATCCCTGCTGACTCGTGCAAACTGATTTTAACTTAAGAGTTTTTGCATCTCTGCAAATTGAATGTTCGGAAATAGTTTTTTTTTTTAATAATAAATGTATTAATACTGTTGGAGTTTCAACAGTGCATTTTTTTGAGTATGTAGCCATTAACTGCTAATGAGTAATAATTAACCGGTATAATTATTAGGGTAGTTAAGTTTTATTTTCTTTTGATTCTAAGAAATTATGCTAGTTACATTGTATTATTAATTCAATAAATACACCATTTTTAACCTGTTTTACAAACGATGTAGGTATATGACGTGTTTTTTTTTTATTATTTTTTGTATACTAATATAAATAACATTTCGAATACATTAGACAATGTTAAGTCAAACTGGTCCACCAAAATTGACACTTTTTTTTTTTTCAATCAAACATTTGTAGTTAATTGTTCCGACCATATTCATATATGTTAAGCCAAATAGTTCCTACGAAATTGCCACATAAAAAAAATAAAAAGATAACCACATTTAAAAAAAAAAGCGCACCTGATGCCGTGATACCGAGTATGTCAAAAAATCCAAAATAATTCAAGGATTAATCCCCTAGAAGGGAATTAGGGCCAATTGTGCGATAGCAGAGTTATCTTATTTTTTTATGTTGTCTCCATAAAAATTTTGAAAGAAAAATTTCTCAGACTTCCGTTTACGTACCCATTTCAAGAAAAAAATATTTTTTGCCCTGTAATTAGTCTCCTCTATCATTCCATGTGAAAAAAAAATACACTTTCAAAAAAAAAAATTGAATGTCTATGAAACGCTGATTTCAGCCCACTGTGCGGCGGGGTAATTACGTAATTACACACTAACAGTAGGAATGGGTTTCATTTTGACAGTTCAACAACATTCATTGCGTTATTTACGTTGTTGAGCAGACAAATTTTTCGAACTTATGAAGCAATGGATTAGCAATAGGCTTCAAAATGATTCAGATTGTGATAAACAGTGTGTTACGATTAGGGTGCTGGTTGCATTCCTTTCCTAATGAATATTTCCGACCACGCTAATTGTTCCTTTTGCACAGGATTGAAAAGATTTAAGTTAATTTGCGTACGAAATAAAATTTTGTTAACGATTTGTTAAAAAAAAATACGTACTTACTTAAGTAGTATGTATGTCAAAGTTTTTATAATACTATATTTTAAGGTCCAAAAATGTTCTCAAGTTATAAGTACCTATTTGAATAATTTCTTTAACCATAAATAACATGACGTATGTATTCCCCAAAGGCCATCAATCAGTACAAAACGACCATAAAATACATTTAATATAAAATAATATATATCTAAATATTTTTTATTGTGTTATTTCCCAACTGTAGCTAAAACAGGATCAATTAGGTACTTATAAAAGAAGGAAAATGACTTCCTCACGACATTTACCCATGTAAATACCGTAACTTTATAGAGTAACTAGCTTCTGTCCGCGGCTTCGCGTGTTTCTTGTTCCCCCGACCCACCCCGTCGCAACACTCGCATCGCATCGCCTGCCCGCGCTATTACTTCAATTTCGCTTACAGTACATTCGCGTTAAGAATGCAGTGAGTCATCATTATCCGTCGGCCTAGCCCCGCCCCCTAACCAATCAAATCTTTTCAAATTACATTTATAAATTCATTAAACTTAATCTTTTAAAATATAATTTGTTTGAATTCAACACCACTGTGAATACACCCCTTTATCTTGCAGTTGCACTGATGACTCACTGCATTCTTAACGCGAACGAACTATAGTGTTCTTTCTGACTTTTTGTGTTTTTGCTCGGTTCCTAAGGGTCCTAGCGTGATGTTAAATAGTCATAGATTTCCTCAAGAATTGAACTATCAAATGCAAAAAGATTTTTCAAATCCTACTGGTAGTTCCACAGATTAGCGCGTTTAAATAAACAATCATTTAGTATACCTAGTTAGATATTTAATTAAAACGGTACAACATCAATTACCTACATAAAGTAATTTATAATTAATTTAACAATATCAACAGTACAATGCAAGGTTTTAATTAGTGAATTAAAATGAGAAGGTAATTTATTTATTGGCAACATCGCCACCGCTAAAGGTGGGAAGACCCGAACGTTGAAAGAATTGCGTGTAAGCAAAAGTAGGTATGTTAGTGGCAAGCTAATAATAAATATGCAAGAAAGAGATAGCATATGCCCTTTGCTGTAAGTGTAAAGAGTGCAGCCGCATGGGATATCAATATCAACGTGGCCATGAGGTAAATATTACAGGAACTGCTTGTTAAACAATCAAGTAAGTAGGTAGGTACTTGGAAGAACTTAGACTAGTATAATAACAGAATAGGCTTACTAAGTGCATATGTTACGGCTAAAGGTGGGTGTGAACATAAACTTAAGATTAGCTGGCTAAACTTAGGTTTATCTTCGAGAAGCAGCTAAAGTTCGATATCATGTTAGTTTGCGTCTTATAGTTAACAACCCGACTCCAGAGTACCTCGACTCGGATAGATTAGGTTAGAAGGCTAAGGCGGGAGCGAAGCGGAGAGGAGCTCCCGCCTTATCATTCGTGGTCATTTTTTTTTAAACCACCCAATCTTAAGTTTATGTACACACCCACCTTTAGCCGTAACACATATAACAAGAACTAACTACATATTTTGCTGGTAGCCATGATCTTGCGACAAAAGTTTAAAATGCAATGATAAGTGCGTGCAAATTGCACTTATGCCATATTGTCCTCCCGATTGAATGCCAATCTCAATGGCGATTAGCCAGATACGCAGGAGATATCATAGTGCACAAGTGTTTGCGCAAACAGAGGTGCTCTCTGTGTTCCTTTACTCTCATAGTCCGATAGGATGGCAAACCGACACGAGGGGAGATATCAGACGCAGGACCAACGGATTGCTTTCCGAGGCACGGGGGTATATGGCCCACCACCAACTCAATACTCATACTCAATCATTTATTGCATTCCACAATGTGCTTAGGTTGTAAGTTAACATTAGTTGTAGGTACCAATCATGGACCCTGTCGGGCACAGCAAAATATAAATATGAAGGAAGAGGACTTATTTATACATGCAAAAAAACTGAAAACTGAAAAACCGTTTTTAACTTCCAAACTCCGGGCTGTTACTGCGAAATTCTTAATAGAAAACCCCAAGAACACTGTTTCTGTCCGGCCCGGGTTGGGGCCCAGGGCCCTACGCTCAGCAGTGGCGCTTGTGACCACGAGACCAACGGGCCAGTCACTTATGTCATGATGACAAGCCATAGGGTTCACAGATATTGCAAATGAAATCAGTAATACAATTTATCATTTAAGCCGTATTATCTCGAAAGGAAACTATTTGACTAAGTCAAGAAGACGGCAGTATCCTTCTGTATGCTTCTTCCTTTACTTTGACGCAAATTGCAGGAAAGCAACAAAATATAAAATTATATTATATTCTAAAGGCTCAGTAGGCTTCAAAGTTCATGACACTGGGCCAGAGGCAGAGTGCCGGCTGCGATCAAAAACGCTGTCGAAGGCAGCATGTAGTACCATGTGGTTCACACTTCACAAGCTTGGCTCTTTAAGGGGGATGCGCCAAGGTAGCCCGTGAAATTCAAATTTTCTTACGTTTTTTGCAATTTTCAGGACAGTATCAGGTTGTATGTCGATCTAAATATGATTCGCGGCCGTAACAAATATGTATTTATAGAATTATAATCAGAAAAATCATCAATTTGAGCGTAAACTATATTTTTGTGTATACCTAATTATAATAAAGGGAATTCAATTAACTAAAGAAATACCAATAAAATATTCCACTGAGCCGTGCATTTACTTTTCAGGGTTCCGTACCCAAAGGGTAAAACGGGACTCTATTACCAAGACTACGCTGACCGTCCGTCTGTCACCAGGCTGTATCTCAAGAACCGTGATAGTTAGACAGTTGAAATTTTCAAAGACCCATTCAACAGACATGATTTTTTTGGCGTTTTTTATAGATAATGGTACGGAACCCTTCGTACGCGGATCCGACTTGCACTTGCCCGGTTTTTAATTTAATAATACTGCAAAATTTGGTGGTCATTCGATTCAACTACCATCAAACGCATCGCTATTTTAAACCTTATTTGTTGCCGCGATGCGCTATTGCTTCTTACCGCGCCTTAAAAAGTCACTATCTCACTTGAGATAAGCCTGTTTTCTCCACCAAGATACAGACAAATGCCTAGTTCGGGGGTCACCGCCCAATCTGTTTTTGTTCTATTTGATTCTTAATCTATATACATATTATGATAAATTGAAATCGCTTATCGTGTGTTGACCGCGTTTGTTCGGGTTATTCCCAAAGTACTCTAAAAAAAGTTCCCAAACTACTCCATGAAAAATATAATATTTTGAATTAGGTTTCATTCTACTCCATGATGATATTATATTAAAATGTTCTCAGAGTACTCCACTATTTTTTAATCAAAAATCTATTTTAAATATGTCCCGGATAAAGGCTTGTACACACTGGCGCGATGCGACAGCGCGTCACAAAGGCACCGCGTGTCACGCGACGAGCGGCGCCTTTGTGTTGAGCTGTCGCGTCGCGCCTGTTTGTGGGAGCCTTTACTATAAAAGGGTAGCTGACGTAAAGTCAGGCTAAAATACTTTATAGTATATTTCAACAATCATTTTGGGTCTTATAATTTTTTTAAATTCAACATTTAAAAATATTCAAAAATGAACTGCCAAAATTAAAAAAGTGGGGCTCTGGATTCAGAAATCTAAAAACATGAAAAACAAATAATAAAAAATAAAAAAAACTAGGCGTGCAAACGAAGTTGAATGTTAATAAACAAAAGTGTCGAGTTTATCCGATAGATGAAGCACAAAAAAATGTATGATTCTAAAATAGACTTTAATCTCACTATGCTATGTTTACAAATTGTTAGGGATTATCGTAAAAAGCCTACAATTTTAAATATGCATTGACGTTATAACAAAATGCTAAACTTTAATCTTTCTTTTAAGAATTTTTGTGACTGACTGTAATTAAGGAGGAGCAGTTTGAGAATTGATAACGAATAATCGATGGAGTATTTTGAGAATAATTCCAGATACCTATGGAGCAGAATGGGAACAAAATAATCAGTATTTTTAAATAATAATAATTCCTTGGAGTAACTCGGGAGTTAGTGTATGAGATTCTTATCTTTTTAGAACAAAAGAATGGAGTACTTTAGGAATAACCCGTTTGTTCTTCTAAACTGTCATGTGTTGAGCTTAGCACCTTCTCTTTAGGACAACATACTGAAGTTTTAGAGATTTTACTTTTATTTTGTCGCGCCAAGATAGTCAAAAAAATCCACCAATATGACAAATTCATTGTTGCCCTCTGGCGGCATTAAGCTGCTGGTCTTTGTTCCTCCGGATAAAAGGGACTTCTAAAGCACTTTGGCATACTTAAGTCATTATTCGTTTTTTTTTTCAGTAATGCCCTTGTCCTACTGAAGGTATGATGAAGACATGATTTTGACCATCATTTAGAGAATTTACCTCGGAAGGTTTATGTGTATAAATACATTCATATTGTACTTAGATATAGAACAGAAATCCTGATGTTTTGTCATGTCGCCATATCAGTACAATACACTCGTGCGAAGCAGGGACGGGTCGCTATTAAATAAATAAATTTGAAATTTGTCTTATCAAGGGAGAGAAAATCAGCCAAATTCATGCATGTCGGTTTTGCTAAATTAATACAAAGTTTTTTAAACACCCTGCTATTTATTACTATTCAATAATACCTACCATAGTCTACCATTATGATCATCATCAGTTACCAGACTGAATTCTATCTAAACGCTTTCAACTTATTAGTTACAACCAAGAAGTTAAAGCAAAAATCGCTTGTGACATTTTATTAGGCTCTAACCTAACAATTTGTACCTACATTACTAACTAAAGCCTAAACCCTCCATTCTTTAAATAAAACATAATAATATTCCGTTCCGTTACTGCAGAAAACATTAAAAAAAAAACACTTACAAAACTGAAAGTCGCTCCCAACACGCATCCCAAATTCGCCGGCACAACGTAGCAACATCTTTCAGCCCAGCACATTTTTATCACACTCCGTTCCTTTCCACACACAGAACAAAACACGACCTTATCCTTCTAGCGTTGAGTGTAGACTAGCCAGTCACTAGTGTAGAGTACCAATTAGAGTACCATACATACTGGACCATACTTATCGGATGGAATGGCCAGCCAATGGGAATAACTAGAGGATAATATTAATTATGTAACTAATTCCTTCCTTCCCTCTTCTGCCCCCCCGTCGTTAAACTAAATAAATATTATAAACACTTAGAGTTCGTGGAACTGAATCTACATAAATTGTGATAAGTGTGTCTAAAAGTGTACAGGGATGTATTTGGGTCAGAGCTTAATTTGGGTTTTCGTCAAAATTTTCTGCATGTGGTTCGTTGGCAGGATTGGTTTAATGAAACTACAATTTACATACTTTGAATGAAATAAAAGGTATTGTGATTTTTTTTTTTGCTATATTAGTCGCCCTAGTGTTAAGCTTTATTTGAATCAGAGGGAATTACCCCGTATTTTTAAGAAAAAAAAACACAAAATTTCCTGTTTTGTAAAAAAATTGACATTGATAGTCGCTGAGATGATAATGCGACTTGAATTTGCACATTTTTCCCAAAAACGATGTTTCTTATTTATCGAACCGCCTATTGTTGAAAATATGTGTGTAAGTTGTTTAAAATTACATGTGTTTTTACTGGCTAATATTACTGCTACGTGATGTGTTGGGAAATAATTTAATCTCAAAATTATAACTAAGAATAATAACAAGCTGTATTTTGCTTATATTTTCCCCTTTAAATGAGGTAAATCGATGGTTCTTGATTATGGTATTAAATAAATAAAGGTGGCCGCTAACGCAAACAATCATTTATAATAACTAACAAATTTTATTTAATGTAGATAATCCTCTATCAGTGCTTCATCATAATAAGAATCAATCAATCAATAACATATAATTACGCAATCAATATATTTTGTTTTACTCAGCTACATTACTAGGAATACATTAATAGCTAGCTAATACATTAATAGGAACGATTAAATCGCTTCATGCTTCTAAATAATTCTAAATTCGACAATAATAATAATAAACTTATTACACATACCTATTGGTAATTATAAAAGTAAGTACTTGTTTAACTTTTAACTTTATTTAAATAAACAATTATTGCACTTTTACGCCGTTGGCAATAGCAGTGCCTGCGCACAGAGGTCACCCAGGTTGTTCGTTTATTAAACTGATTGTTTTAACAGGAAATATAGTTGCAGTTAATTTAATTTCATTATTTATATACATTAAGTAAAAAACATAGAGAAACGAAACCAAACTTTTGAGTGCAAAGGTAGGTACTGCTTGTTTCTAGACAAATTTCTTCCAGCAGACCTGCAAAAGGAGAAATGAAAACGAAATTTAGACAATAACAAAGTGTGCGAGAAGAAGAAGAGAACAATTATGCAGCTTGGTTTTTTTTCATACAATTTATTGAAATTGATTGACATTCTTTGCAGTTTTTTTCAATCAAGTATGGTTTTAAGTATATCTTTAAGCCCATTATTAAAAACCACCGAATTCGTCCCTGTGGTGTCAAGTGGCGTTTTTATTCAGTTTTAGAAACTTATCGACAACAATTAAAGTAAGTCATTTATGATAAACAAATGTGTTGGCACGTCTTTTGACATGTTTATTAGGGACCTCAAGCGTCTCGAAAAAACAAAAACAAAATTGTTGAAGAACGACTTTTTTTGCCTAATTTGGATAGACTATAGCCACCATCTTACGACAAACTCCAGTGAACTTATCTGGCTGAATATTTCACAAATGATCGGTTCCATTTTAATTTATTTAGTAGCCAATGAGATTTCGGATACTACTTATGGTTTAGTCCCATCTCGGCACCCACGGATATCGAGGGATATGGCTTGGAGGCGTGGCACATGACACCTCCGTTTGGTCAAACTGACCCTAAATACGCGCGACGGCAGTGAGCACCGTTTAGTCATATGTTTGCATCGGAACGTGTAGTGTGATTTCGTATTTTTACGAAATGTCGAATTGTTACGTCCTTATTTGCAAAATCACACAATTACAAAAAACCTTAGGACAAGTGGCTTGTCTTACCACCGATATGTAAAAAATCACTGCTTTAATTATAATTTTTAAGTATTTTACAAATTATCTAGTTGTGAAATATTTTTGACATGCGACAGCCTTTGCCTAATGACAGACGCATGTCAAAACGATTCATTAGTGGTGCGCTGCGCTGAGGTATGGATATCGATAATTTTTAGTTGCTCTAATAAGAAATGTCTAATAAGAAATTATATAGGTATTAAGAATCTGTTATACAAGAATTAATAAATTTTATTTCAGTTTTCCGAAAGATCCAGAAATTAAACATAAATGGGTAGATGCAAAATGCAGGAAAAATAATTAGTTTCCCTCATAAAATTTCAAACTTCTTAAAGAGGTTGCTAGTCCCAAAATTTCTTAGACACTTAGTCGATACAAATATTTTCTCATCAACTGATTTTCACCAGTTTGAGCAAAACCCGATGGATAATCATAATATCCCAGTGACAAAATGTGTGATGGAATAACATATTGATATTTGCTTACATTTTTTGGTTAAGAATGTAACACCTAAATTATGAAAGCAGCAGATATAATGTTCAATAAGTACCTATTTGAATTGTTGTTTTATGTGCGATAGTTGAAGAGTTTTAATCTTTAGTCAGAGAGAAGCTGAAGAAATTGATTTACTTAAATGTCATTTGCAAACGAAAATATTATATTTTTACTTGATTTGTTTTTATTAGTGATTTAATATTCCACATCGAAAAGCAGAAAAAGAAATTGTTGTCAGTAAAATCGGTTTACGGACGATAATTTTACGTGATAACGTCATCGGCTCAGGCGGAACATGACAATGAGACATGTTTTTTCGTGCGTGCAGCCGGCGTTCATCGATTAATAAGACGTTATCACGTCAATAAACGATACAAAATACGTCCCAAAAACATGTCCGTTTCAACCGCGCGGCCTACTCATAAAATTTGATGAAACTTTGCCAGGAATTAGTGGTAATTTGTTACTATACACACCTCTTTTCCTGAATTTGTTGCAAAAAAAACTAAGACGCTATGACCAAAAATAGTTGGCCGCTAGAACCGCCACTTGCCGTAGTCACAGAAACTAAACAATGCAGATAGGTGAATGAGGCATCAAAAGAAATGTCTTAATTTGTTGTATTTTTTTCAAAAATAAAAAAACCTCAAAACGTATATAAACAAAAAGTTATGCTATATTTAGTTTCTAGATTATGGGTAAGTAGGTATCTCACCCTAAATATCAAATTAATAGAGGCTTATGTATATGGTCAATTAGTTGCTAATTTGTTGCAGCGAATAAATAAGAAAAATACCAGAAAAATGCTTCAATAATTTGCTAAGAGTCTATTTTAGTTGGCCGCTCGGACGGCAATGTGCCTTAAGGCGCTTCCCCGGCCAAACGACCTCGAGCGTTCGGTCCTTCTCTGTACCGTTGCTGAGTCTCGCTCTGTCTCGTTCCCTGCGCACGCTCATTTATCATAAAATTCACAAAAAATTGAAATTATTTTAATAAAAAAAGACAAGCGATGTTTTGAGATAAAATAAAATGTGAATTATTTAGATTTTTAAATTATCTATCCATTAGTGTTATTCTCAAATTAATAGAACGTCACTTTTAGCAATAGATGCATGCAGTCAATAATTTTAGTCACTTTCTTACAAGGAGATTTTAAATGTATTTGTAACACATAAAAACAAAGAAGAACGTGCAATGTGATGATAGGATATCAAACATTAATAATGTGCTTTTAGATGTAGTTTATTATCCATAGTGAATGAGTTAATAGCCTCTGAATAACGCACTATGGCAAGGTTTTGGTCGGGGTACCGCCTTAAATACAATGGCGTGTATTTCGTTATTAAAAGTAGGTTCAAGCTTAGGTATAGTACTAATCGACAGGTAACGTAACCTAGTTTGGATAAATGTGGCGAAAATAACGGTGAAATTCATATTTTAGGAGATATTCACTGAAATATAGTAGTATGAAACTGTATTACAGTAGGGTGACCATGATTATAAAAGTACGAAGGCATGTCTTTAAAATATAATAGATAGAAATACCTTTCTATCTATTATATTTTAAAGACATGCCTTCGTACTTATCCTATTTACATAAGGTATCTATATTAGTTTAAACTAGCTAGCTATACTTACATCTATACTAATCAATTTATTAACCTAATTTTCGTATCTTTTGTTTGCTTATTCTCTGTTTGAAAAAATATGCGGTTCGTTTGCGGCCTTATATTTCTATTGTTCTTAATTCTTTAAAGTATTTACTGATAATAGTTTCGTTTCATTGACTTTCCCCAGGTGTTTTATGATGGCAACGATTCCAGGAAAAGGATCTCTTTTGTTTCCAAACTATTGTTAAAGAGTACATTTTGATACAAGTGAAGAAATTTTGTTACTGCATTCGAGGCGGAATACACACATGAGCCGTAGGCGAGGGTGTTAAGGAACCGAGAACTGCAAAAACAAATGTCCACGTGTATCAAACGACGTTTTTCAATACACTTTTGAAGAAATAAAATAAAAGAACGAAAAGTTTTTTTGTCATTACTTAGATAAATAAGACTGAATTTGCTTTTTTTTCCCGTGCTTTACCTTCGCAGGTTAAAGGAGAGGCAAAGGTATAAAGGCGCTAAACAGCCTAATATAAAATAAATATAAAAATTCAAATATTTTTGAGTTCTCGTAGAAGACAAATAAATGTTAATTTGTTCATAATTGTATTTTTTTTTTTATAATCATGGTTTTTGTTGATATTCTACTTATAAACATAGTTTAAATATTCAAAAAATAATAGTACCATAAAGACGCATATCTCTTTGCCGAGATTTAAAAAAAAACAATCACCGCCGACTAGAGGCATTGAAGTATAGGTAGTTATCTGTGGCAATTTTTATTTCCGCACACGTGTTGGTAAATAAAAAACGCACACGTTTGAAATACATTGTATGTTGAACCTAATTGTAGTGCGATAAGAACCACTTTCCGAGGAAGTGTATTGAAGAATATTTGTCGCAATGTCTGAATATTGTCACTGAATGACACTGAATATTGTCAATGTCTGAATACTGTGCTGAATTTTTAAGTGTGTGCTCGTTCGTATTTTATTCCCGTGATTTTCATACTACTAAGTTACCGACATAATTATCAATAAATCCAGATGTGTAAAGTGCTTAGTTATGAGTTGTGCCTACTTATATGTTGGATTTGCTAATGTAGAACTAACCACCAAAAAGTGTATTATAGAGAGATCCAAATCAAATGCGGTAAGTTTTATTTACAATTTCATGAATGTTCCGCTCAAACGTAAACGTCAAACGCCTGCAGGAGTGTCATACGCAAACGTCAAACGCCTGCAGGAGTGGCATACGACGAGGTCACTATAGTCGCCCGGCCACGGCACCGCGCACCGGTCATTTCTAACATAAAGTGTAATAACTTGAAAACTACCGAACTTATACCCTAATAAAAAATCGTGTGTGTAGCTGAAACCATACAGAATCAACAAGTGTTAAAACTACCATACAACTTCATAGTCGAAAGAACTGTAAAAAAAATTTAAACTAAAAATATGTGTTGAATTTCCGTAAAATATTTGTTCTTACTGAAATTTTGTACATTAGTTTGTAGTTTGTGTCAATAAAACCTATTAATTATTAAACTAGACTATCTAAGCTTTTTTTTGATACCCATATGTCCGTACTTGGTTTGCTCAGAGTAGCACAATACACTAAAACAAACACCCCATTCCCGCAACAATTTCATGCCCCCATAAGGGTTCTGCGAAACGTGTGTTTATAAATAGGATTTAATTTATTTTACATGATTTTTGTGTAATTATATTTGAAATGATAGGCAATCATTTGTATGCAATAATTATATATACTTTACAACAATTCAGTACCGGCATACCAAAAGAATTGGAAAAACAACGAAGCGTATGCGCGGTTAAACATTCGTCTGAACCCTTATCTGTTAAATTCGTGAACGTGTTAAAACGTCACACCCCTCAACTGTTGCTGATTACAAATTGTACTGCGGAACGAATTAGATTATTCGTGATCTTGAACTATCTTCATAGTATTAAAACGTTCTGAGCGTTTTAAAATACTAATAATTAACTTATGTCCATATTACAAGCATTACTTTAGTAAATTTTTTAGTAAAACACACGTAATTTAACACGAAAATGCCGGCGCGTAGCGTGTCGCTACGGCCTCAATTTTTCACAACGAGTTTAACACATAAAAACTGATTCAAAACCTATGACACATATAGATATTCGTAAACCTTGATTAATGAGGATTTTTATGATATATAACACTAATACATTGGGTTATTAACTACGCCATCAACACATAATATGTACGGAGCGCGCATCGTTCGTCATCCAAAATGGCGGAGCGCTGACTTAAAACTTTTATTTTGCAAAAAATATTTATGGTCGCCACAGATTATAGCATAATATTGTACGCGGAAACTAATAGGGCGCCACCCGGCGGAATTTTTTTGCAACAGTACAGTGTGCCAGTGGTATTTAAATCGATTTGAACGCAGCAAACCGAATCGGTCACGATCGGGGGGTCTGACGTTAGACCGGAAAATATTTTCGGCAACGATCGGGGGTTTGACGTTAGACCGGAAAATATTTTCGGTCACACTCGGGGGGTCTGACGCTAGAGCGGATAGAAATAAACTTTACAGTTTGTTTGTTTTATTTCACGTGTGTTATATATATATACTAGACAGATATTTATGTCCGTTTCGACCGTTATAACCGTTATCCTTTAAGGGGTTTTAGTTTCCATCATTCCTGACTGGTTTGACTTTGAAACACCATACCTAGTACCTATACCAAACTTAACCGTTTTGAAGTTATTGGACCTTAAGGTTTTTTTTTATAAATAATATATATAATTATTATCAATTATATTATACAGGTAAATTAAAAGCTAATGCTAGTAATTAAACTAAAAATATTATTAAGAATTCTTTGAGACGACCACACGTGAAGTAAAACCACAATAAAATGTGGCAGAGACTAATTTCAGACGTCTTTTTATAGATACTTCATTTTTCCACGGATATTTTAATAGGTATTACAGTTTATTTCTTTAGTCAAGTCATAAAATTGTAAATACAACTTACCGGTTTTGATTTGGATCCCTCTGTAATACACTTTTAAGGTCCGATTTTACCAACGTAGAATAAGTTTTATTACAAGGATAAAGCTATTACTTACTCTCAGAATAACCATGTTTTCATTTCACCACCTACTTATTCTGAGAATAACAAAGTTTGTATTTTTATGGTGTATATAATAAAGAGTATTCTATTATATTCTATTCTAACTCCTATACCATGAATTTTGAAGAAATAACAGGCTTATTCCTCAGATAAAATCAAAATGGCGTCATTTTTTTATGGCAGTTGAGCCTGAGCTACCATTTTTTGTGCACATTTCAATGTGCAATTCAATTGTTGTTGCAATTCAGAGAAAATAAGATATGCAGCGTTTGAGAAGAATGTTATCGGACAGTGAAAGCGATAGTGAAGATTACTATGTTATTTTGAGACGTCCAAGATGGTCTAAAGAAAGAAATGAGCATTTGCATATTTCTTTCTTTAGACCATCTTGGAATTTACAACTACGACGAAAAGGATTAACAAATCCAACATACAAGTAGGCAAAACTCATATCTAAGCACTTTTAGACACTTCTGGATTTAGTAATAATTTTCTCGGTAACTTAGTAGTTTGAAAATCACGGGAATGAAATACGAACGAGCGTACACTTCAAAATTCAGCACAGTATTTAGACATTGACAATATTTAGTGTCATTCAGTGACAATATTCAGACATTGATAATATTCAGTGTCATTCAGTGACAATATTCAGACATAGCGACCAATATTCTTCAATACACTTCCTCGAAAACTGGTTCTTATCGCACTACAATTAGGTTCAACAAGCAATGTATTTCAAACGCGTGCGTTTTTTTCATTTACCAACACGTGTGCGGCAATAAAAATTGCCACAGATACTACCTATACTTCAATGCCTCTAGTCGGCGGTGATTGTTTTTTTATTAAATCTCGGCAAAGAGATATGCGTCTATAGGGTGCTATTATTTTTTTAATATTTAAACTATGTTTATAAGTATACAAAAACCATGATTATTAAAAAAAAACATACAATTATGAACAAATTAACATTTATTTGTATTCTAAACTCAAAAATATTTGAATTTTATATTTTTTTTATATTAGGCTGTTTAGCGCCTTTATACCTTTGCCTCTCCTTTAACCTGCGAAGGTAAAGCACGGGAAGAAAAGCAAATTCAGTCTTATTTATCTAAGTAATGACAATACAATTTTTCGTTCTTTTATTTTATTTCTTCAAAAGTGTATTGAAAAACGTCGTTTGATACACGTGGACATTTGTTATTGCAGTTCTCGGTTCCTTAGCACCCTCGCCTACGGCTCGTGTGTGTATTCCGCCTCGAATGCAGTAACAAAATTTCTTCACTTGTATCAAAATGTACTATTTAACAATAGTTTGGAAACAAAAGAGATCCTTTTTCTGGAATCGTTGCCATCACAAAACACCTGGGGAAAGTCAATGAAACGAAACTTTTATCAGTAAATAATTTAAAGAATTAAGAACAATAGAAATATAAGGCCGCAAACGAACCGCATATTTTTTCAAACAGAGAATAAGCAAACAAAAGATACAAAAATTAGGTTGATAAATTGATTAGTATAGATGTAAGTATAGCTAGCTAGTTTAAACTAATATAGATACCTTATGTAAATAGGATACCTTTCTATCTATTATATTTTAAAGACATGCCTTCGTACTTTTATAATCATGGTCACCCTACTCTAATACAGTTTCACACTACTATATTTCAGTGAATATCTCCTAAAATATGAATTTCACCGTTATTTTCGCCACAGTTATCCAAACTGGGTTACGTTACCTGTCGATTAGTACTATACCTAAGCTTGAACCTACTTTTAATAACGAAATAAACGCCATTGTATTTTAGGCACATTGCCGTCCGAGCGGCCAAATAAAATGGACTCTTAACAAATTATTGTTCCTTTTTTCTGGTATTTTCTTATTTATTCACTGCAACAAATTAGCAACTAATTGTCCATACACATAAGCCTCTATTACTTTGATATTTAGGGTGAGATACCTACTTACCCATAACCTAGAAACTAAATATAGCATAACTTTTTGTTTAGATAATGTTTTGAGGTTTTTTTTTATTTTTGCAACAAATACAACAAATTAAGACATTTCTTTTGATGCCTCATTCACCTATCTGCATTATTTAGTTTCTGTGACTACGGCAAGTGGCGGTTCTAGCGGCCAACTATTTTTGGTCATAGCGTCTTAGTTTTTTTTGCAACAAATTCAGGAAAAGAGGTGTGTATAGTAACAAATTACCACTAATTCCTGGCAATGTTTCATCAAATTTTATGACTAGGCCGCGTGGTTGAAACGGACATCCAAAAACACCTCTTTTTGCAGTCGGTTTTCATCGTTTTTTTTTTTTTATCGATCCAATATTTATACCAACCCCTCTTCCCTAGTTGATGCTAGAGTTGATGTGTGCATTCAGTGACTGTGTCTATACTTTCTAGGGCCCGCCCCTTTTGAGCATAATCAATAAAATAGTACATAAGTGTTACGCATATTTTCCTGTTTGTGTGCGAAAAAAGCATCATGTGTGCCGTATCTATTTCTTTTGTTTATGTGTGAGTTTCAGGAGTGGGGAAAAGGTGGCGACACTTAAACTTGAGCAAATATAAAGTGAAGGCATATCTCTCGGATATCTATGTCGGCACCCATGAATTTATTATTAATTAATTTATTTATTTATGAATAAATTCATGGGTGACGAGATGGGGCTCTAAACCCTACTTATATGATAAAGCCCTTGCTAGGCAAATGATATTAAGTCAGGGAAATCAATTGTTTAACTATCATTATAATGTAAGTTTTTCATTTTCTTTTCCTACGGAGCCTATATCTTAAGTTCTAACTCGCTTTTTACTTCTACGGGTCACAGCAATGAGGAGTAATATACCACTGTAATACAGTATCAACTAGTACGGTGGGTATTTTGACTGTTACTGGCGGCCTTATTAAGGTCGGGTTTTTTTTTCGTATTTTGTAGGTATAAAGTTGTAGTAAGATCTCTCTGGCCGTAGGTACTGTTTGTATCTGGCTGGTTTTGATACCATTAAATAGGTAAATACCTAGATGACATTAAAAAAAAGAAAAATAGAAGGTAAATACTATTTCCCGCCATTTTTCTAATGTTTTTCTGTCCGACAAAATGAGTGAATCTACGAATTCGATACATTATGAAGTTTTGTTACAAAAACATTAAAAAAAAAAAACTAAAAAAGTGAAAAATAACTTTAATTTCGGAAGTCGGTATCTTTGGTTTTGTATTTTCGTTTTATGCCACCGACTTCCGAAATTAAACTTATTTTTCACTTTTTTTGTGTTTTATTAGGAATTCGGTTGTTTTTTTGTAAGAATGTTTTTATTTTTCACTTTTTAGTTGTGGTACCTACCCTACACAAATGCGTATACCACTATTTGATATGTAAATAACAGTGACAGGAAATTCTTAAACCATCATCATTAAAACGTAAGTCGAAAAAATACTCAAGTATTAAAAACTACTGGTGAGAACTTGATTAAATTTATATGGGACCACATTAGAAGCACCAGCTTTCAAATAAAATAAAAGAATCATCCGCATCGGTTCACCTAGAACAAAGTTCTGAGCTAGGACACATAAAAAAAAACATACAGTCGAGTTGAGAATCTCCTCCTTTTTTTGAAGTGGGTTAAAATGGGAAAAATATGACACACAAAGTTGGTTCAAGCGTTTTCAGTCCCGGAATTTTGAAGCCAAGGATGCAGCTCGCTCGTCACCCCGTTACGAATTTCAGATAAAGGCGATACCATTCTTGAAAAAGTAGAGTAAGGTAGATATTAGTACTTACGACATAGCTGAAGAGTTAGGGGTTGATCACAAAACAGTTTTGACCCGTTTGAAAAAGTCTGGGTATACAAAAAAGCTCGATATTTGGGTGCCAAACGAGCTCTTAGTCTTGAATCCATACTAAATAATATATAAAATGATTATACATTTGAAAGTTACTCTATATGTTACCTTTTTTCACGCCTAAATCACTGAACGGATTTCGATACAATTTGTTAAGGAGATAGATGGCATCCTGGGGAAGGACATAGGCTACTTTTTATCCCGGTAACACGTTCCCCTGGGATTATTTCCGACATCCACGCAGGCGAAGCCGCGGTCATAAAATAGTTTGTATATAAAATACGAAATAACTTTTTTCCCGACATATTGTATGTCAACAGTATACGTAAGGACAACAGAACAAATCGTGAAAAATAAATAAAAAAATTATCAAATTTAATTATTATATTCAAATGTAAGTACTAAGCAAAATTATGCAAACGCAAACGTTACAGCTAGGTAACGTCGATATATCTACAAAATATGCAACCGTTTCATTCTCGTGACACATTCCAACTTGCTCTCGATGTCATATCTCCGTCATCGGCTATACATAATGACGAAGTAGATACATTGTATTCTGTGCTCCTATTTTGTGATAGATTCGTCTCTTCTACTCGATACTTTTTACTTACGTTTTACTTGATATCGATCGCGTGAATCGAAGATCACGATTGGAACGTATAAATGTAGATTTTTCTATACCCTTGCGTCTACTTTTGGTTATTTCCTCTCTATTGCAATTAGTAATTGCGATAGTAATTGCCAATTACTGTTGCAGGTAGGGTTGCCAACCTTACTGTATAATATAGTATCATACTATAGTACAGGCCTAAATACTATATTCCTAAAAAAATATAGTAAGTATGCGAAACTACTATACTTAACTATTTTTTTTTTAAATAACATTATTTTATTAAAATAAGTGTAAAACGAAACGCAGCCGTAACCTGTTTTTGAAATTTGTATCCAGAAATAAATCAGTTTAATAAAATTCTGGCTATTGCTCTTTCTGAGCAAAAATGTGTCGCTAATTCTACTGCTGAAACATGACAAAAAGTGTTCTGACTTCGCTTATGTTTTCAAAATAATATAATTTCTTCCTTCTATACCAGCAACTTCAGCTTTTACTGAGCGCATATTTTCAGTGATGAATACAAAATGTCGAGATGAGCGTAATAGAGCCAGAATTAATCTCGTAAAAGGAGAATTACAGGTATTTTGTAACCATATTTTATTTTTAGAATTTAATAATAGCTGAGACATTACAAAAAAAAACTGTTAATAAAGGCTCAAAGTAGAAAAAAAAGCATGGTTATTTTTTAAACCGACTTACATTCTATATTATTTTAATTATCTCGCCATTTACTATATTTTTCTTCGAAAATACTTTATTAATTCTTTATATTACTGTACTATATTAATAACTTCGAATATAAATAATTTGATATAAAAAAGTTGGCAACCCTAATTGCAGGTTCCCATTTATCATCATCATCATCACCATTATCCTGCAAAATTCTCCATTGGTTCTGGCTTTCGGCATCCTCGAAGGTCTTTCTTATTTAGGTAGGTAGGTTCTCGCCTAGTTACGTTAGTTTGAAGTTCTCTATTTTTGGTGATATCGCTTTGAGTATATTTTCTGTGTTGTAAGGAGATTCTGAAAATATTTAAAAGATTATTAAGTAAGTAAGTACCTACGTACATAAATTGGTTGGTACAGGATTTCCGGATTTTAAAGATTAGGGTATACATTAATTTATTTATAAGAGGTAACTTCACAGCTGACACTAGGTCTAAAATCATTGTGATTCCGCCACTGACGAAGTACAATTCAAGGTTAATAATACTCGCAAACCCCGCGTCCTAACTAAGCGATCGTCGCGCAAGTATGCGACCAACGCGATCGTTAGTATGAATTATGATGACGTACAAACGCAACTTGATTGATCGCGCGAGTATGTCAAAGTCAAATCATTTATTTCAAATACGCACATAAAAGGCACTTTTGAACGTCAAAAGAATGTCACCAAAATCTGCCCAAATGAAGTACCGAGGTACACTTAGTGGCATAAAATACACTAGATTACACTGAATAATATTGCATTTATATAATTTTTTTATGGTTACCCAGGGACGAGAATAAAATAACTTTTAACTAATAAAAAGCACGCCATATTGGCATTCTATCAGTGGCACAAGCACAACTACCTTACCTATTAAAAAAAACTGTCAGGTTGACAGCTGTCTGCGGTCGGGTTCAGCCACTGTTGTTTCACGAACGAACGGAATGACATGTGAATGACATTTACGAAATAATGTCAACCCGAGTGTCAACCAAATGTAACGCAATTGTCCATACATATGAAATAATTGATTAACATAACATAACATCACGCCTGTATTCCCAGAAGGATTAGGCAGAGGTGTACCTATAGTACACCCACATTTCGCCAGTTATGTTTAAGTCCCATGTAATAGCCATCAACCGGGCACAAATCCAGACTCCGGGCTGCTACCGAGAAATTCCAGATGGAAAAACCCAATAACACTTTGCCCGACCCGGGAATCGAACCCAGGACCTCATGCTCAGCAGTAGCGCTTGCGACCACTAGACCAACGAGGCAGCTGAAATAATTGATTATGTAGTTTTAAATTACCAATAAACGCATTTTTGTTTCATTCTTTCTTTCTTTTTCTTTCTTTATTTAAGGATAAAAATACTATTATTTTCGAATTCCTCTATTTTTATCTTTGATTTGGTGCACGTGTACCTCGAGGTACGTTTGGGCAAACTTCTATGGGCTTTTGTTGACCGCCTTTACAAAAAAATAGAATTGATTCTATATTCGAAAGGTTTAGGTAGTTAAATAAAGGTAAACAAATCGTAAAAAGGGTTTTTTATAGTTGACACTTTCTTGTTTAAAAATACGTTACAACAAAATTAAAGTTATTTGCGATTTATACGATAGTTTCCTCTTTTATTGATGTATGTTAAACTTTATCATTTATTCATAAACTATACTCTTCGTACACGTAATTGATTGGGCACAATTTTTTTGTTAGATTTATAAAATAGTATAATATTCTGTAATCTGTCTATTGTAAAGAGCCCAATAAGACAGATTCCATAAACCTTTTAGAAAATACAATGAATTACATAACGTTGCTAAATCGAAGAGTACACCTGTGACGTAGTATGGCAACTGAAATAGCAGTTATTACGTTTAGTCGGTTAACCAGATGTCTTTTATGTTGTGGATGAATTAGAAAAAATGTTAAATGGTGTCACAGTATTGCGGATGCCATCATACCACTGTGAGCCCAATTCAATTGAGTTAATAAGGGCTCAAGTTAAAGGGTTTGTAGCCAAGAAAAATAAAACTTTTAAAATGTCTGACCTAAACATTCTTTTGCCAGAGGCTTTAGCTAATGTGACTGCTGAGAATTTGAAAAGTTGCGAGGTTCATGTAATAAAAGAAGAATAGAAAATGTTTAATTGATGATACCACTGAACGCTTTATTATTAATGTGACAGATAGTTCCTCAAATTCACATTCAGAATAGAGCCTATTATTATGGGACTCAAAATAATATGATTTTAACATTTGTAATAAAAGGTTTAACATCTATGAGTCACGTGTTTTTTTTTGGTTTACCTTTATTTAACTACCTAAACCTTTCGAGTATAGTTGCCCCTTCCAAAAGGTAGATTTTAACTTTTGGTAAGGACGCGGTCAAATGAAAAAAAAAATGTGATGATGTGTGCGTGATATGTTCTGAAGAACTTTTTGTGAGGTCGAGAATTGAGATAGTCCCGACAAATTTGACTGAACTACTGAATACACATATACATACATAATCAGCCTATATAACGTTCCCACTGCTGGGACACAGGCCTCCTCTCTGTGAGAGGGAGTTTGTAATCTTTGAAAAACCAAACAAAACAACAAGAAAAACATAACACACACGCACACACTGTCAGTATGGTTTCAATCCGTGTTTTATCAGGCAATAAATGTGCATGAAAACGATTAGATTGATTTAAAATTATTATTATAATTATTATAATATTATTATTTTTGCGAAATAGCGCGAGCTCTTTACAGCAATACATGATCTTGAGTATTGACGCGCCAAAAGTCGTATTACTCTAAGGTAGTGGTGATCAAATAACTTACACAAAGTAAAGCGCCTGTCTGGGTTCTAACCTACGACCTACAACTCATAAGTCGCAGCCGTTACCACTGAGCCACCACTGCTCTTCTACAAAATTTACAACTACTGAATAATAATTGTGTTATGATTTAATAACTCAATTAGAAAAACCCATTCCTTAACGGAGTATCCGAACTCAGTGCGGGCCTCTAAGATGGCGTCGTGTAGTATATGCGTCACCACCACCGGCGGCAAGGGCCAAGGCTGGCTCGCCAGTCGCTGGAATATTATATAACACATACATACATACATAAACTCACGCCTTCTTCCCATGGGGGTAGGCAGAAACTACAGAACGCCACCTGCTACGATCCATACATACTCCTTTTGCCTCGTTTACGTTCATACATCTGGTCATACACGCACGTCGGTTGTGAGTACTACGCACCAGACCTTTCTGAAGAACATCACCAATAAGGTCACTATATGTCTTCCTAGAGCGTCCCCTCCAGGCGTTTCCACTCACATCTGCCTTGTAAATACCTTTTGTTAATCGCCCTTCATTCATCCTCTCAACATGACCAAACCATCTTAGCATACAATATTATATAATATATAATTATTCATATTTTTACCTTGAAATAGGCATGTAAAGTCAAGATGATTAATTATTAATCAAATTTATAACCTAACAACTAAATTTGTTTGTATATTGCATAGATTTATATATATAAAATTTTCTCATTCTCATCGCATTATCTTGACAACCTTCTTCGACAAAAATCGAAAATTCTGTACTGGTCAAATACTTGCGAGCAGCGGCCGGCAATGTTAGTATGAAAATTCATATTTGCCGTGTTTAGCGGCCGGCAGTGTTAATATGAAAATCCATATTTGCCGTGTTTAGCGGCCGGCAGTGTTAATAATAGGTCTTTACCTATGAAATTGCCGTTTTGTATGAAAAAATTTAAACGAATTTTTTTCATGAATTTTTTATTTGTATTAATCGAAGTAATCACCCATGCAATCAATGCATCTTTGCCATCGCAGTGGCAGTTTATTGATGCCCTTCTTAAAGAAATCAGCTGGACGGGAGGGAACAAATTCTTCAAAGGCATTTTGTACTGCCTCTCGGGTATTAAATTTTTTTCCCGCCAAGAAGTTATCCAAATTCTGGAAAAAGTAGTAGTCTGTAGGCGCAAGGTCTGGTGAGTAGGGCGGATGACGGAGAGCTTCCAACCCCAGTTCTTGCAACTTGGAGACCGTCTGCTGTGCAGTATGAGGTCGCGCGTTGTCGTGCAGGAGCAGCGGAGACGAGCGATTGACCAATGCTGGTTGGAGATGCGCCAGCTTCTCCATCATTGTGTTCAGTTCTTCACAGTACACATCTGCAGTAATGCTCACCCCGTTTGGTAAGAAGCTGTGATGAATCACACCGGCGCTAGACCACCAAACAGTGACCATCACTTTTCTAGGGGTAAGTTTTCGTTTAGGGCATTGTTTAGGTGCTGAACCAGGATCCAACCAACTTGCTGAGCGCTTACGGTTATCAAACAGAATCCATTTTTCATCGCAGGTAACAATGCGGTTCAAAATTCCTTCATTTGTGTGTCTGTTGAGCAGTGCAAGGCACGTCTCGACGCGTACTTCGCGCTGGCGATCATTGAGTTCGTGGGGCACCCATTTGTCAAGCTTTTTTACCTTGCCAATTTGACGCAAATGGACCAATATTGTTTTGACGCTAACGTCGAAAGCTGCTGCTAATTCAGCCGTAGATTGTGTATCATCAGCTTCCACAATCGCCTTTAATTCGTCATTGTCGACCAAAGTCTTCGGACGCCCGCGAGGTTCATTTTTCAGGTCGAAATTTCCAGAACGGAAGCGAGCAAACCAATAACAGGTGGTGCGTTGGTTTGTAGTGTTAGCTCCGTAAACGTCGTTGATGTTGCGTGCCGCTTGTGCCGCGTTGCTGCCACGACGGTACTCATATTCCATAATTACTCGAATTTTTAACGTATCCATGATGACGAAAAAGATTGAAATGCGATGAAAATGTAACACTAATCAATAAAGAAATGACTACTTTTAGAAAAAAAAATCCATGTTTTTAAAATAAAATTAATTTGAAATTAGAATTCTTAGCCAAACAAAAATTATTTTGATTTGAAATGGCCAGTACTGCAGAACGGCAATTTCATAGGTAAAGACCTAATATGAAAATCCTTATTTGCCGTGTTTAGCGGCCGCCAATGTCAGCATGACAATCCATATCTGTCAAGTTTAGCGGCCGAATAAATAACTATGAAACTGTCTTGTAATTTAAAAATGGAACGTACTTTTTACTTCGACCCATGGCAACCAAGGAGGTAACTTATCAAATATTTTATTTTAATCTCAAACTGGCTTAGCAAATAGAGCTGTTAAAAGTGAAAAAAACACAAATGAACATATTGGCGCGAGAAAAGTTATCGTTGTTCGTCACTGATTCTGAAATGTATAATTAATTTACAATTAATATCACTATCAATACATATTACAAAACAAAATCCCCCGCCGTATCTGTCTTTCTGTACGCGATAAACTCAAAAACTACCAAACGGATTTTCATACGGTTTTCACACATGGACGGAGTGATTCATGAGGAAGGTTTAGGTGTATAATTAATTAAACTTTTTTGTAAATTGGCTGAAATATGACAACGATAGTTGAAGAAGTCGGAAGAAATCCTGCCGTTTGAGAGCTAACCCAAAGTTAAAGTCAAAGTTTTTATTTGTAAAACATAGGTCGGTGTAAAAACAGGTGTTGTAATTAAATTATGTAAGTTGTTGTTGTATGTAAGTTGGAAAAATAAATAAATAAATAAATGTATAAGTAGGTACACTATGTTTTGCCGTTGACGGCGTACAAAAATCAATAAAGTAGGTATCTAAACTTAGGTATGTAAAATAATTAAATTTTCTTAAAATTAAATGATAAAATCTTTCTGACATAAAACTTATGCTAAAACAAAGTTAACAATTATGCGTACAAAAGTACAAATTTAAATTATTAGAAAGCAACATTAAACATTTTATTATATATTTCGAGGGTGACAAATGTAATATTGTCACAGCATTTAACTTCCTCTAACTCTTAATGCACATATTTTTCCACATAATTTGTATTATTGTTTAGGTATCATTAACTGAATAATATGTAAGTAGGCTTTGGACGCTATTAGGACGACGGACTCATTTACGGTTACCTATTATAAGTTCGAAAAATATTTGACCGAATTTCATTTCACTTAAAACTTTTCAACTAAGTATTATCGTTTCGTTTTTTTTTACTTCATCGAAGTCACGTTTGCCATTGTAACAGTTGACCTATTATCAATTCGATTTTTTTCGGTACTCCGATGTTTCATTTGGTCGAAAACTTTTTACCGAAATTACACTTAAGTAGCCGATATAACATTTGTTCGTAGTACTATGTTTCCGAACATTCATTATTTATACCACTGTTTTAATTACAGTAATGGCACATAATAAAAAAGATTGATTACGAACAAAAGTGGTTTTAAGTGGTACCAGTAAGAAGCATGCAAGCAAGGATGCTTGCTTCAAGCATGCAGCATGCTAGCAGGCATGCAGCGTGCAAGCAGGCATGCAGCATCCAAGCAGGCATGCAGCGTGCAAGCAGGCATGCAGCAAACAAGCTAGCATGCAGCGTGCAAACAAGCATGCAACATGCAAGCAGGCATGCAACATCCAAGCATGCATGCAGCAAACAAGCAAGCATGCAGCGTGTAAACAAGCATGCAACATGCAAGCAGGCATGCAACATCCAAGCATGCATGCAGCAAACAAGCAAGCATGCAGCATGTAAACAAGCATGCAACATGCAAGCAGGCATGCAGCAAACGAGCAAGCATGCAGCTTGCAAACAAGCATGCAACATGCGAGCAGGCATGCAACATGCAGCAAGCAATGTTTCTGTCACGGCTCCGGCGCTGCGTGGTTTGGGCGGCTCCATGCGAATTTATCGTCGAAGATGGTTTTTGCCGGCCAGCCTCAGCCGCGGCGGCGGCGGGCCTTCAAACCACCTGCTCGTCAACTCGCGGGCCGCCCCACCCCTCTGCGCCCAAAATTTCAATTTTTTTTTCTTCTGTAAATTGTTTAGTACAAACACTTTTACACGTCAATAATTTTTTAAAACCTGGTTAAGGTCGGCGTTTCCTATCTGACTACTCTAAGAAGAAAGGCAGAAAAAAACTCAGAGGTCACAGTATCTTTTAAAGTCCAGACATAATCTTGGTCAGATCATGTGAAGACCATGTTGATTTGTGTCTGAAATGGTCTTTTGAGGAAAAACCGCACAGATTCAGTGGACCTGTCCAGTCAGTGCACGCATTTGTTAATCGTGCAGCTCTACTCAGAACTTAGGGAGCTCAACGATTCGACGAACAATACCAAAGAACATTCGACACAAGTATCGCTTTTCTCGTAAACTCTCAAATTGAATGGCCTTCATTGCTATTCTGTTAGGTACCTAATACTTTAACAAACCTTTCGATGTAACCAAATTTACTAAAACATAAAACAGTTAAAAGTTACAAGGTTATAAGTTTATTAACCATTTTCAAAAATCATTTACTTATGTACATGAACTTTGACACCAGTTATCTCAAAACTTTACGCGTACAAATTATGGGGAAGACATCTTCATTTAATCAGCTGTCTAACGAGGTACAAATCTATACTAATCTATATACTAATAATTAAGCTGAAGAGTTTGTTTGTTTGTTTGCTTGAACGCGCTAATGTCAGGAGCTACCAGTCGGATTTGAAAATATATATTTGCAATTGATAGCCCCATTCTTGAGGAAGGCTATAGGCTACTTACCATCACGCTACGACCCTTAGGAGCCGAGAAATAACAATAAATGTCGGAAAGAACGCTAAGCGAAAACGAAGTATAGCGCGGGTAGGCGACGGGGTGGGTCGGGGAAACAAGAAATTTCACGCGGACGAAGTCGCGGGCCGATGCTAGTATTTTTATAAAACGTTTAGAGGTGCCCATGAATCTTTCGACAATGCTAGCAAAAGTAGAATGTGCAAATTGTATTTCTTTTTTGTGATTTTCAAATTAATTAACTGATTCAAACTCAAAGCATTTATTTCAAATAAACCAATTACAGGCACTTTTGAATTGTCAAGGGGTAGGTCAGTCAGAAAGATGAAGCTAGTTACCCATTCCAAAGCGTAGTAGGTACCTATGGAGAAGAACGGGCAAGAAAATCCATGGACACTCTTTTAAATCAAAATATGGTTACAAAATATTGATTACATCGTTCATGTTGAAATTATGCATGTGAGAACGATGCAAAACGTTAAAAGCGTCCGTAATAAAAAGACACGAGCAATTCAAATAAGCTGTGGCAGCTAAGAAATGACTAGTCCCCACTGAACGCCCCCCGTTCACGAACATGACGCATGGATCAGCACCATTCAGCACAATCATTTTGAAGGGAACTTAATGATCCAACACACACGCCACCACCAGCGAGACATTAGAGTGAGCATGACATACTCTCAGCCGCCAGGACATATTCAATTCAATGAAAGAAAAACCTAGTAAATGGTAGCTTTATAGTAGGTACATAGTACTCACACATGTGCTATGCAATTATACAATACTAAAACATTGAATTTATACAATGCATAGATAGTTTTTACAATCTTCAGCAGCTCCAACAGTAGTTTCATTAGAGTAGTTTTACATCATCCCACTACCTTCTTTCCACTCAGCAATCATTCCTGCATTAGGTTTCCAGGTCGATGCGTCCCTGGTCACAAGTTGAGGCGCCGCTTTTGTGTGGTTAGTATTTATTACTCCCAGTCGACGCGCTGATCACTGATGACTTTTCGCAGTTCTACTGTCAACGTACAAGCTTAATAAACTTCATGAGGCTTTTGTAAAATAAATAACTTTTTATTAAAACGTACACTGACAGTACCTACCAGACGAATTAAAATGCTCTTAGTAACCAGCAGCAGCCATGTTCAAAATTTCTTAAAGGGCTTGTGCACATCATTTTATGTCATGCAAGTAACTCTGGAGAGGTTAAGGTCCAGCTGTGGATTACGATAGACTGAATTAGTTGATCGATGGGTTGGACTACTACTACCAGATATCGCAAAAAATTGTCAAAAGCACAAAGTTAGCAGCAGCGAACTCTTTTCTACTATTAACCACAATAACAGCTTATCCGTCGTCAAAGATTACGGCATTGTTATTTCTTGATCTTTCTCTAAACAACAAAAATATTATGTGAAGAGTCTATCTACCTTGCAGGCTAAATAAAACGTTCTTAAAATATTCTTCTTTCAATTTGTAATTGATGTGTAAACATCTTAGCGCTCGGTCTACGGTAGGGGCTAGCTGGGACTTCGAGCATCAGACGCGTAAGCGTAAGTCTTCGAGCGTCAGATGACGTCAGCGTAAGACCCGTGTCTATTAGAGCGCGTGAACCAAACTGATGCGAGCTCACATGTTTACACATCAATTTTCGTGAGTGCCAAACCAACTCACACCGATTTTATTTTTATTTTATTTTAGATGGGTTTGCTCTTGACTCTAGTCTAGGTTAGAGATGATCATGTCAATTGTATTCAATGTATTCAATTTGTAATTTTTTTCTTCTTTCAATTGTATTCAATGTATTCTATTTGTATTTTTTTTCTTCTTTCAATTGTATTCAATGTATTCAATTGTATTCTTCTTTCAAAATATTCTTCTTTTTTTATTTTTTCTAAAAAACCGAAGTATGTTCAAATATTTTGAGATATTAGGAGCGCAGTAGTTTAAAAACACGCGAACTAAGCGACAAGTGATCAGTGATTAGCTCATCGACTGCGAGTAGTACTAATCACTCAAAGTGGCGTCTTAACTTGCGACCAGCGTGGCAGCGGGGTAATTACGTAACACACTAACAGTAGGAATGGGTTTAATTTTGAAAGTTCAACAACATTCATTGCGTTATTTACGTTGTTGAGCAGACAACTTTTTCGAACATATGAAGCAATGGCTTAGCAATAGGCTTAAAAATGATTCAGATTGTGATAGATAGTGTGTTACGTGATTAGGGTACTGGTCGCATAAGGTCGCATTTTTGGGTGGTAAGAAAGTAAAGGGATAACATAAACCAGCTAATTTATTCAATTATCCCACAATTTTTAAATATTTAAACAATTTACTAATTTCACCTTTGCCAGCATTATTGACTGTTTTATCGGTACCTTTAAATATGTTCTTAAACTTTTCTACTTCGTTAGACAGCTGATTAAATGAAGATGTCTTCCCCGTAATTTGTACGCTTAACGCCATAGTAATATTTCGAGATAACTGGTGTCAAAGTTCATAGACGTTGATGATTCATGAAAATGTTTAAATACTTCTTGTTATAATTTTTAACGCCCTAACTACGATCTAATGATCTAACCCAAATACGTATTTTTTTTTGTTATTTTCCTTAAACGTTTTATCTTTGTTTTAACCGATTTCAAATAAGGAGGAGGTTCTCAATTCGATTGTATTTTTTTTATGTGTGTTAGCGCAGGTTTTTTTTCTAGATGAACCGATTTGGATGATTCTTTTTATTTGGAAGCTGGTGCTTCTCATGTGGTCCCATAAAAATTTGATCAAGTTCTGACTAGAAGTTTTTGAGTTACTAGTATCCTTAGTACTGCGTGTTTTTCCACTTAGGTTATATTGATGATGTATTAAATTTCCTGCCACATAATATCAAGTAGTGGTATACGAATTTGTGTGGGGTAGGTAGGTACCACAACTAAAAAGTGAAATATAAAAACGTTTTTTACAAAAAAACAACGGATCTGTCAAATTCTATGATCATAGTCAAAAGATGCTGTTCTTAATTTTTACATAATTATTAGTTAGACTTATGATCATATAAACGTCATACTTAATCAAGATGGATAAAGGTTTAGGCGTGTTTTCTGTTACTATGAGTGCAATTTCATTATATGCATTAAATAAAAACTTTTTTACAAAAACACAACCGACTTCCAAAAAAAACACAAAAAAGTGAAAAATAACTCTAATTTTGGAAGTCGAATTTTAGCAAACAACGTAAATACAAAACCAAGGACACCGACTTCCGAAATTAAAGTTAGTTTTCACTGTTTTAGTGTTTTTTTTGGAAGTCGGTTGTGTTTTTGTAAAAAAGTTGTTAGACTAAGCTATACGATGGCGTTTCAGACCTAATTATGATCTTGCCAAAACTGTAATTCTGATTTCTAATGTGTTTGGAATAGAAGTCAAATTTGTTGACTTTAGGTTCTGAACCGAAAACTTCATGCTAAGAACTGGGCTCCGAAACCACGCCATGATAATCTGAAGTGGTCGATCCAAGAAGCCTTCACAAGGTACCCCACTTCTTTCTTCTTCTTTAGGGTTATGGTTTCCGCACTTAGTCCTTCATGTGGACCATTGTGCGTGGGCCATGGCGGCCGTCGGTGGTTATTCCAACCAGCCCACCTCCCTCAAGAAGTTGATGATGTCTCCTGGTCTGCTGAGAGCATCTCTGTAGGATATGGTGACCTAATTTGGGTGACGCCTGTGCATTCAAAGAGCACATGCGCAACGGTTTCCTCAGCCTCCATGCAGGCCCTGCACAGAGGACTGTCCTTTATGCCTATTGTGTGAAAGTGTTTGTTTAGCGAGCAGTGACCCGTGATGGTCCCCGTCACCAGGCGCAGACCGTTTCTGTCCAGACGTAATAAACGTTTGGTAAGCTTGCCATCTAAGGATGGCATGGCTTCCCTGGACTGCCTTGCAGCCGGGTGTCGAGGTCCACCAACTCTCCGCTTGTGTATGGGTGTAGTCCTGTAACCATCTGCGTAGCTGGTTAAAGGGGATGGGCACGATGGGTTCGGGTCCACAGACTGACGCGGTGGATGCTCTTCTAGCCAGTTCGTCAGCTGCATCGTTACCCAGTGATCCACTGTGTCCCTTAATCCATTGCAGTGTCACTGTGTTGCGGTTAGACACCGCCACACGTTCTAGAGCATTGTGACATTTCAGTATTATACTTGAGGTAATATACTTTCTCCCCAAGGATTGGAGGACTGAGGCACTGTCGGAGAGTATGCGTATATGGGAGTCCATAACTCTTCTGGCCTCTATAGCGTACACCGCTTGTATAATGCCCACACACTCCGCCTGGTAGACGGTGTTGAACATTCCCAGCTGGCTGGATATATTTATATTAAGGTCGTGCGAGAAAACTCCGACTCCGGTTCCGGCGTCGGTCTTCGATCCGTCGGTATATACTCTCAGCTCTTTCGGGCCTGAGTAGTCACAACGTTCTTCTGTAAGTATTATGTTATAATGTTTTTGAAAGTAGTGCAGTTTCGGGGCTTTGTCGCAGGGTGATGCCATCAAAGGTTGTCGTTTGATCGCATCTTCCTTAATGCGTATGTGTTTGACTCTAGAGTCCTTGCTTAGGGTCCCTGCTATGTACAGCCTGAAGGCAGCCAGGGCTGCCTCCTCTCGTACGATGAGGTGTAGAGGTGCAGTCCAAGCATCGCCTGTAGGGCAGCAGTGGGTGTGGTTCTCATGCAGCCAGTGATAGCTACACAAGCAAACCGTTGTAGTTTTTCGAGGTCTCTCTGGGCTGTGCTCAAATCTGTCCTGGGCCACCAGCCTAGTGACCCACATGTTATAATTGGTCGGATGATTGTGGTGTACAGCCAGTAAGTGACCTTGGGCTAATTCCCCAATTCCGGCCAAGCATTCGCTTGCATTGCCACAGGGATATGCTGGCTTTTGTGGTGATGTAATTAGTATGTTTTGCCCAGTTCAGCTGTTTGTCCAAATAGATGCCCAGATATTTGGTTTCGGTTGAAAGGCTTAGGGTAGTACCAAAGAAACGTGGTAATTGGAGTGTCATCAACTTCCTCTTTTTTGTGAAGAGAATCAGTTCGGTCTTTGTAGGGTTCACTGATAGCTGGTGTTTATTGCACCAGACCTCTACTATTTTCAAAGCTTGGCGCATGAGGTTGCATAAGGTGTTTTCGTGGGTACCATTTATTATTATAGTTATGTCATCGGCGTAACCTACTGCGAAGTAGCCTTTGTCATTGAGTGTTTTGATGAAGCTGTCTACGACCAGGTTCCATAGAAGTGGCGAGAGAACTCCCCCTTGCGGACAGCCCTTCGCCATAATAGCCCTTGTAGTGTCGTTCACGGTGACATTGTACAGCTCTCAGTTTGAGCATATTGGTAATCCATCCGCTTAGAGTCCAGTCTATGCTGTGTCTGTCGAGGGCCATGTTGATACTATAAAACATGGTTTTGTCAAAGGCGCCCTCGATGTCAATGAAGGCGGCCAGTGCCGAGCATTTATGGTCCACTGCGCATTCAATTTTGGATACCACGCTATGTAGCGCGGATTCCGTTGATCTGCCTGTGGAGTACGCATGCTGTTGTTTGTGAAGTGGTTTTACCCGAAGAGGTCCGTCACGGATGTGTCTGTCACAGAGCCTCTCTAGGGTTTTCAGTAGAAAGGATGTGAGGCTTATAGGCCTATAGGCCTTGGGTTGTGTATAGTCGGTTTTTCCGGGTTTGGGTATGAAAATTAATTTCACTTCACGCCATGCTAGGGGTACGTATCTGAGTGCTACGCAGGCTCAATAGATCTCCATCATGCATGGCGTCAAGGGGTCAATGCCCCACTGTAATAGGGCTGGGAAGATGCCATCCAGCCCTGCGGATTTGTAAGGCTGGAAGGTGTTAATAGCCCACTTTAACCGATCTTCTGTTACAATACTTTGGTCTCTTGACCAGTCTTGACCCGTTGGAGTCCATACTGGCTCAGCCTCCCACTGCCTGTCCTCTAGGACTATACAGTCTGGGAAGTGAGTCTCGAGAAGGACCTTGCTGGTTTCAAGGTCAGTTAGTGTGTAGGAGTTATCAGGTTTTTTCAGCGCGCCAAGGGTTCGGTCCTGATCCGTTGATAGGATCTTCCTCACCCTTGCGGCTTCGTTGTTGGTCTCGATGGATTCACAGAATTTCCGCCACGCTGGTCTTCTGGCAGTTCTGATATGCTTTTTGTATGTGTATTGGGTCTCTTTGTATATCTCCCAGTCATCCGGGAGTCTAGTGTTCTTGGCTCTGTTGAATTGTTTACGAAGTGCATCTCTGAGTTTACTAAGTTCTGCGTTCCACCAGGGTTTCCTGTCCCTTTTGGTTTTTGGCGCCCTTAGTTTGCAGCATGCATGGTATGCTTCGGTTAGGTATTCTGATAGTTTTGTCACGGTGTATTCCAGTTGTGCAGTGTCTCTTATAGTCACCTGTGATAGGTGCCTGGCTAGTAGAGAAGCTAAGAGACATTTGAAGCCGGGTACATCAGTGCGTCGCGGGTTTCATCTAGGTGCGGGGATTTTTGTGGTGGTATTTAGTGTGAAGCGGATTCTTCTATGGTCTGAGCAAGAAGGCTCGTCCGACACGTGCCAGTTTGTGATAACGTTTGTCGCGTTTTCTGTAGCAAGCGTTAAGTCTATGATTGTTTGTCCTCGGACTATGACCCAAGTGGGTTCAGAGCCTCGGTTTACAATGTTAAGGTTAGTAGAGAATAAATAGGTGGATAGTACCTCTCCTCTGGAGTTCGGCACGTCGCTGCCCCAGAGCGGGTGGTGTGCGTTTGAGTCGGTGCAGATGATGAGGTCCATTTTGGCGCGCTCGCAGTGCTGCACTAGATCGGCCATCTCTTTTGGCGGGCAGTTTGTGTCCTCGCCTGGCATATAAACCGAGGCCAGTACGACATCCGGAACGCCACCTTCGGTCTGGAGCCTGACAGCTGTCAGGTCTCTGGAACAGAATTGGGTGAGTGGTGTGGTAGGGATTTCTTTGGGTATGTAGGCGCAGGTTCTTGGTTTGTCTGAACTGTGTGTGTTTAGAATTAGCTTACCTCCGATGTTGCTGAGGCCGCATATTTTGTTATTCCTGATCCACGGCTCTTGGATCAGTGCGATGGTACGGGGCTTAACCTCCAGGGCCCTGCGTAAGCTAGCCGTGGCAGTCTGGCTATGTTGGAGGTTGGTTTGGACGATATGGAGGGACGATGATGACGGGGGGGTTGGGTTAGTCGGAGATGGATCCACCAAGGTACCCTACAATACTTCATCTCTTTAATTTTGTTACATATATGAAGAAAAACAGAAAATAATAAAATGCATACTACAGACTGAAAAATCGAGGCCACGCCCACTTTGATGACGTCAGTGCTCATTGGATGTCACGGTACTCAGTGGCATAAATCAAGTTACTTCGGGGTCGCAACAGTGCAACGTAGTCAATGAACCTTGAAATCGCAACCCTTACCTTTAGACCGCAGCACTCCAGCAGGATTGCTCGTATTTCTTCTGAACATGACCCTGAAGTCCACAGGTATGTCCTTAGCGCCAGGTGGCTTCTACGTCCAGGTCCGGTCCGTTAGCAGCCGTCCGGTAGACTCTTCGTAGACGATCCTCTCTGAAGTCCAGAGACGAGGCCCATGACGAAGGCACCTTCGATCTGTGGGTGTTAGGTACGAAAAATTGTTGGATGAAACCAGGTTCTAAAATTACAGTAGGTATGTACAGTATGGAAACCACTTAATATATATGCAATAAATGAAACCACAAGTAATACTAGTCCACTTCTGTGGACTAGTATTTGTGTAGTATTTGTGTGGTGTGTGTGTTTGGTTTGGTGTGTGGTGTACTTCTATATAGCAAAATTAAATAATAGAATAAAAAACCGTAAATAAAAAAAGTGAAATTTTCAAACAAAATAAATATCAAAATTAATTCATTAAAAGTAAACACCGTTTAGCCGCTCGCTTGCTTTCGATTGCAACAAAACCGTTGAACTTTGCTCAAAAAATTTGACACTATACGAGTACACTCGACGCGGCCGCCCTCATTATAACTTGATTTACAATCGATCTGAGTAGCCCAGAATAATTTTGTTTACTATTTTGTGTAGATGATAAGTTAAGGAACAAAGTTGCGTGTGTTATTTTAAAAGAAGTTGTGTGTATAATATTTTAAATGAGTGTAAAGTTAAGGTCGAGCATATTTTGCCGGTTTCAGTCGAATAACGTGAAATTGTGAAAAAAATCGCTTGATAGGTATATAGTTTTTCATCATTTTTATAAACTAGAATATTTACTTGTACTATTTAACAAGAAACAATAATGATAATAGTAGAAAATCTGCATAAAAAACACAAAAGTATCACGCAGTAGAATAATATAAGCTAGATGGAGTCAGTAGTTCCTATCTGACTACCCCAAGAATATAGTTGCAATAAACTGGTTTGAACTTGTTGTTCAGAATGCAGAGGCCAATAAATAGCGTCACTTCGCGATGTTGCATCACACCATGACATCTAGAGATAAGATGAGATTAGATTACGTTATGATGTCTGTTTCATACCATTTAAATCACTTCTGTTTCTAGGACTTACTTTCAAATTATACAAATAAAATTCATCAACCAAGTGCAAAAAATATTAGATAGAAATATTCTCAAGTAAATGTCCTTTCTTGCTTCCTTTCGTTGCTTATTGAATACCTGCGAACTATAGTTTGAGACTGCAGTGTTTACCTGTGAAAGTGCTTCAAGTTTAGGAACTGGTTTATTCAGTGGCCACAGAGTCTTACCTGTCTCATAGATCTGTTTCCCTCGGGACACAGATCGCTCGAGTAACCTGCCGCCAGATTTATATCGGGGGTTTGCGTCCGGGTAGAGTGACAGTACTGCCTGAAAACATTAAATTAAAAGTGTCTAGTTCAACAGAACCGACAACCGATTTTGGGTGATTTACTTTGTAAAAAGATTGCCAAATATGGAACGTTCAGGGCTACTTATCCTCAACATTGACACAACGGGCTCTGTATATCAGGGGCTATCAGAATAGTAGCAATTTGCCGTGTTAAGGCTCGCGCACACTGACGCGACGCGACAGTGCGACACAAAGATAACGCGTGTCGCGCGACGAGTGGTGCCTTTGTGTCGTGCTGTCGCATCGCGCCTGTTAGTGGGAGCCTTTATAGTCATTTAATTTGTATGAAATGGTTATTGTCACTGTGCTGTGTGTGTGTGAGGGTGTGTGTGTGTGTCTGTTGTCAGTCAAATAATGATAGTTTCGATTTGAATATACTTGCAGACAGTTTAAGTTGCCAGTCGGTTACTTCTCAATGAATTTCCCTAACGTTACACTCAACTTGGGGAAAAAGTTTCTTCGCATTTTTTAAGAAAATTCAAAACATTTTTTAATATAGTTTATTTACATTTAACTAAAGTATGTAGGTACCATTTTGTTCGATAACTTTTTGCCATCTTGTAGGTAGGGACATGATCCCATTGCTATAGAAATTTTGGGACTTCTGATCAAAAAACCGCGACAAGTGGTTTTGGCAGTCCTCTCGTGATGTTAACCTGACACTGCCTAAAGAATTCTGAAGAGACCGAAACAGGTGGAAATCTTAAGGTGCAAGGTCAGGACTATACGGCGGATGTATTAACACCTCCCAGCCAAACTCTCTTAATTTTTGCTGAGTGGCTAAAGTTGTGTGAGGTCTAGCGTTATCATGATGAAAAACCACACCCCTTCTGTTGATTAATTCCGGCCGCTTTCTCTCAACTTCTTGCTTTAATCTCATCAGTTGTTCGCAGTAGAGTTCAGAATCGATGGTCCCGCCTGGTGGTAACAGCTCATAATGAATAATGCCCTTCCAATCCCACCACACACACAGCATCACCTTGTTGCGAGTTAACCCGGGTTTCGCCACAGTCTGTGAAGCCTGACCGGCCTTTGACCACGACCTTTTTCGCACGTTCTTGTCGTACGTGATCCACTTTTCATCACCAACTATCAGCTTCTTCAAAAATGGTTCGGCTTCATTACGTCGTAATAAAGAATCACAAATGAGTACACGGTCCATTAGGTTTCTTTCAGTGAGCTCGTGAGGTATCCAAATATCGAGCTGTTTTGTGTACCCAGTTTTTTTCAAATGTGCCAAAACTGTTTTGTAGTCAATTCCCAGTTCTTAAGCTACGTCGTAACTACTGATATGCCGATCTTGCTCCACTTTTTCAAAAATGGCATCCATTTTATCCGTAATAGGGCGACCAGAGCGACGTGCATCTTTGACATCAAAATTTCCGGATTGAAAACGCTTAAACCAAATTTGTGCTACTCTCACAGACACTGCACTAGGTCCATAAACATCACAAATTTTTTTCGCGGCTTGCCTTGCATTTTTACCTTTTTTGTAGTAAAATTTTAAAATGTATCGAATTTCTTCATTAGATTCACTCATCTTGACAGTACGAAAAACAAATGAAAATCACACATTTTCCTAATTTGAATTTGGAATTATGTTCTTTAAAATTTAAACTTTCAATGATACCAAAACCAGCCAGATACAAATAGAAAAGAGATTTTATTACAAGTTCATACATACTATAATGCGAAAAGACTTTTTCCCCAACCTAATAGTATAGCCCCAACGCCAGTCTTTTTACAGCTTGCAGACGGTTCAGGCAGAACTTCCACCGGAATCAGCTCCTCAACGTCCAACTTTTTCAGAGCTTTCAGCAAAACCTCATTGCTGAACAGATTCTGTCCAACGAGCAAAGCCTCTGTTTTTACCGCTCTCGTGAATGCAGGACTGATGTTCCCATAGACTATGTTGGCGGATTTGATTGTCTTTGCCGTGTCTAGTTTAAAAAGAAAATCGGCATTGACTAGAGCGTGTGCGTTTTGCGCGCGAGGCATTGTCTGGGAAATGATATATACCTAATGTAATTAAAAAAGGTAGGTACTGTAAGTAAAATCAGTGATTTTTATGTTCGTTATAAAGGTTACTGTTGGGTTGCTGCCACTGACAAGTCTGTCGAAATCACAGAGATCTTTACTCTAGGTCATATTAAAGTTGCTGTTGGTTTACTGCTGTTAAAAGTAAAACAACTGTGAAAGGAGTTTTTAACCGACTTCCAAAAAGGGAGGAGGTTCTCAATTTGTCTGTTTTTTTTTTTTGTATGTAGGTTAGCTCAGAACTTTTCTCTAGGTTAACCGATTTTAATGATTCTTTTTTTGTTTGAAAGCTGGTACTTCTCATGTGGTCCCTTAAATTTTATCAAGATCTGACCAGTACTTTTTGAGTTATTCTTAATAATGCGTATTTTTTCTACTAAGCTTATTTAAATGATAATTATGTTAATAACTTCCTGTCACTGTTATTCACATATCAAGAAGTGGTATACAAAGGTGATGGAAACCGGTGGGCCCAAATATAATAAGTTGAGATATCATTTAAAAAATTAGTCATATTTTTTTATCTTAGAATATGAAATATCACCTCAATTCTCAATCTGGAAGCGAAGAAATATCAGAAAGATAGTTTTCATGAGATTATCGATTGAGTAATCGATTACACAGTTACGTAAATAAAACCTTTGCACTAAATAATTAACTCAAAGTAATTAAATGCAATATAATTACTTATATTCAATATAGTGCATATAATTAGTCTTATTAATAAATAAAATATCAATTAATTACTGAAAAACTAATATTAATGATTATCGATTTCATATCGATTAAAATCAGTCTTCTATTTTTAGTCTATGTCACTGGCATGACAGCTGACTGACATTAAAACTAGACAATTGCCGAATGCTCATGTTTGCTCACTCGTTTTGTGATTTCCGATGCGTTTTGAGTGTTTTCCCGATTATTCTTCATTTTTCACGACCACTGTTTTGTATTTTACGGATTCCAACCCTGCCTACCTTGTACGACCCTTGCTTTCATACTGGACACCGAAGATCACTCCCTTACACGATGAACTGTACGGCGACGAACTGTAGGCTGCTGCGCTCATATAATGTGCATTATATGGTACCTTAGCTGGGCTAGGTACCAAGATACCACCTGCACAATTCCTAGACGACATTTTAATTATAATAGAATACGAATAAAGCACTATATTAAATGATTTTTTATTTTATATTGATATGGAATATGGAAAGGATGTCTTCCTTTCCATAACTCCATATCTGTTACCTACCTATGACTTGAAGTCATTGACGTTCATTCTTATGATTTTTAAAACATTTTCTACTAAATATAATAACTATTAGTGCAAAAGAACATATTTTGCACTTAATCAGCTGTTAGTTAAAGATTGTAACATAACCTCACTTTTACTTAATCTCTTATATCGCTGTTCTCAGATTGACAAAATCCGCAGAATTTTCAGTTAAAGGTTGATAATATTTATGCTATTAATTGACACAACTTTCATCTTTTTACATCCAGGCCCAAGATTGTTTGTACCTAATCGTTTCAGTCTCCTTTGTGTAGGGTAGGTAACACAACTAAAAAGTGAAAAATAAAAACTCTTTAGCAAAAAACAACCGACTTCCAAAAAAAAACACTAAAAAAGTGAAAAATAACTTTAATTCTGGAAGTCGGTGGCAAAAAACGAAACTATACAAAGTTATTTTTCACTTTATTTGGGTTTTTTTTGGAAGTCTGATGTGTTTTTGCAAAAAAGTTTTTATTTTTTTATAATAAATGATGATATACTAGCGTTTGCCTGCGGCTTCGCCCGCATGGATGGCGCAAAATATCGTACGAGAACGTACTACCGATATTTAAAGTACCTTATGTGTTAATCCATCTCATGAGCTTTCTGTGTGACAAATGTCATCCAATGTTTTGCGCGGCGCACGCCAGTAAACCTCCCAGTCAACATCTTCCACAATCAACGTCATATTTCAGAAAATTTACACAAAACCTTAATAAATTATAATACACTTAAACCTTCCCCATGACTCACTCCGTCCGTTGGTGAAAACCGTATGAAAATCCATTCGGTAGTACTGGTCGTACTGACACTGAACTAAAATAACCCTGTTACGGTATTAAAGACAGGTCGTTGTTCTTAAAAAATAAGGTACTTCTTTTGTATTTAGTAAAATAAATAAATCGTGTGTTAGTAAAGAACTACATAGGGTAACATATTTAAAAAAAAACTTAGACATTTTTGCTTAATAAAAGCTACTACTCAACAAACGAATATCTAAGTGAGGACTTATAAAGTCATCTTCAAATTTTATTTGATTTATTTATTATTATTACGTCTCTCAAGTCTCAAGAGATACCTGTTTATTTCATATGAAAGCAATTAGATTATCTCAAAAAAACCTACATCATTGTTTTAATATAGTAGTTTGCTAAGTAATGTTATACACAAATGCTAAATCACTTATTTTGCTGTGCCCGACAGGGTCCATAATGATCTAATTATAAGTTTACCACAAGAATATCTACATGTGGAACGCAATAAAAGTATTGAGTATTGTATCAAGGGTAAAATTGTGTAAATGTATAGGCACCGTGGGATTAATAAGGTACTTTACGCTGAATGCGTCTACAAATTTTTGTTGCTCGATAAAAAACTACAAGACCTTTTTATGACAAAAACGATCCACACATGGGTAAGTGGCAAAAAATACGATGTCGACCGTCTGTTGCTTAAACATACCTGCTTATATACTTGTCTTTGTTTGACCATACGTATCGATCGTCAAAAACAAAACAAGCGACTTCAAAAAAAACACTACAAAGTGAAAAATAACTTTAATTTCGGAAGTCGGTGTCTTTGTATCTGTATTTTGTTTTTTGCCACCGACTTCCGAAATTAAAGTTATTTTTTGAAGTCGGTTGTATTTTTTTGTAAAAAAGTTTTTATTTTTCACTTTTTAGTGAGTCAGTTATTAATACAATAGCCTATTGTCAACTGCTGATCACCTTTTAAAAATATTCCTTTTCCCGATGCAGGGACGTTAACTGTTGAGGAGTTCTCCTGTTCAGAACCAAAACCTCTGGAGCTGATGGTGAACCCACCATCAGCTCCATCTCACCATACGCATTGTGACGAGCATAAATTGCTTAGCAGCCATATTAAAATCGAATCGCAACCCGTGAAATACTTATTGTTGAGAAGTTCCGGTGGCTACCTCTGGTCTTCATCATCAGTTCCACTTCACCAAATGGTGCTTTGCGAGAGCAAATGCACGAGTTACTATAAAAAATATCCAAATCGCTATACGTGTGCTTGAAAATTTGAGGATTTCCCTCGATTTCCATGGGATCCCCTCATCAGATTCTGACTTAGTGACAATAGGACCACCTCGCGAGCATACCCTTTCAAACAAAAAAAGAATTTTCAAAATCGGTCTACAATTGAACGAGAAATAGGTGGACATACCTTAAAAAAAAACATACATACAGTCGAACATATAACCTCCTACTTTTTGGAAGTCGGTTAAAATCGAGCAAATTTATAGGCACCCTTACAACCAACCATACCTACATAAGATCTAACTGTTTGACACTGGTGTACGTAAGGTAGGTACTACACTGTAACAAACATATTAATAAAATAATTATAATTTAATTACTTAACAGACAAAAAAAAATTTAGAACTAAGTAGGTACAATTTAAAGTTACTGTACATAATAAATTATGAATCATACTGTTCGTAAAGCAACATTAGGACAGGAAAAAAAAAAAACGTTAATTTTAGTTACATTTTACCTTAAATGTTCTAATTAGGTTTTTACTGGACAAAGGAGGAAGCTTTACTTCAGATATTAATTATCCTTGAGCTTTGATGTTAAAAAGTCTTGAATTTTCACCTCGACTTTGCTTAGATCACTATTTACTGGAAAAGATGAAAAAATGTCTTTAGTTTTCGAATGTACTTACTCAATGGAAACTCAACTTCAAGTCACAGTTAAGTTTGATGCTATATCGTGCACTTTAAGGCATATTATTAAATATTATAGCGACAGCAACACTTTGAACATCATAGTTTATCTGTTTCATAGCAGGGCAGTCTGTCCTATAATGTAGGCCTACTGTGCCTAAGGTAACGGTTGCTCCAACAGTTTCCAAAATCAAGAACAAGTCAGACGGAAAGTCATGATGTTGGTTCTTCATTGCCAAGTTTCCTCCAATTGTTCCAATCTGAAACCACCAAAGAACATCAGTACCTGTGTAAGTTTATAATATATAGAAGATGAATATAATACTACCTTTGATTATATAATGTCTAGATGGAGCGTCGCCCTACAATCAAAACAAAGAAAACGAGCCAACATTTTCAAGCATGTGTGCGTGCAGGCGGTGTTTTACACTGTGCGTCTTTGTCTCTGTGTGCGTGAATAATGATACCAGCAACTACACTGCTCCCATAAATCACATATAAAAAAAAATGACTAATTAAATAAGATAAGTTTTACCCCCTGGCCACAGCCAAGAGCGGCGCGGATTGCGGCGCGGCGTGAGGCGCGGTAAGCGGTGAGCGGCGAAAACAAATGGTAGACAACCTATGAATTATGCTACAGCTACAGCTAATACGGAATCGTCGCGTTAATATGTCACTCATTTATTTGGAAAACCGGAAGCCGCCCTCGGTCGGGACTACCACGCGTTTGGGTAAAACAAAATGAACGGGGCTACCGCATACTCGCCGCGACAATTGTGTTGTTTAGGATGTGGCCTTCAAATGGTCCAATTTAAATTGAGTTCAGTTGGCAAATGGAATTTGCAGGAGTAAAAGGATTAATGTTGGAACTGCATGAACTTGATGACTCTCATGCCTGTGACGCTCCCGATTGTTATATTGAATAGGTTGGTTAATATTGCCTTTCACTTGCAAGTTTATCGATGTGCCAACAAATCATTTTACCGCTATCCATATTTCATATCTATCGAACCGGAATGCCAAAATAACATGTTGAGAATTCCGAAATAAACCCTTTCAAAAGTATAGTTACTACTGAGACTTATTAGAGTCAGATGGTGGCAAAATCATAAAAGTCCCTACCTGTACATATTCATGACCCATCCTGGCGTGCAGTACCCACACTGAGTTCCATTGAACATAGCCAGTTGATCCTGGATGGGATGGTAGCCACCCTTACGGTTGCCGATACGTTCCACCGTTGTTATGTCCCAGTCGTGACACGACAGAATGTGGACCAGGCACTGGAAAATCAAATGACATCTATGAAGATGTTGGGGGTTCTAAATAAAAAATAAAAAAAAACTATTGCAGGCACTTTTGAAAATGTCATAAAGATAATGTTTGGAACAAAGTTCTTTAACACAGCTTGCGGTAGCAGTTGACTGGTAGAAATCGTCATGTATCGAAATAGCGTTATCTCCCTCCATGCCAGGAAAATCTGGAAAATCAAATTACATCAATGAAGATCTCGAGGATTCCAAATTAAAAAAAAAAAACTATTGCAGGCACTTTTGAAAAAGTCATAAAGATAGTGTTTGGAACAAAGTTCTTTAACGCAGCTTGCGGTAGCAGTTGACTGGTAGAAATCGTCACGTAACGAAATAGCGTTATCTCCCTCCATGCGACTTTCTCTCGCTCTCCGGCTCTTTCTATTACTTTTTTTTTTTTAAGTGATAAGTTTTAACTAGCATTGGCCACGTGTGTTGAATTACGGTCCACTCCTTCTCGCATAGAGGAATCCTGGGTCCTAGTAGTGGGGACCATAGACATATAGAATGGACTGAGCGTTCCGTATTCAGTTCTGCAGTGAATACAGGTCGAAACGTACTAGAGAGACAAAGCGAATCTGCGGCCAGTAGTTGTCTCTTTCTAGAATTCTGATTGGTCCACGTAATTGGCGGCCAGGAGTGTCTCGTTCTGAGCTGCTATTTTGTAAGCCAAAATAGACAGGTATCGGCCTCACAGTCGCTTTGTCTCTTTCTAGAGAGTGGTCACTTTTGTGAAGCTAACGCTCAGTCCATTCTCTATGTCTATGGTGGGGACATAGTGCAAGGTCATTATGTATAATAAGTTTTATTATAAGAACAACGATGGCAGAAAGTCTTTGAAACCTTGGGGTATTTGTTTACATGGAAAATAGACCACTACAGGACAACGACCTTAAGCATAAGCACACAGAAATATTGTTTCTCATTGATTATTCCGTACGTCCCTCTACGGAATGTCCATTTTTTGTGGCTTATGTACGAGTATATTTCAAATAGATTTTATAGTCTGTATTGTATAATATAACTTTAATAACTACACAGAAGGTAATACTGGTTTATTAAGAAATCTTAAATACAATAGGTATACAATCTAACACTTAAATATATACATGTGGACAGGGAGATCGACGCACAACCTGTTACCATGGATTTAGTATATGATTCTGAACTCACAACTTTGGAAATTTTCGAGAGTTATAAAAAAAAAATGCTATTCAGTACAATTTGACCGCGTAGGTATTGCACTTTTCTATGAAACACCAGTTTTTTTTTTTGGTAACCGATGAAAATTTTCTACGCTAGGTGGTCTAGAATCATGTGTTGAATTCATGGTTACAGTTTGCGCGTCGATGTGATGCCACCCTGTATATTATGTAGGAACTACAGTATAAGATGCATGGCTGACATGTCAGGAGATCGCACCCTGACGTGATGTAGCAAAAAATCAAACACTTTATTAACCGCATGAACAGGTAAAATTTATTTGCTGTAGTACTGTATAAAATCACACAAAAAAAGGTAAAAGAAGTAAAAAAAAGTCGAGCCGGTGATTTGATGGGTTAATTCTAACAAAAAATTAGAACTAATATGCTGCGATAAATCTCTGGTTAGATTGCAATCTTACCTAAGATTCGCGACGAAATTAACGCAAGTATCCCAAAATGTTGAAGTTGGATTAGTTTTTTTGGTACATTAAGTATTCAGACAAATAACTTATGCGGAATTAATTAGTAGGCAAAAATTTAAAACTAAGGTATTTTGAATTTAAGGTAGATGTTAAGGCTCCCTTAACAGGTGCGACGCGACAGCACGACACAAAGGCGCCGCTCGTCGCGCGGCACGCGGTGCCTTTGTGTCTGAAAGTAAGTTCCTGACGAAGGTTGCTCTCCTAGGCTGGTCTAACGATGATAGGCATGGCGTAGCATCGGTGTAACCTCCCTGGTTAGCCTCACGGGTGACGTAACAAACCGCTCCCGATGGCGCCTATCAGAGCCGTGCAATGCCGGTGCTGCGTGAGGCGTGGTCGGTAGCCGGTACTTGGAGCCAATATTTGGCCTTTTCTACTGATCTTAAACCTGAGACAAATAACAGGGTTTGGCCGGGGAATAAGGCGGAAATTAAAGAATATCGAACCGATAATAGGAATACATACCATACAATAAAATGGACCGAGTGTGAGAAAAAACTGCACCAGAGATGGACAAACAATGTAAGTAATGCTTTATTGCATCCTTCTCAGTTCACGTAAGAAGATAACCGTTCAAGTGGTTTTTACTCATAAACCATTTTTAGAAGATTTCTACCACATAATAATCAATTTTAAACGTATCTTCTTTAGAAAAATATCAATCGACCTTCGTAGATTCGACCGAACAATCCGTAACCCTGGCAGGCATCCAAACCCGCGCCTACGGTGGCTGGGAATCGGCTATCGACTCCCGACGCCCAGGGTGTTTCCTCGTGAGGGTACTAGGGGCGTGAGGACGCAACAATTGCCTCACCCTCACGCACTCCGCCTCCTCCTTCGCTAGCATTACTACTTCGCAGAAGGAGGTGACTGCTTCCCATTCCCTCTCGCTCCGTACCATAGCCTGGACCAGGGCCGGACGCAAGAGAACGCCACCGCCGATCGCCACCACGAGGGCACGGCGGTGCTCCGCTCAACCCGGGCTGACCTCCACCGTATGCTCCACCATGTCCTCTGGTCGATCCACACAATAGTAACACCCGGGCGTTTCCTCCCGCCTTATCCGAAACAGGAAACTCCCGAAACAGCCATGTCCGGTGAGAACCTGCGTCAGGCGGAAGGTGAGGACGCCATGGCACCTCTCAAGCCACTCCTCAAAGAGGTTGCGACAGTCGCACTCTCCATACCGCCATGAGATCCCGCCGGAGTTCTGTCCGCCGTGCCGCGATTTGTCGCGGTAACGGAGTTACGCCCGGCGTTTTGCCTCCTCGCGCCACTCCCAAATGTGAGCTGACTTTTGCCTCCAGATCCCATGTCGGCAATCCGGCAAAGAGGCTCGCTGCCTCGCAAGAGATTTTGCGATATCCCCGGACCAGCCGGACGGCTACGACCCTCTGGGACGCGTTCAACAGGCGCGGCGGCGGGCTGGTCGGCGTCTCAATGAACGCCCCCACACCGGTGCCCCGTAAAGGGCCATGGACGGCACAACACCCGCGTAGGGCCTCTGGCAGGAGGCATTTGGACCCCCTGGATTGGGCAGGAGCCGCTTCAAGGCAGCCCCGACCCGCTCCAGTCTGGGAGCCAAACGTCGGAAATGCTCAACGAAGTTCCACCGGCTGTCGAGGACGAGTGCCAGATACATCAACTTCGACTCGACGCTGAAGTGAACCTCTCGGACATGTGTAAGACCACCTTGAGTCCCACCGTGATCTGGAAACACTAACACGCATAGAGCAAACGTTTTTCTTCGTTCGAGATGAGATTGGATCTTTTCCCCTACTTAGCTACTGCAGTACTTGGGTACCAACCTAGAACCATTTACCAACCATTTATTTCGTAACAATAACATGACTTACAGTTTTTATTCACAGAGTTCACAGCGAACACATGCTTCTCCTTAGTCACGGGGTGGACCTGTGACACAGACACGACGCAGGCACCGCAGCGCCCCTCGTGGCACATCGCCTTCGTGCCATGCAGCTGGAGGTAGTTACGTAGATAGTCGTTCAGAGTCTGCGGACTGACCTCTGTTCCCGCTGGAAATAAGAATATTTTTCTATAAAATGGGTTCGGATTTGGAATACTTCATAGACTCCGTAATGATTGTACTTGAGAGTTGGGTTGGGGTAAGGTTACCTTTCAGATTGAGCACAAAAAATATATATATAAACCCCCGTTTATATCCTCAAACTGAAAGGTAACCAGAATTCTGTAAAATTTGTACTTTTGAGCCATAGAATACAAGTCGCGCTTAGTTTATGGCTCACCGAATATGTCACAATAATGTATTGTTACTTTTTTATTATGTCTTCAACATGTCGCGGGACGCCTGGGGCCCCGAAACTTTGTCGTACAAGGGGCCAAAACCAACCAACCAATGTAAACGAACTCGCATTGGCCCGTTGGACGGATTTAATTAAATGATTTAAATATAAAAACATTAGTTTTTGTTTAAGTGAAGGTATACTATAGGTACACCTCCAGTACAAGATTACCACCCATTATTAGGTGCATAGTGAAAACTGCTTCAGGTCTCCTGAAAAAAGTATTGGACTAGAAAAAATTATCATTGCCATAACTAACATTTCTCAAATTACCTATGGTTTCAGAGAAAGCTGGAAAAATAAAACACAAACTCAAAGCATTTATTTCAATTAAACCATTTACAGGCACTTTTGAATTATGAAAGAGTCGGTCAGTTAGTCAGAAAGTTGAAGCTGGTTGCCCATTCCAAAACGTAGATCTCTATGGATAAGAACGGGCAAGAAAGCCCAAGGACACTCTTTTTAAACCAAGATATTATAAAATCCTGGGTAAATAATTATTCTTTCTCTAAGTGAGAACAATGTAACAAAAAAATATTATGGAACAATTCAAAATATAAGATTCAAAATAAAAATATGCCGTGGCAGTTAAGAGATGACCAGTCTCAAGTCTCAACCGACGGCGCCCGGTCACGAACATGACTAAAATAATACGCTCCTCCGTAAAAAGAAAAAAAAAACGAGTTTATTATTATTCAATTAAAGTCACGTAAACAAGTTTCACAATCAACCAATTATAACATATCATAACTACAAAAAAAACGACGACAACAGACAGCCCGACATGTTTCCATTTAAAAATTAATAAAAGTAAAAAATAACTCACTCAAATAATGGTGATCAACCATTAGTCGTAAAATTAATTCAATCCGTGATATTGATACTCGTAACATAACATCACGCCTGTATTCCTAGAAGGGTTAGGCTGGGCTGTACCTATGGCACACCCACATTTCGCCAGTTATGTTTAAGTACCATGTAATGAGGGGCGAGCCTATTGCCATCAACCGGGCACAAATCCAGACTCCGGGCTGCTACCGAGAAATTCCAGATGGAAAAATCCAATAACACTTTGCCCGACCCGGGAATCAAACCCAGGACTGCATGCTCAGCAGTAGCGCTTGCGACCACTAGACCAACGAGGCAGCCCAATCCATGATATGCCACTTAAACACAATATTATCATCAGAACACAAATGGGATCATATAAAACAAATGATATAAATAATAATAGCATTGGACATCATCTTATGAAAGGACCAGCTTCAGACTTAAGATATTATCATAGATAAGCCGTGTTTCCGATGGGATTTCTCAGTGGCAAAATTTACTTTTTCCACACAAACTTTCATTTCCTATTTAAGGCACTTGTCCCACCGCCACCGCCGCCAGTGAAGCGGCTGTCGATTATTTTCTCGCTCAAGAAACACAAAAAATTTAGGTCCCGTGTCATCGAAAGTGATACATAATGTAAATATTATTAGTTGATCGCTGTTCACACCACCGGCGAAAACTTTGTCAAGCAAACACTCGTTGTTAGTTGCTAGTTCTACTCGCTAATTGCCGAACGCTGGGACAGGTACCTATGGTATAAATTAGAATAAGATAATTCAAATGCCTTACTACTAGTAGTGTGAAGCTATTGGAATAAAACTGTAAGTGGATTCCCTGTCGGTTTTACCCGGTTGGTTTTACGTCATTCAAATGTGATCATGAATGGCCTTCCTTTGTACCAAGTTTTAAGTTTATGAATCTAGGGGTCACGATTTTGCATACAAGCAATTTCTCCCCCTTTAGGGGTTGAATTTACAAAAATCTTTCATTATTTATGGTACTGTTTTCAAACTGTCATGATTCTAGTCCCAGCAGCTTGGACTATTAAAAAAAAACATTTCTTTCTGGTCCTTGACCCATATTAAATACAAAACAATACACTTTTTTTTATGCTTCATCTGTCAGAGTATTAATTTAAAACTAATATTTAGTAGAATGCATACCATACAGATACTGCACTGTCCTTGATAGCTTAAACCACACACACACACACACACACACACACACACATACATGAACAACGGGAATCCGCTGGATGCTAAAAGTAGAGGACCGGTCGATGTGGCGTCGTTTGCGGGTAGCTCATGTCCAGCTGTGGACGTATTTCGACTGAAATGATGATGATGATAACAGATGGACATTGGTGCCTTGTCCTTTGTCACGAAATTCTCTAAACTAGGCTAAAAATCGTTTATTTTATTTTATTTGTTCTCCTTGCTCCGGCTTAACCTATAGGATACCTACCAATGCATAATCAGCCTATAATGTCCCCACGGCTGGGACACAGGTCTCCTGTCGGTGAGAGGGAGTAGGCCGTAATCCATCACGCGGGCCCAGTGCGGGTTGGTAGATGTCACATGTCTTCTAACTTTTGGTTCTAGGACATACCGGTTTCCACACGATGTGTTCCTTCACCGTTTTGAGAGCAGTGGTGATTAAATTATTTACACAAAGTAAAGCGCCTGCCTGGGTTCGACCCTTTGACTTACAACTCGTAAGTCGCGGTCAATACCACTGGGTCACTACTGCTGACTTACTGATGTAGGTAGCTATGTTTGGCAAATATATATATACAATCTCAAATGCCATTTCAACGTTTCAGATAGGTAGCATCGTTGATACAAAGCATTCTCGTCACACATTCCAACATGCTCTCGATTTTCTCCGTCATCGACTGTTCATTGTATTCGATTTCCTCTTATTTTTAGATAGATTGAAGTTTTCTATTCGATACTTTTTACTCGTTTTTCTGTTCTTTATCGATAGCTTGAAATGGTTTGTGGAACGTTTATGTAGTAGACCTTTCGTTTTACTATTATAATGTACAATTTAATTACAGAAGGAAACATTGTTATTAATTTATTATTATATGATGTCAATTCAATTCAATAAGGATATTAAAAACTTAGGTATAAAATTAACTATGTCTATTACTATATTAATAAATTACAGTTACTTATGGTAAAGTTATATATTATATATAGCATACAAAAAGCACGGCCCTTGTAACTAAGTTACTAACTTAGATAAAACAGAGAGATAATTGAGCTACAGTACCTATACATAATTTATTAGCGTTGATCAACGCTTAGAGGATAACAACGCATATTAAGCACTACACCCACACTTATATGGCTTCTAAGCACACAAAAACAATTGTTTTTCTGAGACTGTTTTGGGATTATGCCAGTTTTCAAGCCCGCTGTTGGATTTCCAACGCTCGGGTCAGCGCCAAAAGATGAAAATCCAACAGCACTTTTATTTATTGATTCATTTAGGTGTCGTGTCGCCTATTGTTAGTGAAAAGGGCATTAGTCCCCTTTGATATTGGAACATAGCTTGCAACACCAATACCAACCAATGCAACTAACGTAAGCTAGAACCTACATCAACCAACCGATGCACCAGTGAATTGAGCTTGGCGAGTTTCCGGAGTATATGTGCGAATCAACTGCCTTGCAAACCCCAATGGGAGACATACAAAGCAAAATTAAATGAACTGGCGAAACTACATAGTCTTCACAGATGGGTACAGATATCTAATAGACAGACAGACATTGATATTTACAATTAAATGAACTGGCGAAACTACAGAGTCTTCACAGATGGGTACAGATATCTAATAGACAGACAGACATTGATATTTAAAATTAAATGATCTGACGAAACTACATAGTCTGTACAGATGGGTATAGATATCTAATAGACAGACAGACATTGATATTTAAAATTAAATGATCTGGCGAAACTACATAGTCTTCAGAGATGGGTATAGATATCTAATAGACAGACAGACATTGATATTTAAAATTAAATGAACTGGCGAAACTACATAGTCTTCACAGATGGGTATAGATATCTAATAGACAGACAGACATTGATATTTAAAATTAAATGATCTGGCGAAACTACATAGTCTTCACAGATGGGTATAGATATCTAATAGACAGACAGACATTGATATTTAAAATTAAATGATCTGGCGAAACTACATAGTCTTCACAGATGGGTATAGATATCTAATAGACAGACAGACATTGATATTTAATATTAAATGAACTGGCGAAACTACAGTCTTCACAGATGGGTACAGATGTCTTCACAGATGGGTATAGATATCTAGTAGACATATAGACATTGATATTTAAAATTAAATGAACTGGCGAAACTACAGAGTCTTCACAGATGGGTACAGATATCTAATAGACAGACAGACATTGATATTTAAAATTAAATGATCTGGCGAAACTACATAGTCTTTACAGATGGGTATAGATATCTAATAGACAGACAGAGATTGATATTTAAAATTAAATGATCTGGCGAAACTACATAGTCTTCAGAGATGGGTATAGATATCTAATAGACAGACAGACATTGATATTTAATATTAAATGAACTGGCGAAACTACAGTCTTCACAGATGGGTACAGATGTCTTCACAGATGGGTATAGATATCTAGTAGACATATAGACATTGATATTTAAAATTAAATGAACTGGCGAAACTACAGAGTCTTCACAGATGGGTACAGATATCTAATAGACAGACAGACATTGATATTTAAAATTAAATGATCTGGCGAAACTACATAGTCTTTACAGATGGGTATAGATATCTAATAGACAGACAGAGATTGATATTTAAAATTAAATGATCTGGCGAAACTACATAGTCTTCAGAGATGGGTATAGATATCTAATAGACAGACAGACATTGATATTTAAAATTAAATGAACTGGCGAAACTACATAGTCTTCACAGATGGGTATAGATATCTAATAGACAGACAGAGATTGATATTTAAAATTAAATGATCTGGCGAAACTACATAGTCTTCACAGATGGGTATAGATATCTAATAGACAGACAGACATTGATATTTAAAATTAAATGATCTGGCGAAACTACATAGTCTTCACAGATGGGTATAGATATCTAATAGACAGACAGACATTGATATTTAATATTAAATGAACTGGCGAAACTACAGTCTTCACAGATGAGTACAGATGTCTTCACAGATGGGTATAGATATCTAGTAGACATATAGACATTGATATTTAAAATTAAATGAACTGGCGAAACTACATAGTCTTCACAGATGGGTATAGATATCTAATAGACAGACAGACATTGATATTTAATATTAAATGAACTGGCGAAACTACAGTCTTCACAGATGGGTACAGATGTCTTCACAGATGGGTATAGATATCTAGTAGACATATAGACATTGATATTTAAAATTAAATGAACTGGCGAAACTACATAGTCTTCACAGATGGGTATAGATATCTAATAGACAGACAGACATTGATATTTAAAATTAAATGAACTGGCGAAACTACATAGTCTTCACAGATGGGTATAGATATCTAATAGACAGATAGACATTGATATTTAAAATTAAGTGAACTGGCTAAACTACATAGTCTTCACAGATGGGTATAGATATCTAATAGACAGACAGGCATTGATATTTTAAAAATAGACCTTGATAATTTAATTAGACTTTGTTTGATATTTGACGGGGATGGGGTTTCAGAAGCAATATGAACACAGTAACCAGCTAAGATGAGAAGTGTGACTTCTCTTCTACAAGCTGCATTGCAAACCAACTTCGAAATTGCCCCCTTATTTCCCCCTAAACTTAAATTAATGAACGTTGTGCATGTGTGCGTTGTTTAAACTAAAATTATAAGCAGTGCAGGACCTGTATGGTATGTAATCTGCGATATTATCTTACGTCTCAAGCCGGTACCCTTTCTTATACACGCAGTAGGCGCCAGCGCGCGTCACGATCAAGTCCAGTGTGACTTATACGCGATTATAAGTTTTATTATCTATTTTCGTTTTATGTTATAGTATTGGTGTTGTGTATGTGATGTTAATATTGTTTTGATGTGACATTAACATGGATAGAATAAATTTCACGATTAACGGGGATCAATATTCTTTGAGTGAGTTTTTTATTATTGTTTTAAATCAATTTGAATATGGAAACAGTCGTGCTGTCTGTTGCTGTCGTTTTTTTTTGTATTGATTTAAATTTGTGTTTACGTTTTACGAATTATTGTGAAACTTCTTAATGCTACAAAAATATAAGATGCTTATCCAAATTGACACTGTATTCCAAGGGACAAGGAATTGGTTGAAGTTTCCGGAGGTCATAAATTCAAATCCGGAAATAATTTGAATATTTTATTACGTAGGTACGACCGTTTAGCCGTGGAAGAGTTCACACTTCAATATTGTGGTCTGTGTGTGTGAGTATTGTGATCTATCCCATAAAATATTTAATGACCAGCCTATTCCCAGGAAAAATAAAAATGGTGAATAGAAACAATCTGATTCAACCGCTATAACTTACCAGCCATTAAAGGTATAAAGTACGACTCGTTCATGGTGTTACAAAATCATAAGATCCTTGACCAAGCGATCCCCTGCATCCGCTAGTAGATTCGTCCGGTACAGTTAGCTTCTAGAAATATACAGGCTGGTCCAAATAGCGACGTCATAAAAAAATGATTTCTCATGCCCAGGGATATTCGAAAATAGCCCATGTATTTTTAGCAACTCTTGATAGTTTTCGAGTTACATAAAATTTTATTTTTTTCTTGAAATTTTATGGGAACCGCTTTCTAAAAATTGGTTTATTCTTTCAAACATAAAATTCTATAACAATGAAAATTGCAAAAAAATATGTGAATAAGCCGTGTGAAAATAACGATAGATTTTTTTAAAGCGGTTCCCACATATTTTACAAGTTTTTTTTTTTTATAACTCGGTAACTATCAAGAATTGCGGAACATACACGGGGTATTTTTGGAAACCCCAGGGCATAAGGAATCCATTTTTATGACGTCACTATTTGGACCAACCTGTAGAGTTGAATGTAGGTACGTACTACGTAAAAGGTTGATTGATACTCTAATTTTTGAAGACTCATTTCGGATTCAGCAAACCGTAGTATTTTTTAATTGTTTAGTTTAGTGTGTTATGTAAATTCATTTAGTTACGTGTAATTTACTATTTTACTATTTATTACACACATGCGATAATAATTATCGTTATCGTTATCGTTCGATCTGTTTACATAATTATGTTGATTATCTACTATTTTCCTTTACTATTAAAATATTCATTGCAGCAATAAACATATCTAAACAAAATCATTAAATAATTTTAGAATAGAAATAGGATTGGTCATATCATGAAACTGACTGAAAAAACAAACTTTAAGTAGGTACCTAGTACACAGTCAAAGGGAATTGTATCTATGATTCTAATGATTATTTATTATTCTTTAAATACATATTTGTTACGATCGTGAATTATATTTTGATCAACATGCAACTAGAGACCAATCTGCAAGCTGTAAAAAACGTAAAAAAAATAGCCAAGCGCGTGTGGACCACACTCATTGAAGGGTTGCGTAGTTGGGTGGTGTTGGGTGGGAGTTTGTTTTAAGGATAAACTCATGTTTATCCTTAAAACAAACTTAACAATTGTCCATGTAGTTGAAACATGTTCTCCTATACATCGAAATACGTGACGGTCAATTCTCCAACAGTAAAATAATGTAAGTGTGTAATCACAAAATAAAATTTTGTATGTTATAATTATAAAACTACAAATTAACAATTTTCCGACTTTGTAAATGATAAATGATTTTATTTCTGTAAATAGGTTTGTACAAACACTTTTACACGTCAATCATATTTTAAAAACTAGATGAGGTCGGCGTTTCCTATCTAACTACTCTGAGAATAAAGGCCGAAACAAACTCAGAGGTCACAGTCTCTTTTAAAGTCCAGACATAATCTTGGTCAGATCATGTGAACACCATGTAGATTTGTGTCTGATATGGTCTTTTGAGGAAAAACCACACAGATTGAGTGGATCTGTCCACTCAGTGCACGCATTCGTCAGTAATCGTGAAGCTCAACTCAGAACTTAAGGAGCTCAACGATTCGACGAACAATACCAAAGAACGGACATTTGGGTAGGCCACAAAAATTACTCTGAGAGGGGAAAAAAAAAGCAAAAATGACCCACATAGTCTCACATCCACAATATTAAAATGATTATCATGTATTTAATCTAGCCTGCATGCTACTCACATTCACAGACAGATTTCTCTTTAAATGTCATCAAAAATATCATAATATGATATTTTTGATGACATTTAAAGAGAAATCTAAATCATCAAAAATCATCATCAAAAATCATCAAATTATGTTGTCATGTAAATCCATAAAAATGACATTATTAATTCTAAAACACATAATCATAGTAGGTACAAAATGGATTGTTGCTTGGGGGTACATTGAAGTAGCTTAATTAATCCCAAGCCTTTTTGTCATCCAAGTAGTCTTTAACTTTATAGAAACCTTTTTGACAGAGACCTTCTTTCCTTCACGTGTGCTATGAGACCTTGCTTCTTGCCTTTCATAATTCTAGGTCAACGGGAAGTAGGTACCCTAAAGGTTTTGATTTATTTGCTCAATCAGCAATTCTCAAAATATCTTGAGCAATTCAAGTAGGTATCAAAATATCTCGCATAACTGGCCATATCTTTTTATTGCGTTGACTTCGAAGCTTGATTTTTTTAGAGCTCCAAGAGACCGTACACGTACGTATTTATTATTAATTTCAACTTGATACCTCCACGCATTCCAGAGAAAAAGGCTCATGACAAACTGACAGACAGACAGACAACGAAATGATCATTTATGGGTTCAGGTTTTTCCTTTTGAGCTATGGAACCCAAAATATGTATTCGGCTGGGCTACCCCGGCGCTTTCGCCATAAGTAGAAGCATAATCAGCTTAGAATGTTCCCACTGCTAGACGCATGCCCCTCTCTGTGCGTATTGGTAGATGTCACAATCTGCCTACGATTTTTTGGTTCTAGGACATGCCGGTTTCCTCACAATGTTTTCCTTCACCGTTTTGAGAGCAATGGTGATGAAATAAAATTTACACAAAGTAAAGCTCGAAGTCGAAGTCTGGTTTCGAATCTACGACCTACGGCTACAACTCGTAAGTCGCGGCTTTTACCAGTGGGCCACTACTGCTCTAAGTACGCCACTGCTCTGTAAATAGTAGAGCTATGTATTTAAAACATAGCCCTTCTGTAACAATTTTAATATAATTTAATATTTGAATTGTTTTTGTCATTTTATTACGGACGCTTTTAACGTTCTGCATAGTTCACACATGTATAATTTCAACATGAACGATGTAACCAATATTTTGTAACCATATTTTGATTTAAAAGAGTGTCCATGCAGTTTCTTGCCCGTTCTTCTCCATAGGTACCTACTACGCTTTGGAATGGGTAACTAGCTTCATCTTTCTGACTGACCGACCCCTTGACAATTCAAAAGTGCCTGTAATTGGTTTGTTTGAAATGAATGCTTTGAGTTTGAGTTTGAGTTAGATGCAGCGTTGCTATGTTTTTCGGGGTAATTGCGTAACACACTAACATTTGGGATGGATTTTACTATGATAGTTCAACAACATTCATCGCGTTAATTACGTTGTTGAAGCAATAAAACTCAAGCATTTATTTCAATTAAACCATTTACAGGCACTTTTGAATTGTCAAAGAGTTGGTCAGTTAGTCAGAAAGTTGAAGCTAGTTGCCTATTCCAAAACATAGATCTCTATAGAGAAGAACGGACAAGAAACTCCAAGGACATTCATTTAAATCAAGATTTTACAAAATCCTGGGTACATTATTCTTGTTGTAAATAATAAATGTAAATAATAATTAAGAAACAATTCATAATATAAGATTATAAATAAAAATAAGCTGTGGCAGTTAAGAGATAACCAGTCTCAACCGAGGACGGCGCTCGTTCACGAACATGACGCGTGGATCGGCACCAACCAGCTCAACCATTTTATTTTATTTTATTTTTATTTTATTTGATACCAACGATTTATTCACTAGAACATTAATATAATAAAAAATAACATATTATATATTCATTGAGTTATGGTGAATTAGTCACTTATAGGCGTACTTACAATTTTTTTAGGGAACCGAATGATCCAACACACGCGCCACCATCAGTGAGAAATTTGGCTTCAGATTGTGATAAATAGTGTGTTATGCAATTAGGATGCCGGTTAGAAGGGTATGTGGATGCCGTTGTTATTAAAGGCACATTTCAGTATCTTAGTTTCGTTAGGTTTTCTCAGTTTCTTATAGTCTCAGGGGTAGCAACATAATCTACGATGCCTCTGGTGTTGCTGATGTCCTTCAGCGGCGATGACTTTACCGTTAAATAAATCATAGGACTTTTTGCAATGTTTCCATCCATGTTTTTAGAATTATAGTAGTATACAAAATGATACCACGTGTACTACATGGTATACTTAGACAATATACAAAATTTTAATGAAATCCATTCAAAAAAAAAATAGCTTGTCTTTATATTGTTTTACACGTAGCTCGACAAAATGTATGGGGCTTACGTATGGTTACATATGTATGGTATGCCACTTTGTATTAGCAGTGGTATAATAATAGTAGTTTTAGTAGTGTATTTGTATAATTATCTCATTTATGTTAAGTCCTTCACAATTCAAAAGTGCCTGTAATTGGTTTATCCTACTATCCTACTAAAATATTATAATTGAGAAACTTTGTGAGAATGGATGGATGGATGTTTGTTACTCTTTCACGCAAAAACTACTGAACGGATTTGGATGGAATTTGGAACACATATAGTTTATAACCTGGATTAACACGTAGGATACTTTTTACCTCGGTAGTACGTACCCGTGGGATAATTTCCGTCATTGACGCGGGCTAAAGGTAGTTTGAAATAGGTGCTTTGAGTTTGAGTTTGTAGACTGTTTGCGTTCTAAGAGAATAAACAGTGGTGGCCTAGTGGTGACGACCGCCACTTACGAGTTGTAGGTCGTAGGTTCGAACCCAGACAGGCGCTTTACTTTGTGTAAATTATTTCATCACCACTGCTCTCAAAACGGTGAAGGAAAACATCGTGAGGAAACCGGCATGTCCTAGAACCAAAAAATCGAAGACATGCGACATCTACCAACCCTCGCTAGGCCCGCGTGGTGGATTACGGCCCGCTCCCTCTCACCGAGAGGAGGCCTGTGTCCCAGCAGTGGGAATATTATAGGTTGATTATACTATGAGAATAAATCCTTTAAACGGATTTTAAGTAGGTTTATATGTATGGCTATGAGAATAACTAGGTACATTAGGCGAGCAATTGTTTTTTTAATTATCTGCTTCGTGTGAGTTAGGTCGTAAACTGACCATCTACGTAAGTGCTTGTGAGAATTTATTCAATAAAAACAAATATTTTATCGTTCTTTACAGAAAGTAGTGATGACAACAAGTCAATAAATTAAACTGCGTATATCTAACTAGCTGCTACGCGCGACTTCGTCTGCGATCCGGGGTGAAAAGTCTACAAAAAATGCCTATGTTCTTATCCAAGTCATGGCCTATCTGTGTGCCAAATTTCATCCACATCCGATCACCCGTTTTGGCGTGAAAGCGTAACAAACAAACAAAAAAACTTACTTTCGCATATAAAATATTAGTTAGGATGATGTTCCCAATGTGGATGTGCATACAAAAATTCAATCAAATATCTACGAATATATCCAATAATTTAGTTACTATAGCGAGTCAATGATTCGCTAAATTCATTGTCCGACCATGACTAGTATTTAGATTTTTTGAAGAAATCACTTAAGAGCCTGACAACAGCTAAAGCGCGGTCACTATCGGACTGCATAGAAAAGAAAGAGAAGTGAGATGACATAACGCTGGTAATTTATTGCAAAATATGAAGCAATTATCTATTTACTAATAATCTATTGATTTGACTAAAAAATTAAAACACAATTACGATAGTATGTTGCTTGTTGAATAAGCTGACAAAATATCAGATTGATTGCATGTATATTAGTATGGTTTTAAATCGATAAAATAATTTTTTAGAGGTATCTTCGTGATTTTTTTCTATCGTATCAAACAAGTTGTATTTTGTTTTCAATACAATATCTAACTAGCATATATCCTGCAGAAAAACATATATTTTTCTGATTTTGTTTACTGCAATGGATCATATACTTTTAGCCATTATAAAACTTGCGTTTAGGTCCTGCAGGCCCCTTAATTAATGTTGGTGTTAGGATTTATTTGATAGTTTCAAAATACTAGATAAAATAAGATAAGTCTTTATTTGCTTTAAACAAGGTATAAAGTTGTTACAATCTGGTTCGATATAATGCCCACAACAATACAGAATATTGTATCAATTGCATGCAATATAATTAATATAGGGTTAAAGGTGAACAGCTATACAATGTAGCAGATTAATTGGTAATACAATAATAGTCATTGAGATAATATATGACAAACATTGTCAATATTATCTGTACATACATATTTTATATTTTCAAGTTAAATAAATTATTAGTCAGTCATATAAATCACCACCATGCAGTATTGCCAGTGTTTTCATTTATTGTCGTATTTTTGTCTCCACATTGTATAAAAATAATCTACTTATCGCCTATACTTTAATTATTTATAAAATATTTTAATCTCATACACTGCAAAGATTATTTTTTAATAAATTGATTTCGCTATGGTGCCATAATTGAAAATACTTAATTAGAAATGGGCTGAAATGTGAGTCTATCTACACTACCTTCTATTTCGAACAAATTTAAGGCTCCAAGGCAGGCAAACAGGTGCGACGCGACTCTAGTAGAACAATTATGGCCCTATCAGAATACCAGCGCTGCGGTACTTATTTTTTAAATATGGCAGCATTATGCTGAGATAGGAGCCTTTTTGGCCTCGCACAGGTTTTTTAATTGTTTATTGTTGTTTTTATTGTTCATTTTGTTAGTTTTAAATGTTCCTTTTTTATTTATTTTTACTCTTTGTATTTTCTGTGCATGTCCCAAATAAAATATTATTCTTTCTTTCTTTCCTTCTTTCAAACTATGAAAAATTCATGGAAATTGTTCTACAAGCGTCGCGTCGCGCCTAGCCTTTATAGTAACGAGACTTTATTTTAGCTTAGCTTAGCTTTAAGTTAGAAAAGCTTCAATACTCAATGAATCTGCCTGCCTTTTCCAAATAGGTATGTTAGGGTCGGCTTCCAATCCAACCGAATGCAGCTGAATACCAGTATTTTACATGGAGCGACTGCCTATCTAACCTCCACAAAACAATGACTGGGTAGCACGATACCCCGTGTTATTACTGGGTAGCACGATACCCCGTGCTATTACTGGGTAACACGATACCCCGTGGTTTAACTGGTTGTCAGACATTTTTTGGGCTACTGACTACCCGTAAAGACTGTCAAAAATCTACGAATGACAGCTTCAATATTATTGTAACAGAACAGTAACATTCCTACGCAAGTAGTTAGTCGATCGGTTTTATTGTCCAGCCAATAAATATTATTATAATTATGACACACCCAATAAAATGGTGCTAAAGTATTTAAACCTAGTGCCTTGTCCAGTATCTTGCACAACGAGAGCAACTTTCATTTGTTATTAAGTTTTTTCGGCTAGTTACATAATTTAATGTCGACCAGATTTTTTACAGAAATGGAAGTTATTGTAATATCTTACTTTGTGAAGGGACAGTAGCTTTCGATGAATGAGAGCAGAGCAGAGCAATGATTATTAATTGCCGCAGAATATTATGCAAGTGTTCTAGAATATGTACCTTAAGGGGGAAGCGCCAGGTTGCCCGCGAAATTCAATTTTTTTGCAGCAATGTGCAGGTCAGTGTCAGGTTGTATGTTGAACAAAATATGATTCGCGACCGTAACAAGTATGTTTACAGCATTATAATCATTAAAACCATCAATACAACCCTCTAAGTTCATGTAATCCTATTGAATAAATCAATAGGATTATATGAACTAAGAGGAGGGGAGGGAGGCGAACCTGGTGCTTCCCCCCTTATATAAAAATAGGAAAGACTGCCTAGTCTAGTGGTCCTCAGCACGACTGCTGAGCTGGTTCTAGATTCGATCCCCAGACTCAAAGTCAAAGCATTTATTTCAAATAAACCAATAACGGGTACTTTTTAACTGACAAGGGGTCGGTCAGTCAGAAAGATGAAGTTATTTGCCCATTCCAAAGCGTAGTAGGTATCTTTCGAAAATAACGGGCAAGAAACTCCATGAAAGAAAGAAAGAAAGAAAAAATAAAAATATTTATTGAGACACCATGGACACTCTTTTAAATCAAAATATGGATAAAAAATATTGGTTACATCATTCATGTTGAAATTATGCATCTGAGAACGATGCAGAAAGTAAAAGCGTCCGTAATAAAAAGATAAAAACAATTCAAATATTTAATTAAATTAAAATAAGCCGTGGCAGCTAGAGATGACCACTCCCTACTGACAGCGCCTGTTGACGAACATGAGGCATGGATTAGCACCATTCAGCTCAACCATTTTGAAGGGAACTTAATGATCCAACACACGCGCCACCACCAGCGAGACATTTGAGTGAGCATGACTAGGTTGGTCAAAGCGCAGTTATTGGGGTTTTTCCTTTAGGAATTTCTATTTTGGGTTAGTGACCGGTTTATAGCTACAGACTAGCCACTTCCATCACGTGGGATTTAAGGCGCGGTAAGAAGCACATTTTACAATTTATAGCGGATCGCGGTATTCGCGGCCCGCGCAAGTAAATATAGTTCAAAACAGCGATGCAGTTGACCAAAATAAAAGTAATTTTGCAGTTTTAATTAAATTAAAAAATAAATGCACGGCATTAGAGTAGGAGTAATTTTTAGATATTTTAGTTGATTGAATTCCCTTTATTATCATTTCATTAAATATGATAGTTAACGCTCAAAATTTTGAGAATTATACGACGAAAAAACTTTTTGAGCGTTTTTACGATTTTTTTATCATGATACTATTAATTTTTTTATGAAATATTTTTGAATAAGTCTTTTCTTTGAACATTTGACAATACACACAATTTTTTTCTGGCTTTTATGATGTACTAATACGCCTTACTGTGTGACAAAAAACTGAGAGTTTTACGGTGTCCTACGTTCGGGCAGCGCCTTACTGAACTGGCTACTTTCTTAAGTAGGTAGCGACACCTGTACCTAAAAGAATAAAAAAGATACCCTTTAGGGAATACTAAACATAGTTATATGTTATGTTAATTCATAGGGGATTTTGGGATCTCTTCCTGGCTGATCACACACGGTTGGTAGATCTACTATCCACCAGCCCCTAATGTATACAAGCTTAGTTTTTGTTTATTGGTTTGAAGAATCAGCTGTTCCATACATTTTGTCGATGTAGGTATGTGAACACAATGTATGAAACAGCAGTTTTTTTTTCGCAACGACGTTTTAGTTCCCAAAGTTAAAAAGTTGTTCATGAGTTCCTTTTCAGGTTTAGGGTGAGCAAAGCAAAAACTAATATTAGTTTATTTATAATTTGTTTATTAAAACTATGCAAGTAAAAAAATCACTGTACACACGGCTACATATCACGCTATACATTTCCAGTATAAGCTGATCACTCATTGTACGGAAATCCTATACAATGCGAGATCAGCTTTGCCTCGTTGGTCTAGTGGTCCCAAGTCCTACTGCTGAGCATGCGGTCTCGGGTTCGATTGCCGGGTCGGGAAAAGTGTTATTGGGTTTTTCCATCTGGAATTTCTCAGTAGCAGCCCGGAGTCTGGATTTGTGCCCGGTTGATGGCAATAGGCTCGCCCCCTATTACATTGCGAAATGTGGGTGTACTATAGGTACACCTCTGTCTAACCCTTTGGGGAATACAGGCGTGATGTTATGTTATGTTATGTTTATCAGCTTATACTGGAAAATATAGCTTGATACGTAGCCATGTGTACAAAGGCGGATTTACTGCCTGAATCATTTTCTACCAGTCTACCTTAGGGTAATGCAGATACAAAACATGGCAGGAATATTGTATTATATATTATTCTTATTTCCAGCGGGAACCGAGGTCAGTCCGCAGACTTCCCTGAACGACTACCTGCGCAACTACCTCCAGCTGCATGGCACGAAGGCGATGTGTCACGAGGGGGGCTGCGGCGCCTGCGTCGTGTCTGTGTCACAGGTCCACCCCGTGACTAAGGAGAAGCATGTGTTCGCTGTTAATTCTGTAAGTAACATCATATCAATAATTTAAAAAAGTAAATTAACGAAGAAGACAATTTTATTATAGGTATTTAGTAATTTGTGTTATAATTGTGGTGCTTGAGACCCCAAAAAGAAATACTAGCTTAGTGCGCTTCAGTGTTTTCAGACCATGTTAACTTTTTACCAAGTTTCTGGGTCGTGGATTTTGTATCATCTTGGCGGTGGTTGCAACTTGGACAGCGTGTGTGAGTATAATTCCCAGACCAATCAAAGCAAGTGTTATTGGTTTGGTTTGGTCAGTCAGAACATGGTACTTCAGCGGAATCTACAACGCCACATGCGAGGTGCGCGTCACACTGACGTCACGCAAAATCCTGCATCGCGCAAGCAGAGTTTTACCGCGCAACTAGCATATATACAACATCCCGACATCAAACGTCGGGCAGTTGCCCACCAGACCCAACACCCGTCTGGTCGGAGGATCCTCTCTTTTCTATGGAGGATGAGTGAACTTTACACCCTGTTCCTGATACCTCTATAGTACCATTACTTAAAGGCCGTGACTGCGAGAGAATAATACTATAACATCTGCCAAAGCTTAGTTAGTCATACCTATAATAGACCTTGGATGAAGTTTTGTACGGGATAGCTGATAAGTTTTCTCGATTACGATGTTGATACCATGGAGAACATTGTTCAGTTTGATGGTCCGTACCACACCCTTAAATTTGGCCACAACTTTCTGATACATCCTGTATACTTAAATGCATCTTGTTTAGTAGTGTCATCTTATAATTCGTTAAGTGTCTAGTCTGAGTTCTCGACAGATTTGACTACAAGTTTCTGATACATCCTGTATACTTAAATGCACCTTGTTTAGTAGTGTCATCTTATAACTCTTTAAGTGTCTAGTCTGAGTTCTCGATAAATTTGGCCACAACTTTCTGATACACCCTGTATACTTAAATGCACCTTGTTTAGTAGTGTCATCTTATAACTCGTTAAGTGTCTAGTCTAAGTTCTCGATAAATTGGGCCACAACTTTCTGATAAACCCTGTATACTTAAATGCACCTTGTTTCGTAGTGTCATCTTATAACTCCTTAAGTGTCTAGTTTGAGTTCTCGATAAATTTGGCCACAACTTTCTGATACACCCTGTATACTTAAATGCACCTTGTTTCGTAGTGTCATCTTATAACTCGTTAAGTGTCTAGTTTGAGTTCTCGATAAATTTGGCCACAACTTTCTGATACATCCTGTATACTTAAATGCATCTTGTTTAGTAGTGTCATCTTATAACTCGTTAAGTGTCTAGTCTGAGTTCTCGATAAATTTGGCCACAACTTTCTGATACACCCTGTATACTTAAATGCACCTTGTTTCGTAGTGTCATCTTATAACTCGTTAAGTGTCTAGTCTGAGTTCTCGATAAATTTGGCCACAACTTTCTGATACATCCTGTATACTTAAATGCATCTTGTTTAGTAGTGTCATCTTATAACTCGGTGTCTAGTCTAAGCTCTCGATAAATAGAGAGAACCGGCTCTAGAGAAGGTATAAGTGTTGCCCACTCGTAACTTGAATTAAAAAAAAATATGTCAGGATATTTTATTTTCTTAGGTAGGTATGGTTTCATCCGTCAGTGTCGCTAACTGAGGTGATTCACCCACACAAGTTCATGGCCACGCATTGTTTGTTGATTCATGTTGAATTTACTACTTTATAGTGTTTATTTATTGCTATACGTGATTTTATGTAAAGATTTATTCCTCGAAAAAACTTTGGCTTAACTCAGGATAAGAGAAATGGCAAATTATGTCGTCTTCATCATCTTTGCCAAATTAATTCCTCTGCTGGGGTTGGCCCGATTCTCTTGTACACCGAACTAAACTATCACTAAAATTCCTTACGAGAATTTTAAAGCTTAAAATTGACGAAATTAAAATTTCATTTGACAATCGCGACTCTACGTGGTACTTGTTTGCCCTACCCCGTGATTTTTTTTTTAGAGCCGGAGGCGCACAGGTGTGACAGCCTCTATGTGTTTTATATGGAATTTTTCACTTTTTTATGGAAAATATGAAAAATGATTATCTACATGTAGAGTTTTAGAGGTTTAAGGGACTTTTAAAGGGGATCGAAATTCATTATTTTTGCGATAGGACACCATTTTCGAGATAAAAATAAAATTTAAAAAAGATACAGTACTGTTTGTTGCACCTGAAATCGAGGTGTTGTTGTGAATTTTAGTTCATGACAACAAATTTTATTCCACACCTTTTTAATCGCGATTAAAAACAGACAGATTTAGATAGACAACCAAAATTAAACACCTCAAATTCAGAATAGCTAAATTGCCATTTTCACTAAATTACTAACTCACAGTGCTGTCAAACTAAAATATAGATAAGTTGTGTCACTTTAGTCTATTTCAGGATGGGAAATCGTCGTTTGACAGCAATTAACTAAATTTTAGTGATTTTTAGTCTAGTTTAGAGAATTTTGTGACAAGAGAATCGGCAGCATTGTCAAACTTTTAACGTTTTGAATACGAAGCTTTAGGCTACTTTTTATTAGTCTATGTATTTTGTCCTGTTTGTGCAGAAAAACAATTTTTCTTCCCTTTGCCAAAACCAATTTTTTCTCGAATTGTAGGTAATTCCTGCAGGATTCCAACAGCATATCCCCTTCAAGGCTTTCATTATAGCCCAAAGCTCCATGACATCCTAGCACAGAACAGATAAAAGAGGTCGTTTTTAAAACCTCTTTTATCTGTTCTGTGCATTCTAGGTAGGTACGTGATCTCACTCAAGTTGTTCTAGTGCCTGCCTAAATACCCAATGAATCTAATGAATTAGGTACCGTCAAACGGGGTGAATAGGAATGCAGGGCTGAATCGGACGGCAGTGGCGATCTCTCGCGTCCGGCCCTGGTCCAGGCCATGGTATGGAGCGAGAGAGTATAGGATGCCGTCACCTCCTTCTGCGAAGCAGTAATGCTCGCGAAGGAGGAGGCGGAGCGCGTGAGGGAGAGGCAATCGTTGCGCCCTCACGCCCCTAGTCGCCGCAGGAGGAGACACCCTGGGCGTCGGGAGTCGATAGCCGATTCCCTGCCACCGTAGGCGCGGGCTTGCGGACGGCGAGCAATGGGTAGCTCGCCGTCCGGTATGGACCATGCCCGGGTCGATGGCGCGTGGTGTTCCACGCGCGCCTCAAAGAGATGTCAGCACACATTGACGGGGTCCGCTAGGGCCGGTGCCTGCCAGGGTCGCGGGTTTGTCCAAAAGGGTTACCGTTGCCCTGCCACACAGGCAACTGAAGGAACACGGGTGGGTTTTAGTCAGTAAAAGTCTGACACGCCCTCCTGCTCTGCCCAGAGCGGGAGAAGTTACTTGAAGAATTCCCACCCAAAAAAAATGGGGTTAATCGGAACGAAACTTTAAAAGGGATGTTAAGGCGCTTCCCTGACCAAACGACCTTGAGCGTTCGGTCCTTCCCTGTCCCGTCGGGGAGTCTCGCTCTGTCTCGCTCCCTCCGCATGCTCATTTATCATAAAATTCACAAAAATAATGAAATTATTTGAATTAAAAAAGACAAATAAAGTTTTAAAATAAAATAAAACGTGCATTATTTAGATTTTTAAATTATCTATCCATTAGTGTAATCCTCAAATGAATAGAACGTCACCTTTAGCAAAAGATGCATGCAATCAATAATTTTAGTCACTTTTTTACAAGGAGATTTTAGATGTATTTATAACACATAAAAACAATTAAGAACGTGCAATGTGATGATAGGATATCGAACATTAATAATGTGCTTTTAGATGTAGTTTATTGTGAATGAGTTAATAGCCTCTGAATAACGCACTGTGACAAGGTTTTGGTCGGGGTACCGCCTTAATATTGAAATGAAATAGTTTGTTTGCCAACCCGGGCACTTAGTCGTTAATTATAATACAGTAAACACATTAGAGTCCATTTTGGCAACAAACTAAATCTTAAAATCCCTTTTAAAGTTTCGTTCCGATTCACCCCTGCATTCCTATTCACCCCGTTTGACGGTATGCCTACCTATAGCACCTAATAACCTAATGTTTCTACTCACTCGTAAATAAGTATACAACATGAACAAACAATGGTCGTGATTGGAATGTTTTCCAAACATTCTAAGTTTGAATGAGTGGCATGAAAACTACCTATAGTGACATTCTAGGGTTTGTTTTGTTTTTTGTGCTTTGTAAGATACGATCAAGGAGCGAAAAGGTTAAGCAATTTTCAAATCCACCATTCGCACATGCCACCTTTCCGAACTGCCATTTTAATGTACCATGTTGGCAATACTTAGTCAAAAGAATAGTGCAAGTTAAAATTTACAAGCGTTTTGCTCTCTATTGCTGAATCTTTTACAAGTTAGCAAATATTGTCGACTAGCTGCGCCCCGCGGTTTCACCCGCAGAAGTCTCGATCCCGTGGGAATATCGGGAAAAAAATATCCTATGTCCTAATCCAGGGCATGGTCTATCTGAACCCATGTGCCAAATTTAATCTAAATTCGTTCAGCCGTTTCAGTGTGAAAGCGTAACAAACAAACACAAAAAAATACTTTCCTCTTTATAATATTAGTTTAGATAGTTATTCTCATTACTCGAAGGACATAAAGAGATAATAGTGTTAATTAAATGATCATTTATTTCTGGAAATTATTCCCATATTAAGTACTACAAATTACATAGAAATTTAAGTACATAATGATTCATTATACATTACAACAACACACATTAAAACCATTGCATTGAAAACAAATTTAAGTTACAGTACAATTATAGTTATTAGGTTAAATTTCATACGATTACATTTAAACATATTGAAAACTATAATCACTTAATAAGTGGTGACGAACTGGGATGTAGGTGCATCCACCTCACCAACACCACCGAGTCCCACCGCTCGGACAATACCCTCAAGATACTGGTAGTGCTGCGTCACCCAGAAGCGGCTTAGTAGCGAAGCAATCGCTTCCTAATAATAGCGTAAAAGTCATTGGTTTGCGCCTGCGCGAACATTGTAGAAACCGTGCCCTTTACAACTTTTTATCTGTTCTAAACTTTTTTTAGGTCTTCTGACCATCATCGTAGACAGTTTTTTAGCTCCAGTCATTAGGGAAAACCAGGGGAAATCAGGTTTTATTGCAAGCTATCACATTCATGATGAACTTGTCCTTTAAAACCCGATTTGCTTTTAGGAGCCCATTATAACGTGTTCGTTTTCTTCTTATTACAATATGAGGAAATATATTACAAAAATGTATTGCCATTCTCGAACAAAAATTACGTTTTAATTGATCATAATAATATAATATAAATATCGGCTTGTATTTCCCAGGTTAAGTAGAGGTGTACAGGTATTTTTCCCATAAGGCCAGGAATTCGCCAGTTATGTGATAAACTGATAACTCATATGTAATAGGAAACTGTAATTGGGCGAGCATAGTAACTACGCTATCAGCAGTCATAATACTCTCGTCTTTTTGACGTAATGTTCGATGACCTTGTGAAGGACGCAGGAATCCACTTGATGCGGAAAGCACAGAACCGGTCGAAGTGGTGTTGCTTGGGGTAAGCCTATGTCCAGTAGTGGACGTCTTTCGGCTGAAATATTGATGATGATGTAATTAGGTACGTATTTATTACTAAAGCTAAGTAAATGGCCTCTAGAGCCGAAAATGATCACAGCATAATCAGCCTTCTTCCCACTACTGGGACACAGGCCTCCTCTCTGTGAGAGGTAGTAGGCCGTAATCCACCACGCGGGCCCAGTGCGGGTTAGTAGATGTCACAGTCATGTCTTTGAATTTTTTTTCTGGCACACTGGCAACTGAAGGAACACGGGTGGGTTTTCCCAAGAAAAGAGGGCATGCCGGTTTACTCACGATATTTTCCTTCACCGTTTTGAGAGCAGAGGTGATGCAATAACAAAGTAAAGCGTTTGTCTGGGTTCGAACCTACGACCTCTCGTAAGTCGCGGCTGTTACCACTGAGCCACCACTGCTCTCGAAAATGATCAAGAAGCTGTAAATACCCTGAGACACGTGTATGATCATGAGTACAATCTTATTATTATGAAGAAATATGTAAATGGGAACAAAAAAATCACATAATTAACCTTTTTTTTCACAAGTTTCTTAAAGGTAGGTTAACATTCGTTTGTCACGTATCTTAAGCCAAGATACCTACGCGACAAACATTTTACCTGATCCATACTATATACATATTATAATAAATTAAAATTAATAATATTATAAATTCGAAAGTAACTGTCTGTAAGTATGTTACCTTTTCATGCCTAAACCACTGCGTTCGGTGGTTTATGGTATTTCGATAAAATTTGGCAAGGAGATAGATGGCATCCTGGGGAAGGACATAGGCTTTTTGTCCCGGTAGGACGTTCCCGTGGGATAATTTCCGACATCCACACGGGCGAAGCCGCTGGCAGAAGCTAGTTTTCGTATATATTAGGTCAGTAATCCTGTTAATTTCCGTGTGGCGCAAGTCTGTAAGGTTGTTTGGTTGTACACAAGTAGATTGGTACCTACCTAGGTTAACAGTACGATTCAAACTTAATGGCGGCTGTGAAGTGCACTATTCACTGCGCAGTAGCTCACCCCTCACCCCCGCTGACCGTGATTTTTTTACTGCGCAGAAACTCGCCTCATGTTCCAAGCCGCCATAAAGTTTGAATCTTACTATACTTATCTACAGTATCAATAGGTATGTAGGTAATTTTGAATCAATAGTTTAACATAGCATTTGAAGTTACTAGTGCCTTGAAAAGAAGTAAGGAAGGCTATCTGTGAATACTTTTAACTAAAGGATAACAGACTGGATGCGGAAGGCGGAGGCCAGGGTGTTGTGGCGCAGCCTGGGAAAGGCCTATGTCCAGCAGTGGACTGCGATAAGCTGAGTTGATTAATTGATTGAAAGGATAAAAGGTTTTAGTTGCAACCAGTAATTATTGATACTCCTTATGGAACAGGCTTATTAGCTTTTCAAAGTCAATGTCAAATAGTCAAGATTTACAAGAAAATATAATTGATTCTAGGCGTTTAAATTGAAATTTGAATAATTGAATTTAACTCTGGATTTTTAAACACTTCAGTACAACAAAAGTAGTCTTATTTTAAATGCAAAATAATGAGTTTTAAAAATGGGCAATCTGTAAAGTGACGTAAGTAATAATAACATTTAACTAAAATAAACCTAAACTGATATAAACAACAGACTAAAATATGGAATGGAAAAATTGCTGTGCATCGCTGTCGACTGGTAATGTACCCAAGAGACTGGCGGCATTGCCACATTGTAAATGCAATACTTAGCCTCTGGCCTAGATAAAAGCCAGCCCTTGGGTCACAGGAAGTGTCAAAGTGGAGTTTGGAGATTTCGTTGAACAAACAGTAATAATAAATGAAATACAATGTTTCCTAATGCTCGTTATGTGTAGGAATGGGAAGAGAGCTTCATCCCGCAGTAGAAAATAACTGGTACTGGTATATTTCTCACGAAGCCAAAAACGCCAAGATTATCAGGCTACATGTCATATCTTTTGGTATTCAGACTTGTGCCATCCATCGGAGCTGGTCAAGTAATATTTATTAATCTAATCAAACTTTTCTTATATAAATATAATCATTCTTTAAGACCACACGACTGGGACTCAGGCCTCCCTGACTCTCTGCGAGAAGGAGTGGGTAGTAATCCACGATGCGAGCTCAATGGGGGTTGTAACACTAGTAAAAATAATACTAAATTGTTTTTTTTTTCACTTTCGTAAGTGCCTTTTATAGCCTAACAAATATAGAACCCCCACATCTCACAGATTGCCATTTGCTTTTCCAGTGCCTGGTCCACATTCTATCATGCCATGACTGGGACATAACAACGGTGGAAGGTATCGGCAACCGTAAGGATGGCTACCATCCCATCCAGGATCGACTGGCCACATTCAATGGCACCCAGTGTGGGTACTGCACGCCAGGATGGGTCATGAACATGTACAGGTATTGGGGAGACTTACTTTAATGGTTTTATCGTTATCATCAGTGCCTGGATGTCTTGTGTCTTTCTGTTAGTTACAGAGGTACATAGTTCCGTGCCTGGTACCAAGGTTTGAAGGATCTGGATCATATAGACAATTGGACATAGGTACGTAGAAGAAAAAAAGGAAGAAACTGAGAAAACTCGGTCAAAGTTTAGCAATAACCACAGCAATCTTCACAGTTACCACAATTATTGTTATATTAAAATAACAATTAATTATAAATTTTCCGTCCATCACTAATAAGTATTTTTAATTAAAACATATTGCGCAGCCTCGACACGTCGACCAGGAACCTGACGACGCAGCAGGTTGAGAACTCGTTTGGCGGTAACATGTGTCGCTGCACCGGGTACAGGCCTATCCTGGATGCCTTCAAGAGCTTCGCCACAGACACCGACCCTGCTCTTCAGGAAAAGTTACAGGTATTTATTAGAGTTCCATCGGGCTGAGTTAATTAAAAAAACTCAAATATGGTATACACAGGATCTAAGACCATTGGAAGAAAAGCGAATATTTTTATTTATTTATTAGTTTTGCACAAGAACTGGAACTAATATTTCGGATTGGCATTTCATCTTCCTTTGCCTTTAATCCTCATTGACAGTATTCCTGAATATAAAAAGCCATAACCAACTGTATTTTTGTTAAATTTTAAGCAACATTTTAATCATTATAAAAATAAAAATCATAAAAAATATATATAAAAGTACTCTGTGGGTCTAATTCTGCCATGACGCCATCAAAGTATGTGACAATAGGTAAATGACACAGAAAACTAATCTCTTCCTCAGGATTTAGAAGACCTGCACATAAGAAAATGTGCAAAGAAGTGCACTCGTAAGTGCAATACGTCAGAAGACGATTGGTGCCTCATAGAAGACACACAAGGATCGCTGAAGGAACTCAGCACGGTTGCAGGACGCTGGTACAAGGCATACAGCGTGGAAGATGTATTTAAGGTATTTTGTGATGGATTTATTGATACTTAATATGAGATATATGCTTGCTAGAAATGTTTATCTTTGACGCTACCATGGGTAAATGCCCGTCAATATCAACCCATGCAAGAGATAAACACTACCAAGAGAAAAATATTATGAGAATAAGGCTTATAGAGGTATGAGGAACAGGGTGTACAGCTCACTCATACTCTATGGAAAAGGAAGGATCCTCCGACCAGACGAGTGTTGTCTCTGGTGGGCGACTGCCCGACGGTTAATGTCGGGACGTTTGTATATATGCTAGTCGCGCGGTAAACTCTGCTTGCGCGTTGCAGGATTTGCGTGACGTCAGTATGACGTGTAGCTCGCATGTGGCGATGTAGATACCGCTACAGGGTTATGCATCGCACATCTCTGGTGGAAAGGCAGGTTAATGGTCTCCACCAAACAGCAAGCATTTTTCAGACGTGTCTTTCTTTACTTCTAATCCTCGTTCCCACACTGAATGAAAAGATATAGATCCCTTTGTCCCACAGTGAAACAATAAAACAAGATTGCTAGCTGATTTAAAAGACTAATTCTATGTCTTTGGTTATGGCAGGATAATAATTTATTAATCTCATCAGGTATTGGCGCGCGAAGGTACAAATAGTTACCGACTGATTGCAGGCAATACTGGCAAAGGTATGTCGAAGTTTTTTGATAAAAACTTTAATTTAATCGACTCAACCATTGCTAAAAATATCGTAATTAATTTTCTCTTTCCAGGAGTATACCCAATAAAACTCGAACCAAAGATCCTCATAGACATATCGTCGATAGAGAATCTAAAACTGTGCCAAGCCGATGAGAACCTAATCCTGGGTGCTGGAATGTCCCTCACTGAAGTCATGAAGACGTTCCAGCAGTGGAGTAGGAAGAATGCAGACTTCGGCTACTTGAAGACTTTGTATAAACACTTGGACTTAGTTGCGCATGTACCTGTTAGAAATGTAAGTGTTCCATATTAACCAACGTACTCAACTCCAGGATCTCGTAGCAGTGATCTACGAGGACGATGGTTATTTGTAGACCGCTGCTATGAGATTTCGTAGAGGTCGTAACAACGACCTAACTCAAAATATACAATGTCGCTAGCAAGCTACACTTAATATATTTTCAAACAAACAATACGTCTCTATTCTCCGAAGAGCAGAGCGTTGCGGGGCAATATCAGTTTGCTTCTCTTTTTAGAGATATTTTTGGGTTATATTCAACTCTATTCATTTATGTAAATTTATATTACGTTTTTGTGATTTCAGATCGGAACAATTGGAGGAAACTTGGCATTAAAAAATCAACATCATGATTTTCCGTCTGACTTGTTCTTGATTTTGGAAACTGTTGGAGCCACCATTACCATAGGTATCTATTTAAATTAATCGTGTTCTGCTGACCTTTTATAAATGAAACTTACTTTAAATGTACATACATAGCTGTCTTTACAATACAATAAGTACCATGAGACTTAACAGCTTGAGAAATTTAAAACTTAACAGCTTAACTTATCGGCGTCCGCCGCTGCGAATGGGTTAAAATGGAGTTTCCTTTGATTATTCAGCATTTAATAATGTGAAAACTAAAGACCTCTTTTGCGAATTTTTCAGTAAGAAGTGATCTAAGCAAAGTCGAGGTTAAAATCCACGACTTTATAGCAACAGAGATCAAGGATAAGCTGATAACTGAAGTGAAGCTTCCTCCTTTGTCCAGCAACAACCTAATAAGAACTTTTAAGGTAATGTCTATCTAATCTAAAATCTAATCTATCTAATTTGTTTTCCTGAATACCGTCCTCGAATTTATTACGACTTTTAATCAGAATTCTAAAAGTAACTTGTTTCTGTCGGCTCAGCGTATTTCCCTTTCCGTGTTCAACTGGCGACATCGGTCTCGCGAAATCAACACGCTTTTGAATCGGAATCCTACGATCCCGTGTTCAATTCGCGTCAACTGAGCACGCCTTTGTGATCAAGTGGCGCTGGGTAAGGTTTAACAAAATCGTGTGTAAGTACCAAAGTAAAATATGTTAACTTCAAATAAAATAAACCCTCTCTATACCGAGGTGCCTAAAGAACAACGCCTTAAGTTCCAAAATAATTATCATTACTCATCAGAATAATTGTACGTGTTGTATTTATATTCTTATTGCCTACCAAAATGGATAAATGCTCACCAAATCTAACCATAGAAGGTCGACATCAGGGGCACCCCGAGGTTCGGTTGGTTAGGTTCCTTTAAACCCTTTAGACAGAAATAGGAGCCCCGCGTAGCGGGGCTCCGTCGACCTGCTTATTAACCCTAACCCACGCCGACCGACGTCAGGGGCACCCCGAGGTTTGGTTGGTTACAGAAATAGAAGCCAATCTAAGCGTCTTCCATTATGCACTATGTAAACAAAACATAACCTTGAACGCACAGTAACAACTGCAATGAGAAGCGCGCGAATCCAACTTCGGACGCTCTCGCCTGCTTCGGCCCGCACGATTTATCCCGAACATTTACGAACGCGCTAAATCAGTACGGATTTGTTTCGAATAGACAGGTTAAAAAACCGTGTTCAATTCAATTACACACTGTTTTGTAAAACTTCTTTTAACGTTGCTTGATCACAAAAGCGTGCTCAGTTGACGCGAATTGAACACGGGGTCGTAGGATTCCGTAGTAAAACAAAAGCGTGTGGATTTCGCGAGACCGGTGTCGCCAGTTGAACACGGAAAGGGAAATACGCGTCGGCTCATTCATACCTAAAGGACCATAGATACCTAAGATTATAGATATTAAAGTATGTCACCTAAAACAGTACTCACACCAGAGTCATAACAGTTTTATTTGCTCTAATAAAACAGTTTTCCTTTTACCAAAGAAAGTTATTCAGTACTACCACTAGGTACTAAATGATAAATGATTTTATTTCTGTAAGTAGGTTTGTACAAACACTTTTACACGTCACTCATATTTTTAATACTAGTCGGCGTTTCGTACCTATCTGACTACTCTGTGAAGAAAGGCCGAAACAAACTCAGAGGTCACAGTCTCTTTTAAAGTCCAGACATAATCTTGGTCAGATCATGTGAAGACCATGTAGATTTGTGTCTGAAATGGTCTTCTGAGGAAAAACCACACAGATTGAGTGGACCTGTCCAGTCAGTACACGCATTTATCAGTAATCATGCAGCTCAACTCAGAACTTAAAGAGCTCAACGATTCGACGAACAATACCAAAGAAAGGACATTTGGGTAGGCCACAAAAACTACTCAAACTGCCAGACCATGATTAAAACTAACGGAGAAGAAAAAAAACCCAACATTGATCCATATAGTCTTCACATTCACAATATTAAAATAATAATCATGTATTCAACCTAGTCTGCATGCTACTCACATTCACAGACAGTTTTCTCTTAAACACCTTTTTACTAAGTTATTCAATAGTTCTCCTAATCCTTGTCTAAGCAACTATTTTGCTGCGACTGTAAGCGCCATCGTTGTTATGATACAGCGATAGTCCGTTTAAAGACAGTCTTAGGGTAACTACTTAGCTAGCAGGTTGTAGTGGGCCTAATAACTAAGTCCGTCAACGAAGATACAGGACCGTCCGAAAGCAGTTCGGTACTTCCAAGTGAACCCTACCCCCAATTAATTAACTTTTTCGGACGGCAAAAAATACATCGGGAGTAAGGACAACTGTCAAATCATTTTGTCAATAATTTTTAGTTCGGGCCCCGGACAATGTCCTAAAGTGATACTGAGTAGGAAGCATCCGTAACTTCGGCCAAAACTACAGACTTCGTGATTAGAGAGTAGGCCCGTTGATCGCAGCAGTTTGATCTACGGAAAGAAACAGTTACTATGTTTTACCAATTTCTTTAAGCGTGAGAGCATCCAATCGGTACCGACTGGTCTTTACCGGGAACCCGCATCTTTATGCACCCTTAAGGCTTATGTCTGCGCTCAGCCTAAGTAAATAATAACATGGTATTATATATCTAGCTCCGGAGTCAGGGCTTCACAATAATTGTAATATGCAAATAAATTATTATTATTATTTTTATATGTTAACATAGCTCGGGACCCTGGGATCCTAGCCCTTTGGAAGGCGTACGAGGGGCCGGAGCCAACTCGCAGAGGCCCCTTAGACAATTTTAAATGGAATGAGGCACCAACCGACGACTATCCCTGTATGCACTGTGCAAGTGCACCCAAGGACAACCCCCGGTTGGTGTCGGACTATTGCAGGATATGGAAACAAAAATAATAATAATTATTATTATTTATTTATATCTTCACATTTCTCGGGACCCTGGGATCCCAGACCTTTGGAAGGCATACGAGGGGCCGAAGCCAAATCGCAGAGGCCCGTTAGACGTTTTTAATTAAATGAAGCACCAACCGACGATTATCCCTGTTCGGACTATATAAGTGCACCCAAGGACAACACCCGGTTGGTGTAGGACTATTGCAAGATATGGAAACAAATATATAGGACTATTGATTTGGGTAGCTTAAGTGGACAGGTTATCTAGGACCATGGAAAGACTATGGCCCCTGCCTGACCAATGTTTTATATAAAATACACAGATAAAATGGCAGGGGGTGACTTGCACGCTCAATAATGGGCCCCCGAAAACGGTCGCTAGCACATAGTGTCGAAGTGACAAAGGGGCAACATGTCCTGAGGTGCTTATGAGGTGTGGAGAGGTATCCTACGGCTATCAGAACAATCCCGGAAGTACGGTCAAGATCCCTACCAGCATCTTACTGGAATACTTCCTTCCTCCGAGCACGTTTGCTCTTGCGAATCTCCACTCTAGCCGGCCAATAAAAGCAAGAAAGAGGCGGGAGCACTGTCCCTCTTCATTGTCCACTCCAGCCGGCCAATAAAGGCAAGCCAGAGGTGAGGAACAAGACTTCACCCGGGAGATAGGGGCCGTGGGGTCGCTACTGCCCAACAGCTCGCCGCATGCTGCCCTGCGGGTTTTCAGAGCCACGTTAACCACGCCAGTAATTTCTTATTCGTGAGTCCGCCCCCCACGTGATTAGATGGTCAATCTGGACGTATGGTTGTTTAGGGAGCATTATTATTATTATAACAAAAGTACATATAGTTTGTTTTGGTGTCATTTATTAATTCACAAATGATCCATCATTGGTCAAACAATTATTGTCGCATTTATATTGCTAACTCTAATAATATAAAATATTATCCTCTTTGCTGACTTTAGCCATGAAGTCCACGATATATACTTACCTTTTATTTAGTTATTCCTTCACTTATCTCCTAATAAGTACTAAATTATGATATTAGGCAGGTAGGTATATTAACTTTAAAGACAACAATGATCTTTTACAAAGAAACTGGGTCCTTTTTATTTGTCGCGATGTAGAATATTATGAAGCGTTATATTTATTCCTTTATTTGCTCTTATTCACACTACGTTCGTAGGTATTATACACACTTCCAGGAAATCAAAAACGTTATAACTTTCAACCCTAATGTTCGGTTAACCAAGCATTAACGTTAAGCACGTCAGTATGTACCTATGTACAGTCACCAAATGTGATAAGTAACCAGGGTCGTCGGATATAGTTGAAGTTTAGTAAGAAACCAATGGATATTTTCGAATAAAATTTAACTTAATTAATAGAAAACAAACAGTTAATTTAGCAAATTAAATTTCATTTGAAAACATCCATCGGTTTCTTACTAAACTTCAACTATATCGACAACCCTGGATACTTATCTATTTTGGTGACTGTACATAGTAACTTTGGAACTAAAAACTGTTACAATGGACGTATGGTTTATTGTACCTTATAATAATAACATTATTTTATTTCTCAGATAATGCCTCGCGCGCAAAATGCACACGCCATAGTCAATGCCGGTTTTCATTTTAAACTAAACACGGCAAAGACAATCAAGTCTGCCAACATAGTTTATGGCAACATCAGTCCTGCATTCACGAGAGCGGCACAAACAGAAGCTTTGCTCGTTGGACAGAATCTGTTCAGCAATGAGGTTTTGTTGAAAGCTCTGAGGAAGTTGGATGAGGAGCTGATTCCGGTAGAAGTTTCGCCTGAACCGTCTGCAAGCTGTAGGAAGACATTGGCGTTGGGGCTGTTCTATAAAGTAAGTTGTGTGTGAATTAAAGAACTCGCATACTATGGTGTGCTGCGTTAAAGGCTTTCCAATCCCATACAGGCATGTTTTTGTTACTCGGCGGTGTATGGCAGTCATAAGGTGTACAATCCGCGAGGTTTAAGCAGAGCTCTGCATTTGTGTGAGTGTTTACATTTGTGTGAGGTGCGCGGTGGAGTTGAGTCGCGCGAGTGACGCACCGCACCTCAGGCCGATTGCCAAAAAGCAGTATAAACCGGTATAAACCAAGCAAAGGACGCGTCCTGCTCTAGGCCGACGTCACACCTACACTATCTATGTGCACTCACACAAATGCAAAGCTCAGCTTAGACCTCGCGGATTGTACCTAATAGTTTGATGCTGTGAGAAGAAGATCGAATGCGGTTTCATATAATAAATATTTGGTCTCGTGGTCGCAAACACGACTGTTGAGCGTAAGATCCAGGGTTCGATTCCCTGGTCGGGCAAAGTGTTATTGGGTTTTGCCATTAGGAATTTCTCAGTAACAACCCGGAGTGTGGAAGTTAGCGTTGTGATAACCCCGCGCCTCAAAAAGCACGTTATGCTTGTGCCTCCCCCCCCCCCTCGCGCCTGATCTCTCCGGTCGTGTCGGATTGCCGTCCCATAAGACTATGAGAGTCAGGGAAGAGAGAGTGTGACTACGCACACACTTGTGCACTATAATAATATCTCCCGCGTAGATGGCTAGTCTCCGCTGAGATTGGCTGCCATGGCCGAAATGCGGTCAGGAAGACTACTTCATAATTAGTTGGAATCCTTGTTAACACGTCCTGGTTTGATAGTACCGTGGTTTGCCAGTTATGTGGGGCCTATTTGGGATAGCCCTAAAGCGCTCCAGTGATGAGATATTCATTCCGAATCAGAAGCTCTATAATGGAGAATACTAAACGCCATTTCATTTTTTCAGGCAGTACTATCACTCTACCCGGACGCGAATCCCCGGTACAAATCTGGCGGTAGTATACTAGAGCGACCTGTCTCCCGAGGGACACAGACCTATGAGACAGATAAAAGTTTATGGCCGCTGAACAAACCGGTGCCCAAGCTTGAGGCACTGTCACAGGTAAATATAAGCAGTCCCAAACCGGATAATAAATAACCTTCCAGGTAGAAACACTAACTTCAGAATATGTATAAGCAGTCGATATTTGTAGGTACCTACTGCTAAACACGAGTCTCCCTTAGAGATGTCGCGTCTCACATCCTTATCCTGGTCACATTATGTTTGTGGTCACTAAAATTTTATTCTGGAAAAATCATAGGCATGCATTGGAATCAAACATCCAACTTCAACAATAACAACTTTTCACGCAGGAAAGAAGTGGTAAAGAATGGGCGTGTATAATATGTAGAGGGCTAGCTTTTGTGAATTTTGAGGTTCAAAAGTGGGTAAGCCTTGATTGAATAAATGATCGCCAAATGTACATCACCTCTTGATAAATCTAGTCCGATGACGTTTCAATTCGTTTTTCATCCATGTAATGCAATAATGATCATCGTGACACACCTATTCACCTTATCCTGGCCATCATAACGTACCCACCATAAAAACCATCATGATTTGCCCCAGTGTTCAGGTGAAGCAACATACTCCTGTGATGTGTTCAACGGTCCGCGCGCAGTGCACGTCGCGTTCGTACTCTCTGATATTTGTCGAGCTGAAATACAGGAGTTTGACGCTACTGAGGCTCTGGTACGTATTTGAAGGTCTTTTTACAGTATCTAAATTTGATTATGATAAATGATTTTATTTCTGTAAGTAGGTTTGTACAAACACTTTTACACGTCAATCATATTTTTTAAACTAGATGAGGACCATGTAGATTGGTATCTGAAATGGTCTTTTGAGGAAAGAACCACACAGATTGAGTGGACCTGTCCAGTTAGTGCACGCCTTTGTCAGTAATCGTGCAGCTCATCATCAACCGTGGTTGGCTAAAACGTTCAGTATATTTAAACCACAAGTCGTTAAGTACCTATTAACCGCGACGTAAAGGTCGCGCCAGCGTTAAATACCATTGTGTCATTTTTGTATGATGACTCAATGTGGTTACTTCGCAACAATCGCAAAATGGCCTTTTAAAGTGGTATCTCGTTAGTAAACTTTTGGTGTACGAGTTCTTATTCAAATGTTAACTTGTCTTGGGTCTTCCAGAAAATTCCAGGAGTCTTTGCCTTCTTCTCGTCCAAAGACATTCCAGGGAGGAACTCCTTCACACCCTCAGAGGTGCCCTGGATGGAGACCGACGAAGAGATCTTCGCCTCAAAGAACATCTCCTACTACGGTCAGCCAGTGGGGGTGGTAGCAGCGATCACCAGGAGAGCTGCTGAGGCAGCTGCGGAACTGGTCAAAGTGAAGTACAAGAAGTTAAATGTCAAGCCTGTGTTGACCGTCAAAGATGCGTTGTTGGCCCCTGATAAGGATATAAGGGTAAGTTAAAAAAAGTTTTATTTCGGAAACGGTTCTTTATTCGGTGTGTCGGGCTTTAAGAAAGAGTTTATTATATTAGGACTTCGTGACCAATCAAATATGTAACAAATCAAATTTCTGATTACGATAGGGTAGGACAAAAACAACTCAGCAAATTGCAGGCACTGTTTAACATTGGCGTCTCCTCTTCTTCTGCATCCCTCCCTCCCCGCTTTCTTCTTCAAGGACGACTGAATGGAGGGACACAAAAGATTCTTAAGTTTTCGGCCCATCGGAGTGATCTTCTTCTGATTAAGCCTACTCGCAGTCTGCACTTAAAATGGCATCACCTTCTTTGTAGGTTGGTAGATATATAACATGATATTTCTATAACTCGACCAACCTACTTCCACAGCTCCGCAAGGACGTGACAGTGGAACCGACCACCAAAGGCACGGACATCCAGCACACAATCACCGGCACCTTCACGGTGCCTTCTCAGTACCACTACACGATGGAGACTCAGAGCTGTTCCACGCATGTCACGGAGAACGGACTGGTGGTGCGATCCTCTACACAGTGGATAGATCTAGTCCATGTGGCGGTGGCTAAGGCGCTGAATATTGATGAAAATCGGTAAGTAAGAAATTTATTTTGAATGATCTTTGGCAAACTATATATATTTTGATCTTTACAATGGAACTACTTTGATATGTCATGTACAGGTATCTTCATTCTTCAATGTTTGTATGAAAGGTGAAAGGTAGTGGTTCCAAAGAAGAATAAAATAAAAACCCCTTACGGCGTTATGGCGTCTAAGAAATAAATAATAATAGCGTAGGGAAATTATTCAATTTAGGCAGTGTTTGGTAGTGCTGTGCTCAGCAATAGGCTTCCTTTTTTCATTGGCGTTTCCTGATTTCAGGGTGCTTGTCGAGGTCCCGCGAGTAGGCGGCGCGTACGGCGGGAAGGCGTCTCGCTCGTCGCTCATAGCGTGCGCAAGCGCTTTGGTCGCTCACAAGCTCAACAGAAGCGCGACACTCGTGATGCCTATCACACACAACATGCACGCTATAGGAAAAAGACATGCTTGCGAGTTTCAATATGAGGTAAGTACTTAATAAGGTATAAACATCTCTTTTTTTATACTAGGGAATACACGTTGATCTAATGCCCCACTTTATAAACAAAGTAGGTAGGTATCTACAGCTGCCTATTGCACCTGAAAGCCAATTGGTTAGGCGAAGTGTTGGCAACTTTATAGTTGACTCTATAATGTCTAGAATACTCGTAGTAGGACCGAAATTCATGCTCGTGGCTCATCTACGGATGAGTCCTTACACAACCTTACACAACCTACAAGGAACTTCTATACCTACTATCGTTATTGGTTTTTCCAGGTTGGCGTGAACAACGACGGCTTAATCCAATACCTCAACGTCACCTTCTTTACTGATTGTGGCTGTTCGTTCAACGACACTCCGTCCGCTGACATAGCAGTGTCTATCACCAACCTGTACTCCAGCGAGACGTGGAAGATCGCCGGTTACAGCGTGCTTACTGATAAGCCGAGCGAGACATGGTGTAGAGCGCCTGGTAGGTTATATTATTTGGACTAATTGACTATGAACAAGGTACGAGTATAAGTGTCATAATTTTATATTCACCAGCAGGTACCAATATCGACCATCAATTGTTTCATCCATATCACCAAAATCCCTTTCGTTTTTTTCCTTATTTTGTGATTTCATATTTACTTCGAAGCCAGTGGACCAGTGGTAACGGCCCCGACTTACTTGTGGTAGGTCGTAGGTTCAAAACTAGGCAGGCACTTAACTTTCGCGTAATTTTTTCATTGCCACTGCTCTCAAAATGGTGAAGGAAAAAATAGAATTAAAACCAAAAATTCGAAGACATGTGACATTCACTAACCCGCACTGGGCCCACGTGGTTGACCCACCACCCACAGGACGCCTGTGTCCCAGCAGTGGCAAATTTATCAGCGGAATATGCATATGCAAATGGTCTTAAGCATACTTTTGATATATTAATCAACTTTTCTATTTCCAGGAACAACAGAAGGCATAGCTTTCTCCGAGCACATAATGGAGCGCATCTCCCACGCCACAAACAAAGACCACGTCGAGGTCAGACTCACAAACCTATCGCCAAAACACGACGCTCTTAGAGAAATGATCTCATCGTTCAAAATGGACAACACGTTTGATGACAGAAAAGCTGACATCGTCAAATTCAACCAAGAAAATGCGTGGAGGAAACGTGGGTTAAAGATCTCGATCATGTCTTACCCTATAGCATACTCAGGAAACTTCCCTGTTACTATTTCCGTATACCATGCTGATGGCACTATCGCTATATCCCATGGAGGGATCGAAATGGGACAAGGTATAAACACCAAAATCGCCCAAGTTTGTGCTTATGCTTTGAAAGTGCCGCTGGAGAAAGTCACAGTTCGGGGGAGTGATAGCTTTGTTTCTCCGAATTCCATGGCTTCCAATGGCAGTATAACCAGTGATTCGATTGCGTACGCCACTGTGAAAGCCTGTGAGGATCTCATGAAGAGATTGGATGCAGTGAAGAAAGACCTTTTTGAACCGACGTGGGAGGAGGTTGTGAAAAAGGGTTATGACAAAGGTAAGCTGCATACCGATATCGTTAGATGATGGTGTTCCTACCTAGTAATTTTATGGAAGCCTAGCAACTACGGATGCTGGTCACCCTTGCCATAGATTCAATTTATTCCGCGAGTTACGAGAAACGGAGACTGTTCAACGAGTCTGGCTATTCCTGAAATTTTGTCAGAAGGTAACCAAAAACTGACCATGAAATATATAGTTACAATAAGGTAGACTGTACCTACTTTGCAGAACTACACAAACCAGAGGAAAAAACTTTGTCAACAAACTTAATCTATTGCTACATACACTGACTAGAAAAAAAGGACTCCGTGCCACGCGTATCAATAGTGAAGCACTATAAGACCGTTTGTACAAACATGTCTCACGCACACATTTACATCATAAGGTGCCATTACGCGGCACTACGGCGTCATTGCAGGTACTGTTTACGTCAAGTAATAAAATAAAATAATGGCTTCTTGTGTTGTCAAATGGTGTAAAAATAATTCTACATGCCTGAAAAAGTGTCAAGGAATAACACATCACAATAAAACACTTATTTACACACACACACATAGATCGGTACGGTGCTTTACTTTCGATATGCGTGGCGTGCAGTCCTTTTTTTCTAGTCCGTGGCTACTTATAGCAACAAACTTCTTAATTTGTTTTAACGTTTAATAGGTATAAAGCTCCAGGCAACCTACATGACGTCACCAAACGACGGCCTCGTCGGCTACAATGTGTACGGCGTGTGCGCAGCTGAAATGGAGCTAGACGTGTTGACTGGCAACCACATAGTGAGGAGGCTGGACTTGTTGGAGGATACTGGAGTCAGCATGAGCCCTGAGATCGATGTGGGACAGGTGGGTAGACACATTTTATAGCCATTCTGTGATTCTGTAAAATGAGAAAGTTGAAACTTCCATCACAAACTTAAAAGACTTCATTGACGGTGCACGACGACTGTTTTTGTGGTTTTTCCGTAAGGCTAACCACAAGTTTCGTTGTCGCATGGCTGCTATTAGGCAGTATTTCCGAATTTGTGCGTTTTTTGCATGTTGTTTGCTTGCAAGTTTTCAAAATAGTATAGAAAAAAAAGCCGCTTGGTAAACTTTGGTGCAAAATAGTCTCATACATATTTCTGTAGGGCATGTAATTTTACAAACTAGTTTTATTCACCATATTTCGTATCTCACACCCACAGATTGAAGGTGCCTTCATCATGGGCCTGGGCCTCTGGACCTCAGAGAAGATCGTCTACGAAGAGTCTACCGGACGGCTGCTAACGGACCGGACCTGGACCTACAAGCCACCTGGCGCTAAGGACATACCTGTAGACTTCAGGGTCATGTTCAAAAGAAATGCTAGCAATCCTGCTGGAGTGCTCCGGTCTAAAGGTAAGGAAAATGTGTTCCACTGTAATGTTTCGGCTACTTGGAACTATCAGACGTTTCAGGACGTCCTCTTCTTAACTTGAGGATTCGACTTCACAACCTGAAGTGTTCCCATTCGACATTTCTTTTTAAAATTTTCAAATATACGTATCTACTAGAAACCAGATTCAAGTTGTAGAAAGACATCACGATGAAACCTTTGGACCTCATCATTCTCTTGCCCGTATCCAATTTATTTGTCTCCCATACTTCTCTATTAGTCGCTGTTGGCGCCACTGCTCGCCAATTTGACACTGTCAATGTCACCAACGTCATGTGTCAACTATACGTCAAAAGAACCGCGGGACCCGGCCGGTCTCAGATTAATTTTGTCCGACTAGACTGAATGGTACACGTTACCGTGTCATCAAGAATTTCTCTTTTATTCATTGTAAAAGTATAATTAAAACGATAATCATCAACCATCAAAGGAGTACGTTATTTATCTCCCCAACAGTCATCATCTCAATAGTCACGCTCTTTCTAGCTATATCATCTTTCACACAGTCCATCCACCATTTCTTTGGTCTTCCTCTACTCATAAAGCCATTTACATTCATACTCAAAACTTCCCTCGCGACGTTTTCCCTTCATTCCTCCGCATCATATGCCCATATACTGACAACCGATTTCCACACAACTTGTCAGTCACCGGTCAAACGGAAATCGGTCAATCGGTCATCGGTCGGTCTTAAATCGTCGTCACCCATCGTCACCCAATAAGCTTCCGAAGTGATCAATGTTCGTTCCTGTGCTATGCTTAAAGGAGAGTCCATTTGCGAGATTTTTTTTGAGACCCGAGTTTGAATAACCCAGCGGCCTAACCAAAAGTGATCGTCACACTCTTTTATTTGAAATATGGCATAGTGGCGCGATAAACTAAGTCGCGTTTGTACCTACGTCAAAATTCATACAAATGAGTGTCGACGCGGGCGAACCAATTGAACTCGACGATCGCGTTGGTTAGGACGCGGCCTAAAAACTTCTGGTACAATACATTCAGATTGAAGAAGATCGTAATATTATTTCAGCAACCGGCGAGCCAGCCCTAGTCCTCGCCGTGGTGGTGACGCATGTGTTACACGACGCCATCTTAGACGCCCGTAGCGAGTTCGGATACACCGACAAGGAATGGGTATTTGTAGGTGAGTTACAGCAATCTTCCACTGCAATAGACTTAACTTAGTCTTAGTAGAAAATGGGGAAGAATTTTATTTAATATCATTTTCACAAAGAATACCATGACGAGATTTTTTAGACTTCTAAAATGGAAGTTTTTTTATTTTATTATGGGGTAGTATTTTTTTTTATGTTTTGATATATGTTTTCAGAATCTCCTTACAACATAGAAAATATACTCAAAGCGATATCGCCCAAGATAGAAGGCTTCAAACTAACGTAACATAGATCCTATCGTGGGCTCTACGATCTACTAGCCAAGTAATTAAGAATGTACTCGTACCTTTGAGATTGAAGACTAGAACCAGTGGAGAGCTTTGCAAGAAGATGGAACCTTGCAATAGTGAAAAACCCTTAGGTTTTTTTACTCTGGCTTAGCAAGGGTGGTATACCCTAACAAAAAGCGTGAAACTCGCGTCATCGTCACCGTACGCTTCGAAGATACAATTCACAAGTTACTTAGTTTTCACTTCTATCGGCAGTCCCCAAAGACTGCTCCGCATTTTTTTGTAATCATAATTAATTTTTTAACAGTTATGTTATATAACTATATGTATAATATGTAAAAAGAGAAACTAACTGACTGACATATTAACGCACAGCCGAAACTACTGGGACTAGGAACGTGAAATTTTGCACACGCCTTCCTTTTATTATAATGTAGGGAAGCTCTAAGAAGGGGTTTTTGGGAATTCGACCTTTAAAGAGGCGAAAAGAGGGTATTTCGTTTGTATGAAAAATCTTAGTTCTTGAGTTAATAAACTTGAAGCATAGCCCGAACATTCTTAAATGAATAATAAATTTTGTCATTATTAGGTTTTCAAAACTACCCCTCAAAGAGATTTTAGAGGGTGCTAAACTTGTACGGCTGATCGGTTGCCTCGAATAACTGTGTTTTAAATTTTGACAGAAAACAAAGAGAAGGTTTGGATTTTTCGAAAATGGACCAGCAAAAGGGGGTAATTAAGTGTTTGGGGAAGAATGTCACTGCAAGAGTAAAAATATCGTAATCATTAATTTTACAAAACTACCGGTTAAAAGGGGTACAGGGGGTGCTACATTTTACACGAGATAACACGAAATCGACGCGGACGAAGTCGCGGGCGCAGTGCTAGTCTGCTATATTTTTACAGGCAATGGCTTCGAAAATACTATATTTGATATAAAAAAGTTGGCAACCCTAGTTATACATGATGACCAGTATACAAAGTTGATACGACAGAGGGGCTTTCCTTTAAACTGTCTATACCAGGTACCATTTTGAAGCTCTGTACCAAAAATCAATTAAATAGGAGCAGTAGTTTAATCGCAAATTATTTTTTTAAGTTTTTGGCCCGTTTGAACACGATGTATCTTTCCTAACAGCTGATTATGTCTTGCTTAGGTCATGCACCTTAAAACGATAAATCTGAGTATAACCTACGATGCGTTGTTGCCGCTGTGACGCAAGTCACAAGTACAATTAGATATTTTCGCTAAAAAGATGGCAATGCAAACAAGGAAGCAATAAATACACACACACTTGCACTTTCATTACGAGAGTGACAATCATAGCAAAACATCCCGCGCGAAAAAGAAATAGAAATAGGTCAGTGAGTTGCTTTTGCATCCTAGATCCTTGCGATCGGTAAGTGGGGCTTCTAAAAAACTTGTTTTTTCAGTGCGCCGACGCTATCCTTTCGGAACGTACTTATGTTACGTAACACGGAAGCTCCTGCACCGCTTTTGTTTTGTCGAACTCGCGCGCTGACAGTTGTGATTTTGTTTTGTTATTGTGATATGACACGTAACTTGGGATTATTATTATTTAGTGTTAGTGTTTTTTTTGTGATTGACTGCTTTCATTGTGATACGACACATAATTAAACTTTGGTTGTGTGTGTGTGTGTAATTAAAGTGGCCACCCCGATCTCCAGACCTCACTCCCATGGATTTCTTTTTGGGGGGGTACATTAAGGGTAAAGTGTATGCCTCAGAGGTAAATACAATAGTGGAACTAAAAAATAGGATTATTTTAGCATTTCACTAATTAAAGTGCTTAGCGACGGACAGTGATTTAATTAGAAAAATAAATAACAATATTCTCCGTCGGTATAATTTTTGAATTAATGTGAATGGAGGACACAAAGAGAATTTAAAAAAAAGTGTTTTTGTTATGCGCGTATTTCAAAACCTTACATAACATAAAAGCCAGCGCGAGCGGAGGCGTAAGCCGCCGCCCGCGCCACCGCGGCCGCCCGCTTGACACGAGATAACACACGCCGCGCTCCGGCGCGCGGGTGAAGTTGCAGCTTTGTTACCTAGGTATCTAAGGTCAGTTAAATTTCTTTACAAAGGGTGGTGCCGTTTACTCTGATTTGTAAGCTATTTAGTTTGTTTGAAAAAGAAAACTCAGTTTTGGTGCTTTTTATTTTTATACCGTATCAAATTAATACTAAAGACGTGTAGTAGGTATACGAAGTGTAATTGAATGCCCTTCTGTCGTATCAACTCTGTATATCGACTCCTATTTATTGTAAGAGTAGGTAGTTACATTGTTTAATAAATGATAGCTACATAATCAAACTTGTTTCTATGTTTGATCCAAAACTTTAACCTGCAACCCCACTTGGTAACAAACAAGCCAACAGATCATACTTTTATTATGGTGCCTATAGCCGAGTCGTCATGTCGTAAGCAGTGCTAACAGAGGCAAATCATTTAGGTTATGTAAGCCAGCACCAAAATTACGTAACACACTATCTGCCACAATCTGAAACATTATGAAGCCTATTGCTAACCCATTGCTTCATATGTTCGAAAAATTTGTCTGCTCAACAGCGTAAATAACGTGTGGGGAACGCAACGCTCCACATTTGATTTCTGTTGGCAACACAAAAACATGTAACTGACAGGTCCAACTTATTCCCGCCAAATTACTATGTCATCTAAGGTTGGGAGATTTGAAATGGTTTTTCTTTCGGCACTGTAATTAATTAATTTTTCTCCTGTTTTGTGAGTCGTGTGTTGTAGTAACGCATTAGTCATTAAAGTTTATGAAGAACGAGCCGGTGTTTGTTATTATAGAACATCCGCCCTGTCAACCGCAATGAATGTTGTTGAACTGTCAAAATGAAGCCCGTTCCTACTGTTAAGTGTGTTACTTAGTTACCCCGCTGGTTTATTTCTCTCCACTTGCAGAACTGATTCAGTCGAAAGATAACGTAAAAGCGTTTCTCTTGCATTATTCATGTACCTACTGTTCTAGATATCTTCAGGGTTTACAAATTAGGCAAGCTATCCTGAGTCTCAGCTTTTTTAAATATGCTACTACAATGCTATTTTATGAATAAGTACAAAGTGCCCCAACTATTGCTCAAGAAATGGTCAGAACAGACCCTGGAATATACAGGCAAGTAAAAATTATGGTACCAACCTACTCAATTTTATTACTCATCAGAAATTGGATGTGTAGTTTCTGATTGGTGCTTTTTTCGAAATATACAGTGTGCAGCAGTATTGGATGCTTGTCTGTAGTTTTAAAGTGTGATGGTGCCTCCACATGCTTGTTGTTTGCCACAAACACCAAACACGTGCCAAACACCGACCACAATCACCCAACACAAACACGGCATCCCCACGCTTGGCGAACATGCTAGTATATTCCGGATTGGCAAACATGGCGGACGACAAGCTTGTTGCGGCAGCGATTACTTTCGGATTGACCTATTTTTATTTAGAAAAAAGTAAAATGAAATTAAACGAAAAAGAAGGAAAGAAAGACGATGGTGGATGATCAATCAATCGATCGATTTCCATGGTAGTATGAGGAAGAGAACAGCTTCAATAATGGGTAGGTTGCGCCAGCCCCGGATCTAGGGAGGGGGGGGGGGGCAACTTCAGGGGGTGGCAAATTTAAACGTGGCAGACAAGTGCACCACCCAGCGAAACGCAACTCTGCGATAAGTGCGGGTGGCGCATTGAGGAAATCTATGCAAGCAATGCAAGCAATATTTTAGAAATATTGCTTGCATAGCGGGGGCGCCGGGCGCCCCGCCCTAAGTAAGTGCAAAGGCGACACGATTTCATTTAATTGTTTACCACAGCGCTGGCGCAGTTGTGGGATTGGAGCATTATCGATCGATACAATTTTACTAACGTTTCTGGCAAAATATTTAAGCTCACTTTACTCACTCTTATAGCCTAGCGATTCTTAATTCTCAAAACTTTTCTGTATAAGTCGATTAAGGACTTAAAAAATCTAACTTATCTGAGGCAAAGCTACAATATTTGCGCTCGCTTCACTCGCTCGAGCATTCTAGATTGTCTTATTTGGTGTTAGGCTTTAAAATCAATACATCATCACAAAGACAAAGACAATCAGATTAATTATGACAAGGCCATCGATATTTTTGCAGAACAAAAGGCTCAGAGTATTTTTTAACCGACTTCACAAAAAGGAGGAGGTTCTCAATTCGTCTGTATGTTTTTTTTTATATGTTATGTTTTTTGGTATGTTAGCTCGGAACTTTTTTCTGGGTGAACCGATTTGAATGATTCTTTTTTTTATTTGATAGGTGGTGCTTCACATGTGGTCCCATTTAAATTTGATCAAGGTCTGACCAGTAGTTTTTGAGTTATCCTTAATACTGCATATTTTTTCCACTTAGTTTGTATGGATGATGTGTTAATAATTTCCTGTCACTGTTATTTACACACCAAGTAGTGGTATACGAATTTGTGTGGGGTAGGTACCGCAACTAAAAAGTGAAAACGTTTTTACAAAAAAACAACCGACTTTTTTAGGAAGTCGGCTGTTTTTTTGTAAAAAAAAAAAAACTAATCTTCTACTATCTCTAATAATAAAGCTGAAGAGTTTGTTTGTTTTTTATTAACTCGCTAATCTCTGGAACAAGCAGTAGATTTGTTTTTTTTTTTTTGCTTTTGATAGTCTAATTCTTCAGAAAGGTATTTAACATCGCGCTACGATCCTTAGAAACCGAGCAGTAAGAAAAAAAAGTCAGAAAGAACGCTAACCGAAAAAGAAGTAATATCGTGGGCGAGTGATGCGCAGCGACGCGGTGGGTTGGGGGCTGAAATTTCATGCGGACGAAGTTTCGGCCCGCGACTTCGTCCGCATGAAATTTCAGCCTCCTTTCACTAGCTTCTGTCCGCGACTCGCGGTCATAAACTAGTATGCTATAATCTCACGATTTATTTCAAATATCCTGTCCTATCCTAATTAAATAATATTCGATGTCCATGTATATTATTTAAATAAATAAGTCTTCATGTAAAAGGTTAACGAATTGGCGTGGTGAGGGGCGGCAGACCGCAGGTTTTGCCCCGCCTCAAAAAACTTCTACATTCGGGGCTGGGTTGCGCGGAAGCTCCAACAGCATCCTTAAAACATTATTAGGCAAAGTGGACAGTCCCTTTATAAGGCACTGGGTACAGAGGCACGTGCCAACGTGTATTGGGCCACGTCTTTTTTAGTTGTTCTAGTTTTGTGAAAGTTTACTAAAATAGTTTTTTTAAGTAATTGTTACTAATACTATATGGATTGCGTTTTTGTGTCCGAAATAAAGAATATTTATGTATATAATTTGATAACGCCGTCCGCCGCCCGCAAGCTCGTGCTTACTACTGATTGCTAAACAAGCGTTTGGATGCATCGCAAACACGTTTGTCGAACGCCCTTTGATTTGTGCATAAAAACCGACATCGTCGCCAATCACTGGCCAACACAAACACAAACAGGCAAACACCTATCCACACGTTCGTGTTTTTTGTTTGGGGTTCTCTGTTTGTCGTTGTTTGCCAAGCATGTGGAGGCACCATGAGAATCGGTATTTGTGCTGCCACATTTTTTTGTAATATCTTCAGAAATGCTTCTATCGCTTTCAGATGAAGTTGTAGAATATTGCAGATATTAACAGAATTAACCTTTTAAATGATTATCATTACGCTATACTTTTATGGAGCCAAGCAGTCAATCACGACATATAGGTACAGTACAGGGTGGATTTTTAAGATGGGGCAGGTACCTTAACCGTTGTCGCTACAAGAAAACGGTTTCAGGAGACTGTTCTTAACTTTTTGAAACATTTTGATCTGCATTCACAGATTTCGAAAAAAAAAATAGGTAAGTACAGTCAGCAAGAAAATGGTCAATTTTCACAAAAAGTAATGTTGATGCCAATCGATCACGTTTCTTATAGGGATCAAAAAACTATAAGGGACTACTGAGCTTTGTGTACCTACTAGAAAAGTCAGAAATCGCAAAAAAACTTCCCATACATTTCGTAGGAGCATAGAATTAAGATTGTTGTTTAGTTTATTTAGAAAGACAGCAGTAGCTCTTCATAGCAGTTTGGTTAATTGAGTAGATCATATAAATATATTTTTTACTTTTGCATGCCGTAAGGTAGAGTTTGTTGGAACTGCTTTTACAATGTTTACACCTTATTTTGTACCCACATTCATTGCAAAATAAATTATTTCTGATTTCTGATTTCTAGGAAATGAGATCGAGATGAGAGAGAACACAATCTATCAGTGTACAACAACAGTCGAATTATTCCATTACTTCACTGCTTTGAATAGGGAACGAATATAATAGGATAGTTACAGATTTAGGTTTATAAATGATTATCATCCCCCTATACCTTTAAGGAGCAGAATCAGTCAATCATGACTTAATATAGGGTGGCAAGGGACATCGACGCAAAACTGTAATCATGAATTCAGCACAGGATTAAAAAAAAATAAAAAAAAAACAGATTTGGAAAAAAAATAAAAAAAAATAATAATAATAAAATGAGGAAATTTATCGTCGGTTATAACAAAAAATAGCTGTTCTTTAAATGTTGACCGCAATCTATTATTTTACCCTGATTTTAAAAACAAATTTTACCATAACAATGTAATTAATTATGGTAATAATCTTAGCTCGGTAATAAATCCTTTTTTTTTGTCTATGTTGGCCTATGTATAGGCCAAAGAGTATAGGCACAGGTATAGGATACAATGTTTAAGCTTGTTATAATAGCTGAACCTGAGGCCTCTGAACTATGAAATAAAACAACGTTTACGGCGTACTCTGCAGTTTATTCTGACATCTTTCGCAGCCTTTTCAGCGGTATTTCGCTGTAAACATTCAATTTTAAACTGTATAACATTCACTTAAGTCATTATTCATATTCAAATTGATATACACAACATTGTTTTAAATATTTTGAAAAAAACGGATGTGCTAAACTGCTCTCATACTTAAGTTGACTGAGATACAATTATTATATACAAATTATTTCTTGCGTCTTTTAATAATTCCTTTCCCAATTTTACAATCCATATTAAGCACACACCGTTTAAAAAATATTATAATACAGCTTTATATGTCAACATTATTATTCATTCCTTATATTGTACACTCAACCCGGCTCTCGCTAGGGTAAAGTTTATGTTTTCCTTAGCAGTGGTCTTGTATGTTGGTGTCACTCCATGCCGGGCGGCAGCGGCTCCACGGGGTTGGGCGGCGGGACTGGTGCCGGCACTCCTACGGGCGCGCCTGCTGGCAGGGGCAGCCCCACGGGCATGGGCACTGGCATGGGACTCACGAATGGTGGTGGAATCTCCTGCTGTTAGGACCAAAAATGAAGATATTAGATTATCCTGCTTAAGCAGTACAAAAGTAGCACACGCAGTATTTGAATTGAAAATCTGAGATACTTATCAAGTTTAGGAACAAGACATACAATGTAAATCATGTATAATGTTTGAATTCCATAGCAACCGGAATTTTTTGGACCGTTTTATTACAAAAATTCAATCAAAAATCTACATGGAAGGCATAACACTAAAGTAGATAATACTAATTATTATCTACTTTTAGATAATTTACTAGTAAATAGTAAATTATCATTTAATTTTAGTAAACAACATCTTCCAATACATAAAGAAAAGGATAGTAAACTTATTATTAAGCAGCCTTTCTTTTGGCGTCCTCTTTAACACTAATAAGTAATGTTTAAAGTGTGTTTTATTTGTGCAGAATAAACAATTTTTTTTAGTTTTTTTACTTTCTCATTATAGTTAACCAGCAATGAAGTAGAAATAGGTACCAACCTGACAGAAAGCAATAATATGATGTGGCAAGTTAGCCCTCTGATGTGGCGGTATCTGAGCCACGTGCGCTTGCAACGCCCTCTGCAGCCGCGGCGACGCGCCCACGGCCTGCAGCGCGCGCGGGCTCAGGCCGGCCAGCAATATGGTTGATTGTGGGACGAGACGCTCGCAACATTTCACCCAGCCTTCCCAAGCTACCTTGTTTAGCCATACCTGGTGAAACATAGTGTGAGTAACAAGATATAATATAAAATAAAAATCGTATAATCCAATAGAGTAAATATAATTTGGTACCGGCCTATTTTCACAGCCCGTTTTTTGACGTTCAATTAATGTTATTTATTACGCCCAATAAAATAAACAGAGCGTAAACGTAGAAGGAAAAAACGGAGCTTACAAAATATGCGTATAAATACAGGGACCATTTAGGGTCCCTTATCCCATAAATGGGACCATTTAGGGTTTAAAAGAATTAGCAAGATCTCCTCCCTTTCTTTGTATACCGTAGGGCGTAGATCTACGCAAACAAAGAACATTTTATAGTGTCTATAATCGCAGCACAGAAGAAGAAGAGAGAGAGGAGTAGGGGTAGAAGTTGTTCTTTTCAATGGGTTACTGAACTAAAAGTCAGTTAATCCTCTACACTAACCATTATCATTTAGTAAAACCAAACGTAAATTATGGAATGAGGCGTTACTTTGCGGAAATCCATTACAGTAAAATGTTAAGTGAAAAATATTTCGTTTTAATTCCACAATAACTAGATCAAGGCTTGTTTGCAGAACCTCCTTCTGCGAAGCAGTAAAGCTAGCGAGGGAGGAGGCGGAACGCGTGAGGGAGAGGCATTCTTTGCGTCTTCACGCCCCTAGTCACCGCAGGAGACGCCCTGGGCGTCGGGAATCGATAGCCGACTCCCGGCCACCGTAGGCGCGGGCTTGCGGACGGCGAGCAAAGGGCAGCTCGCCGTCCGGTAAGGACCAGGCGCGTTGTGCTCCACGCGCGCCTCAATGAAATGTCAGCACATACTGACGTGGGCCGCTAAGGCCGATACCTGCCAGGGTCACGGATTTGTCCATAGGTTACCGTGGCCCTGGCACACAGGCAACTGAAGGAACACGGGTGGGGTTTAGTCAGTAAAAGTCTGACACGTCCTCCTGCTCCGCACAGGGCGGGAGAAGTTATTTCATGATTTCCCACCAAAAAAAAAGGCTTGTTTGCAGAAGGCAGCAACGCCCTCCCGCCTACAAACATACGTGTGCTGTCAGGGACCCCGTCAGGAACGAAGTTCGTTACGCGATACTCGCACGCACACACACTCGTATACAATGTGGCAGGGACAACCTGTTACCATGGATTTAGTACGATTCTGAAAACCCCTGCGTTTAAACTTTACGTCGGTTATAAAAAAAAATATTGCTCTGCCATACATTTTGACCGCGTAGGTATTGCACTTTTTTTATGAAACAGCAGTTTTTTTTTATAAGCGACTAATAATTTCTACGCAAGGGGTTCTAGAATCATGTGCTGATTCATGGTTTCAGTTTGCGCATCGATGTACCCGCCACCCTGTATAATAGAAAGAGACAGAGAGAGACAGAAAGTCGCATGGAGGGGGCATAACGACTTCTCCTTACACAACAATTTCTACCAGTCAAATTCTACCAAAAATATGCACATGTAAAAGATGCGTGTACTATGATGAAACATACTCAAGCATAGTTACTGCGGAATTTAAACGAAATATTCTCACGTGTGACACACATTTCACTTTTATAACCAAACATATCTTACCTCCTTCTCGACGAGCAGCTGCAATATATTGAGTACAAGTGGCCCCAGGTTGGGGTACAACGTCAACGCTTGCAGCACTGTTCGCATCATCAGCACGGGGATCTCTGGCTCTTCCGTCAACCGCTGCAGTACTGCTGATAACACCTGCAGAAAGGATATTGATGTATTTATATGAATGAAAAGGGTAAAACATATCCTGATTTTTGTTTTCGTAATATATACAAACATGACAATATTGATAGGACAAATTAATTCGTAGAAAAATAGGAATAAGTTAAGAGGGCGCACGCGGGTCCGCGAGCGCCAATTTTCTAATACCTTTTATAAACTTTCATATTGAGACACGAAGCAACAAAATACGATCTAGAGGAATGTGGCCACTTTTCTTTAGATCGAATTTTGTTGCTTCGTGTAACAATATGAAATTTTATAAAAGGTATTAGAAAATGCTAGAAACACTTACCGAGGGCGCTTATTGAGCCGTTATTCAAAATTCCTTCTCAGTCACGAGATAATATTATTTTAAAAGAGTGGCGCTAGTGGGCCCGTGTGCGCCCTCTTAATACTTTTTATGCAAAAGGGTGTCTGTAAAAGATCGCTTTTAGCGATAAGACCACCCATTGCGTCACCCTATGTAAAATGTCTACTATAAAGTAGAAAAGAAATACAAAAATTACAGATATAAATCTGTAATTTCTATGGTGCACAAAATAAAGAGTATTCTATTCTTTTCTAATTTTATTTTATTTGTTTCGTTATTTTTCTATTCGAGTGGCAATATTAGTTTTGGCATTAACGTGGCATTTATGTCGTAGCAGTAAGAGCGATTTTTGTAGAACAGGTGTTACCTGAGAAAGGTTCATCTGTGCAATCAGCCCCGCCTTCTGTCTGGTTAACATTAATACCACACGATAAACTACTCTCATAATAATACAGGATGGCCGGGACATCGACGTGCAAACTGTAACCATGAATTCAGCCCATGATTCTAGACCCCCTAGCGTAAAACTTTTTCGTCAGGTATCAAAAAAAAAAAAAAAACTGCTGTTTCATAGAAAAGTGCAATACCTACGCGGTCAAAATGTTATGGAACAGCAAATTCTTTTTTTAAAACCGACGAACAATTTCAAACACAGGCTGGTTCAGAATTATGTACTGAATCCATGGTAACAAATTGCGCGTCGATGCCACCCTGTATAGTTCGTGACGATGCCATAGCAGATCTCGGAGATCTTCTCTCCTAGGCCTACACTGTCCTCCCATACCTATCAAAACCGTAATTTGAAACATTGTAAAAGCCCCTTATTTTTAAAAGAGTAACCGTGGAGTTTCTTGCCAGCTCTTCTCCATAGGAAACAACCAATTGGAACCATGCACCTAGCTTCTGACGTTTCATAAGTGCCCACGTTGGTTTATGTGAAATAAAATATTTTGATTTGATTGCCTGCCTCGTTGGTCTTGGGATCGCAAACGCTACTGCTGAGCATGAGGTCCTGGGTTCGATTCCCGGGCCGGGAAAAGTGTTATTGGGTTTTTCCATCTGGAATTTCTTGATAGCAGCCCGGAGTCTGGATTTGTGCCCGGTTGATGGCAATAGGCTCGCCCGCTATTACATGGGACTTAAACATAACTGGCGAAATGTGGGTGTGCTATAGGTACACCTCTGCCTAACCCTTCGGGGAATACAGGCGTGATGTTATGTTATGTTGATTCTCATACTTACGTCTTGCGTATAAGTTTGTTTCTCAGAGAAGCATAACGCAGTTGCCTTGATGATGTACTTGAGGTCCGCTTTGCTGGGGTCTATGAGATGCAGCGTCACTAACAGCTCAGCTGGTGTGACTGAAACAGAAGGCTTTTATTAAAATATCTGTTGAGAGCTTAGAGTGAGTTAAATACAGAAATGGTGAATAAAACTTAAAGCATTGAAATGTGAGCTTTATATTGTGTCTCATACAGTTGATTTTCTAAAAAATAAGTGAAAGTACTATCACTCCATTATCGTACGTGGTCTGAAATGTGCTAACAGGGTTATAATAAGATGGACAGTTATCCTCATGTGATCTATTTAATAATAACATTTTGTAATTTATTGGCAATTTTAATAATATGGCCGTTCTGTGCAGCTTCAGTGGATGGTTCGGTCCAAAAGCAGGAATGCTGTGGTTGCATATGTAATGAACTTATGATGGTGCAGGACAACAATCTTCATAGCTCATGTATGTAAAAAAGAAAAGGAAGAAAGAAAAATAGGTTTATTTGTCGCAGAAACACATGCATACAAAAAAATAATTCGCTCAGGTAACAATGTAAATAAAAAGAAACAAACGAAATAGATCTTTAATCACGAGCACAAAACAGAAATAGTCGACAGCTGCACGTCATGACTGTGACAAGAAGGCTTCCACTCAGCAACGAAATCCATTCTGAAGAATGTCAATTTATGTAGCAGTCACTATGAAATAACTACCCAATTAATAAATGATTCCCCTTGAAATGTAACACCCTCAAAGTCTCACTCCACACTCAAAGTAATAAAGATAAAATTATATTTAAAAAGTTAATGTTATTTCAGTGTTAAATTATAATGAAGTTAGTACCTCAAAAGATTTAAAGCCGCTGGGGATATATGTCAAACTTTTATTAAGGGTTAGTACAAAATCAAAAAAAAAAAAAAAATCCCATTTCCAGTAAATTCATAATATAACCCTGTATTAGAAAAATTATTTGATGTTCTTCATAAAAACTTAACGACACCAATATCGAGAATAGATAGATAAAATAAATAACTTAAAAACTATTATAGTGCTCTGTGTTTCAAATATTATAAACCAACTATTACTTACAAATCATTATACTATACACTGAAATTAAAAAGAAAAACTTATGTACAACAATTATCTAGTAAAATCTGGTTTTAAAATCTTCTTATTCTTACTTCAAACAATGTAAAGACAAAAAAACTATTGACACAACAACCATTTCTTTTTAATCCTATTTTATTTTTACAAGGTTGTATTCCAAGCCTCGTTTACAAGAGGAGAGTATCTCGACCGTCGAGATTTCGAGGCGAGAATGTATATGCGAGAATCGCCTTACTATTTAACACACTCATTTGTTTACCTTATTGTTCACCATATCTGAAGGGGGGTTATTATAATTTTTCTCCTGATACTTAGCATGAGTTTCACGACCTCTCTGCTTTTAATTCTATCAGATAAATTAGATACTATTCTTTTTATCATTTACCTGGTGAGTTCTCATCGTGGGGATTCTGTAGTCCCAGCAATTTGTTGAAAACTTCTTTTACCACCATCGGGTTCAGTTTTATTAACTTTGGTAGAGCTGCCAGTATCTATGAAAAAAAAAGAAAAAATTGTACTAGCTAACGGAATCTTTTTACAAATAAGAGCATTTCTCCTCTACTCGGATTCAACACCCAACAATACTACCAGCCCGATGTATTAAAAAAAACATAGTTCAGTTTACTCATTTGTCCACCTCTCTTACAAACTTATACTAAAGGATGGATTTCCACATTGGATACTGGAAATACGCCCTAAATGAGTAAGATTATTAATGAAATTGGTTATAAAGTTATTTCTAACTACGATGACTACTTACCTCCTTCTTCGATAGTCCAGTGAGCACAGGTATGAGGAACCGAACGTCGGAAACGCGCGTCGCATACAACTCGCGCACTTTTGATACCAACTCGTGCGATGGCGGAGCTGTGAACAAAGATTATTAAATGTAATGTAATAACATCACTTGGGACCTACTGAGTTTCGCCACCGGTGGTAAATAAAAGTGTTTGGAAATAAAGCCTGCTTTACATGGTGCGATTTAATTGCCTGTGGCATACCATAGGTTGAAGAAACAATAAGATTTCACTGTCTAAACAGTGTTAGTGACGATGCAAGTCATTGTTGCTTTAATTTGATTGTATGCCACATGCAAGAAACTTGCATCGTGTAAATGGGGAAACATCATATCCTGCGGGAAGAATACTGTAGTATAAGAATACATTTCTGTTAATTTAATTGCGTTTTTCCTAAACATGTAGTAATGAACATTCACCGACAATGTGGTGTAGACTCAGCAAATCTGACGCAATATTGATAAATTATTTAGCTTGAACTCGAATTTTACAAGATGATTGGCTACTAAATAATAAATGGTTTTATTTCTGTAAGTAGGTTTGTACAAACACTTTTACACGTAAATCATATTTTTTTTAATACATGAGGTCGGCGATTCCTATCTGACTACTCTGAGAAGAAAGGCCGAAACAAACTCAGAGGTCAGAGTCCCTTTTAAAGTCCAGATATTATAATCTTGGTCAGATCATGTGAAGACCACTTAGATTGGTATCTGAAATGGTCTGAGGAAAGAACCACACAGATTGAGTGGACCTGCCCAGTCAGTGCACGCATTTGTCACTAATCGTGCAGCTGAACTCAGAATTTAAGGAGCTCAACGATTCAACAAACAATACCAAAGAATGGACATTTGAGTAGGCCGCATAAACTATTAAAACTGCCAGACCACAATTAAAACTGAAACAATGACCCACATAGTCCTCACATTCACAATACTTAATTTAAATAATATTATACCTCTTCCAGTAAATAGTCATGTCTAGTTAATCATCTTGTAAAATTGAGTTTACTACTATTCCAGTTAGTGCTACTTTTCTGGCCTCCCGCTGCTAATCATTAGGTTCTAAATCCTACCTTTCTCAGTGAATATATGCACAAGTCGTGTGAGCAAGGTCTCGGCGCCCCTGGGACACTCGTCCAGCAGCGCAACGAAGGCGGGACTGAGCTCGGCGGCCTGCGCGCGCGCGGCCTGCGCATGCGCGGCGGCGCGCACGGGCGCCTCTATCGCGCGCAGCACGCAGCGCTTCGCTTCGGAGCCCGCGCAGCCGTACACGCGGGCCACTTCAATTATGAGTTCTGCAACATAATATAAGTACTTGAATACTACACAGTAATCTAGTTCAGATAGTGATCCAGATTTTACTTTTGGTGTTCTTAGCGTGTCGATGGAAATCTAAAATTGAGTCGAACCAGAATTTTGGTACGAGTTTGGCACTTTCAGTAACGTCAATCATTTCCTGTTATGTGCAGATAACAAGACAAGCTGGACACAATATTAACCGGTGTGTCCCACTCCCAGCGTTTGTGTAACAGTATTTACTTAATGGTGGTCTCCAATTTCAAATGTCGAAAGAGATAGTTTTTTTTTTCTTAATGGTCAGCGCTTCCAAAATTGCATTTTTTTTTTAAACTACCGTACCTCAAAAGTCTTTGCCTGTCGATGAAATTGTAACAGGCTTTAATACGGTTCACGACTTACCAAGGACTCAACAGATTCAATAAAATATTGCAAGGAAAATTACAGCTGCTGTACCATTGCATCTAAATAACTATGAGAAAATAAGCAGTTTGTACCTTCATTCTCGGGCAGCAGCGCCATTACAAGGTTGAGACACATATGGTACATGTCGTCGCTCCACATGCCCCTGACGCCTAGTCTAGCATCGTTCAGCTCCGGCGGCGGGTGGTTCAGCGATATAAACCCGAGGTACAGCAGAGCATGCTTCTCAATGACCTTGCGAACAGAATCCGTACTGCGTTTGTAGATCTTTAGTGTTGATTTTAGAGTAACTTCACGTATTTCTTCGTTTTCGTTCACTGGAAATTGTAGCTTGTATTTAGTAATGCATTACAGATAATAAATATAACTTTTGGTACGAAAATTGTTCTCAGCTGGATATGCCTGTCCAAGTTAAGAAATAAAATGCACATTACCATAGAAAAAGATAAATAAATTATAAAAGATAGATAAATAAAGTAAACAAGAACTATATAGACCCAAGAATATGGAACTAAAGTCATTCCAATAATCTAATCTGGAGTTCGGTATAAATATTACTGCCGCAGTGAATTCGACAGCAAGATCATAAAATATCATGTCATAAAAAATTATAAGAAATACTCACAAATATGAGTAAGCAGTGATGTAACATACTTATGCGCACGCGGCGGTCTCATCACACACAACTCTTCTAACAATTCAAGCGCTAACAACGCTACCTTATCCTCTGTCACCAAATGCTTCAAGTAATCAACAGCCTCGTCTGTCACCACGGGACACTCGGAGTAAATCTTCCTCAACAACATGTCCTTAGAACTCTCTATCAAAGGATCACCTCTCTCGCAGATCTGTGTGATCAACGCACATAGCAACTGATTGTAATTCTGATCGTGTTTTTCATGGACCTTCGGTTGTAATGTCACTGGGTGACGGTTAAACCCTTGCATAAAAGCATATTCTTCATACAACCATGACAAAGCTAAGTCAATCCTGTTTGTTGGGTCATCTAGAATGTAATTCAGCACTAACTCCCTCAATTCTGGTGTATAACTTGATGCGAATATTGTGATGAACTTCGCACGAATGTTTGCCACGCCTCCAATCACGCTTTCTGTTTCCGCTTTCAAAATTCTGCTGACTGCTTGAGTAATCAACCTCTCTTTTATTTCTTTAGGAATAGGACGCGTAATTTCCTGCAGTTTTAGTAACTTTACCTTCTGTTTCAGCTTAGGAACTGTAGGTGTTTGGGGAGGGATAGGCTTTTCTTTTTCCTTTTGTTTCCTCTCCTCCTCTTTCAAATGATCCTGTCTCGTTTCCTCCATAAGCTTCGACACGGCACTTTCGATCTGTCTTTCAGCTTTTGTCGACTCTTGTAACTTCGCTACTGCATTTTTGAGCGTCACTTTTTCTTCGTCGTCTCTTAGTAGAGGTATTTTTGATGCTACGACAGACAGTGCAGGAGTTGGAGGCACAGGTATAGGCACAACAGCAGGAACCTGCACAGGCTCTTCTTTGTTATTAATCAACGCGAGTATCATTTTAGCTAGATTTTTCTTTTGAGCTTTAGTACCGGAATTAGGTATAGGTTTGTAGGAGTTAACAAAGGTGCTTGGCATTTCGTTAGGGAGATAGTTAACGAGAGTGTGCGTGACGAGGTTGACGACATCTTCGACGATGTTTAGACCTTCGAATAGCGAGTCCTCGGTCGGAATTACCGGTTGTTTCGGTGCAATTGCTGAAGCGCTAATTGCAGGAGGTAGACTATCATCATCAAACATGTGGAACTCACTCCTGCTGTTGCTATTACTGTCACTACCTTGACTGTTACTTTGAGGAGAATCTATCCTAATCCTCTTAGTCGGCACATCGCCATTTTTAATTTCGCCGACCCTTTTATTCCTTTTCTCTTTAGGCAGCACTTTATTGATTTCCTGCGTCGTCATTCCTATATCTATCAACAGTTGGGTTAACTGTGGCATCAAATCGTTTGAAGACGGATGCTTTATTAGCTGTACAAGCAGCATTTTGAGTTGTTTCCGTACGGAATTGACTTGGGACTGCGATAGCGTTGGTGGCAGTGTCGTATGCAAGTCGCCTAACGCTTGTATGACTCGGGGCATGAACTTGGGCCTAAACTTGGCGAGCAGGCAGATTGTCGTCATACAAGCCATCAAGTTAACACTAGATATGTGTTGCGAATTGTGGAACTTTACCAGAAGCTGGAATATGGTCCTGGAAGATGGAAAGTGAAAAAATGTTTTATTCAGTTGTGCTGAATGGAACAAAGTTCAATTCTTGTTATTAATGGCTCACATGATTCTCTATATGATTATTATTTAATCGAATTTCAATATTGCGTCTTCAGAAATTCAGTAAGTACAGTTAAATAAATATTAGGTCTTTACCTATGAAATTGCCGTTCTGCAGTACTGGCCATTTCAAATCAAAATAATTTTTGTTTGGCTAAGAATTCTAATTTCAAATTAATTTTATTTTAAAAACATGGTTTTTTTTTTCTAAAAGTAGTCATTTCTTTATTGATTAGTGTTACATTTTCATCGCATTTCAATCTTTTTCGTCATCATGGATACGTTAAAAATTCGAGTAATTATGGAATATGAGTACCGTCGTGGCAGCAACGCGGCACAAGCGGCACGCAACATCAACGACGTTTACGGAGCTAACACTACAAACCAACGCACCACCTGTTATTGGTTTGCTCGCTTCCGTTCTGGAAATTTCGACCTGAAAAATGAACCTCGCGGTCGTCCGAAGACTTTGGTCGACAATGACGAATTAAAGGCGATTGTGGAAGCTGATGATACACAATCTACGGCTGAATTAGCAGCAGCTTTCGACGTTAGCGTCAAAACAATATTGGTCCATTTGCGTCAAATTGGCAAGGTAAAAAAGCTTGACAAATGGGTGCCCCACGAACTCAATGATCGCCAGCGCGAAGTACGCGTCGAGACGTGCCTTGCACTGCTCAACAGACACACAAATGAAGGAATTTTGAACCGCATTGTTACCTGCGATGAAAAATGGATTCTGTTTGATAACCGTAAGCGCTCAGCAAGTTGGTTGGATCCTGGTTCAGCACCTAAACAATGCCCTAAACGAAAACTTACCCCTAGAAAAGTGATGGTCACTGTTTGGTGGTCTAGCGCCGGTGTGATTCATCACAGCTTCTTACCAAACGGGGTGAGCATTACTGCAGATGTGTACTGTGAAGAACTGAACACAATGATGGAGAAGCTGGCGCATCTCCAACCAGCATTGGTCAATCGCTCGTCTCCGCTGCTCCTGCACGACAACGCGCGACCTCATACTGCACAGCAGACGGTCTCCAAGTTGCAAGAACTGGGGTTGGAAGCTCTCCGTCATCCGCCCTACTCACCAGACCTTGCGCCTACAGACTACTACTTTTTCCAGAATTTGGATAACTTCTTGGCGGGAAAAAAATTTAATACCCGAGAGGCAGTACAAAATGCCTTTGAAGAATTTGTTGCCTCCCGTCCAGCTGATTTCTTTAAGAAGGGCATCAATAAACTGCCACTGCGATGGCAAAGAAGCATTGATTGCATGGGTGATTACTTCGATTAATACAAATAAAAAATTCATGAAAAAAATTCGTTTAAATTTTTTCATACAAAACGGCAATTTCATAGGTAAAGACCTATTATAAGTAGACATCTTTCTGCAGAAGCTTGACATAAGGAAAGCAAAGCATGTTGCTTTGTTCCAGTGACAAAAGTAGAGGTTTCAATGTAAGTACAGGCACTTTCACATATTGGATTCTATAGGAAAAATCATTAACGCCACTTTGAAGTTATCCATCGATACTATCCAAACTAATATTATAAATGCGAAGCTCCATTTCATGACATAACGGCTGAACGGATTTTAATGAAATTTGGCACACGGATACATCATAACTTGGGACTTAGGATACTTGTTATCCCAGTAGTATGTCCCTGTGAGATAATTTCCAACCTCCAAGAGGGCGAATCCGGGGGCAAATGCTAGTATTATCTAAAATAAACCAAAGAATAAGAAAGACTACTCACTCAGACTCCTCTTCCAAAGCACGTCTATTTATAAATGTCATGTTGGCAGGCAGAGTGTCCAGGTTGAACTCGTCTCCAGCTCCATCGCTGGGCGTCTGCAGTAGAACCACTTCCTCTAAGAACTTGATGGAGTGAGTCCTGATGCCCTCGTTGTCACTGTCTATCATGTTTAGGACTACAAGCTGGGGAGAGAAAATATTAAGAACAGGCTCAAGAGATATAGTGTAAAGAAAGAAAAAAAAATGTTTTAAAGCTAACTTGTGTGTAAGCACAATCTGATGTTGTGCAAACTTAAGAATTAAAAGCAACAAAACAAAACATAGTTTCGCCAAAACACTGGTATGGTAATGATTTCAATAACATTATTAAATTAGTGAGGACATCATGTACCCTGTAACACAATATCCTTACAAATCTATTAGATACATGTTTGTTATACAAAAGAACAAATACATTGCCCTACTTCATGAACATAGTTGGGTAAAATAACATTACCAATAATAAAAATTCTAAATATATAAATTACACATTCATACCTTTAGCTCTGTGATATTCTTCCAAACAAACTGCATCTCGGTGGTTTCAGATGCACCTTGACATATCCACACCAGCGTGTTACGGTATACAATGCTAGAGGCCTGGATGGCTCTTTTCTGGACAGCGATTACTGAGTCACTGACCAGCTGACGCAGTTGTGCAATGATCTTCGGTAAGTATTGCGGGTGGAGCTTACTGCAAGGAATATTAAATTTAATAACAAAAGTTCTGAATAATTGATTACAATCTAGCCCAATAGAGTAAGAAGTAATGTAACTCTTACTTATTATTTTGCACAATGAATTATGTTACAACTAAAAATAATGTCAATTTGCACTTTGACACAATTCTGTAGTAATTTCTTAGAATCTTGATAAAAACACTTTGTTCATGTTTTATTGTACATGTGTATATAACATTGTACTTTTTTTTTTATAAACAGTAAATTAAAAAAATATGTTTATAAATTAAAGGATTGTTAGATATGCCATGATATTTTATTTCTTCAGGCAATAAGTCTACATAATCTGCCTATGTAGTGTAACTGTGTACACAAATGTACAAATACAAGTCTTCTTAAAATTTAAAAAGTTGGATTAAATTGCTCACTGCTGGTGGCCACATTCATGGACTACCAGTACCAGCAAAGTTATAGTGTAAAAAGTAAAAACTATTTTACAAATCCTACATAAGTAACTACACTTGCATGTAAAAAAATTGGCCCACCCCAATGCTCTCTAATGATATTTTGTTAATTATCAATGTATATTTTAATTATTTTATTTGGGTTTATTTACATTCTACATTAACGTTGCGTTTGCGTTTTACGTTATTTATGTGTTCTGTAAGTTGATAAAAGCAATATTCTTGACAAGATCGACTTGATTCTTTAGAAGTCTTCATCACTCAATAATGCTTGGAAAAACTGTGTGACTTTTGTTGTCAGTAAAGTTGACAAAGCTTAATTTTATTTATTACTGTTCCATTATTGATCATTTAACTAGTCAATTTCTAACTGACAAAAAAAAGGAGGATCTTTATTCAACCCATATGTTTTTAAGTTAGTGATTTTCTCAAAAACGAAGGAATCTGTTTTGTATTTTTTTCACAGACGTAATCTACATACATTCAGGAAGATTTGAGTACCTGCAGGTTATTGTTAATTAAACTTGTTGAATTATGTTGTTTCAAATCGAAGAGAACAAGGTGGATCAATATTTTTAAACGCAAGTATAATATGTTAGTGGTCCATGCCAAAATAAGCTAAATATTTATAGAACAACTGTTATGTAATCCACTAGTACCGCAGTCTAACTTTCCTAGCTTTAGTTATAGAAGCAACAAATCAGGTTAAGAAAAATTTTGATGGGAAATTTCTTATAAATAAGGGTAAATTGGCAATATCTCCATGGTTCTATAATTAAATCATATTTTGTAATAGTGACTACTACCCAAATACAAAATACCTATGCAATGGAGAGGATTTTCTTTTTGTAGTAGAAATAAATTGTAACTGTTTACTGAAAGGCATCCTAACTATGTTAATATAAATGCTAAAGTAAGTTTGTTTGTTAAGCTTTCAGGCTATAACAGCTGAACCGATTTGGATGAAATTTGGCACATAGGTAGACCATGACCTGGAGAAGAACATAGGTTTCTTTTCATCCTGGATTGCAGACGAAGTTACGGGCAACAACTAGTAGGTACACTAATAAGTGTAGATGGAAAGAATTATATTGATGGATGTGATCATCCAAGAAACAGGTGCAACTATTGTCATATGAAAAACAAAATAAAAATGAATATACTTCTGGCAAGGAGCTAATAAGAAGAATCTTTCAATTATTATCAAAACTAACCATCAATATTACATTGACAACTTACCTCAATTCTTCGATAAAAGTGATGACAAGTTTCTTTACGTCTGTAGATTTGTCGTTGTAATAGGTCAGGATATTTTCCATATATTGTGGAAGCACTGAAGAACATTGGTGAACCAAAATTTCCACCGCTTTCCTCAGACAGTCTGCTCTGCGGCTGCCTTCTAACAATCCTGCCTCGTTTATCCATTTCACAAGCTAAAAACCAAACGATTTACACATAAACACCATCTATAAAATCTCTGTAGTGTATTCAACAGGAAAGCGGCCTCAAACAACTGATTTAAAAAAAATACAAAGATGATTTGTAAGGTTCGCGCGTTTACGCTTCTACGAACCTGGTTTTGGGCAGCGGTAAAACTTTGTTTGCTAGATAAACTAGCCATTTCGTATTCTTAATAGGTTATTTCGCAAGTTAAAATGTTACATTAAACCGATCTCATTGCTTTGTATCAATAAATTACGAAGAAATCAAGAACATTCAATGAAAAGATACGATCACATCGCAACGTTTTACATAGTATGCAATAAATTTAAAACGTTCTGTGGGAACGAGACTGACTGCGTGTCTTGCAGTGAGATAGAAAGAGAAATCCGATACATTATGCAATTTTTGCACAGAATTTTTGAACGTTTTCAATTTGGTACAATAATAGCTTGACATTTTGTTGTAGTGTTGCTAGAGCTATGAAACATTAAATTAATGCATCGGCTAAATGTAAATCGGTTACAATCTTGTTACGATGGCACGATGGTACCTACCTACATTAAATGTAGGTCTTTACCTATGAAATTGCCGTTTTGTATGAAAAAAATTAAACGAATTTTTTTCATGAATTTTTTATTTGTATTAATCGAAGTAATCACCCATGCAATCAATGCATCTTTGCCATCGCAGTGGCAGTTTATTGATGCCCTTCTTAAAGAAATCAGCTGGACGGGAGGCAACAAATTCTTCAAAGGCATTTTGTACTGCCTCTCGGGTAGTAAATTTTTTTCCCGCCAAGAAGTTATCCAAATTCTGGAAAAAGTAGTAGTCTGTAGGCGCAAGGTCTGGTGAGTAGGGCGGATGACGGAGAGCTTCCAACCCCAGTTCTTGCAACTTGGAGACCGTCTGCTGTGCAGTATGAGGTCGCGCGTTGTCGTGCAGGAGCAGCGGAGACGAGCGATTGACCAATGCTGGTTGGAGATGCGCCAGCTTCTCCATCATTGTGTTCAGTTCTTCACAGTACACATCTGCAGTAATGCTCACCCCGTTTGGTAAGAAGCTGTGATGAATCACACCGGCGCTAGACCACCAAACAGTGACCATCACTTTTCTAGGGGTAAGTTTTCGTTTAGGGCATTGTTTAGGTGCTGAACCAGGATCCAACCAACTTGCTGAGCGCTTACGGTTATCAAACAGAATCCATTTTTCATCGCAGGTAACAATGCGGTTCAAAATTCCTTCATTTGTGTGTCTGTTGAGCAGTGCAAGGCACGTCTCGACGCGTACTTCGCGCTGGCGATCATTGAGTTCGTGGGGCACCCATTTGTCAAGCTTTTTTACCTTGCCAATTTGACGCAAATGGACCAATATTGTTTTGACGCTAACGTCGAAAGCTGCTGCTAATTCAGCCGTAGATTGTGTATCATCAGCTTCCACAATCGCCTTTAATTCGTCATTGTCGACCAAAGTCTTCGGACGACCGCGAGGTTCATTTTTCAGGTCGAAATTTCCAGAACGGAAGCGAGCAAACCAATAACAGGTGGTGCGTTGGTTTGTAGTGTTAGCTCCGTAAACGTCGTTGATGTTGCGTGCCGCTTGTGCCGCGTTGCTGCCACGACGGTACTCATATTCCATAATTACTCGAATTTTTAACGTATCCATGATGACGAAAAAGATTGAAATGCGATGAAAATCTAACACTAATCAATAAAGAAATGACTACTTTTAGAAAAAAAAATCCATGTTTTTAAAATAAAATTAATTTGAAATTAGAATTCTTAGCCAAACAAAAATTATTTTGATTTGAAATGGCCAGTACTGCAGAACGGCAATTTCATAGGTAAAGACCTAATATTATGGAATTTTTCAACATGTTCACTCTCATTAATTATTGCTCTATACAGGGTTATTTTTCAAAGACCAGCCAAATTTAAGGGTGTGGTATAGACCATCAGACTGAACAATTTTCTCCTTGGGACCAATATCGTAATCGCGAAAAAAAAATCAGCGGTCCTATACATTTGGGTCGAGTAGGTATTGAAGTTTTGTATGGGACAGTTTATAAATTTTTCGCGATGATGATATTGGTCCCATGGAGAGAGTTGTTCAGTTTGATGGTCTGTACCACATCCTTAAATTTGGCTGGTCTTTGAAAACTAACCCTGTATAAAAAGAGCACAGGCTGAAAATTATAAAAATAACTTTTAAAAGCCATTTATCAAGAAAAAATTAAACAAATAAAAATAAAACTTATTGGCATCTTTCGTTTTATTTGCACAAAAACAGCCAGAGTCTTTTGATAGGTAGAGTTTATAAACCTTTTTGGTACAGTCGCCAGCAGGTCAAGCTACACGAATCTGTCATTCTCCAAACAATTTTAAACCTTAAAATATTCATAGATAAGTTCAAAATCGAATGAGGAAATCTGTCAGTTTATGGTAACTTGATGTGCTGGCGACTGTACCTATGGCTACGATGCCGGCTGCACAGGTTGATGGCTTAGATCATTAAATTAACCTAAATGGTCGAAATATACACGCATGCTAGCCAAGCTAAGACACGACAATCGGGGACACTTAGGAGAAACATATTTACTTTATATCCCGGTAGGTGGCGTATAATCGGTACTGCTATAGTACAAATCGCGAGCATAAAAATGGAATCACACCTCTTGCGATCATTATTTTAAAATCTCAGCATTTAGTCCATTCCAAGAAATAAATTAAAATGATATGGTTTTAAAGGATAAACTATAGGCTTAACATCGATACTTACCACAATCATTAGAATCGATTCTGTATTTTTGTAGCTAACGAACTTAATTTAATTAAGGAAGCAAGGTAAACGGGAAGAAATGTTAGAATATGGTGAAGTGAAAAATGAAACATTACAATTTAAGACAATCGTTGTTATTTTATTCTTTCAATACTTTGTATTGCCTCCCCTTCCTCTAATTATGTACAGCTTGTAGGTAAACGGTTTCTCGTCGATCGAATAAGTTTCCTGACGTCATCTTGTGGGATTCCCTCCCACTCTTCCAGCAGAGCCGATTTCAGTTCATCGACCGTTGAAGGAGATGGATTTCTTGCTCAAACCCTTCGTTTGAGCTCGTCCCACCATTGGCGGATAAAGGAAGGGGGCTATGGGGGCCATGCCCCCCCCCCCCCCCCCAAAAGACGTAGAGTGGAGAATGCCCTTTCGGCTGAATTGAATTAAAAAGTTGAGTCGAAAGTATAGAATTCCTGGTTCTATACTTTCGACTCAACTTTTCGATTCAATCAATTCTCCGTCGATTAAATTATAGATAGGATTGCCAAAAGTGGCACCAGCCACGTTAACTTTATTTTGTTATAATTCAAGCTAATAAAAACTATTTTTTTGTTTACTTATGATTTTAACCCTAGCTCCGAACCTTGTCAGAAAGGCCCCCCAAAACGAAATCCTGGATCCGCCCCTGTGTTCCACAAGTGCTCAATATGATTCAAGTTAGGAATGAGTGCTGACCAGTCCATCATAGCGATTCCGACTTCATTATGGAATCTTGTCGTTTCACGTGTACTGTGGCAACGAGCGTTGTCGTGCATTAAGATGAATTCCTCTCCGATATAACCCGCGCACGGTGCGCTGAAAATCGCCTTTCATATACCTACCTACATAGAGACTTGAATTTTGAAGGGTCTTTTTTTGGCTAGAAATGGATTCTGCTGATCATTAATAAACTATAAAAATTCGTATGAATGAGTCAATTGCGTGTGGGTAAATCTTTCAAACGTCAGTTATCATTATCCTGATAATTTTGATAATGATAATGAAAATTATCAGGATAATGATATCTGACGTTATCTGACGTTTGAAAGATTTACCCGTGTACAAATGAAGGAGTTATACCTACATATACTTATTTTTTTTTTTTGTATGGTGCTGACATGAAAAATGAGGCTATCTCTGGAATCATAAGGTTGGCCATTATATTTATTTGTAATTTTTTGACATAGGTACTTCGTATTGCGGCACCATTTGTGTTTTACTTTTTAAATCCATAAATAAAGTATTTTTATGTTGTTGAAATGAAATGAAATGAAATGATATTTATTTGCAAGAATTGTAGTACATACAGATGGTCGGCTTTTTTTAAACAGTTTCTAAAAACAATTCGCTAGAACTAGCATGCAAAATTACAAAATTATTGTTACATTAATGAAGTTAGTAAAATTGGTACATAAATCATAGTTATTCAAATGTCAAGTACTTGTCAAATTATAATAGTAAGATGTCAATTTCAGTGTCAATCTTTAAAGTCTAAATACTCACTGACAGAATAGAATGATTTTTATAGTAGCCATTTGAATAACGCCGCTTTAAATCGATTGATTGGTAGTTCTCTATACGATTTTGGTAGTTTATTAAATATCCATATAACCATTGGAAAGCAACTTTTGTGATATATATGGCTTTTCATTTGAGGAATAATTAATCTATCAGGATATCTTGTCTTAAACGTAACAGTGTCTCTAAGACGTTGAAATAAGTCGAAGTGCATTTTAACAAATTTACAGCATTCAAATATGTAAGTACATACCGGGAACAGTTAATATTTTTAAATCTTTAAAAAGAGGTTTACATGAAGTCAATGGTGGCACATCACAAAGAGCACGGATACATTGTTTTTGGGCTTTATATACCCTATTTATAAGAACAGAATTCCCCCATAGCACAATGCCGTATCTAATGTTAGAAGCTACGTAACCATCATATGCTAAGAGGGCTGTTTTGAGGTTTGCTATTTTACAGTCTCCACAAGGCAAAAGCGAAGCGATTAATCTTATTTGTGACCTTTTAAGCAGTGAGGTTTCCATGTGCATCCACTTGATTGGTTTGGTTGGATTGGTTGATTCATTTTAACGCTTACATGCTTTAATTATGAGTATGGCAAGTCTAGTTTACAGTATATTTTTTTAAAACAGTCTAAGAAATCTATCTATCTATACTTAATATGACCTTTATTGTAATACCTGTGTTCACAAATAAAGATTGATTGATTGATTGAAATCACAAAAGTTCGTTTAACTAAATTGAAATGACATGATAAATATGAATTACCTTTTGAAATTACCTCAATGCGCCCTGCGTATAAAGGATGGCGGCATTCGCCCCACTGCCGTGGGAACTACTTACCGTCGTATGGCAGCCAATATTTGCTGTAAATATTATGGTGAGGTTGTTTCGAAAAAAATTCAGCCCCTGCAGCTAGGTTATGGCTCCAAAGGGGGCTGTGAGGCTGCCGTACACGCCTTGTCGACCTACCTAAATTCTGGCAAAGGAGAGGTCATCTTGAAGGTTGACATAAAGAATGCATTCAATTCTGTTAATAGGGACACCTTGCTGGCAGAAACTAAAAAAGAAATACCCCAAATCTTTAGTTTCCTTTGGCAATGTTACAGACTCCCCTCTAAATTACTGTATCGGGATAACTTTCTGGAATCTGCTGTTGGCTGCCAACAAGGTGATTCCCTCGGGCCAGTGATTTTTAGTTTAGCAATTCACCCAATTATTCGACAGCTAAATTCCAAAAACGTTAGGTAGGTACCTTCATGATGGAACCTTGCGAGGCGATGTAGAAACTGTTTTAAATCACTTTCAATTCTTAAAAAAATAACTTCATTCCATTGGCCTTGATCTCAACTTTTCGAAATGTGAACTATACTTAGCGGAAAGTGCTGACAGACATCTGACACTTCCCAAATTTAACGCGATAGCTCCAGAAATAAAAAATATTGAAAAAAGCTCTCTTCGTCTCCATGGGTCTCCAATCTTTGAGAATTCCTTTCCCGTTTTTATTGTGGTAAAAATACAAAATTTCAATGACTTTTCGGAAAGATTATTCCAAATTAACATGCATTCGGCCATAACCTTAATCCGTTACTGCTGTTTCGGCCCTAAATTAACATATTTTCCTTCGCGCATCCCATTTATGGAAGCACCCTCACCTTTTAGACTAAATGGACATTAACTTCGATTTTAAATGTGGCTATGGATGCCTGGCGTTTCGCTTGCCCGAATTCAGATCCACTCGACAATCCATCTTCCCAGAGACGGTGGGATGAGCCACCCTGCAGAGTAGTACAGAATAATTTAATTGACACGTCTGCTACTACTGTCGAGCGTGCGCGCCTACTGGCTGTGGGTAAGTGGGAGTCGGGTCTTTGGCTTCATGCACTACCGTCGTCGAACATAAGCACTTTGTTCGAGGACACTACTTTCCGCCTCGCTGCTTCCCTGCGACTAGGAGCTCCCTTTTGTTCTCCTGATCGCTGTCACTGTGGCGAAGTTGTCAACAGCCTCGGACACCACGGTCTGTCTTGCAGCCAAAGTGCGGGCCGCATACCGCGGCACGCGAACATTAATAACATCATCCGACGAGCTCTTGTCACCGTCGGCGTTCCAGCTGTATTAGAACCTAATGGCTTGGCACGCGACGATGGCAAGAGACCGGACGGCATGTCTTTATTTCCATGGAAGGTGGCTAGGTCTTTAGTGTGGGACGCAACATATTGTGTCGACACTCTTGCGCCATCACATCTACCTGTCTCGGCGTGCTGTGCTGGCGCCGTTGCTGCGGCTGCGGAAAACCTCAAACGGCGTAAGTGTAACAACCTTATCGGTAATTATATTTTCGAGCCGTTTGGGGTTGAAACCCTCGGCCGTGGGGTCCGAGTGCCCATGTTTTGTTCAATTAAATCTCCAAACGCCTGTTTGACACTTCCCGTGACCCTAGGGCTGGATTTTATCTTGGCCAGAGGCTAAGCATTCCCAAAGTAACCCATTAGTGAATTTTGCAACTTATCTTTTAGCTTTAAGTTGCAAGTGAGTGGTTTAACAGTGTTTGATAAAACTTTCAGCTGCAAAAACTACTCATATTTGTACATGAGTACCTCCTATCACTCGTAGTTGCATAAGAATGTATTTTGTTTCTACTATATTTCTTAGGGTTGCATAAAGATGATATTGTTAGCTTGTTCCCAACGAGTCACACCTCAACGGGTAACAGTGTGACTCGTTGGGAATGTTTTGGATAATAATTCCCAACGAGTCACAGTTACTGTTACACTGTTACTATATCATCTATCGCCACGAAATATTTTCGTTCTCAGATAAACAAAAATTGTTCCCAGGTATTTGGTACAACTTGGGGCACCCCGACTCGGACAGGTTAGGTTAGAAGGGGACGGCGGGGTCTGAAAGACCCCGCCGTCCCCTTCGTGGTTATTTTTTTTTAAACCGCCCAGAAGTAGGAGTCCCGCGAAGCGGGACTCCGTCGGCTACGCCTCATTATTGTTGAAATACTTATTAGGACACACCTATTATAATACATACAAAAACATTTATTTGGTACTAGACCTTATATCTCAGGATTTTAGGTGATTTATTGTGGAACTGATTTTGCATTGTTTGGTGACTACATTTTGGTGACAGATCTACTATTTTGAGGACAAACCCTATTATTTAAGAAACACAAAACTAATTAAATTGGTGATAGCTTAAATGATACCCTAAATCAAGGTGGGATCATCCCAACGAGTAACAGTGTAACAGTAACTGTGACTCGTTGGGAATTATTATCCAAAACATTCCCAACGAGTCACACTGTTACCCGTTGAGGTGTGACTCGTTGGGAACAAGCGATATTGTTACATAAAGTTAAAAACAGGTTTTAATTGTACCTGATTTAGAAGCAATTGTGGTAAAGAGGTCTTAAAATCATTTGCAAGCAACTTGTACATATAAGCGGTAACGTACCCTTATTTGGCACTTCTGTTTCCAGATGAGTAAAAGAAAAAAAGAAAGAAAGAAAGAAATGAATTTATTTAGCACAAACTACAAGGCACACAACACAACATATAATAAAACAAAAAGTGTAAAGTGCATAGTGAGAAATTAGTAGGAAAGTGTGCCTCGCGGCTGCACTAAATAGGTCCAGTTCAGCAAAAATGTCAGACAACTAGTGCCTGACGCTGATTTTCAACTGAACCTGAAGTGCGAGGTGACGGATGTAAATCAGTTTTGTACTACAATGTGTTTCTATATCACCTGTAGTGGCCAAAAGGATGGTTTTGCAGCCTTTTTGGAACCTAACGTGATTGCATCTTTAAGGCCTATTGTACGCTAATAAGCCACTTCAATGCGTAACTAAGTTTCAATAGGGGTTCTTGAAAACCAAAAGCAGTTATTTCCACTTATGTAGTTCCAAAAATACATCTTAAAATACATACATACACGCATCGCTTCACATAGTTTGATTATTTTACCATAATATTTTAGATAAGATTAAAAAAAAATAACGAACATGACTTTTATTTCTAAACATCTGACATACAAACTGCCTTAGAAATTACCGCATTGGCAATCGGCAAATAAATTATTTACCTTCGTCGATTACGATTTTTGGACTATTGTTGAGGACCCCTAATTCATGGGCATTGGGAGATCTACAAAAGAGCAAATAACTATCTACTGCTGGTATAACATCCACTGATTTGCCACTAGCAACCACAGAACATATACAAATAAGTGATTTTTAAACCTTACAGTTCCAAATAGAGAACAATTAAGGGAAAATAAAAACTATGAGATCCCTTAGACATCACCATGTTTAAAAAATGGAGTCCTTGAAAATGGTTTGTTTTGAACAGTGTTATACTTAGCGTAAAATCATTATGTTAGGTTTATAACAGTTTTATTTTTTTATAGTACCTAATAGGTATTTCGTCAATTGATTTAGCACACTTTGTTTAATTGTTCTTGATCTAATCGAAGGCGCTTCGAAATTTACAAAGAAACCATACTATTGTTTCACAGTAACAAACCATTCGCAAGAATTTTGTCCTGTAAATCAATGCCTGCAATATGTGAAGTACACGTGAACTTTTAATACTCACCAAATATAAAAATAATTCAAAATTAAAATAGCCGATCATAATACAAATTGACTTATCGCCATTCAAAAGAACTTTGGCGTCTTTTTTATCACTCAATGACCCAATGAAACGTCTTAGCGTTCAATTAATCGCGTTCACTGCACAACGTAATCCAGATATGTAGTTCTAACTGTCACTTAAAGGTGCTCGTGAGAACTATGGATTCCATTTGGAACCAAATATAGGCTGCAATTTTTCTCCCCGTGGTTCTATAATATTTGCATAAGGGTTCTCTCCACCTTTATAGAACTTAATCATGGCTGTATATTTCACATAAGTTAACAAATAGATATGATATAGAGCTATTTTACCACCAAGTGTGCTACTTGGGTTGCCATACAACGTAGCAATGCCGCCAATCTCTTGAGTACCTACATTACCAGTCGACAGTGATGCGGAGGAATTTTTCGACGCCATTTTTAGTTTGTTAATAGTTTTAGTTAAGTTAGGTTATTATATTTTTTGTTGTAAATACTATTGTAAATTAATAAATAGATGAAATATACTTTATTCTTTTTGAATATCGTCTCCTCTTTGGTCAAGTCCTCATTAGCTAATGACCTCGTTGAGGTAATCACCTCATCTGACTAAATACTTATGTACCTACCTAATGAATTAACTAGTTAAAAGGATACACGCTAAAAATAATTAAGTTATACGTTAATTTCGTTTTATTTATATAAAATATAAACAAGAAGATATATAAACCAGACTTGGCGTACTTATATTTAGAGCATTTAAATGAATGAAATCATCAACATATTTTTTTTTTAATTGTTTAGGAATTAACAAAAAAAACACAAATGATGCCGCAATAAGGATAATAATAATGTAAATGACTTTGTGTAAGGATATAATGACCAACCTTATGATTCCAGAGATAGCCTCATTTTTCATGACTGCGCCATAAAAAAAAAAACAACTGAATAGGTACTCTGTTAAAATAATATTGATATTTAGTCTCATAGTGCGTGACTACGAGGACTTAGAGAGAAACAACAGAAGTATTGGCCAAAATGGGGTTAAAAATGCATCTGAAGTTGACAATAGCACAACTATATCAGCATAGCTATTCACAAGGGTACGATACGGTTTGTGGCGTATCGAACGTCAACGTTATCGACAAAGTCGGCTCCAAAACTTTATAACAAGCTAGCTTCTGCCCGTGGCTTCGCTCGCGTGGAGGTCGGAAATTACCCCACGGGACGTGCTACTGGGATAAAAAGTATCCTATGTCCTAACTCAGGTCATGGCCTATCCATAACTTACCTAACATGCAAATCCAGCCGTTAAAGCGTGAAAAAGTAACAGACAGACAGGCAGATAATAAACGCTACCTAAATATTACCTCATGATTAGGGGTCACAAAACCGGTTTCACCGAAATCGAAAAAACCAGCTAAACCGGGTTTCACGCCATTTTTAGAAGCCGGGTTCAGTTTAGCGAAAACCCAATTTTCGTTTTTTTCGTATTTTTTTCTATAATTATTACTTATTAAACGATTTGACATTTTTACAATGTAATATATTTTCTCATTTACAAATAAAATTATTATATTGACAACACTATTGGTGCTGTCTTTGTCGTTTCAACCTAACAGGACGATCACCGCTATAGATACGGAATTTGAGAATGATTTAACTGCCTTTATCAAAGTATAGATGCCCTATATGAAATTGGAAGCATAAAAAGTAAAAACCTTTTGCAGGTGTACAATAATGGGTTGAAAGTTCCTCCCACGAGTGTTGAGTCTGAAAGAATCTAAATAACAGCCGGTTACCTATCTAAGCCAGATTTTTGTTGATTCTCAGATGTTATAATTGTTGTTTTTTTTTTTAGTTTATTCACTGAAAATGAGTTTCTCGTCTTATTCTAGTGTTCTCTGATTTAGCACTAAAGCTGATTATAAAGACTGATTAATAAAGACTTTAGAATCATAAAAATAGGTTATATTATGAATATACAGTTACAGTAAAATAATACCGTTATTTAAATCGGGTAGTACATCAGACCCTACTAATTATAGACCTATTTCAGTACTACCTACCTTTAGTAAAATTTTTGAAAAACTTATTTTGAATCAAATGCAAGGATTTTTTAATAATCACAAATTACTGCATAACAAACAGTTCGGTTTTACGAGGGGTCGTTCGACTACTGATGCCGGAGTTGAACTTTTAGGACATGTTTATGATGCATGGGAGGACAAATGCGATGCTTTGGGAATCTTTTGCGATTTGTCCAAGGCATTCGATTGTGTTCTTCATGAAACATTGATCAGGAAACTGCACCACTACGGAATCCGAAACGCCTCTCTGGATCTTCTTACTTCTTACTTAAGTGATAGGATTCAGAGAGTTGATGTTAATGGAAAAAGATCACCCGGATCGGTAGTAAGAATGGGGGTCCCCCAGGGCTCAATTCTTGGGCCATTTTTATTTCTTATTTATATAAATGACTTGCCTTACCTCATAAAGGATAAACATGATATAGTGTTATTTGCAGACGACACTTCACTTTTATTTAAACTGAAACGTCAGCAGCTGATTACTGACAATGTAAATAGCGCCCTTGCAATAGTAGTTAACTGGTTTAATGTTAATAACCTACTTAAAAGAGAAAAAAACTAAATGTATTAAGTTTACTATACCTCATGTTAGACAAGTAGAAACTAGTGTTCTCATAAAGGGTGAAGTTCTGAAACCCGAAAATACCACCGTTTTCTTAGGCATAAATTTGGATACCAAGCTTCAATGGGGCCCCCACATAGATTAATTGTCAAAAAAGCTTAGCTCTGCAGCATACGCCGTTAGAAAAATTCGTGGTTTAACTGATTTAGAGACAGCCCGTTTAGTATACTTTAGTTATTTTCATAGTGTGATGTCGTACGGTATTCTGTTGTGGAGAAATGCCGCCGATATCCAGACAATTTTTGTTTTACAAAAAAGGGCAATTCGTTCAATCTATAAATTAAGTCCCAGACACTCCCTCAGAGATAAACTTAAAGAGATTAATATAATTACTGTGCCTTCTCAGTATATTTATGAAAATCTTTTGTATGAACATAAAAATATTAATCTGTTTAAAAAATACAGTGATATCCACAATATAAATACTAGAATCAAACACAAATTTATTGTTCCTACAACCAAACTCAAGAAAATAGGTGGCTCGTTTAGATGCCAATGTATAAGTTTTTATAATAAACTTCCTAGCCACATTCAAGATCTAAGCTTTAATAAATTCAAATCTTTTATAAAACGGAAACTATGCCAGAAAGCCTATTATACTGTGAAAGACTATATTGAGGACAAAAAGGCTTGGGATTGAGCTGCTCCAATAAATTTACACGGTGAATGTTGATTCTAATTTGCTAGCTATTTTAGACATGAATATTTACTGTAAAAAGTATTATATTATTTTCATTATTGAGAATATGAGGACTATGTGGGTCATTGTTCAATTATATTCTTGATCTGGCAGTTTAAGTAGTTTATTCGGCCTACCCAAATGTCGTTTCTTTGGTATTGTGCGTCAAATCGTTGAGCTCCTTAAGTTCTGAGTGGAGCTGCACGGTTACTGACAAATGCTTGCACTGACTAGATAGGTCCACTTAATCTGTGTGGTTCTTTCTTCAAAAGACCATTTCAGACACCAATCTACATGGTTCTCAAACATTATGTCCGATTTTTTTTTATATAGACCTTGACATTGTTGAATTTTATATACACAATGACATGAGTATTTACTTGTAAAGTATTATGTTATTTTAATTATTGTGAATGTGAGGATTATGTGGGTCATTGCTCTTTTTTAACCGACGAAAAAAAAGGAGGAGGTTCTCAAGTCGACCCGTATTTTTTTTTTTTTTATGTATGACCACGCATAACTTTTTACCGAGTAGTCCGATTTTGATGATTCTTTTTTTAATGGAAAGATTATACCCCAAAGTTGGTCCCATTTAAAATTGAAAAACGAAATCCACCCCTAAGGGTAGAAAAATAGGGGTTAAATGATTTTTCACCTACAGAATGTTCCCTTGTGAACCGATTCTGTTGAAACTTAGCACATATACGTAGTTCTAATGATGCATCAACAAAAAAGAGACCTGAAGATCATCTGATGATGGAGACAGAAGACAGTCGAGAGGGCTCCTCGACAGCTTACAGCAGTTAGATCGTGTTTGGGCTTATTTCATTCATCTTGATGAGAACTTTAAGCCTAGCTGGAGTATGACTGGCATAGAGGGTGTGATGTTGGGTACGGAAGGCAGTCGAGGGAAGTTCAAAAAATTAGCAGTGAGAGCATACTCAAAACATTCAAAAGCTTATAAATTAATAAAGGTAATATTTATTACAGCTATAAACAGCAAATCCTTAAATTCTGGCATATTCCCTATAAAATGGAAAGTGGCAAAGATGGTGACTATACATAAATGGGATAACAATTTCAACATAAAAACTATAGGCCCAACTCAATTTTGAGAGGGAAGCCGATAGTAGGATTCAGCTGGGATGGGCAGCATTTGGTAAACTTCATCAGGTCTTCTCCTCGTCTATACCGCAGTGCCCAAAGACGACAGTCTTCAACGCGTGTGTCCTACTGGTTACGACTTACGGAGTAGAAACGTTGACACTCACGGTGAGATTGGTCCATAAGTTTAAAATCACTCAGCGAGCTATGGAGAGAGCTATGCTTGGAGTCTCTCTGAAGGATAAAATCCAAAACGTCGTTATCCACCAGAGAACCAAGGTAATCGACATAGCCCAAAGACTAAGCAAGCTGAAGCTGCAATGGGCTAGTCACATCTCTCGTTGAAGTTCAAGAGTGGAGAACGCGTTTAGGCAAACGTAGTTTGGGGCGCCCGCCGGCCAGGTGGACTGACGACTTGCGAAATGCGGCTGGCAGAGACTGGATGACGAGAGCCAAGGATCGGGCTCAATGGCGTTCACTAGGAGAGGCTTACGTCCAGTAGTGGACAAATATAGGCTGATGATGATGATGATGAATGGTGCAAAAATAAAAATAATGTATTTGAACTCAATGAAGTGTTACTACGTTAAATATACAGGAACAAATAATCTTATAATTAAAGGCAAAGTAATAATAATAATAATATTAAAACAGACTATACACATAGACACAATCAGGTAGCAAAAGTCATCCATCAAAAACTAGCACTCAAATATAAACTCATACAAGATATGAACACTCCTTATTACAAGTACGTACCACAAACAGTTCTAGAAAATATCACTCTAAGACTAAGTACCAAAGTAAAATAAGTTAACTTCAAATAAAATAAACCCTCTCTATACCGAGGTGCCTAAAGAACAACGCCTTAAGTTCCAAAATAATTATACACTCATCAGAATAATTGTACGTGTTGTATTTATATTCTTATTGCCTACCAAAATGGATAAATGCTCACCAAATCTAACCATAGACGGTCGACATCAGGGGCACCCCGAGGTTCGGTTGGTTAGGTTCCTTTAAACCCTTTAGACAGAAATAGGAGCCCCGCGGAGCGGGGCTCCGTCGACCTGCTTATTAACCCTAACCCACGCCGGTCGACGTCAGGGGCACCCCGAGGTTTGGTTGGTTACAGAAATAGGAGCCACGCTAAGCGGGTTTCTAATATACCTGCGGTTTTGTGACCCCTACTCATGATATGGATTCTGACTAAATTCCAATTCCTTAAATCTTTAGAGGCATGAGGAACAGGGTGTACAGTTCACTTATCCTCCATAGAAAAGGGAGGACCCTCCGACCAAACGGGTGTTGTGTCTGGTGGGCAACTGCCCGATGATTGATGTCGGGAAGTCTTATAAAGTATATATTGATCGCGCGGTAAACTGCTTGCGCGATGCAGGATTTGATTGACGTCAGATCTTGACTGCGTAGTTCGCATGTAGCGTTGAAGATGCCACCACAAATCTTAAAAAAGTGGTAAATAAAAATTTCAATAATCGTGTGAATTTTAAAATCGTCCCCTATTTTATGCAGAAACACGTAATTTTTTATTTCTTACCAAAAGCATAAATTTGAATTTTCATATCCATTCAATCTGCCTGCCTGTTCGCAACTATGTTGGGGTCGGCTTCCAGTCTAACCGGATGCAACTGAAACCAGTATTTTACATGGAGCGACTGCCTATCTGACCTCCACAACCTGGGTTGTTACTGGTAACTGGGTAATACTGGCTGTCAGACTTTCGGGCTTCTGTTGACCCGTAAAGACTCAAACATTGACGAATGACAGCCGGGACCAACGGCTTAACGTGCATTCCGAGGCACGGAGAAGTCTCGGTATGTGAAGGTGGTCACTCATCCACAGATCAACCCTGGCAAGCGTAACTTAACCTGATGGATCGACCCGTGCGGCTGTGCTGTGCGACTTAGCCACGAGGTCCTCACATTTACTTACCTATAACATAACATCACGCCTTGTTTTCCTGAAGGGTTGGGCAGAGGTGCACCTGTAGTACACCCACATTTCGCTAGTAATGTTTCAGGTCCAATTTAATAGGGGGCGAGCCTATGCCATCAACCGGGCACAATTCCAGACTCCGGGCTGCTACTGAGAAATTCCTGCTGGAAAAACCGAAAATACTTTGCCCGACCTGGGAATCAAACCCAGAACCTCATGCTCAGCAGTAGCGCTTACGACCGCTACTTACTTATAAATGGAAATATTAGTTCATAGTAATATCAGTTACATATTTGATACATCTTAATACGATGTCACATATTACAGATACATCTCTACCTCAGAAAAATCCTATTTGACTCTGTTGGGGGCAGCCCCGGATCTAGGGGGGGGGGGGGGGGGTGTCAAGCCAGAGCCCACGCCCCGGTTGCCAACTTTAGGGGGCAAATTCAAGCGTGGCAGACAAGTGCACCACCTAGCGGCCAGCGCACTCCAAACTCTGCGATAAGTGAGATGCTTTCTCTCTCTCTGCGGGTGGCGCACTGAGAAAATCACTACATGAGTAGAGTGCGCATAGGGCGTCAAACTGTGTGAGCGGGTTGCGGGCGGAGTAGTTGAATTCTGTCAGGAACTCTCCGTTTTTAAAGCACATGCTCCACTTTTATTTGGCAATATAAAAAGGTTAGCTTTCTATCTCTTGCAACAGATCTATGCAGCGGCGAACCAGAGGTGGATGGGCGCCTCTGTCACCTCTGTGACCAAAAGTTTAAGGAACAAATCCTTTATTTTAGAAATCGTCCCGCCTTTTCCGACATCTGTAAGTGCAAATGCGGTACTATTTCCTTTATTTTTTACCACAGCGCTGGCTGTTGGATTGAAGCATTATCGATATTTTTTTGCTAATACGTTTCTGGCAAAATATTCGAGCTCGCTTTGCTCGCTCTCACAGCCTAGCAACTCTTCTTAAATCTTTTCTGTATAAGTCGATTAAGGACTTAAAAAATCTATCTTATCTGAGGCAAAGAGCAAAATTTTTTTGCGGTCGCTTCGCTCGCTTGTGCATTCTAGATTGTCTTGATTGGTGTTAAGCGTTTCTGCATAAGTCGAGTGTCGCAATCTTAGCAATCCAAAATCATGACAAGACAATCAGATTAATTATGACAAGGCCATTGATTTGTTTGCGGAACAAAAGGTTCAAAGAGTAAAACTTTTATTCCAATCTTCTACCAATAATAAAGCTGAAGTTTGTTTTTTGTTTTTTTGTTTGAACGCGCTAATCTCTGGAACTAACAGTCGTATTTGAAAAAATCTTGTATGCATTTGATAGCCCAATTCTTGAGGAAGGTTATAGGCTATTTAACATCGCACTACGACCCTTATAAACCGGGCGGTAAATAGAGGTCAGAAGTACGCTTGACGAGAAGGAAGTAATATCGTGGACGAGTGATGCCCAGCGACACGGTGGGTCCGGGGCCGAAATTACACGCGGACGTAGTCGCGGACAGAAGCTAGTATGTGTGCTCTAATCTCATGTTTTTTTTCAAATATTCTGTCCTATTCTAATTAAAATAAATGTTCGACAGGTCTATGTATATTTAAATAAATAAGGCTTCATGTAAAAGGTTAAAGGATTGGCGGGGCGGCGGCGGCAAACTGCAGTTTTTGCCCCGCCTCGAAAAAAATCTAGATCCGGGGCTGGTTGGGGGATGATTTTAGTAAAACTGTGATATATGAGTCTCATAATTTTAATTGAAGAGTATGTGTACAAATATTCGAGTCAATCGCCACAGAGAATAAAAAAAATCTGTGAAAATTCAACCCTCTTCGGGATGGAATTTCGAAAAAGCCTTTCTTAGTGGTTACTTTCTCTTCATAAATAACACACCTTCCAAATTTCATGTCTCTTGGAGTAGCGGTTTAGGCTGTGCGTTGATATATCAGTCAGGACTTTGAATTTTATGTACCTTTAGATTACCTGATCAAATTGTATCAAGCAACAACATGAATGAGTTTAAATTATTGAATGACAAGGGATATTATTCTGTTAATGAATAACTTAATGACAAATTAAAATAATATTATAAATAATTTCATATCTGTCTATAATTAAAATGTTGCTCCCATAAGATAATAATATTCTTTATTGACACTTATAATGCATTTGTTAATGTGGGTAGGTACTTATACGAAATTGTGATTAATTAATTCCTATTTGTTTTTGTGCTGTCTTAATTTATTGACATATAATTAACTATTAGTGTTTGGTTGTTAATTGACATTCGATTATCTAAGCTATTTGGTAATCCCTTTGGCGGGACATAGTATGGAAAAACATTTTTATATACCTATAACATCTTTTTTTTTTTGTCTGGGAAATCATACAAATCATCAAATCATTATCATCATCATACCTATAACATCTGTACTTATAATTTTTACCCTATGTTCACAAAATTAATAAATGAATTTGAATTTTGACAGTTCAAATACGGTATGAAGACATAAATTTTATTCTTCCGACAGGTATTTGCTATCGGAAGTGATGATATCGAACAACAAATATTGTTTAAAAATAGACTAATTTCGGTACTATCTGAAGTAAGTCTACATAATGTATGTACCTAACATTTTATCAGTGTTTTGACCGCTGTATAACTCCAAGTATTTATATAATTTTAGGTGGTTACATTGGTACGTAATACTCTAGATTTTGATTTAAATTATTTGGGTAGATAGAGTATGGATTCCATTTCGATGACGTGATTCTATTTTTACGTGGTTAGGCTAGCAGTTTTTTTTGTGCGGAATGCGTCCAATCCTGAGATACGGCCCCGGGCAAAGTCCTAGTACACTTGCATGAATGCAATGAGCATCTGCCGCTGCTCCAATGTCACTCATTTCTGCAAATATGCATTTACAGTTATTGCTTTATAACATGAAAATGGGCAAATAGCAAGACATTGTAGGTAATTGTTACATACTGATACTGATTTATATGAAAAAAGAAAAAAAAAACTAGTCAGAGTTCTGTTTGTTCAAATTTAAAAAAAAACACCGGACAAAGAAACGATTTTCCTCTATTTACATAATTTTCCGGTTTGACAGAAAGTTGAAGTTTACAAAGCAAGTTCAATAGAAGTCAGATTAAAAAAAAATAAGTACGGTACGAAAATGACTATAGCGATACGAGTATAAGTACGAGCCTAATAACGTCACGACTGCGCAGAAGGCGCTTACTCAAGCGAACTAAGCGAGCTTCCGACAAAACCGGCACGTGAAGGAAGCGTAATATCATAACGAGCGAGCGGAGCAAGCAAAACTATCCCACGAGTGAGCGGAGCGCGCTTTCACATGTAAAGAGCGAGCGAAGCGAGCCCCCTTTCAAGTAAGGCGAATTTTGCGAGGCTACATCAACGACGAGCGAACGAAGTGAGCACACTTTCAACACTAGTGAGCACTTCACTCGCTGGTAATCGCGCTCCGTTTACTCGTGGCGAACGTGGGCGCGATTCGCTCGCTCCTCTCTAGTGTAGTCTTCCTTCACTCGTTTGTCTTATGGAGAATGCTCGCTTTGTTATGTGAAAGTTGACTCGAGATGTAGGTGGGCTAGCTTCGCGCGCTCGATTTAAGAATATGCTTTCGTGTTGCACTCGCTTGTCTTGTAGAGGGCTCGCTTTGCTCGCTTATTGCTTGAATGTTTACGCTCTGGTCAGTTGTGTGGTCTGTGGGCTTCGTTCGCTCGTCGGGAATCCCTATGTTAATTAAGTCATCGTAATAGCTTGATGTGAATTCGACCTGCACCCTAATTACGTAACACACTATCTATCACAATCTGAATCATTTTGAAGCCTAAGTATTGCTAATCCATTGCTTCATATGTTCGAAAAATTTGTCTGCTCAGCAACGTAGATAACGCAATGAATGTTGTTGAATTGTCAAAACGAAACCCATTCCTACTGTTAGTGTGTTACGTAGGTAATTACCCCGCTGCTGTCAATAATTGGATAGACCGACCATTGATTGGTTAGAGAACTCCTGTCAGTCACTAGGTTAGCAGGGGGTTGCGAAAGAATCGAACGTTCCCGCGACCCCCGGCGCAGGTGTGAGATGGAACACCGGGGTGGCATTTAGTCAGTAAGAGTCTGACAGACCCCTCCGTCCTCCCAGGGCGGAGCACATCCATGAGGGTTTTACACCCCGGATCAAAAAGAAAAAATGGTTAAGGACCAAAAGTTTTCACGAAAACTGATGGCCGGATTCGAACTGCGCAGTTTTTATTTGCAATAATCCTGATATTGTTACGAAAATCTTTCTAAGTTTCCAATAAGTAAAAATCCTAGAATATTCGCAAAAAAATGATTTTTCCAATTATTTATTTATTCACAATAAATTGAAACAAATCAAAGGAACCTTGAGCAAGCGCTTGTATGTGCGTTGTGATTTATAATTATTAGAGGCAAGTAGGTACCAAGCGTGTGGAACTGCTGTAGATTGTTATTCTTCTATCGTGTCAATAATATTAATCACCGGCGCTCAATTATCTAGTCAATCTCGATTATCGAGACTTTAAATGAGGAAAATCAAAAACTTTAAAATCACAACATTAATTTTATTATAAATAACTAAACTAATAAAATACATAGCACAACTAATAAACAGTTCATATAGTTAAATTAGGCCATCAACGGTGCTTGCTGACCTTGTTGTACAGGAACATAAGGCTGCAACTCATATACTGGTGGCTTTTCTTTCTCCTCCAGTATCAAATAGTAACTTCTAACCAAAATCATACAAACCAGAAGCGTGACTGAAAAAAAAAGAAAATATTTTAATATTTTCTGGAAGTGAAGTCTCTGACAGACTCTGACTACGAAAATAATCATTGCAGAGCCAGACAGAAGATAAAGGTGCATTTAAATGTAACGAATCTGAAATCAAAGCAAGTATTTTTTTTTAAAACACAATACAATGTTGCAAGAATTTTTATAAAAATTAAAAGAATTAAAAAAAAATATGATTTTTTAAAGTTTTGATTGCCTACTGAGCTAAGTATTTGCTGTTTGAACTTTGACGACAGTAGGCACCTTTACATTTTTTTCTTTCTTTCACGAAATCGACTGATTTTGATCAATTTTGTGCATTGTTTGTGGGAAAGGGAAAGATTATTGAAACAAAATGATTTGTGTTTTGAAAAGTCGAGTTCCTTGTTTTGCATGTGACTGCAAGGGATATTAATAATAAATGAAGTATTGATGGAAAACCACTAATATTCGCAAAAAGCTTTCCAAAAAATGACGCCAGACTGACGTTTGATATTTTTTTGTTACTAGAAACTACGTTTGACTTTGAACATTAAAAAATATCATGAACATCATTATAATATTGTCTACTTGCACGTGGCTGGACCACTTTTTCAAAAACAGCGGAGTAACTACGTAACATACTAACAGTAGGAATGGGTTTCATTTTGACCGTTCAATATCATTCATTGTGATATTTAGATACGTTCTTGAGCAGACAAATTTTTCGAACATATGAAGCAATGGATTAACAATATGCTTTAAAATGATTCAGATAGTGATAGGTAGTGTGTTACGTAATTAGGGTGCAGGTCAAATTCACATCAAACTGACCTAAAAATTGCAAAAAATGTCAGAAAATATGAATTTCGCGGGCAACGTGGCGCAACACCCATAAATGAATGCAAGGAAAAACAAATTATATTTTCGAGAGCACAAAAGTTATGAAACTATTAACAGGTGCTGTGATTGACACGAATGGTTTAGCACCACGAAAACTGTACTTTTATAGCTACACAGACATAATGTTTCAATTATTTCAAGGTTTCTGAAAATTAGATAAGAAATTGACTAAAGAGGGTATTTTTCGTGCTCGGAGCCCTTATTCAGACTCCGTCCCATAGGGGATAGTAATAGTACTTGTCCCCAAATAGCACTGGCTGACCTGAGAGGCTAGCCGAGGCCCACATGAAACGCTATAGCTGACCAGCCACAGATACCCCCTCGATAAAGGAGAAGGAACTTCTCTTTTATCTGTACTTAACTCAGGATCAGTAATAAAATAATAGGATACTTACAAGACCACTTGAGAACGGGAACTGTGGCTATGAATCCCATGAACACGGCCGTCACAATCACCAGAACGATGCTCAAAGCGAACAAGAACATAGTTGCTTTGAAGTAGAACCTCAAGTAACTGGGCTTGCCCTGAAACAGAACAGAATTTCATTGTTAAGCCGGGAACAGACATGTCACACTAGGATACTTCGAGTAGGTAGGCCACTATTCATGTGGGGTGGGGTGTCACAAGTATAGTTGTAAAAAAAAGTAGCCATGCGTGGCGCCAAAACTGAATTAAGTACTCAGCCATTAAATCACATAATTGGCGTGATTATTGTATTCCAAGCCAATCTTGTGTTCTAATGTCCAGGTAATTTATATAAAAATAACAGAAATCTAAATAATTAACGAAACATGTGTAAGCGAGAGATAAGCTAACTATCATCCGTGTTTGAAAAAGTTAGAAGTATTTTATTTGATACTTGTTTTTTTACTGAGTAAGTACAAAAGTTTGTCATCATTAGTAATAATTTCTTTGAAATACAGTTTAATAGCATCATATGAATTCCTGTATTCCCTCCTGTTTGACAGTCGCTCAGTAATCGTAACATGCTGCTTTGCACTGCAGCAGTGCAGAGTGCCACTGCTAACTCAAAATCAAAAAATCAAAATCAAAATATTTTATTTCACATAAACCAACATGGGCACTTATGAAACGTCAGAAGCTAGGTGCACGGTTCCAATTGGTTGTTTTATGGAGAAGAGCCGGCAAGAAACTCCACGGTTACTCATTTAAAAATAAGGGGCTTTTACAATGTTTCCAATTACAGTGTTGATAGATATGCTAACTATGCTAACTGCTATGTATTAAGTAGGTATGTATGTAATACAAACTTTGTGCTATGCAGGCTGTGTATTTGGCAGTTCACAGCTCACACATTCACTGTTATTAGAAAGCGGTGACATACCTCGGCTCGAAATAAGTCTGAAGAAATACTAACTAGGTAAAGTCTACAAAACTTTGTAGATTTCTTCCTATTTAGTTCCAATCCAAGTACAAACACACAGTGCCGGTTTAACATTACAGGCACCCTGAGCGAAATTTCGGCGGCGCACCTCTCCCCTCTTGGAGAGTAGAGAGGAGCGAAAAATTTCAGCACTCCGCCTAGGTTTTCTTTAGTCCATTCATAAAGAAATAGGATTTATCGTGTCAGCTTATGCTGAAAAGTTCGAAAATTTAGAGAATGACGGATGCAAGAGATAGTCTTCGCTAGCTCTTGCATCCGACATTCTCTCAACTTTTTTTTTTGGTTTTCTAATTCCAAACAAACTAAAACGAAAGTACACTGAAGGCGCCAGAGTAGGGGGGCTTAGTCACAGCCCCTTTAGTGCCCCTTCACCTCTGGCACACTGTGTGGTCGCCCAGCCACGCCCTATCATAACGCTGGCACTGCAAAATTATCCATCTCTGGAAGGTACTTACAGCATGAGTTCCAATAACTAAAATGAGACTAATAGTAAAACTGAACAGGAACACTAGTAGATAGTAGGCGAAGGAGAGGTACAGGCCCAGGGCTGTCTTCGATACTTCATTAGGTGGATGCTCAGGATTCGGTTTGTTATTATTATTCTTAACGAATTCTGACACTCTGAAGATTGAGTACGAAATTGTACCGAGGGTCATGCAGGACGCAAACTGAAAATATAAGAAAATTAAAAGCTTTAATTAGAAATAAAACCTAAGAAGGCAAAATTCACTAAAATGAAAAGTAATTGAGAATTTAGAAAAAAATTAAATAGGCTTTCGTAAGAAGGTAACTATAAATGACGAATTCTTGACACTCATTGCTAATTAAAAATAACAGGCGCTAAGGTCTAAGGCCCGCTTATCGCTTGCACCACAAATTACTAAATCCACTTAGCGCTTCAAATTTATAACATCGTTCTTTTTCTGGCAATCGTTTGAAAATGATAGATACAGAATGTTTGAAATACATTAACAGTTAAATGCAATGTGAAGACACAGGAGTATAGACAGACACTGTCATCCTGAGTTGAATTATTATGTAAAAAATCCCAGATTTAAAAGTAGGTACTCACGATGGAAATATATCCGATGATTAACACTCCAATCTTTAGAGGAATGCAATAACAGCATTTGTTATACCTTGGCAGTTCGATACCCATGGCTTTTTACTTCACTACCACAAAAAATAATCACAACCACAGTCAGACTGATTCTATTTTCATGCTACACAATATCACTTAGTATCTCAATATTACTTAGTAGATTTATTAAATTAGTGAACAATGTTTATAAAAATGTCGCCGTGGGTTGAGTTTGGCTCTGATAATAACTTAGCCAATATCAGTTATCTGATACGAAAGGGCGATGTCGATAACGGATTACCAATGAACCATTAGTAAGTATACCATTTCGGTCAACCTCAATTATTTTGGGTGTGTTTATAGGTTTTTATGCAAGCAGGTTATTTATCTAAGTATCTTTATGACTGTGATCTAATTAAAAGTAGGTAGGTACCTACTTTAGATCGTGACAAGTTGCGTTACTGCAAATATTGTATGTATTATCGAATGTATTTTTGTATTTCTGTAGGTATTCATGATACAAAATTTCATACAGATTGTTATTTATTTACAGACGCCAGAGCTGAGCGACGGCGGCGGCGACGCGCGGTGCGCTTATAAAACTGCGCCCGGGGCTGTTCTAGTGCCCCAATTTTTTTGACATTCTGTCATATTTTATTTTAATTTTGCCATATGATTATGGCAAAATTTAAATTAAAATGACAAAAAAAATTACAAAATGATAAAGTGAGTGCAGATGCACTCACTTTATCATTCATAGGCTCATTAGGTGAATGTGTATCTTTAATCCTAGGTAAGCTGCTAATACCCAATATTACCATGTGATCTTTTCTTTAATAGGTACTGTTCGTTTTATTTTATTTAGCATTCTTTTGAACACGCCTGTTTATAATGTATAACTTATTTTTTTCTAATTACCCTGTATGAGTAATTTGGGAGAGATTAACGAAAGGCTAATAAATTATTTCTAGTAATGAACTAATAATTGTATGTATCCGTATTGACGTATTAAATTCCTAAATGAAATGTTTGATTTCACCCGAGTTTAACCAACCGTAGTGTAGCTCCAAAAGAGGATATTTTTTTTTTTACAAAATAAAACAAAAACTGGCTTGGAAGTACAAGTTTGCCTTTGTGATTTTTCATACTAAAATAATGCAAGAGCAAGCGAAGCGCCTTCGAAAATTGGAGCATCTTGACTGTGATACTAGGATAAGCTGTCATTGTTATATTACTAAGAGAATACAAGAGCGAGCGCAGCGAGCTCGAGAATTTGGGTACCCTAAATTGGATATTTAGGTTAGATTTTCGGTATGCCTGCCGGGGTCGCGATGCCTGCCGGGGTCGCGGATTGTTCGAAAGAGTTACCGTGGCCCTGGCGCACAGGCAACTGAAGGAACACGGGTGGGTTTTAGTCAGTAAGAGTCTGACACGCCCTTCCGCTCCGCCCAGAGCGGGAGAGGTCATTTGATGATTTCCCACCCAAAAAAAAAAAAAATGTTAGATTTTCGGTGTGATTTTATTAAATGTATGAATTGAACCACGCCTGTAGAATTAGGAACGTACTTTGTTTCTGTTAATTTTCATTAGGTTGTAGCTTGTTGTAGCGGCATCTACAACGCCACATGCAAGCTACGCGTCACACTGATGTATTACTCATTACGGGTCTCTTTCCAAAAAGAATATGAGGTTTTGTAAAATATTTTACTTTTTTTGCTTTCACAAGTTTCGGGGCCCTTGTAGTTTGGGAGTGCCGTATCATTGATACGGTAGATACGGCGGTAGGTACGCCCCCGCACATGACTATAGTCAAGATGATTTTGGCTCCTCCTGGCCAAGGCGCCCGGAGCGGTCGCCCCATCCTGCAGGATGCTATGTTTTCTAGATGAATTGGTACGACTAAAACGTCCAGTTACAAGCCCGTGTCTGCACTGGTAGAGCGCTGTCGATGCAATTAACTTAGACATGACTTTGGTAGCATAATTTATATTTACCATTATTTATTGTAATCATTGTAACAAGTAAATTAAAAGTAGGTTGGTTAACTTGGCTTCACACAATATTCTGAACAATAAATTAACAGTAGATGTCGATAAGGGTCCACCCTTTGTTGCCCCTTGAGTCAATCGGGGTAAGTAGCAATTTTGTGGCCTTGACACAGATAAAGCTTAGGATCATGTGTATTTCTCGTACACCGCCGATCTCGCATATCTGACATAATAGCTCGTACATTTTTCATATCGTGCATCTCTCGCGTATCTCGCGTGATTCGTGTACCTGCCGATGCTCGCGTATCTTGCGGTTCTGGCGTACGATGCAACGCTCGGGTTTCTAGCGGCTCTGGCGTACTGCGCGACGCTCGAGTGTATCGCGGTGGTCGCATACTTTGTGTCTCCTGTGTATCTCTCGTGTCTGGCATACTCTCGTCGAGCTCGCTTTCAGAATTCAGTTCAGTGTCTTTGCACTCTTTCGCTTCTTGTTGTTCTACAGTCTCCACGTAATAGCTATACACAACGATGAACGAGTATAATTCCAGAACTGTAATAATAAAAAACCGGTTCTCTTAGCTGGCCCATAACTATGGCACATCGAATTTTAGCACGTAGTCTAAAAGCTAAGAAATACTGACATCGGAAGACTAGGCTTTCGTTAGGCAGTTGGATCTAGGACATAATGAAGAAAGCTGTAAGTAGCTACTCTTGAACGCGACTCGTAAAGTTTTAGGAGGTTCCTAGCTCTCTTTGGACTCCTTGATATAGCTAGCATCAGCTTTGATATGTCCCAGTACCAATCAATCTCCACCGATCGCAATCCACTGCTGGACAATGAACAGAGGCCTCTCACAAAATACGCCGCTATTCTGGTGTGGGTGCAGAAACTTGCAGCCACATGAGACACATTTTTAGAAACACACGGGCACTCGGTTCCCGCTTTCATGTAATTAAACAGCTAGGCCTGCATTAACCAAAGCAGGTCACGTCTTGATATAAGTAGAATTTAATGTGAGTAATAGTTTACTTACTGATGATCATAAGGAACACTAAGTACCACCCAATATAGTAATGATGATTGAAGCATAGAAACACTAAGGCGAGGGCTTCTAAAGGGAATGCGCAGAAACGACATATTAAGTATTGCTCCACTCGGAATGAGGACTCCTGAAAAGGTCATTAAACTCAGTTGGTTTTTCTAATATATGTAAGACACAGGGTAGTACCCTCTGTCTTACTTAATATTAGAAAAAATCAACGACAATGTTTTGCACGAGAATAAGTATGCCATAATGTACATTTTACCAAACATATCCACATCACCTAATTTTGAAATATGGTTGAATATAATAGCCTCCAAAAGTAGCGATATCTAAATGTACTTAAGTTTGATGCATCCTGTGTAGACAGCCCGACTACCACATTGTTGACTGGCTAAAATATTTACCACGGCACGAGGTTTTTTTGGGACCAGTGGTGGCCCATTGGTGGCCCATCTTACAAGTTTTAGGTCGTGGATTCGAACCCAAGCAGGTGCTTTACTTTGTGGTAATCATTTCATCACCACTGCTTTCAAAACGGTAAAGAAAAACATCGTGGTGAAACCGGCATGTCCTAGAACCAAAAATTCGAAGACATATGACATCTACCAATCCGCACTGGGCCCGCGTGGTAGATTATAACCCACTCCCTCTCGAAAAGAGGAAGCCTGTTTCCCAGTTCTAGGAACATTATATGCTGATTATGCTAAGATATTTATCACGGCACGATTTAATTTTAATAATTATTTCGTGCAGATACTAACAAGAAGAAATGGTAGTAAAATTATATTATTAATAAATACATACTCTGTATAGTCCTACTCCTAGATAAATAGCGAACATGAAAACAAAGCATTCTGTGACAATCAGGAGGATGTAGCTCGGGAACACGAAATAGAAGCTGCCACCTGTAGGTTGTGACTCAGTATGCTCCGAATCCGGCATGTACATCAATATAATAGCCACCATGAGGAACACGATGCAGAATAGGGCCCGGAACTGGTGGTAGGAAATTAAGTTTTAGTATTTGTACGTGGGTTGATCGACGAGCGAGCCAAAGTTATAGATTAAATTCATTTGTCGCCCTCGCGCCTAGCTCAAACAATGCTGACGTGCCGTAAGCAGCTCGTCTACTCACAACACCGCGGTCTTGCCAGCGAGCAAGCACGTTACACGACCGTGGCAAGTATAGCTGGTGGATCAGGCCCTTAGCTGGTGAATCATTTTATGATTTTTTAATTTAAATTGATACTCGTACTAGACTATCACTTCACTATCACTTTCACCTTATCATTCTATTCAGCTGTAGAACCAAATGTAGAACTTATTGGTTCCGTGCACGTGACACATAGCGTGATTGATAGATCATACAGATACCACCGAAATGGTCACACAGCACTCGATAATTTGTTAATTCTAAAGGTACCTACAATCACTCATTCGTGGGCTATTATTATCTATTCAGTGACTGCGGCAATTGATTCGAGGATTTTAACAACTTAGTCTGATTCATTCGTACTTTCATCAGGATCGTTTAAAACTTTTTATTTCATAAAAATATAGTGAATATGGGCTCTCCAATTACCCTTATAAACAATATGTTGGTCATCATCATCATTTTACCCATTAAAAGTTGGCAACGATGCCGCTGCTGCCTCGTCGTTTATGGATAGAATCTCTTAATCAGTTAAAGGACACTCAGGGATAAAGGGAAGACGGTCTTTCTCACTGCAATCACTTAGCAACATGATGTATCTTAGGTATTTTATAATTACCATGGTCCATGCCAAGATGACCATGCATCCACATCTTAACGAATATAGCATCAAAAATGACGCAACCGTCGGTAATGTTACAGGTATGTTGCACATCTACAATCTTAGAAATAATAGTCACGCAATGCGCGCCTTTGTAAAATTCAGTATTGGCGAACGGCATAGCGCTCAGCATTGGCGTTTCAAGTTAAATTCTGTCAAATTTTACGCTTTTTGACACTGTGTTTTGACATTACCCCATTAACATTTGGCTTATTTTTCAGGCAAAAAAGTCTTCTATGAACAGCCAAAGGATAACCATTATTCGATAGAATAACTCTTTCGAAAAACGTTTATGCTAGACTATGGTAGACCGGTCAGAATGTTTATCTTACTTATACATATATCTACGCCATTTGCCTCGATCCAGTGTAAAAAAGTTCTATACTCGAAAGGTTTAGGTAGTTAAATAAAGGTAAACAAAAAAAAACCACGTGACTCATAGATGTTAAACCTTTTATTTCAGTGACACCATATAACATTTTTTCTAATTTATCCACAACTTAAGACATCTGGTTAACCGACTAAACGTAATACGAGTACCTGCTACTTCAGTTGCCATACTACGTCACAGGTGTACTCTTCAATTTAGCAACGTTAACTAATTCGTTGTATTTTTTTAAAGGTTTAGGGAACCTGTCTTTTTGGGCTCTTTACAATAGACAGATTACAAAATATTAAACTATTTTATAAATCTAACAAAAATATTGTGCTCAAGCAATTACATGTACGAAGAGTATAGTTACGAATAAATGATAAAGTTTAACATACATTAATAAAAGAGGAAACTATCTTATAAATCGCAAATAACTTTAATTTTGTTGTAACGTATTTTTAAACAAGAAAGTGTCAACTATAAAAAACCCTTTTTACGATTTGTTTACCTTTATTTAACTACCTAAACCTTTCGAGTATAGGTGAGTAGCACATTTCATATTAAGTAGTAAGGATATAAAATATAAGGGTCTCTTACCCGATGTGCGAATTGTGGGATGGTTTTTTGATATCGTTTGGGATTTTTGAGGATTTTACATTGCAGAAATGATAAAAAAATGTTCTTTTCGCCGGAAGTTTTTGTGTAATCGTATCGTCCCCGCTTGGGATTTTTAAGGATTTTACATTGCAGAAATGATTAAATGATGGCCTTTACGCTCTGACTCATTTCCGGCTTAGTAGCGGCCTACCTAACCGTCATAGGTATTTTATTAGTAAAATTTATTTTTATTAGTAAAAATGAAAGACTACAGGTCTTGCTCGATGTGTTCAACATCAGCGTGGTTAGTAGCTGTACCATTGTGGGGCTCTTTCTAAATGAAGACGGTGTCATTCTATACGTATAAATCGCTCTAAGTTGGAAATACACACACACCCACACACACACACAGACACACACAGAGACAGAGTAGTCACAGAGTATTTTAATATTTCCAGGACAGGCTGGACCGCCAGGACAGTTATCGGTATTGCCAGGCCTTTGAGTGCCTGACTATGCTAAGAATTATAATAATAATAATTTTATTTCGAGCAACAAGACTCATAGTGTTAGTAACATTATAAGTAATAATAATATAATATAATAATAAAAAGTTTATTGAGGTAAAAAGGTAAAACACTAAGTACAAAGCTTAAATATACGAAAAATTCTATTGTTTTATGTGCCTGAACTAGGTCATCCTGTTTTTCAGGCGAGGCAAGGCATAGTATTTCTAAATAATCACATATCTACTTAATTATAAAAATCTAGTCATCTAATAGGTACATATGTAAAAGGTGTAAATACACAAAAAAATTAATAAATATACAACATACCCTACTTGCTAAAATCTTAGTATTTACATAACCTAACTTAAACTTAATTATTACAAATACAATTTTTATTTGAGTACAACTAATAATTCCTCTGTATCTTCATAGGACATACTTTGAAGAGCTTCTTTGAGAGTTTTTTTACAATTATTATAATTAAGTGAATAAATTTTGGCTCTCGCATTTAGTCTGTTATAAAGTAATGGTCCTAGGAAGACAAAAAATTTGGCTGCGAAAGCATGTTTTGTACGTTTTGTAGGGCAAACTATGTCTTTCCGTCTCTTTTCAGTTAATTCAGTGCTGTAGGGGAGGGCTGCGTGTTGCTTTAATACAATGCTCATTATGAATAACTGTCGAGCTGTTAGTACTTGGCAGGATTCATAGAGTAGGTTAGTGGGAAAAAGGAAAGGGCGGCAAGTAGACACCTTGAGAATCGCTCTTTGAGCTCTCTCGATAGGAAGTAGCAAACTTTTACCTGCTCCACCCCAAGAGGTAATGCAGTAAGTCAAAATTGACTGGCAGAGAGCAAAGTAAACTCGCCTTATTAAGTTTGGGTCTGCAATATAGCGTAGTTTTTTGAAAACGAATATTAGCTTACGCATTCTATTATTTAAAGCTTCTATGTGCTGTTTAAAAGATAGAGTTTCATCTATTATAATTCCCAGATATTTTATTTGATTAGTTATATTAATATTAGGGCATGTGAGCAAGCAATCTTCGGGGACCATACAACAGTGAGCATACATCGTTGAGGGCAATACAGATGTTGGCTTACGCATGGAAAACTTAATATAATTTGTCTTAGCCTCATTTAGTGTTAGTGAGTTATGTTGAAGCCACTTATTTACAATATTAAAACCGTGTTGCGCAAACTTGTAGACTTCATGTTCCGAATCAGCAGAAAAAAGGAGGGCAGTGTCGTCAGCGTAGGATATTATAGTGCCGTGCTCTAGGTTTAGATTACAAAGGTCATTTATGTATATCAAGAATAGAGTAGGCCCTAAAATACTTCCTTGGGGCACACCAAAGGACGTGTTTTTTTCGTCTGCACTGAGAACATTGCCAATCCTTACGCACTGCGTTCGGTCTTCTAAGTAACTTTTAAGAAGTTTCAATTGAATGCCTCGTATGCCTACCGTCTCAAGCTTGCGCAACAGAATAGGAATGGAGACTGTGTCAAAAGCCTTGGCGAGGTCCAGGAAAACCCCTACTGTGTGGTTACCCTTGTCAAGTTCCTGGGCTAGATAGTCAGTCAGATGATGTACGGCATCGGCAGTTGAAACTTTAGGTCTAAATCCATATTGGCGCTCCGACAAAATTGATTTATCCTCCAGATATTTAAACATTCTTTTATTTATGATTTTTTCCAAAATTTTAGACATAGAAGGCAGTAAAGAAATTGGTCTATAATTTGTTACTTGCTGTTTACTGCCTGTTTTGTATACAGGGATAATAACTGCTTTTTTGAGGCACTCGGGAAAAAGACCCAAAGACAGGCACATTCGGAAAATATAAGTCAGTGGTGGTACTAAAATATTCTTGAATTGTTTGATGATTTTATTCGATATATTATCCCAACCAACTGCACAGTCGTCTTTCAAAGTCATGATTATTCTTTCTACCTCAGTTTCGTCAGTATCTAGCAGGGCGAAGGATGTTAAGGTGTGGTTGCATGGAAAATGCGTGCTTGTTAGATAGTGTGATTGAACCCGATTTCTTTCTGCCAGATTCTTTCCGACGTTAACAAAGAAATTATTTGCTAAGTTAGCAGATGTCAGCGGTGTCGAATGCGCTTTTAATAAACCTAAAGATGACTCATTTTCTTTCGAGGTATATGTTATGTTTTTAATGTGTTTCCAGATCTGTTTACTATTTGTTCCAGCCTTTTCCAGTGCAGTTTTATCGTAGTTGCTTTTAACCTTTTTCAGGAGATCATTACAGAAATTACGATACCTTTTATACGACAGTTGCAATATTGGATTATCTGGCTGAGATTTAGCCTTCATGTGCAGTTTATCCCTATGTTTCATACAACGAATAAGACCTGTCGTGATCCAGGGTTTTATGTTACAATTTTTGCGGCTCAATCTTGATATGACTGTATTTTTTTGAATTGCATGTCGTATGTTTTCTATTACATACAACATACAAAACTGCTGATCAGCAGAATTGTAAACTGGATCAAAGTTGATGACGCGAAAATCTTCTTCAAGTTTATTTATGTTTAATTTAGAAATTGTGCGAATGTTGTGTTTAGGTAATTTACAGTTTATGATTAATAGGGCAGCATTGTGATCGGTTATTGTTGAGTTAACAACAAGTGCAAGTGAAGGGAAATTCGATTTAAGCATTATATGGTCCAAGCAGGAGCCACTTTGATGTGTAGGAAAAATGTGTGCGGGGAGCAAGCCCTGAAAGGCGCATAAGTTGAGGTAGTCCTGAGCAGATGCATCAGCACTTCCTGGAAGAATATTAATATTAATATCACCAATTAAAATCGTGTTTTTGAAGGATGATAGGTTCCGCAAGGTGTCATTCAGAGAGTTAGTAAAATTGCTGATATTTTTAAAGGAGGGAGGCCGATATATTGCTAATATCGCAAATTCTGATCCAATTTTAACTAACAAACTGTTACAGTCGACCATATTAGCTTCCTCAACGGAGACATTCAGATTGTTTCTGACATAAACGATCACCCCATCATTTTGATTGTAATTTATACGACTTTTGTACATATTATATCCCGTGATTAGTGGTATGTTATATTGCTTGGCAAGCCAACATTCAGTCAAGACAATTATGTCACAATTCATGTTTATCCGTTGTTGAAAAGTGCAAAAGCTATCAAAATTCTTAAATATGCTACGAATGTTTTGTGTTAGTATGGTTAACGGCGTTTTATAGTCGGAAAAATATTGTTTGCATTGTTCTGCTTCACAAACTTTAGACTCGGATACAGAGAAATTATCTAAGTTATTAATTAGCGTGTTTATCATATTAAATAAAAGAATAGAAAGCGAAAAAATAAATAAAATTAAAGTAAGTAAAAGGTCTAAAATATAACTTATAAACGGCGCTCTTAGGCGCCTCCATAATCAATAGAATTGATGTATCGTTTTTCAGCCATTATTTTTGCCGGGCAGTCAGTAGCGCCTGTTATGTGTTTGTCTGGCTTTTTGAAATGCGAGCAAGTAGCGCATTTTGGTTCATTTGCCTTCTTTGGACAATCGTTGATCGAGTGACCTTGATCACCACAGTGGCCGCAGGTGTAAGATGTCTGTCGACATGACTTTGCAGCGTGACCATACTGCTGACACTTATAGCAGCGTGTGACTAAAGTAAAGTCTCTGACAGGGCACGATGACCAGTTCACAAATACACGTTCCTTTGACATCAGGGCTTTTCGAATGACTGGAGATACTTCTACGATATAATTGCAGGTCTCGGCGTCCTTCTTACCTGACTTATGACTTAGCTTTATAGTGGTCAAAAATGACTCAAGACTGCAGTCCTGAAGTTTTCCGGCTAAGTTTTGATGGTACATGCATGTAAAGACTTCGTTTTCTGTCATGGATGTCGGCACTCCTATGATGACTACTCTGGGCTTTCGTTTATGAGGCTCATCGACGGTAAGACCCGATTTTGTGAGCTGCACCGATTGTCTCAGCTTTTCAATGTCGTCCTTCGTCTCGGTGCTGATAATCACTCCGCCATTTTTTGTCTTGCGCAGGCCCCTCACGTGAAGTTGCATTTTTTCGGGACAAATAATTTTTTGGACCAGAGATTTTGTCTCATCACTGGTTTTCAATTTGTCGTTTGGATATATAGCCACTGAACTTAAGTTTATTGGCTGAATGTAATTATTGGCACCTTTCTTTACCATATCAGAAAAGGAAGGTCCTAGGGCAGGTTTGACTGAATCCCCGATTCTCGACTTAAGCTCCTGTAGCTGCTGCGAAAGGTCAAGTTTATTTTCTAAATTTATAATGGCATGGTGGAATTGGACGGCTTTTGCTTTGATGGACTGGTACTGGACGGCCATTTGTGATGTCCCATGGCCAACCTTCCGGCATAGGGCATTGATGCGCAATTTCTGGTCCATGTTCAGCTTGCCTTCTGCTGCAATAGCGCACACTTCCTTCAGGCTCTGCTCAATATTTATCATCCAGTTTTGGACTTCTGCCGTCGGTATAGCATCGAGTTCGTTGTTCCTTTGACTCGGCGCTTGAGGGGGACCAGCGGGTACGTCTGCAGGCACGGGTGTAGCCGGCGGGGAGCGGGCACACCTACTTCTTGGGCTGAAGGAACTTTCCTCCATTGTGAACAGGTTCTTTACTTGCTAATCATGGATAGTCATCAAACAAACACACTTTACACAAACCTAATTTCCGCCACAGTTTGCGCAATTAACGGCTATTGCACTAAAACTAGGTCACGACAAGTGATTATTTGTTTATTTTAATTAAATATTAGACACGTCTGTTCACCACGAATCACACCGTCGACCCGAAGTACTTACAAACTATGTTAGTAATTTACACTTACAAAGACAAAAACAAAGAAACAGAAAAGAGATTGTGACATCACTGCTGCAAGGTGACAGGCCCAGCCGAAACCTTGCAGCAGTGGTTCACAAACGCACAATCAAGCCTGCTCGCTATCATAGAGAGGATGCTGTTGGCGCTGCCCCGCACCCTACGGACCAAGGATGCGCACCGCTTCCGCATCACCGTGTAGAAACAGTCTACGTGAGCTTCAGCAAACATCCCTGATGCGCTGCGGTATTGGGACAACCCCATCAACATCCTGTAGGCATTGTTGAATGGACACACTTGGGGTCCTAGGGTCCTACTTTATGTACCCATTATTTTATTGAAAACATGTTTATTATGGCTTTGTTGTTACGTAAAACCACAAAAATACCAAAGACCGTCATAAATATTATGATGTCCGTTCGAAAACATTTCAATATAAAAATTATAAGTAAACAATGACTAGGGTAGTGTAAATTGGTTCTGAGAATTATAGCTTGGCGAACTTTATTAACGATTGAAATAATAGGTTTGAAATACATTGAACCAAGTATGGCAGTTTGAATTAGCTCATGTACTTAAAAAGCAATGTTTTACAATACGTTCTTAACGCTCAAATAAAAACGGCAACTGACTCCAAGTATGATTATCAGAAGGTCAAATTGTTATCACTATTATCAGCGTAGAGTTTGTAAATATTATAATTAAGTAGAATTTATTTACGTCCTTATTTCGTAGGAATAGAGTTGAAATTATTTTTGGGTTCAGTGTCGGAGTTTCCGTCATTATACAGTTTAGCAGATGAGCTGATTCAAAACAGGGTATGTGACATTTTTTTATTATGGTTGGAAAATTATGGATATTCGAAGATGTTCGAGCGTGCCAACATCCACTACTTCTTTGATTTCTAAGACAGCAGGAAACAGAAACCTCCCGGAAATATCCCAGGCATTAGCTGCATTATATTTAAGCAAGTACCTACAAGCTACATCTATCTCAGGATAACCATAATTAAAATGATTATTAATTAGTAAATTAATCTCAACTCAACAACACGGTTTAAGAAGTTGTCGTTCCATTTAGACTAATTTAACTTGTTTTATCTCTGATTTATCAAAACACATTGATGGAGGATATCAAGTTGACACGATATACATACACTGACTTTTCCATGCTTTTGGTAAGGTAAACCATCAACTATTATTACAGAAGCTGGAATCTTATGGTATCCACGGTTCCCTTCTTGCCTGGTTTAAATCATATTTGAGCGAAAGGAAACATGTTCAGCTGGAATGGCATTAAAAAAAGATTTTGTGAAAATTTGCCATTTTCCTGCTGACTGTATTTTTTTTTCAAAATCTGTGAATGCAAATCAAAATTTCTCAAAAAGTTAAGGATGATCATAGAAATATTAAAAAAAAAAACATGTCTGTGGAAAGTCTCCTAAGACCGTTTTCCTATAGCTACAACGGTTAAGGAAGCTGCCCTTGCTGCCCCACATCAAAAATCCACCCTGTATGTATTATACCCTGTCTAAAGATTATAGCATAATAATAAAATATTTATTTGCGTAAAACATGGTATAAAATGGTGTTAAATACAAATTCATATGGCACAAACATGTTCAGTTAGGATAAAAACATAGCATGCAAAATTATAAAGTTAGGTGAAGAAGACCACCATTATTTTTTATCAAAAAATTCTTTTAAACTATGAAAACAGCATTCAAGTAACCATTTATAAAACTTAATTTTAAATAATCTTGTATTTAATGTTTTGAAATGCTATTGCTAGGCAGTTTTTATTGTATTTAGCTAGTCTGGGTAAATCATTCAAGACTAGTTTATGAGGATCTCGTCTGTTCCTAGGATTAACATCATTTGCAGTCTTAAATAATTGTTTATTTTTTATTACAAACACACATATTTCGTAAATATAAAGTGACGGTAACGGTAACAAACCAAGTTTCTTAAATATTGGTCGACATGAGTCGGCAGGTTTAAGACCACAAATTGCCCTCATGCACTTTTTTTGAGCGATGAATGCTCTACAGAAATCGGTGCTATTACCTCACATTACAAGGCCATGTCGTAGTAACGATTCGACGTACGCGTGGTATGAAATTACAGCAGTTTTTATGTTGGTTACATTTTTAACTTGTTTTAGTGCGTATACAAATTTATTAATTTTAGTGCCAACATTGCCTACGTGTTCTTTCCAATTAATGTCTTTATCTATTATTACGACTAAGAATCTTGTATGCGTTACTTCTTTGAGTTTATTAATATTGAGTTTAATGTCATTTTTATAATTATTTGATTGATTAAATTGGATAAAAACGGATTTGTTTAAATCTAGCTCTGAAGCTAGTATGCTATAATCTCACGATTTATTTCAACGTGACCTGAGTCGCGACTTCGTCCGCGTGTAATTTCGGCCCCAGATTCACCGCTTCGCTGCGCACCGCCCCGCCCGCGCTATTACTTCGTTTTCGCTTAGTGTTCTTTCTGACTTTTTTTTTCTATTTGATCGGATTCTAAAGGTCATAGTGTTAAAGCTTTTCTCAAGAATTGGGCTATCAAATGCAAGAAGATTTTTTCAAATCCGACTGCACGTTCCAAGAACTAGCGCGTTCAAACAAAAAAAAAACAAACGAACTCCTCAGCTTTATTAATTATTAGTATTAGTATATGTGATGGTGCGCGATAATTTAGTCGATTTATTGTAACACTTTTTAAAAGTTGTAATCGATTATTTTTACTCTATGGTTTAGAATTTATTTCTATGGTGGTAATTTTAACTTAGAGCGGGTAACTCCGAATGGGGTTGTGAGTATCATGGCGGCGGTGGCGAGCACTTTTTGATGCGATCGCCACGCGGTGCATACACACAAATCAATTGGCTCTAAATGCAAGTTTAACAATAATTGTGATTAGACTTAATCAGTGTTAATAATTGTAATTATTAAGTTTTATAGTTAAGTCTCGTTGTGATATTTGAAAGTAAGTTAAGTGCGTTATTTTGCAATTATTATTTTCCAAACACCTACACGTACACGCCCATGTTGAAGGACCAACAGATGACGGATCAGCAGCAACACGTGGTGTCTCAGCCGCTCGAACATCCCGTCATATGTATAAAATCAAAATCAAAAGTCATTTATTCAAATTAGACTGAGAATCAGCAGTTTTTGAACGTCTAAATTATATAAGACCACACCAAAAACGCCCGCCCTTCACCACTTCCTATAATGCTTTAGCTTAGAAGAAGAAGTGGCGCAACAAACTCCCCAGCAGTACAGCTGTCTGTTCAGTTAGAAGAACTGGATTCTACACAATATTAAGTAATTAACATGACGAAACACAATACATTACATTAAATCATTTGCCATATGTTAGCTAGCACACGCTAATATACCTACCAACAAAAACATTGAAAACTATACTCAAGGAGAAATAAAAAATAAAACGTAAAAATAACTTAATACCTAGATAAAAGCCTCCAGGCATAAAGGACGTGCCCACTTACATATGCAATGCTGCATTGTGTTCATACAGCTGTAACTTGAAGTCATCCATGATAAACTAGGAGTTACGAAGTAAAATAAACAAACAGATAATTACTAACGCGCGTCTCTGGTGTGAGAGTGCGGGGCAGCGCCCACACCGTCCTGCCGATGATCGCCAACAGACTGGATTTTCCTTATATCCGGCAATGCTGCAGCAGACATATCGTTACCTTGTGAGTGTTCGTTTTTGTCTCTGCTTATTATTGTGTCTGTATCCTTAATGTATCTGTTTGTATATATGAGTCTTGTTGCTTGAAATAATCATTTTTTTTTATCACAAAACCATGATCAGCAAGACGACCTGTCAGCTGAAGCAGCTCCCGTTCACGAGCATAGCGCAAAGATCAGTCATTCCCCCCTCGCCATATTTGAGGAAAGGAAACAACCCGACCCCTGACGCTCCCGCAAGCACTGAAATCTGCTCTCACCTGCTCCCTTAGAGCATGATGAATTTGCTGCCAGTTACTCAGCCGAGGATAATATGATCAATTGTCGAGGTCGCTAGCTAAACACATATTGCAATACAACTCATTAAAAAAACATTAAATTGAGTAGAATTATGTCATTAATAGACAAAAATAAAATAAAGCTAAATTGACTTGTATTGTATTGTCAAATAAAATAAACAATTATATGAACTCATATAACCTGAGAGTAGGTAAGATAATTCTGGAGAAAGAACATAAACATTGTCTTGAGTTAATCACAACGACCAACTATTCTCATCGTTTAAGTAGTCGTTGATAGAATAGTATGCCTTTGAACAAAGGTTTCATTTTACTTTAAATTTAAACGCATTAAAAGGCAAATCTAGCAAAGAAGAGGAAAGCTTGTTATAACCATCACACCATCCTGCGCGCGCTGGCGGACGGGTGGGACTCGGCGATACTGGCTCGCTGTATACGGCTTCACGCAGTCGTTTAGTGATTTGCCACCATCATCGGTAAGTACGCCCAGACCTGCCACTATAGTGTTTAGTTGAATAACATATAATATTTTTTATTTTTATTGTATGTCATTTAATAAAACTATTTATTAAAAAAAAAAAAAACATTATTTTATTACTAACATTAATTTGTAAGCTCACAATTTTACTAACAAATATGGATGTAATCTTAGGATGAATCTGAAATAAATTATTTATTATTATTGTCGTTTATTCGTCTTAATGCGTATTAATTACATTTCTAAATACTTTTACAAAAAAACATTTAAAAATATAAAAAATAGTGGTCCATCGGCAGAAGAAACAGGGTCCAAACTGCCGGTGGTCAGGGCTCTAGAGAGAGGAACCTCCTCACTATGCGTGCCGTATCCAGAAGTACTGCTCTCTGAATCAAGCCCTTGACCCAGCTGCGCAATGAGAGCCTCCTGAGGTGTTGGTCGAGGCTCTCCGCTATTAGGCCATTTACTGAAACGATTATCGGTACAATGATTGCAGAGTCGACGCCCCACATGTCGACAACCTCGTGTGCTAGATCAAGATACTTGATTTTTTTATCTTTCTCAGCTTTTACGAGATTCTCGTCATGAGGGACAGCGATATCAACAATCATAGCACGGCGCTCTCTTCGATCTATCACCACAATATCAGGTTTATTGGCTACAATAGTCCTGCCAGTGATGATAGATCGATCCCAGTACAATGTGGTATGACCATTTTTAAGAACTGGGTCGGGCACATACCTGTAGTATGGTACTTCGGACTCCACAAGATTGTACTGCAAGGCAAGTTGCTGGTGGATAATCCTAGCCACTAGATTGTGTCTGTGCAAATACTCACCGTTAGCAAGACGAGAACAACCGGAAACTATATGTCGGATTGATTCACCGGGACGGTGGCATGCCCGACAGATGTCAACCGTGCCGTCCTTGACAATGTATTTCCGATAATTATTCGTCATGATAACTTCATCCATAATCGCACAGACAAAACCTTCGGTTTCCCCGAAGAGGTCGCCGAAACGAAGCCAGGATACAGACGCCAAAAAGTCTACATCAGGCCCATGGAGGGCCCGGAAAAAGCGTCCGTGAAGCTCCTTGCCTTGCCATACTTCCTTACGATCGTTAGTATCTAGTACTGCAGTTTGCGCCACTTCTCTTTTGCCAAGGAGAGCGGGGTGAGGCCCTTGTCCACTGCGACCACATCTCGGTGCATCACCACGTCAGTTTGAAGGAAATATTCCCTGAGACTGCAAATCTTGCGGTTGTGGAGGGTTTTAGCATTTAAGAAACCTCGACCCTCACACTTCCGCGAGATGTACAGTCTCATCACTGATGACCGTGGGTGATGCATCCGATATGCCGTCAGCAATGTACGGACCTTCCTATCCAGAGCATCAAGTTCCGTCTGAGTCCATTTGAGTATGCCGAAAGTATACATCAAAACCGGCATGACCCAACCGTTAAAGGCACGCACCTTGTTTCCGCCTGATAAAAGACTATTTAACACTTTATTCAGGCGGCCAAAGAAGCGCTCCCTCAACGATTGTTTCATGTCAGCAGCACTGATGCCTAATGCTTCCGACATACCCAAATACTTGTAGGTTTCGGTTGAGGAGAGGGATCCAAGGTGTATAGAATCCGAAAGTTGGGTTCCCACGGATTCCATAACCCCCCTCGCTTTACATGTATGACTGCACATTTGTCCTCACCAAATTCCATCCTGATGGCACTACTGAACGTTTCCGTTACCTTCAGTAGCTCCATTAGACGCAAATTGTTGGGGGCAAAGTGTTTCAAATCATCCATTTAAAGGAGGTGTGATATCACATGACCACCTCTTCGTAACCGGTAGCCTGAATCCTCCAGCAGTGTGCTTAGAGGATTCAAGGCTAAGCAAAACCATAGTGGACTCAAACTATCGCCCTGGAATATTCCTCGCTCAATCCTGATCGGTTCATCGGTCCTCCGGATCTGTCGACATCCTGGATAGAGAAGGATCGTTCTCCACTGCCCCATATACGACATCAAGAAGGTGCGTAGAGTTGCGTCTATTTTGTACAACTCCAGCACCCTAATGAGCCACGTATGCGGCACCGAGTCATAGGCCTTCTTATAATCTATCAAACATGTCGACAAATCCTTCCGGGATCTACGAACCTGTTGGCTTATGGCCATGTCTATAAGGAGGAGCTCCTTAGTACCGCGAGACCCATTCTTACACTCATTCTGAGACACAGACATAATTGAGTTGCTTTCAATATGTTGCGCAATTTTTGCTTTAAGAATGGATGTAAGAACTTTATAGACCGTCGGTAAACATGTAGTTGGTCTATAGTTTTTAGGTTCCGCAGTACTACCCGATTTATGGAGCAGGTGGGCAACTCCTGTCGTAAAGAACAGTGGTAGCGACCCAGTCTCTAAAGATGACTGGAATTGCAAGGCTAAGCTGCGTGTGACCTTTGTTGAGTCCACATCCCACGTGTCGACAACCTCGCGAGCCATTATTATTATTATTATTATAAAATTAAATAAAATAACAAAAATGTTTATTGCAATTACATAAAATGCTTTACACACATGAGTTGGAGATCACCTTTTAAGCAAGAGGATGCTTGTGTTAGGAGACTCCGCCCCTCCACTTAACATTAAAACGGTAATGCAATTGTAAACAAAGATAAAGAAAAAGAAAATCCAAGTAAAAAGTAAGCGCTAGTGTGATGTATGCGAGCGAGTGTGTGTGAGTGTATGTGTGTGTGTATAAAAGGTTTTACCAAGCACAAGAAATAAGTTACGAACCATATAAAGCCAGTGAAAGGGAGCACGTAGTTTGGGTGTGTAGCGTTTGAAATAATAACAAAAGTTCTAATGATCATATGACCTAATTTCATTTTTAATAGATATACTTTTTTTTAATATAAGGATGAAATGATATAATGAATTTTTGATATAATTTCATTTTACCTGATTTTGTATGGTTTAATGAACATTTTCTATAAGGCACATTTCAATTAATATTCAATTAGTATAATACTCAAAATCTATAAGTAACGTTTAATATAATTTACAAACTTACTTTGTTTTGTATATTTTTGTACAAACTGGTTCTGACCTGCGTCAGATACCATCTACTGTTATACTGTCATTGAATCATTTGGGTTAGGTTAGGTTAGGTTAGAACAGTGACCCTTATCGTGCGAAGGCGAGCGAGCGGAGCGAGCGTGCCACGGGAGCGGCCGCCGAGCGCCAGATCCCCTCTATTGTTGGTGAATCATTTGGGTTAGATGAGGTTATAACAGTATGATGTTTCCTGATATTGATTTATTCATTACAGAATTTTGGCTAAAAATGAGTAAATATGAAAATTACGTCAACTGAATGTTATAAAAAATCTATTTTACAAAAAAAAAAAAAACAACTTAAAACGAAAAACACTACAAAGTGAAAAATAACTTTAATTTCGGAAGTCGGTGTTTTTGGATCTGTATTTTAGTTTTTTGCCACCGACTTCCGAAATTAAAGTTATTTTTCACTTTGTAGTGTTTTTTTTATGAAGTCGGTTGTTTTTTTTTGTAAAAAAGTTTTTTTTTTCACTTTTTAGTGAGTCAGCTATTAATTTATCTAAGTTACAATAGCCTAATGTCAACTACTCATCACCTTTTACAAAATATTCCTTTTCCCGATGCAGGGACGTTAATTGTTGAGGAGTTCTCCTGGTAAGAACCAAAAGAACTGGAGCTGATGGTAAAGCCACCATCAGCACCATTTCACCATATTCATTGTGACGAGCATAAATTGCTTAGTAACCATATTAGAGTAATCGAATCGTAACCCGTGAAATACTTATAATTTAATAGTTCCGGTGGCCTCTGGTCTTCATCATCAGTTCCACTTCACCGAATGGTGCTTTCCGAGAGCAAATGCACGAGTTACTATAAAAAATACCCAAATCGCTATAGGCATGCTTGTAAAATTTGAAGATTTCCCTCGATTTCCATGGGATCCCTTCATCAGATTCTGACTTGGTGACAATGGGACATATGACATAATGGGTATACGCTTTCAAACAAAAAGTCAAGAAAGAATTTTTCAATTCCGTCTATATATGACGGAGTTATGCCCGACCATACATAAAAAAAAAATATATATAAACATCCGAATTGATAACCTCCTCCTTTTTGAAAAGGCGGTTAAAAAAAGAGCATATTTTATACAAATTGAAAATTATGTGAAATGAACGTTATACTAAATATTATTAGAGCACAAGAAGGTTATATTAAATATAACATTAGATCACATGAAATTAGGTTATTTGTTTTTATAGAATATGAAAACTATATCATGTGAACGTTATTTCAAGTTATATTATACTATCTGTTATTATGCCATATATTACACACCCACCTGTGGCGAACCTATTTTAAATAAATAAAATAAAAGTTGGTACTTATTATTTGCTGGTACTCCTCTAACTAGGCGCTTACGTTTTAATAAAAAGATTTACACGTCGCAGTAAGTTTCGCCGTCTTTTTCGCATTTAAATACCAGCCTTTTTTTATCGGCCTAAACATGTCACATACATCGTTATGAAGTGTAACAGCAGGTCAGATGTCCGGCACTGTAGGCAGACATCTCCATTAGATAAATACGTTGACAAATAGCTTGATTCATCAGTCCTGACAATAACCCGGGACAACGCGCGCGTGTTTCTCAAACGCACACAAAACTCCCGTTTCGTTTCTACAAGTTTCAGTTTCGCTTCAAACATGTATTGCGACTGGCCCATCCTTGGAAGGTGCTGCTTTTGCATGCCCTTAAGAAGGGGTATTCTCACATTTGGTTACATTAATCTTGTAAGTATTTTTATTTCCGTATTTGCAACGTAATTTTTTCGGACGTGGCTAATCGTGTTAACTTTCGGACGCCTACGGTGGCGGACAAATTGAAGTGCTGTAAAGACAAAGTCGTGTCGCTTTTCGTATACGCGATACGACTTTCTGTAGTGTTGTAGTGAAGTGTAATTGTAGTAAAAACTGTTTTTTGTGGAAGTAAATAATAATAGGTTTTGTTTGTTAAGGATTCAATCTCAAAATATGACAAAGTCCATAAAGTGCATACACATTTACCTGCTCTAAGAACCGTAATAGATAGCGCCACTAACTATCCTGTTAATGCTCGTCTGCATAAGGTCACGGTCTGCAGATAGACCAACAAACTGTTAAGAATCAATGACAAACGAGTAATTTGTATGAAACCCTGATAAAGAGGTTAATAAATAAATAAATGAGAGGATGACTTTGATGAAGCTTTCATATAAATGTATAAAAAATATTGTAAAACATTTTAAAAGAGTAGGTAACGGTGGAGTTTTTCCCATTGTTCTCCATATGAAACTACCTTTTGGAAGGGGCGACTAGAATTAATTCTATTTTAATATAAATGTTGACGTTCAAAAGTGCCTTAAATGTGCGTATTTGAAAAAAATGCTTTGACTTTGAATTTGATGTAGAAATATAATATTTAATAAAGTGCAGTGTAGTAGGCAGATATCTACCTACGGTCAACATAAAAAGGAACATTTCCGTGTTATTGAAAAATTACGAACGTTCATACAAAATCTCATCCCGCCAACTCTTTAGGGGATGAAATTTTCAAAAATCGTCCCTTATTGCTTACCTTCGTTACATGAGGAACTCTTGTGCAAGATATCGAGCTTCTAGAACAAGCGGCAAGCTGTGCGTTTTCTGTCAGTGAATTTAAGATTTTTAGATAAAATGTATAACTTGCCTAAGGAGGCAATCGCATTTTTCTGAAATTAGTTTCTAACAGCTAGTTTTTAAAGTACATAAACTCAAACTCAAAGCTTTTATTTCAATTAAACCATTTACAGGCACTTTTGAATTGTCAAAGAGTCGGTCAGTTAGTCAGAAAGTTGAAGCTAGTTGCCCATTCCAAAACGTAGATCTCTATGTAGAAGAACGGGCAAGAAACTCCAAGGACACTCTCTTTAAATCAAGATATTACAAAATCGTTGGTACATTAATTCTCGTTGCTTCTATATGTGAGAACAATATAAAGAAAAATATAAAAAAAATATGTATATTAAAAATTAATCAAAATATAAGAATAATAAAAATAAGCCGTGGCAGTTAAGAGATGACCAGTCTCAAATGACGGAGCTCGTTCACGAACATGATGCGTGGATCAGCACCATCCAGCTCAACCATTTTGTAGGGAACCGATTAAAATAAATGAGTAATCCGTATGAGGAAGTTTCCATTGATAAAACAAAATTAAACATTAGTTTATCATTATTTTTTTTACACACTCTACCTATCTGTGCTAAGTGCCAAGCATTTAGACTAATAGAAGTAATGTATGAGAAGCCACACAAAGAGTGTCTCAATTGATTCGGTTAAGAACTTTGTATATTTACGTGTATGTGGTAGTAGGGTTTCTACTTTGTTTAGAGCACACCGTCTATGTAGGATCCTACTTGTTTTGTTATTGATAGTAACTACAAAAAATAAAAGGAACGCTTCTGGGTTTCGAACTTTGAAAATTTGAAACTTTAACTTGATGGACACTAAACGTGGTCATAATAACAATACAACTTATATTTATGTCTCATTCAGCGTCCTTCAACCGATTAAATGATAATAACTCACTAGAAAAGGAATTCCTCTGTATGTATAGTTGTTAATTTGTCGGCACAATTAATGATAGGTAAAAATATTATACCTACCTAATTAGCAAATGGTTAATTTTAGGAAGTGACATTCGTATAGCAATAATTATAACTAATTTTAATGCATATATATAGAGATACGAATTAGTACCTACAATGAGAGCTAAGATGAATGTTTTAATGATGAGTTAAATAACTGATCACGGTCTTATAGAATAGAATAGAATACTCTTTATAAAAATTAAGAAAGAAAAGAAATAAAAATTGTTTATTCTGCACAAACAACACGCACAATACAAAAAACTACAAATCAAATTCAAATTACAGATATAAATATGTAGAAATTTTACATAGGGTGACACAATGGGCGGTCCTATCGCTAAAAGCGATCTTTTACAGACAACCTCACAGACACAACACAATTACAGACTCAATTTCACGTTGTTAAACCCTGTGAGGTAATTGTGTACCATACAATTGCAATGCAGTTCGTTATGACAATTCAACAACATTCATTGCGTTATATAAGCTGATGAGCAGACGAATTTTTAAAATAATGAATAACAAAATGGTTTAGGAATTTCCTTCAAAATCCTTCGGATTGTGAAGAAAGTGTTTTACGCTATTTGTCTTCTGCCAACTTAAAGCATTAACTATAGTATTTACAATTAAAATTAAAATTTAATAACCTAACCCGACTAAAACTATTCAAACTTTCAAAAATGTCAAGGAACCTGTATATATTACAGGTTCCTCACTCACCTAAAAGTTTCCATTTTAAAGTTTCGTTCCGATTCACCCCTGCATCCCTATTCAGTCCGTTTGACGGTACGCACATTTGCACGGCTATAAGCGGTTCGTCGGTTTTGATTTGGTAAAATTAACCGCTGGTCGTAGCGTCATATCAAACACAACAAAATATACGATTCTGGCCGTGACGTCCGTGAAAGTGTTAACAAACTAAAATAAGGCGTCGAAAAATTCCTCCGCAATGCTATCGACTAGTAATGTACCCAAGAGACTGGCGTTAGTGCCACGTTGTATGGCAATGTTTAGCCTCTGGCCAAGGTAAAAGCCAGCCCTTGGGTCACGGGAAGTGTCAAACGGGCGTTTGGAGATTTCGTTGAACAACACGGGTCGAGGGTTTCAACCCCAGATGGCTCGAAAATATAATTACCGATAAGGTTGTTATTATATTTTAATTTTATTATACTTTTATTTAATGTGAGACCTACGCTGCTGCACATGGAATGGTCTATAGTGCCAAAAAATGTGAATACATGGTCTTTGGGGTCGCGGGTAAGCGCAGGGAGCATGTCCTCGATCTTTTCATAAACGGTACGCCAATACGTAGAGTCACAAAGTTTAAATATCTTGGGCATTTTCTTACCGAAGACCTCAGGGACCATTGTGACATTGAGAGGGAGCGCAGGGCTCTAGCGGTCAGGGGTAATATGTTGGCACGAAGATTTGCTCGGTGTACAGACCAAGTTAAGATAACGCTTTTTAAAGCTTATTGTCAGAATCTGTACACCGGTAATCTTTGGGTCAACTACTCGAAAAGATCGCTGGATGTCCTGCGGGTCCAATATAATAATGTTTTTAGGATGCTGTTGCGACTGCCTCGTTTTTGCAGTGCCTCAGAGATGTTTGCGGTAAATCATACCGATGGATTCCATGCCATCATCCGCAAAAAAACAGCCTCACTCCTGAGCAGAATAAGAGGCAGTCGCAATAGTATTCTGATGGCTGTGGCGACAGACATTTCCTCCGCCGTAATAAGGCAATTTGTGCGAAGGCTTATTCCATAGTCTCTGGGGGTGTAGTTGTTGGGTGGTCTTCGCATGAATTCGTCTTTAGTTAAGTCACTAACAATAGTATTTTAAGTGTATAACTGTTACTAACAATCTATGGACCATGTAGTTGCCCGAAATAAAAAGATTTATTATTATTATTATTATTATTATTTAATCCTTTACAGATCTTCAGTGCGTTTATGGTGGGGCTCTACAGTTACTCGGTGTACGCGGACCAAGGCCTGTTCGCGATCTACCACGGAACCGGTATCGGGCTCTCGATACCAGAGGGCGTGTGTGTCGCCATCTACTGTTTTGAAGTTGTGTTTACTGCCATATTGCTCTATGGAACCCATAAGGTAATTTTGAAGATTACTAGGTATTTTTGTGATGCCCCAGTTGTAAAGGCGCCGTCACTAATGCACGAGGTTGTCGGTTCAAATCCGAGCAACCACCAATTTAAGTTTTTCTGTACATGTGTAGGAACATTCTGAGTTTATCTTGGACATTACTGACATGCATCGAAGAATATATCGGGCGAAAGTCTGAACTTAAAGTCAATATAAAACTGAAATCACGAACACGTATTGAGCAAGTGTGGTGATCATACAGAGAAGGCACGAGCATTGGCTCGTGCCTTCTCTGTATGAGAAGAGGCCTTTGCCTTGCAGTGGGGCAATAATAGGCTGGTATTATTATTATTACTAGTTTTCTTGATAGCATAATAATAATTAATTACCCCACCGCCGTATCTCCACGTTGACGTCTTGGTGGTGCTTGAGCTCCTGAACTCTAGGTCTGTACCGGTAAAGTTTACTTTGCCGAAACAGGTCTAGGGTGAGGAGCCAGACCAAGAGAGATACAGAAACTTGCAGGGCAGCATGTGGTGAGCTGTTGGGCAGTAGCGACCCCATGGACCCTATCACCTCGAAGAAGTCATGTTTCTCACCTCTGGCTTGCCATTATTGGCCAGCTGGAGTGAACAATGACGAGGAACAGAGCTCCCACCTCCTTCTTGCCTTTATTGGCCAGCTAGATTGGAGATTCGTAAGAGCAAACTTGCTTGGAGGAAGGAAGCATTCCAGTAAGATGCTGGTAGGGATCTTGACCGTACTTCCGACATTGTCCTGATAGCCGTAGGTTACTTCTCCACTCCTCAAAAGGACCTCAGGACATGTTGCCCCCTTGTGGATACGACACTATGTGCTAGCGACCGTTTTCGGGGCCCATTATTGAGTGTGCAAGTCACCCCTTGCCATTTTATCTGCGTATTTTATATAAAAAATTGCTCAGGCAGGGGCCATACTCATTCCATTGTCCTAGACAACCAGTCCACTTAAGCTACCCAAATCCATAGTCCAATATCTTTGTTTCCATATCCTGCCATAGTCCTACACCAACCGGGGGATGTCCCTGGGTGCACTTGTATAGTCCGAACAGGGATAATCGTCGTCGGGTGGTGCCTCATTTCATTAAAAAACTCTAACGGGCCTCTAAAAGACTAACGAGTTGGCTTCGGCCCCTCGTATGCCTTCCAAAGGTCCGGGATCCCAGGGTGTCGAGAAATGTCAAGAGACGTAAAGATTAAGTTGTAATAAGAGTGGGTTTACTTACGTCGATAGTAAAAATCTAGGCCCGCTACTAAATCCGCACTTGGTGTCTTTCTATCTACTGTAAAAAATGTGCCTAAATGTTGTCCTATTAATAGTTATTAAGTATTGAAAATTATGTTCATATTATCCACTATTACTGATGAACGTAGTGTTTTAGTCCTACCGACATAAAAAATTCGAAATCGCTCTTTAAGGCTAGCTTCCCATAATAATCCACAAGTGTTAATAAATTTATTATTATTTATTTATTATTCTAATTTATTTTATTATTTATTCTGAAAGTAGGTTTATACAAACACTTTTTTCTATCAATAATGTTTTAAAAACTAGATGAGGTCGGTGTTGGCCTAACAACATTGGTTACCTATTTTGTTACGCTATTTCCTGCTGATGCTGTAGATCCCTGTACCTATGATAAGAACCTACAGGGATCACCAATCCGCTAGCCAAGCAAGATAGTTATGACTGGCAATAGGTACCTATTTCATCACAGTCATTTTTATTGATGTAGTAGATATGTGGTCCTGAGAAGTTTACAAACTGATGACATCATTCTCTAGCGTCCAGTTAGCTAGGAAGTGCAGCATAAGGTTATCTATCCCCCTTAACATTAGGGGTATTTATCTATCTTTTATTAGAAGTAAACAGAGTGACAACGTAAAAATAAATAATGTGTCATTCAGTGGGTATGCACTGATACGTTAATTTAACCCATTCCTAGTTCAACATTATCATTATTTACCTACTAATCGTGTCTTGTTAGGTTTCGGCGAGTTTGTTAGGACATTGCGTCGCGTCGGTTTTATGAATTCCTAAAGCTATCATTGGGGTCAGCAATGGTCCTGCATCTGTCAAGATAAAGAGTAGGTAATATTATGAAGATAGGTATAGAACTAATGTGTATTTGCGGGCATCAGATGGTATCAAACTTGTATTCCTTAAAGAGGTAGGCATGCTTCTATCTGTACACAGTTGGTACTCCTACAATAGACAATGTAAACAGAGGCAGGCTGTTGCCTTTACCAAACCCAAAATTAAATCCAGACTCCTGGACAAATGGCAGTCACGCCAAGTAAATAATATACAAATATACAAAATGCTATTCAGTGTCAAAGAAATACAAGATAAAAAGCCTACCATTATGATGGTCTAGTACTTAATTCAAGATGGGAATCCTGCCAATTTCCCACTCATTGCATATTGCTTTCGACGAACTGTAGGCCCACAGCTGAGCGTCTTGTCATACCTCTTTGAGCACTTGGGGCTAATTTCACCGATGAAACTGAACGTGATCAGCACATATAAACCGCGTTCAAGGACTGTCAGTGTCATTATTGTAACGAAATATTGACACTCACAGTGCCGGTTTTAACATTACAGACGCCCTGAGCGAAATTTCGGCGGCGGCGCTCCTTTGCACTCATGGAGAGTAGAGAGGGGCGAGAAATTTCAGCACTCCGCCTTGGTTTTCTTTGGATGGACCAAAGAAAACCAAGGCGGAGTGCTGAAATTATAAAGAAGTAGGAGTTACTTCATCGGCTTATTCAGAAAAGTTTGAGAATTCAGGGAATGCCGGAGCAAGCGAGATCTCATCATTTTTTTTTTATGCCAGAGGTGCAGGAGCGCCTAGTCACCTCTGGCGTCCTGGGCGGTCGCCCAGCAGCGCCCTACCCTAACGCCGGCACTGCACTGACAGCTCTTGAACGCGGTTAAGATGTGCTGATCGCGTTCAGTTTCATCGGTGAAATTCGTTCTTAGTGCGAGTCATATAATGCAGACTCTTTTGTATCGTAGCAGTGAATAACATAGTTCTTACCTATGAACCGATTATGAAAAATTGCTTCCATCATAGTTTCTGCGAAATATACTGTTTGTAAGTTCCAATGAATAAGATCATTCTTATAAGGCAATGAAAGAGATGTAGAACAATGTCCGGAAGATCGATTTATTCAATCGAGCCAGCTTATTGCAAGCTAGGCTACTGCAGGACATAGGTTTCTTCTAACGAACACCAGGATCTGAAACCAGAGGTTACGCATCCAAATAAGAGTGAACTGAACTCACGACTTCTCTGGTTTCTTTTTTCTGAGCAGCTGTTGCTGCATTTTATCAAAAGTTCACTGTTAATGAGACTTAAGTGAACCCTCCAACTGTTTTGTCATACGTAAATACACTGACTATACTTCCAATAAAAAATGAGGTCTTAATATTTGTCCTAAGTAGGTATTTCCTTTCTCTACGCCAGTCTCAGGTTATCTCGGAGACCTATTGCGTGTTTTACTCCGAGTGTGTGGGGAACTTGACCTTTCCGCGCGACGTGAGTTGTGTACTTACGTCACTTCGTAGGAACATGGTGATAATTTGCGGATACCCACAATTGCTATCATGTGCGAGCGTTTATCATTATGATGGATGCCACTTTGCCGCATTATTGCAATTATTGACAGCAATATTGCAATAAACAGGTTATAAACTTGTGTTTACCTACTCTTTGGCGGTATCATAGTGACATTAATAAATACAAAAGATAGGCCTTCTCTGAAGACTGTTAGGTATATAACGTTTCATGTTGGTTTTAATTGGTCTGAGTCTGGGCTTACACTACGCCGGGTCGGTTCAAAGTTCGAATAGACGTGACTTGGAATTGGAACTGCGTGGGTAGAGCTTATACGATAAAATATCAAATTCCTAATAAACCATAAGTAGAAAGCAACTAAGGCATTTTCGTAGTCTTTTAAGACACCCATTTTAAGCGAAGATGTGGCCAAATTCTTCGGTGAGATTAACTGACATTGAACTTATAGAACGTCGCAATTGCTTTACCATTTTCGAAAACAATTGCCAGTGAAGTAAAAGTTCACTAAAGTCGAAATTATCTAACTGCCATATAGACAAATCGACCTTGCCGTTTTATGACGTGTATGTGACTTTCAACTTTAGGGTGATACAGAAATAACAGGGTCGGCTATACCAACCTACCTAATAGTTTTTGAACGCATTCTTACCTTTTTTTCAGAAACTAATTAATTACATAAAGACGTTTTACTACTTCGCGGTGACGACGACGGTGGCGTCAGTTCTGGTGCAGATCGTCGACTTCGCAGTCTCTGTGTCCAGTCGGATGGGATTCTACATGCTCTTTGAAGTGCTGCCTCTTATGTTCGCGGCTTTATGTAAGTATAACACGTCCTTTGAAGTTATTTCATAATCTTTTCTGAGTCTGTTGGTTTATTCAGTACCTACAATTTAACAGGTGAACTCACTAACTGATGTAAATTGAATTTGACAGACTATTATGTGTATATGGAGAATGGTCTTACCATACTGTGTACCAACTATCTCATACATAGGTACATATAGTAGGATTCCAATAAAGTGCGCTATTCGCTGCGCAATACCTCACTTATTACAGTAGTTTTCTATATTATATATAGAAATCACTGTATTTATCTCATCAAAAAATTTAAACGAAAATATGAAAGAGAATTAATTACTAAATCAGTTGCTAACAATAAATTACTTTGGAAGAACATTAAAACTATAACTTTCACAAATAAACTTATCAATGCAATACAGATTTACTTAACATAAAATCGACTCCTTTAGAATCAGTTAACTATATTAACGAATAAATCGCGAATATTGGTAAGAGCCTCGCTCAAAAAATCCAGCCAACTTTAAACTATGATCAAAATGACCTCTGTTTACAATGACCTCAACCCAACTCCTTCGTAACATTAGACACTGACGATGATAAAGTGACTTACATAATGAGTCTCAAATCTGACAGTGCGTCTGGTTGGGATAATGTTACTACTGCATTTCTAAAATATATAAGAAAGGAGGTTATTCCCATAATTACACATCTTGCTGATCTTTGCTTTGGGTAAGGCATCTTCCCGACTTCCTTAAAGCTGGCTATTATTACGCCAGTGTACAAAGGGTGGGGGCAGAGATGATGTCTCCAAATTCAGGCCCATATCTGTATTACCCTCTATATCAAAAATAATAGAAAAACTTATCAATATAAGGCTTTTAACATATCTAAAAGATTTCAACGTACTATCTAAGTCACTATTTAGCTTTCGTCGAGGGATTTCCACTGAAGATGCAATTACTGCCCTAAGTACTCATATAACCGAACAGCTTGACAAAGGTAAAACATGTATAACTGCATTCTTAGATCTGAAAAAGCCTTTGATACCGTCTCTGTCCCAATCCTTGTAAGAAAGCTGGAATGTTTCGGAGTTTGCGGAATGCCTCTTAGCCTTTTCAAGGATTATTTCGGAAATAGGAAACAAAGGATTAGAGTGGGTCAGTACACTAGTGAAGACGCAATCACGTCATTCGGCGTCCCTCAAGGAAACGTATTGGGGCCTACATTGTTCCTTATATACGTCAATGAACTTTGTAACATCAATTTTGCAAACGCACAAGTCTTCTCTTACGCAGATGATACTGCTGTAGTCTTCCCTGGTGATACTTGGCAGAATGTTAAACTTAGTACTAAGACAGACTTGGCTAAAATCGCCAAGTGGTTAACTTTTAATTTGCTTACATTAAACATTACAAAAACAAATTACATTTGCTTCAGTGTCTCCCAACATACACAACCAGAGGAAGATTTAAATGTTAAAATTCATACTTGCAATAACGATAGACGCAATAGTTGCCGTTGCTCAACAAAGTACCTCATATTAAGTACCTAGGTGCTATCGTGGACTAGACACTATCGTGGTACCCACACATTGAGCAGGTTGCCAATAGAGACAGGAAATTAAGCTGGATTTTCAGGACTCTTAGATACGTCGTTCCCAAGACTGCTGGTACCTAATCACGTTGTAATCAGTGTTGCGCTTGTCCAGTCAGTACTTTCCTATTGTATAGCAGTCTGGGGTGGTGCAGCCAAAACAAAATTTCTTGCGGAGGAAAGGGCACAATACGCTGTTATCAAGGGCATGTACAAAAAAAAAGAGATATCCTACTGAAGAACTACTAAACTTAGTAACTTACTCTCAGTCAGGAAACTTTATATTACACAAATTATATTTAAAAAAAAACATTAGTCTCTTTCCTATGATGCTGGCTGGTATACGGACAAAAAGAAGCAAAGATATGTTAAGGACAAGGATTTTGCTTGCCAGTACGCAGTTTAGTAAACGATCTGCTGCACTAAATAATAAAATTAATAATATACATCTACATTTATCCCAAGAACTAGTAAAAAAATATATACGAGTAATGGAATGGATACAAACGCTTACCTACAATGATACAAACACTTCTGAAACCTTGACTCATACACACCCTCGCACTCATGCACTTTCAGTCACACCTACAGGCTACAGTTTTACTCACATATACTCACACACATACTTACACCCACTCATACACACATTTGATTTAAATTAAGATAATGTTTAGCATAAAAATTATACGTTTTGCTATGGAAGAGCGCACTCTCCTAATACAGGCACTATCTGCCTAAAAGGAGGATCCAATCAAAAAAATTGTTTATACCTATAGTTGTTTTACCCGCAGGTTTTACCAAGAACTTTTTTATTCATTTTTACACTTAACCCCCGCTGACACGTGAATTGGCTACTGCGCAACGTCTCGTCTCATGTTCCGATTCGAGCCGCCATTAAGTTTTAATCGTACAATACTTACCTACATAAACTCATGCCTTCCCATGGGGGTATGCAGAAACTACAGAACGCCACCTGCTACGATCCTTACATACTCTTTATGCTTCGTTTACGTTCATGGTCATACACGCATTTTGCGTTGCGAGTACAACGTTTTATATTGTCTCATAATAATCAGTAAATATCGATTGCAATCCACTACCGATGCCGTTGTACATAATCTTATGACATTGTCTTTGTTACAGCAATCCAAGTCTACCTCATAATCTTAATAAGGAGTTTACTGAAGAAGATGGAAGAGTCAGAACCTCACGGCTACGAGAACCAGCTCCAGCAGATAGTGTACGAAGGCAAGGTGGAATCGAATGGAGTGTATGACCCTACTGTAGTTCCTGTAGATCTTTAGATAGGTTACTAGAACCATGAAGAGAAATTAAAGGTGGGTTGCATCGGACAGTACGTAGGTTAATTCACTGAAAACATTTTTTTTCTACACTGTCCTTATTTTACGCTATGCTGTTTTCAGTACAGCATGTTCTAGTTTTTTTCTATTGGGAGCAGCTACATAAACTTCTATATATATACATCGAGACCATTCTATATTATTTTTTTCCTTTAATTGAGCGATGTAATGTCTCATAAATAAATTAATCCATACAAAATATTTCTATGTAAAAAAGTCTTTGGCATGGAACTTTCTGCTTTAGTAAATTTTCTTCGTTGAAGATTCTTGAAGTTTCATGCTGATGCAATCCGCTTTACCTAATGATGATCTGAGTCAAAGGTGCCATTATAAAATTCATGCACAAACCACGAAATTGATGGTATTGTGATGTTCGCTCTCTCATTTTAGTTCTAACTGATAAATAATAATTTTAACTGTAAATATTTTGTATATAGTTTAAGATTAATGAACATTGTGATAAACTTACATTATATAATGATATTTTTAAATTTTGTGTCTTTTCTTAACCAACTCTGAAGAATGAACATTGCTATACAAATATCCAGGGCCAAATTAAATTAATTTATCAACACTTTGCAGACGTGAAGGGTTTCGTTAAGGATGATTAAAAATTCATCGAATCCGCATAACTAGGCCATCACTCATATTTATGCTTATGGCACATATTCTCATGCACGAAGCAGAGCCACAGCGCTGGTTTTCAGCAACAGCCGGCTTCAAAACCATACCTCAAACATTATGACTATCTACGTGTAAAAAAGTGAAAAAGAAGAAGTCTGATCAGTGGCGTAGGTAGTCCTAAGGGGCCCCTGTATCGAAATTTGTTGGGGCCTTTTTTACCCGACTGCAGCGAAGCTTCAAAAAACAGTACTTACCCTAGGTATTGTTTTTTATAAAATAGCACAGAGATTGTGACTTTCTTGCCCGTTCTTCTCCATAGATACCCATACGCTTTGGAATGGGCAACTACCTAGCGTGATCTTTCTGACTAACCGACGCCTTGACAATTCGCCTTGACAATTCAAATGTAAATGGTTTAATTGAAATAAATGCTTTGAGTTTGAAGCCACAAATAAAAATTCATTTGATTTTTTTTCATTAGGTATCTACTCATGCATTACGTACCTCTTATCAATAAGAATTACGGATAATATTTTAAGAATTTTCACGTGCCGTCGGGGGGCCCCTGGAGCTGGGGGGCCCCGTATCATTGATACGGCTGATACCGCGGTAGCTTCGCCCCTGAGTTTGATGCAGTTATAGTGGCACCAAATCTAAAATTGAACTAAAATAATTGCCACCACCTGTATCAGACTGCTTGATCTTATTTAGAACTTGCAATCAAGTTTTTCATTTTCTTTTATATTTATTTTATACCTTATTAAAACACATATTTACGGCGTGGGAAGAGGCCCAAGACGCTGTAGGAATCTTTTGTGACCTCTCCAAGGCATTTGATTGCGTCGACCACGAAACCTTAATCTTGAAACTTGAGCATTACGGACTTGGAAAACTTGCTCTCAGTTTAGTAGAATCTTATTTAAATGATAGACAACAGCAAGTTCAAATAAATGGTGTCAATTCATTCGGTTTAAAAGTAAAAATGGGTGTACCACAAGGCTCGATATTTGGTCTTTTCCTCTTTTTAGTATATATTAATGATCTACCCCATTTGTTGAAAACCCTACCACAAATGGGGTTATTTGCTGACGATACTTCTTTAATTTTTAAAATTAATAGACGTGCATCAAATCTTGACGACGTAAATAACGCCCTACTGTAGATCCAAAATTGGTTCACTGCTAATAATTTAGTATTAAATGGGAATAAAACTAAGTGTATTAGATTTTCCTTACCAAATGTCAAAAGTACAAATTGTGAGATAGTATTAAATCAAGAGAAACTAGAATTCGTCGATAAAACTGTTTTCCTAGGGATCACGCTTGACTCAAGGCTTCAATGGGGTCCTCTTTTAACATCCCTTGCAGGACGGCTAAGTTCAGAAGCATATGCTGTGAGAAAAATCCACCAAATTACTGATGTAGGTACCGCGAGGCTAGTCTATTTTAGTTACTTTCATAGTATTATGTCGTACGGTATTTTACTATGGGGACGGGCTGCAGACGTCGAGTCTATTTTTATTCTGCAGAAAAGAGCCATCCGAGCCATATATGGCCTCCGCAGGCGCGACTCTCCAAGGGAACGGTTTAAAGATATTAACATCATGACGGTACCTTGTCACTATATCTATGAAAACATCATGTACGTAAGGAAAAGTCTACATCTTTTTAGTAAGAAGTGAAAGACACAATTATATCACTAGAAATAGGGATCAATTAGTTCAACCAGGTTTCAGGCTGGCTAAAGTAGACTCATCTTTCATGGGGTACTGTTTAAAATGTTACAATAAAATACCTCCCCATATTCTTCAACTGAATGAAACTAAATTCAAATCTTGTATAAAACGCACACTATGCAGCCAAGCATATTATAAGTTGGGGGATTACATCGCTGATAAAAATGCTTGGCTCAACGCTGGTCCTGCTCCACAAGGGCGTATAAACTAATTGATTAGCATTTGAAACTACTGTTGGAGCTGCTGAAGATTTTAAAAACATATCTTTGCATTGTATAAATTCAATGTTTTAGTATTGTATAATTGCATAGCACATGTGTGAGTACTGTGTACCTGCTATAAAGCTAAAATTTAATAGGTTTTTCTTTCATTGACTTGAATGTGCCCTGGCGGCTGAGAGTATATCATGCTCACTCTAATGTCTCGCTGGTGGTGGCGATGTGTTGGATCATTAAGTTCCCTTCAAAATGGTTGAGCTGAATGGTGCTGATCCATGAGTCATGTTCGTGAACCGGCGCCGTCAGTGGAGACTGGTCATTTCTTAGCTGCCACGGCTTATTTTAATTTGATATAATATTTTAATTGCTTTTGTGTTTTTATTACGGACGCTTTTAACGTTCTACATCGTTCTCACATGCATAATTTCAACATGAACGATGTAATCAATATTTTGTAACCATATTTTGATTTAAAAGAGTGTCCATGGAGTTTCTTGCTCGTTCTTCTCCATAGGTACCTACTACGCTTTGGAATGGGTAACTAGCTTCATCTTTCTGACTGACCGACCCCTTGACAATTCAAATGTGCCTGTAATTGGTTTATTTGAAATAAATGCTTTGAGTTTGAGTTTGAGTTTATATCCTTGAGTGTTATACATATATTTGGAATTGTCTCCTCGTGCCCTTTATTTTAATAACCCACAAAGTCCCTGAACAAAAAAAATGGCATGTATTTAACGCGGCGACAAATTAATCTGAAATTGGGATTAAAAAATAATTAAAGCCGGTAGCAAAAATAGTAGGTTGGCAGCTACAGTGAAGAATAATTTTAAGTAGAAAGTAGCAGCTTAATAATCAGTTGTTAGCTTTGTTTTAATTTAAACTGGCATCGAGTTTCTGTTTTGGCGAGGCCTCCTATTTCTGAATTTTTATTTTTGGACAAAAAATAAATCCTGGTTTATCCTGGGTTTTATCTGATTTGCATAATAAGGCGTAGCCGACGGAGCCCCGCTACGCGGGGCTCCTACTTCTGGGCGGTTTAAAAAAAAATAACCACGAAGGGGACGGCGGGGTCTTCCAGACCCCGCCATCCCCTTCTAACCTAACCAGTCCGAGTCAGAGTGCCCCAAGTCCCGAGCTCGCTTCGCTCGCTCTTGCATCCTACCCTACTGTTAATATTAGTCGCCATTTCATTTTTTTTAGTACCTCGCTTATGATTTCTAGTAGCAAATAGTTAGTAGCCCTTTAAGTTGTTAGTCGTCTGCAAAATAATTAGCCAAAAAAAATTCAAGACGTTAGGTAAAAAGTACCTACCTACTTATTGGCGATGGCCGGTGGAGCAGACGAGTCTTGGAGTGGCGACCGCGTATCAGCAAGCGTAGTGTGGGACGCCCCCCCAGCTAGATGGACCGATGACCTCAAAAAAGTGTCTGGGACAGCCTGGATGCGGAAGGCGGAGGACAGGGCGTTGTGGCGCACGCAGCATGGGAGAGGCCTATGTCCAGCAGTGGACTGCGATAGGCTGAGTTGACTTATTGGCGCCTAAAATTTACAATGTTGTTTTTTTTTCAAGTAAAGCTTCCTAGCCTATGACCATGGCACAACCTAGATGAGTCGATGGACACCTTATGTGTTAAAATCTACTCAGCCTTAGGTTCCCACATACAAAGATATATAGTACGAGTGAAAAAACATAACCGTCTTTCCTGTCGCGCAGTCATTACGTAGGGATGTATCAGTGACCCCCATGAATTGAGCCGTCTACAAGTTTCAAAGTAAGTACATAATACCTACCTACCTACCTAAATTATCTTGTCGACACGTCACGTCACAGAGGAAGCGCCATTTGTTTGCCATCCTCACACTCATCTCGTGACGCGTCACTCACAATATTTACCTGCACTATGAGATCACGCTTTTTATTCCTGTTGACAAGTACCCGGGTACCCACTCTCGACGTGTTGCATTCAATTAGTGGATCGTCTTGGAACCTCGTTGAATGTGTTGAGACGTTTGAATGTCGGTACCTTCCTCTCTATATAGAATATGTGCAACGAATGATAAATACCTACTTCTAAGAAGGTATCTTCTGCTATGTAATTTGTAAAGGCTCCTACAAAGAGGCACGACACGCGACGCGAATCACGCGCGGCACAAAAGCACCGCTCGTCACGCGACAAGCGGCGCCTTTGTGTCGCTCTATCACGTCGCGCCTGTAAAATCTACTTTTCGAAATAATATCGATATTTTAGATTGGCACATTTGGGAACAGGAATCTGGCATGGCATACCATCATTTGATTTCTTGTACCTATAACACCTTGAAGAAGGAATATAAACCGCTAGGACGCACGTCATGATAATAAACACAATATCTGAGCTAAGTAGGTATCTTAATCTAGGTACTTATTCACAAACTTTGTACCGGGTGGTTAGTAACTGCCAACTTACTAGTGGCGTGATTGCTGAACGCGAAATGTGTTAGGAGGTTGTATACCTATCCAGATTATTACGGCATGCGGATAGGCCTCTCACTGTCCTAACGGCGCTGATATACTATAGCGATAGGTTCCAGATATTTTCTCAGATGGTAACTATATCCTGAAGTCCACACGAGCACGGGTATGTTATTAAAGAAATAATACCATAGAATATTTTTTCAAGTCAGGAAGAACTTACGGAATTTGTTCAGGAATTCTATTGGTATACTAGTTACTATATTAAGCCTTGTAGATGACTTGTCGATGACTACTACTAGGGGCTATGTGAATAAATATTAACAAAAAGCGCGCGCAAAGAGCACGAAATGGCTGAAATATGTTTTTTTACGTTTTGGACCCCTATATCTCTGCCATTTTGAAAAATTTCGAAAGCTTTTTTACCCAAGCTGAAATGGAGACGCTTCGCTTGTGCTTCGCGCTCGCTAAGTTATATAATAAAAATTGTATGCTTGCTTAAATACGGACAATCTTTACATACCCCGATTTGCTTCCCTTTTCCATACTTTATTCATTCTTATTTTCACTATGGTTACATGATATTTTACAGCTGAACACATTGTAATATATAAGTTTTATGACATTTTTTAAATGTACTTTCGGATTCCTTACTATATTATCCGTCTACTGAAGTTATAAAAAAAAAATACTGTAAGTATCAATTTTTACTAAAAAAGATATTACAATGTAGGTATAAACTATTTTTTTAACATAAAACTGTCTTTCATGCTAAATTATGTGAAAAGTCTAAAACTGATTGCAAAGTTACATGCAGACCGCTCAGGCTGGTCTACTGACCTACATAAATCGAATATTTAAAACACTGTATCTAGTTTTGAGGGTGTGAAGGACCCCTGAACGTATGTTGGTTAACCCAATTTTATATCATTCATAGATTAATATTGTTACAACTTGTTAATTCAATTCAGTAGGCTTTTCTCAAGGATTAAGTGTCTGAATGTTAGGTCCAGGGCTAGGTATCGGTCTAGAGTACATGGACGCACGCAAAACTTTACATATCTACTATATAAACCACTTAATTGAGATAAAATTTACGATATTTTAGTTCACTACTATTTCGTAAAATTACTATTTCGATACGATTCTGATGCTAATTACATTAACTCATCACTCATTGACTCTACAATAGATAATATTTACTATTTGGTAACACATCGTCGCGAACATATTCGATGAAAAAAAAAGGTCAATCCCATTAAATCGGATTTGAAAAATAAACAAGTTTCGCCGATGGCCATTGACCTGCAATCGAAAGTATAACAAAGTTATGTAGACTCTGTACTCTTACAGAAAATCTAGTAGTAGTTTAAATATGAAAATTAACTGTTATTCAGGTTCATGACCTCTCGAAAATAAGGTTTTGGAAATAATAGACACTTGCTCATGTACTTACTTATTGTATTTCTCCAACACACAAAACCAAATATAATTTACAATCAACACTAGGTATCTTTAAAAATACAACTCGCGCTTTGGTACTCGTATCTTGACGTCTTATCCACTACTGAGCTGGCAGGCCTGGCATGACAACGAAAGTGGCGATTTCCCGCCATTCTCATTCCCACCATCGACCGGCAGTGCGCTGTGATTCGTTAGTCGTGCCACCTACGAACTCAGTCGGTACTACAATCGTCAAAACAATACTTTTAATATTAAAACAGATTTAATTTAACATGCCTATTTCAATAAAATGCGACATAATTAACTATTGATAACAGTCGGCCATCCAAGGTACATAATACGTCCTCGTGTAAAGAAAGTACAAAGAAACATACCTTAAATATATCTAGCGTAACTGTGGTCAACGACAATAATGATTGAACAAATTAATACATTATAAATAGTATGGTCTATCAGTAGCACATCATCATTGTGGTGTACCTATTTTATTAAGTGTAAAGAATATAAATATATAAATTTAATAAACAATTGTTATTTTACCAACATTGAATTATTATTTTAATCACAAAGCATAATTTTGGGCATTATTTCATGGCCCACTATGATTAATAACGAGCGTTATTTCATGGCTCGATGTACATATACGGGCATTATTTCATGGCCCACTAACATAATAACGAGAGTTATTTCATGGCTCGATGTACATACACGGGCATTATTTCATGGCTCGATGTACATACACGGGCATTATTTCATGGCCCATTTTAATGGCATTATTTCATGGCCAGAGTTGACCTCAGTAGACATTATTTCATGGTCTAAGGGTCTGAAAGGATTATGTACAGTAACGAGCATTATTTCATGGCCCAGATACTGAAAAGGTAAACCTGTAGGTAAAATTGAAATAAGTAAGGTTTGTTAATCACGAATTAAATAATATTGATATTTGAAGCAAGAATACATAATTAGGTCATTCGGTGTCATTGCCAGACGATTCGTCATGTGGTCTATTAAAGTTCAACCAGGTCTTAATTTTGTCACTTGCAACAACTGTCGAATAAGACCGGTTAGATTTTCGTGTGAGGGGAGTATCCTCAATTTGATATCGATCGAAATCGTAAATTTTCGTAATTCTATATGGTCCCTGAAACTTCGGAACAAGCTTTTTACTATTTCCTGTAGCTGGGACTTGACGTTCGACTCTCACAAGATCACCTACTTTATATTTTGGAACTGGGCAGTGCTTTGCGTCATAAGCCTTCTTTTGTGACTCTTGATAGGAACTGACATGAGAGTTGATTTCGTCCCTAATTTGTGATAGGTCTTGGCTGTTAGAAGAACCAGATAAGTCGTCTGACAGTTCAGATACAATTCTACAGTCACTTGGACCCGATGGTCTAATGCCGAACAGAGCCTCTGACGGTGTTCGATTTATGCCCTTGTTAAACGTATTGTTCATGCCCCACTGAACATTGGGTAGATGCTCATCCCATTTATTATCAGGGGAACCAACACACTTTGTAGTCAAAGCATCAACAAGTGTCCTATTATAGCGTTCTACCTGACCATTGGCCCTTGGGGTAGAAACAGCGTTCAACACATGTTTAATGTTGTTTTCGATCATAAACTTTTTAAAGTTTTCGCTAGTAAACGAGGTTCCGCGATCCGATATGAGCCTTTTTGGAACACCAAATAAACCAAAATACTCCCGGAAAACCTTTATAGAGGTAGAAGTTTTCGTGTTCCTTACGGGTTTTAAATAAATATACCGAGTAAATGCATCAATCAGAACTAAAATGTACATGTTTCCTCTCTTGCTGCGTATAAAGGGGCCAACATGATCTGCGTGGATAGTGTCAAAGGGAATATCAATCTTTGGTATAGGATGTAAAGTACCAGGTTTCTTGCCTCCAGAGGCTTTTGAATATGCGCATTCTAGACAAGAACCAACATATTTCTTTACAAAGTTACGCATTTTTGCAAACCAATATGTCGCTTTGATACGTTCCAGAGTTTTGTCAAGTGCAAAGTGGCCTATATCGTCGTGATTTTGTTTAACAATCTGCCATCTTACCCCCTTCAGCACGACCCACCTATCGCCGTCACTAGTTACCCTAAAGAGCCTATCGTTTTTCAACTTAAAGTTTGATTTAATGTCAATAACGTCATCAAACTGAGGATCTTTAAGAACTCCAACGATCCTTTGAATCTCACTATCTGCACCTTGGACTGTAGCTAACCAATCGCAATCACTAACGACCATAACATCATGAGCCTGCTGCATAGGGTTCCGGCTAAGTGCATCTACATGAGCCATGCGATGACCAGCCCTATACTCAATACAAAAATTATATTCCTGCATCTGTTCCCACCACCTAGCAACTCGTGGAATCATATCTCTTTTCTGAAAGGTTGCACGGAGAGAGTTGCAGTCGGTAATAATTTCAAAAGGTACACCTACTAAATAAACGCGGAACTTCTGTAAGGAAGAAACTACGGCAAGCGTCTCTAAGTCGTATGACGAATAGTTTTGTTCCTCGGGCGTTGTTTGCCTACTAAAGTAAGCGACTGGCCTAAGCACATCGTTCTTATCTTTTTGCAACAAGATACCTGCAACTCCAATCTTACAGGCGTCCGTATGAAGCTGGGTATCTGCCTTCGGATTATATAGGGTGTGTTGGTCTGGGTATTATATAAATAATAATAATACTGGACTTCGATTAAACGTTGTTTTATTATATCCACGAGTAGATTACAACAATGTCGATTCACCGTGCCTCGGGCGCCATCTTGACAGCCAGGCTCCCTCGCGACTAGTGATGTGACATACTCATAACATCCTCCTTATTAGAAAAGTTATGTTATTATAATTTTACATCTTGAGACAGTTTACAATAATTTACTAAACTCTTAACAGTAACTTTTGACAACAAAGACTGTTTAATTAACTAACAATAAGACAATTTGTTGAACTATGTCTCTATCTATATATATTCTAGACTTAACTAACTTAATCAGCCCTTCCCAGTCATTGCCTAAATGTTTGCCTAATAAACAAAATATTAAATTTTATAAGTCTAACCGTCTTGGCGGTCTTATGGCTCTTCCATACCTAGTGCGCAATTGAACTGGAATTGTAAGCTCTTCAATAGATGGTGCTACTGTATGAGAATTAGGAGAAGTCTTGATATTTGGACTTTTTTGTAACATATCTTGAGATACCGTTTGAGGTGACTGTGGAGGCTTCAAAATATGCTGTCTGTTTCTCCTTCCTATAAATCCATCTGACCCTTCCACAGTATAAGACCTAGGCTGATCACATTTGGACCTTACTGTGCCTGTAATCCATGGAGTATCTGGCATTTTCTTAAAATAGACTCTATCTCCTTCTTGTAGTTCTGGTAATGATTTAGTCTTTCTGTCATAGTAATCCTTCATTTTATTTTTATTTTCTTCCTTAGTTTTTACATATTCTTGAAATTTGACTGTTCTTGGTTTTAAGTTTTTTGTGACTGTTGGTAATTGTGTTCTAAGTGAACGTGACATTAACAACTGTGCCGGTGATGGTAGATTTCCTCTTGGTGTATTCCTGAATTGAAGCAAAGCAAGATATGGATCTGTTCCTGACTCCTCTGACTTGGTAAGAAAACGTTTACATATCTTTACCGCCGACTCTACCAACCCATTTGACCTTGGTATGTAGGGGCTTGATGTATTGTGATGTATTCCCCATTCCGAGATAAAATTCTTAAACTCTGCCGAATTAAATGGTGGTCCATTGTCAGAGAATAACTCGACTGGGATACCATGTCTGCTAAAAATACTTTTAAGACAAACAATTACTGTTTTGGCGTTAGTACTTGCCACTGCCATTAATTCAATATAATTTGAGTAATAATCTTGTAGTACTACGTATTTTTTAGATTTATAATCCATAAAATCAACACCAACTTTTTCCCATGGAAGTGATGTAACATCATGTGGAATAAGTGGTTCTGGAGCATTTGTACTTCTATGTGACAAACAAATATGACACGACTGAACAATGTTTTTTATATCACTTGACATAAATGGCCAAAATACATGTCCTCTAGCAAACGCTTTCGACCTTTCAATTCCCAAATGACCACTGTGTATTATTTTCAAAATATCGGGCCTTAATTTTTTAGGTATGACTATACTGTTATTTCTGAAAATTAAATCATTTTCTGTATGTAACTCAAATCTATACTGCCAATACTCATGCAGATTTTCGTGAATTTGAGTTTTACTTGACGGCCATCCTTCTTTACAGTATTTTTTCAAAATCTGCAAACTTTCTTCTTCATTTGTGCCATTGGTTAACCACTGTAGACGCTCTGATGAGACTGGTAATGACTTAATCAGTAAATTTACATGGACAATGATATCATCATCTAATTCATCTGAACTTGTTTCAGAGAGTGCTGCTCTTGACAAGGTATCCGCAATGTACATGTGACTACCTTTCTTGTAAACTACATTTAGACTGTAGAGTTGTATTTTTAACATCATTCTTTGGAGACGTGTTGGAACCTCGACTAAAGGCTTTTTGAACAATGTTATTAAAGGAGCATGATCTGTCTCTACAGTTACAGTTTGTCCATATATAAATTGATGGAATTTGATGCAGGCAAAAACTATTGAATAGAGTTCTTTCTCTATCTGAGCCATTTTTTGTTGTGTATCTGTTAAAGTTTTTGAAGCATAATATACAGGATGTTGATTTTGTAACAACACCGCTCCGACAGCACTCTTACTAGCATCACTTTGTAGAACAATAGGATCATGAACCTTAAAATGTGACAACACTGGAACTTGACATATTAATTGCTTCAGACGATAAAATGTGGTTTCATGATTGGCAGTCCACTGCCAATCAGTAGACTTTTTTAGCAATTGGCGTAGAATTTCTGTCTCGCCTGCCATATTTTTAATAAAAGGACTTAAATAATTAAGTAGGCCCAGAAATCTTTGTAAATCCTTTAGACAGGTAGGAGAGGGCATCTCTTTGATTGCTCTGACTTTGTCTGGATCAGCTGTGATTCCGTCTGCTGAAAAAATATGACCCAGATATTTAATACTCTCCTTGGCAAATGTACATTTCTCTTTATTAAACTTGACATTATTTTCCTTTGCTCTTTGAAATACCATATTAAGACGCTCGTTATGCTCCTGTAGTGTTTGACCGCTTACTAAAATATCATCGCTGTATACTGCCACCCCTGGTATATCACCAAATATTTCTGTCATAATTCTGTGAAAATACTCAGGAGCACAGTTGACGCCATATGGAAGACGTTTAAAGCGGTATCGGCCAAAAGGTGTATTAAAAGTTGTGAGGTAAGAACTCTTCTCATTTAATTTGCACATCCAAAATCCACTACTTGCATCCAAGGTGGAGAAAAATCTTGCACCAGCCACCTTGGCGCGGACCATGTCTACTGATAGAATAGGATAATGAGTCCTGTTAATTGCCCGATTTAAATTACGGGGGTCTAGACATACCCTTAATTGACCATTTTTTTTTTCTATTAAGATTAAAGAACTCACCCATTCAGTAGGCTCTGTGACCTTGGTAATGACGTCCATTTTTTCCATCTTCTCAAGTTCTTCTTGAAGTCTATGATGTAATGCAAATGGTACCTTCCTCGGAGCATCAACTTTTGGCTGTACCTCAGGATTTGTACTTATGTGACATTCACCAGGAAGACAACCAAGACCGGTAAAAAGGGAATTATTACATTCAACAAGTTTATTTAAATGTATATTTTCTGACTGACTTGACTGCAATGAAAATGACTGTGACTGACTTTTTGTGACTTTAGAACATGTTACTTCACTTGAATTTGACTCATCTTGACATATTTCAGAAGACAATTGACTAATACCACCTTCTGACGTTTGCATGCTTGTAGTGTCTACGCAGAAAACTCTCTTAATTAGCCCAATTTCTGAGCATGTAAGTTTACCCAATACGGTTGGGGAATTCACATTCGCAATTATAAAATTAATTTGTTTTGCCATATAGAGGTCATTAAATTGGAATTTACACTCTAAGTTTTGTTGACCCAGTACCTCTAGACTATTACCAGTGTATGACTTAATTTTTACATCAGTTTTAGACAATACATTTTTAGTATTAAGTGAATCATAAACACTTTTTGACATAATATTGACATCACTGCCTGTATCAATAATACAATTTATTTGTGAATTATTTATATATAAATTAATTGTCCATTCACTTGAGTTGGATGACTGAATATGACCTATAAACAATTTATCTTGTTCTGACTGTACCTGTTGCATATCACTTTCTGACTGTACATATTTTACTGACTTTGACTGAATTGACCGACAACAAACTGCAAAATGACCAACTTTTTCACATTTTCTGCACTTTACACCTAATGCTGGGCACTTATAACGATGCACCTGACCACACCTTGTACAGACTTCCTGTCTTGACTGCTGACTATATTGACTGACGTTCCTTGAGTTAAACTTTGATCTTGAGTGTGACTGACTTGTATTATACAAGACTGAACTTTGTTCTGCTGATAATTCATCCGTTTGATGTCTGGACGCAAGCATAGCCTTTGCCATCTCTAAGGCTTTATCAAGATCCAGCTTATCTTCAAGCAATAATTTTTCTCTGATAAAGTTGTATTTTTGATGCATGTTACATATAAACATTATTTTGACTAGGCGTTCCTGCAGCTGTCCTAGCTCACAGTTTTGTGACCTTAATTTTAGTGTGCAAGCAAAATCGTCCAGGGTTTCATTTTCACCTTGTTTGTATGTGAAAAAATTATGACATTCGTATGTGAGGTTAGCTTTTGGGGCGAAGTGATTTTGAAATAACTTTAAGAGCTCGTCGTATTTAACTATATCCTCGTCTTTTCCAAACGTATTGAATACATCCACGCCCTTTTCACCAATGACATGTAGAAATAAAGCTACCTTTCTGCCATCACTCTCTTCATCCATGCCAGACGCACGTAAATAAATTTTAAATGACTGCACCCATTTTTTCCATTGTTGAGCCAAGTTACCATTCATCACCATGGGCTGCGGACTGGACATTCCCGTTTTCTTGGGCTTTTGATTTTCATCAGACATGACGCCGACTTTTCACATAAGAATTTCACAATGACTATACGACACGTAGATTACGAACCCAATTACTGACACCATGTGTTGGTCTGGGTATTATATAAATAATAATAATACTGGACTTCGATTAAACGTTGTTTTATTATATCCACGAGTAGATTACAACAATGTCGATTCACCGTGCCTCGGGCGCCATCTTGACAGCCAGGCTCCCTCGCGACTAGTGATGTGACATACTCATAACATAGGGCTAAAGTGGGACGTTGTACGAGCTCTTTTTGTAAACAACGGAAGGCGGTTTCCTGCTCCGTACCCCATGACCATTTGGAGTCCTTCTTCAAGAGTTGTGTAAGAGGTTTGGCAATAACCGAAAAGTTTTTGACAAATCTGCGGAAGAAGCTAGACAGCCCAAGAAACTGGCGAACATTATGTTGGCTCTGAGGAGTTGGAAAGAGTTTCACAGCCTCTACTTTCCTCTCACCAGGACGAATGCCACTAGCAGAAATTTCAAAGCCCAAATATTCGACCGAACTACAGAAAAAGAAGCACTTGGGGAGTTTTAATGTAAGGCCACCATTGGCGAACAGGCGCAGCACTGACTATCTCGACAATCCTTCATCGATATCCTTTGAAGGAATAATCACGTCATCTAAGTAGGCCAGGGCTTCCTTGTGCCGCAATGACCCAAGGACTTGGTTCATAATACGTTGGAAGGTAGCAGGGGCATTTGCAAGGCCGAATAGCATACGATTGAATTCGTAATGACCACTCGGAGTCACGAACCCAGTTTTATATTTGTCTGCTTCCCGGATTGGTATCTGGTAATACCCCGAAACAAGGTCCAAAGTCGTGTAGTATTTATTACCAGAAAGGACATCCAGCTGATCGTCAATCAGCGGCATGGGATAGTTTTCCCGGACGGTCTTTTTATTAAGAGCACGATAATCTATGCATAAACGAAGTTCGCCGGACTTCTTCCTAACCACTACAATAGGACTTGCGTAACATGAAGTTGATGGTCTTACGATGTCATTCTCCAATAATTCCGAAACTATTTCTCTAACCTTCTCCTTTTCGCTGATCGACAAACGATAGGGTCTATAGACGACGGGCTCGTTGTCTTGGAGATCAATAGTCATATGACCAGCTGTGGTGTTCCCTAATTCCGATAAGTTGAAAGCAAAACAGGATCGATATTTATTCAGTAGATTGATCAGTTGGATCTTATGCTCGGAAGTAAGTCCACCTTCCAGATTTAAATCAGCCTCAGTAATAGACTTAAAGTCGTTGCTGACAGTTGCGGAAATGTTCATTACTTGCACGCTAGACTCTTCCAGAGCCACACGACCACGAGCAATCACAGAACGTTTTGAAAACACCAATGGTGTTGACGAAGAATTACTGATAACGATCTGTCCTGTTCCACATTCTCTCATCTGAAACAATCCAGCGGCTACTAAATAGCGAACACCCTTCTGAAATCGCAAACTTCCATCGACAAAGATATCGCCCTGATGTGGCGGATCTGTATACACGTCCACAACAGCATGCCCCAAAACTTCAACGGAATCTTTACAGAACAAATTTATTTTGCTATAAGGACTACATATTGGTGCTCAAGTTCACAGATTTTCAAGGAATCACTAGTTTTACGAATGACTACGTGTGGCTGCTCTGTAAATGTTTGACCTATTAAAAGGGGCACATGCATTGCATCATCTGCGACTATCAACAATTCAAGATCAGCTTCCACCTGATCAATAATTATCTGAACTCTTTGTTTACCTACGCAAGGGACAACCGAATTGCCGAATCCTCTTAGTACTGGGAGATTATTGACGTTATAACACGAACCTATATTTTGAAATGCTGACAACCTAATCATTGAGCATTCACTACCAAAATCTATGAACGCAGTCATGGAAAAACCGTTAACAATAGCGGTTTTGAAATACTTCTTGTTCGGTTCCGATACTGGAGTAGTTATTTTAGAAGATTCAAGCGCGCCTACATCACCCCTTTCCTCTACTCGCAAGACCTTTTTCTCTTCAGTCGTCGGCAGTTTGGCATAGCACTGTTCCACCTCATGACCTATTCTATTGCATCGACTACACTTCTTAATGGGTTGAGTGCAATGAGATGTAACATGACCATCCTTCTTGCAATTAGAACAACGTGTAGGCCTAGAGTTAGAGCTATTTTGTTGTTTATGTGGTGGACCTTTAGTTAATTTACGCTCGTTGTTGAATTTTATATTTCGAGCATTACGTAAATATGAAAGGAGTTTGTTAGGGTCATCAAACTGAGCTGCCTCAGCACCTAATCTAACCGACCGGTCGTCGATGCCATGCAAAATGCATTCGACTGCTCTTTTCCCACTTATACCACATCTATTGATTAGTGAAAGTTTGTCATAATAATACTCTTCTAAAGAATCCGTGAACCTAGCCCGTTTGGCCAACATATCGCTTAGCATTTGGCCATAATTTTCTTCCGATGGAAAAGCAGTCAAAAGTTTCTCCTGCCATTCACCCCAAGTAAACAGGACCGATGGAAGGCCCTCGTACCATCTTTGTGCTATACCCCTTAGTTTTGGTAATGCAAAATGAATTACTTGCTTCTCCGACCACGCGTAAATGATTGCGCACTCATTGACTTTATGAAGCCACATAGTCATTGTCTGTTCCCGTTTACTTGGGTCAAACTCGGGAATCGTGTTGCTATGGGAACCTAATTTATCTGCACTATTATTGGACATAGATTTTAAAACATTGACAAGATCCGAAAGAGTGGATAATCCGGATAGAGAAGTTGACTCACCCGTGGTCTTATCTTGAATTGCGGCTTGCACGTCCGTCACCGCGGTAGCTCGCGGCTGCCTCACTGGGCTACGCGAACGGCAGCTTGCACGGCCAGGTGAGATACGACCTGATGCTGGGCAGTCCGCGCAGCTCGATGCTCGGCGGTTTGCACGGCTCGACGCTCGGCAGTCTGCATGGCTCGATGCTCGGCGGTCTGTACGGCTCGCTCGGCGGTCAGCACGGCTCGATGCTCGGCGGTCTGCACGGCTCGATGCTCGTCGGTCTGCACGGCTCGATGCTTGGCTGTCCGCACGGCTCGATGCTCGGCGGTCCGCACGGCGTGATGTTCGACGGCCTGCGCGGCTCGATACTCGGCGGTCCACGCGGCGCGATGCTCGGCGGTCCACGCGGCTTGATGCTCGGCGGTCCGGGCTGCGGCTCCTCTGCTCGCTACGCTGTCGGGCCTCTGGGCTGCGTGGTCGGTGACTCAGCCGTTTGCGTGAGCGGGGACTATCCCGCCTTCGAGGCTGAACCGGTTGATCTGGTGAGCAGCGACTCAGGCGCCCTCTTGATTGACGGCTCAGCCGGCTGCGTGACCGACTTAAGTCCCGGCTGCAGGCTTGACGCCTTGCAAGACTGCGTGACCGTCGGTTAGCAGTGGGTGACCCTGTCGGATCTGTCGGGGTGTAGAGAACACGTTCTCGTTTGTCCCCTTCCATGGGATAACCCAGGAATTTTAAATATATCCCACAGAATTCGTTCTGTAAACAGATTCTAAAATAAACAGAATTAACACAACATGAAACATAATATAAGCACATTATGTACGTAAGCTTCACTAAAATATTTCATTGGATTTTATAAAGCTACAAAGTATGGATAAGCCATCTGTCAATCTTTAGATAACCAACATTGGTACGATTAAAGCGTAAGTAACATAATAATCGTAATGAGTAAGTATATTGTAAATATAAGGTCGAAGAAAATAAAGCCAATACTTAAACATCCACCTGTTAGTAAAACCCGTGGTTGCATAATATAAAACTAAGTAACAGTAGGTATAAAAAAAAAATAACAAACCATTTCGTATTATAAGAAATCGTATTTCTATAGGTTTGTATGCACAATAATTGGTTCTAGGACCCTGAACTACAATCGTTTGATTGGCATTACGTCTGGGGCGTTTATTGTTTAAGCAAACTAATATCATAGCTAGGCAGCGTTTCATAACAACAATAAAAAAACTATCATTTAAATTTCAATGACATTTAATAGTCAAGAACCAAAAATTTTGTTTTTTTCGGATTTTATACGTACGGGTAAATAAATAAGGGTAAAAAAATATATATTTTACTGGCCAAAACAGGAATGTTTATCCCACTTCTGAGATGTAGACTCTGTACTCTTACAGAAAATCTAGTAGTAGATTAAATATGAAAATGAACTGTTATTCAGGTTCATGACCTCTCGAAAATAAGGTTTTGGAAATAATAGACACTTGCTCATGTACTTACTTATTGTATTTCTCCAACACACAAAACCAAATATACTTTACAATCAACACTAGGTATCTTTAAAAATACAACTCGAGCTTTGGTACTCGTATCTTGACGTCTTATCCACGACTGAGCTGGCAGGCCTGGCATGACAACGAAAGTGGCGATTTCCCGCCATTCTCATTCCCACCATCGACCGGCAGTGCGCTGTGATTCGTTAGTCGTGCCACCTACGAACTCAGTCGGTACTACAATCGTCAAAACAATACTTTTAATATTAAAACAGATTTAATTTAACATGCCTATTTCAATAAAATGCGACATAATTAACTATTGATAACAGTTATCAGCTGAACAAGGAACAATATTATTATTGTTCCATTCACATTGATTTTTTGCAAAAACAAGTTGGTAGGTACTGAATAGTAAGTACCTATTAACTGATAAATTGTGTGATGCATCACGTCCGCCTCATTAATGGTAATAAAAATAATTATGAATTAAACACACATAACACAAAACACATACACACATAACATAAAATCACGCCTGAATTAAAGTTATCATAATAAGCGTAGATATGGCGTAGCGTAGCAACGATGCGCCATTGCTGCGCTACGCTACGCCATATAGCTAGTATGCTACGCCATAAAGCGTAGTGTAGCTATGCGTACAAATCGATAGCGTATGCCGTAGGTAAACCCTTCACATAGTTTCGTAGGAAATAAAATTATTTGCTTGTATACAAAAAAATACAACCGACTTCCAAAAGAAACACTACATAGTGAAAAATAACTTCAATTTTGGAAGTCGGTGGCAAAAAATGAAAATACAAAACCAAAACACCGTTTTTATTTTGCACTTTTTAGTTGTGGTAGGTACCACCCACACAAATTCTTATACCTTCACTTGCTAAGGAAATAACAGTGACAGGAAGTTATCAAAACATATTGACTCAAATCTGTATGGTTCTTTCCGCAAAAGACCATCTCAGACGCCAATCTAACATGGTCCTCAAGTGATCTGACCAAGATTATTTCCGGATTTTTGTATATACCTACACATTGATATTGATAAATTTTATAAATACATTGACATGAATATTTACTTAGTACTCGTAAAATAGTATAGATATTATTTTAATTATTGTGCTTGTACGTAAAGACTATGTGGGTCATTGTTTTTTTTTCTTCTTCTCAGTTAGTTTTAATCATGGTTTGGCAGTTTGAGTAATTTATGTGGTCTACCCAAATGTCCTTTCTTTGGTATTGTTCGTCGAATCGTTGAGCTACTGAAGTTCTGAGTTGAGCTGCACGATTACTGACAAATGCGTGCACTGACTGGACAGGTCCACTCAATCTACATGGTCTGCACATGATCTGAGCAAGATTATGACTGGACTTTAAAAGAGACTGTGACCTCTGACTTTGTTTCGGCCTTTCTTCTCAGAATAGTCGGATAGGAAACGCCGACCTCATCTAGGTTTTAAAATATGATTTACGTGTAAAAGTGTTTGTACAAACCTACTTAAAGAAATAAAATCATTTAGCATACACTAAGTGTACAAAATACGTACCTATTATTGAAGCTAACTGAAAAACCACTCATCAGAACTTGACTAAATTTATATGGGACTATAAGTAGGTATATTTGTTTATTAAAACTTCTTGCACACAATAGTATAAAAAGGCGGACTTAATGCCTTAGGCATTCTCTACCAGTCAACCAAGGGTGGTGAACAGATAACATGGCAGGTGCTCTGTATAACAGACGTTACTAATAATATTAAAAAGATAACATAAGCATTTATAAATAAAATATCTTTATATCTGTATCGTATCCGTATATCCTTTCAAACAAAAGAAGAAATTTTCAAATCAGTTTATAATTGACGGAGTTCTGCCTTTGTGTCGCGTGCGATTCGCATCCCGTGTCGCGTCTGTTTGTAGGAGCCTTAATATTTTGTTTTATATTGTAAGAAGTTCTTTAAATGAAGTTTTATACATACATACACAAACTCACGCCTTCTTCCCATGGGGGTAGGCAGAAACTACAGAACGCCACCTACTACGATCCTTACATACTCCTTTTGCCTCGTTTACGTTCGCACATCTGGTCATACACGCATCTGACCTTTCTGAAGAACATCACCAATATATTCACTATATGTGTTCCTAGGGCGTCCCCTCCCGGCGTTTCCACTCACATCTGAAGTTTCAATAATAGACTTTTTATTTTTATTGTGTTAATAACAGACGCACGAAATATTTTGGGAAATTACAGGAACATAAGGCTGACACTATGCAATTTCGTCATGGCCTAGTGCCTTAAATAGTTCAGATATTTAGGTAAGTAAAGGCAAAACAATCATAAATCATTCTTTGAAAGTTTTCCTGTTGCTGTCAAAACTATTTCTTGACCCTACGACTTTCAGATTTACTTAGTAGGTAGATTATGTAATGTAGTTATGGCGTGCCCAGCACTGCGTTGCGACAGTCGCACTCTCCATGCCGCCATGAGATCCCGCCGGAGCTCTGTCCGCTGTGCCGCGATTTCTCGCGGCAGCGGAGTTTCGCCACTCCTAAATTTGCGCAAGGACTTTTGCCTCCAGATCCCATGGCGGCAAACAATGGTGACAAAAAAAAGGCTTTATACTGAAAACCGTAAGTGTGTTGTCGCCAGTTATGTTTAAGGCGAAAGCGTCGGGGTAGCCCGCGAAATTCAAATGTTCTTACGTTTTTTTGCAATTTGCAGGTCAATATCGCTTTTATGTTGATCTCAATATGATTCGTGGCCGTAACAAATATTTATTTATAGAATTATAATCATAAAAATCATCAAGAAGTCTATCTAAGTTCATACTGCTTCTTGCTCTTGTATCCCACTAAATTCCTCTTGGGTTGCTTAAGTTTTAACTCTCTAGAAGTAAGACGGTCGCGCGATCTGATGACTGTAATATTTAAAATTCTTAGGGGGATTATACAGGATCCTGATTTACATAATGAAATCTGCAATCTATTTGTTCCGGACAATTACTGTCGTGGCAGAAAACATCGCTTACTGGCTGTTCCAATTTGCTGTACTGTTGTACACTCACATTAGCCGCTATTAACGCTCTCCTGAACTCAAACACAGATCTCAATTTGTTTGCGAATGAATGGAAGATGATACTGTCAGAATGTTTGAATTTTTGTGAGAAGAATACATGACTGTGTTAAATAAATTATGTTTAAATATTGTAATTGGCTTCGGCCGTTCTATTTAAAATAAATAAATAAATATTACCCTATTAAATGACTATTTCATGAAATCATGACATTTGAGGCCAATTTTAACTTAAGGAGCTGTATTTCTGATACTAATGATTATAATTCTGTAAAGCCATATTTGTTACGGTCGCGAATTATATTTTTTTAATCAACACACAACCTGACACTGACCTGCAAATTGCAAAAAAAGTAAGCAAAATTTAATTTCGCGGGCGACCGTGGCTCTTCCCCCTTAAGTCCCATTTAATAGGGGGCGAACTTATTGTCATCAACTAGGCACAAAATATCCGGACTCCGGGCTGCTACTGAGAAATTTCTAATGGAAATACCTAATAACACTTCGCCTTAGGAATCGAACCCACATGACCAACGAGGCAGTCTTTTAAACCTACCTAGTACCATAACACGTTCATACAAAATGGTTTACCTAATGCAAGCTAAAGGGTTGTAGTTTACCAAGTCCGTTCTCACATGAGCTCTTACTCGTCCAGGGTCGGACTGGGCCACCAGGGCCAGGGTGGCTCCCCACAAGCCTAGGGCTCGAGACTGGAATATGGTAGATGGGATACTATCGGAAAATAATGAAATATACAAAATATTAATTATCAACGATATATTATATTCTTAAGTACCTAAGTACAGTTCCAATTATCTAAATATATAAAAGGCAAAAGTGATTGACTGATGTATCAACGCACAGGCCAAATCTTTAAGGCTAGAAACTTAAAATTTCGCACACGTATTCCCCTTATGACGTAGGCATCCACTAAGGCAGGATTTTTCAAGAGTCAACCCCCAAGGGGGTGAAATATGGGATAAAAAGTTGTATGAAACTTTTTATTCGTATGCATTGAGTACGGCAAAAATAATGAGTTACGTATTTCAGCGTTTTCCAAAATTCTACCCCTAAGAAGATAAAATAGGGCATGAAACTTCTAAATAAACACAGGCTAAAAACTTAAAATATCGCACACGTATTCCTCTGAACGCGTCGGTATCCATTTTTTTTTTTTTTTTTGGCTGGGAAATCATCAAATGACCTCTCCCGCTCTGGGCGGAGCGGAAGGGCGTGTCAGACTCTTACTGACTAAAACCCACCCGTGTTCCTTCAGTTGCCTGTGCGCCAGGGCCACGGTAACTCTTTCGAACAATCCGCGACCCCGGCAGGCATCGGCCCTATCGGACCCCGTCAATGATGCTGACATCTCTTTGAGGCGCTCGTGGAACACGACGCGCCGTCGACCCAGGCCTGGTCCTTACCGGACGGCGAGCTGCCCATTGCTCGCCGTCCGCAAGCCCGCGCCTACGGTGGCCGGGAGTCGGCAATTGACTCCCGACGCCCAGGGTGTCTCCTCCTGCGGCGACTAGGGGCGTGAGGGCGCAACGATTGCCGCACCCTCACGCGCTCCGCCTCCTCCTTCGCGAGCATTACCAGGGCCGGACGCGAGAGATCGCCGCCGCCGATCGCCGCCACGAGGACACGGCGGTGCTCCGCCCAAGCTGGGCAGACCTCCACCGTATGCTCCACCGTGTCCTCCGGTCGATCCACACTATGCCAACACCCGGGCGTTTCCTCCCGCCTTATCTGAAACAGGAACCTCCCGAAACAGCCATGTCCGGTGAGGACCTGCGTCAGGCGGAAGGTAAGGACGCCGTGGCGCCTCTCAAGCCACTTCTCAAAGAGGGGACTTACCACTGCATTTGTGGCGTGCCCAGCGCTGGGTTGCGACAGTCGCACTCTCCATGCCGCCATGAGATCCCGCCGGAGCTCTGTCCGTTGTGCCGCGATCTCTCGCGGCAGCGGAGTTACGCCCCGGCGTTTCGCCTCCTCGCGCCACTCCCAAATGTGGGCGAGGACTTTTGCCTCCAGATCCCATGGCGGCAATCCGGCAAGGAGGCTCGCCGCCTCGCAGGAGACCGTGCGGTATCCTCGAACCAGCCGGATGGCCATGACCCTTTGGGACGCGTTCAAGCGGCGTGCTGGTCGGAGACGTAGGTATCCACTAAGGAAGTATTTTTCAAAATTCATAGGGGATGTACTTAAGTTTATATGGAACTTTATATTCCGTTAAAAGTTTTACTTAAAATCTATTTATTTATTTATATATATCTATTTTTTTTTTATTTTTTTATTTATCTATTTATTTATTTATATGTTCTGATTGAGATAGCAACGCACAGCCTAAACCGCTGGTTCTAGAGACATGAAATTTGGAGAGTGTATTCCTTATGAAGAGTAAGTATCCATTAAGAAAAGGTTTTTCAAAATTCCACCCATAAGAGGGTGAAATGGGGGGTTGAATTTTCTGTAAAACTTTTTATTCTCTGTGTCGTTTGTCTCGAAAATTTGTACACATACTGTTCAATTAAAATTAGGAGACACGTGTATCACAGTTTTCCAAAAATCATCACCCAACAGAGTCTAATAGGATCTTTCTGTGGTAGAGGTGTATCAGTAATATGTGACATCCCGATTTTCGCATTGGCTCGGGATATGCGCCGTTGATAATGCCAGTATACTTATGTGTATAAATAGATTGAATGTATCATTGTCGTCACCGGTGTCCAATCTCAACCAAGGTATCAAGATTTATCAAATATGTAACTGATATTACTATGAACTAATATTTCCATTTTTATTAGTAAGTAGCGGTCGCAAGCGCTACTGCAGAGCAGGAATGAGGTCCGGGGTTCGATTCCCAGGTCGGGCAAAGTATTATTGGGTTTTTCCAAAAGGTGACTCCTCCGTGCCTCGGAAAGCACGCTAATCCGTTGGACCCGGCTGTCATTCGTTGATCTTTGACAATCTTTATGGGTCAACAGAAGCCCGAAAGTCTGTCAACCAGTCTTACCAAGGGGTATCGTATTACCCAGTTACTGGGTTGTGGAGGTCAGCTAGGTAGTCGTTTCATATAAAATACTGGTATTAAGTTGCATCAGGTTAGACTGGCACCCGATCCCAACATACAGTTGGGAAAAAGGCTGGCAGATTGATTTCTTTAAGTACTTAAGTACATGTTTAAAAAAATGTTGTTTGTTTCTGCATAAAATTAAATGCTAACAACTACCAACATAATCTTTATAACCTATTCAACTTTATAAGTAGAACAATAAAATATATAAAAACTAAAACCCAACTACGACAAAAAGTCAACTAAAAAGGTATAAACAAGACAACACAGAGAGAAGATCTTTTCACACACGCTTAATTTTGATAAAAACATATTAGTCTCATCCCAGAGATTAGTTTTACGGAGAACTTCGTCCTTATTGCTTTGTTTGATATTGTCAGTTTGTATGTTCAATTGAGATAAAGGAAGCGCCTATAATGTTAATTTCTGAAAAAATAAATCATTTGTATCCTGTAGGCAACGCGAGCGAAGCCGCGGGCAGAAGCTATACAATTATTATATACATTGGCAAATAACTGTCTGCCTGTCTGTATGTTACCTTTTTACTCCTAGACCACTGCACGAATTTCGATAAAATTTGGCATGGAGATAGATGACATCCTGGGGACGGGCATAGGATTATAGTCTCGAAAAAAAAAATCCTATAAGGGGTGCTACAGAGCATGAAAGTTTGTATAGGAAACTTAGCATTTCTTATGTTAGTTAGGGATATAAAAATTGATGAGGAGCTCGTGGCTAAATAATAACAGCCGCACGTGTCGATCCATTAGGTTAAGCTACTCTTGCCGGGGTTGGGCCGTGAATGGGTGACCATCTTTACATACCGAGACTCCTACGTGCCTCAGAAACGTTAGGCCGTTGGTCTCGGCCGTCATTCGTGGGTGTTTCGCAGTCGTTACGGGTAAGAAGCCCGAAAGACTTCCCGACATCAATCATCGGGCAGTTGCCCACCAGACACAACACCCGTCTTGTCGGAGGGTACTCTATTTTATATGGAGGATGAGTGAACTTTAGACCCGGTTCCGCATGCCTCTAAAGATTTAAGGAATTGGAATTTAGCATAGTCCTTGTCTTGAGGTAATATATTTTATCTGTTTGTTACTTTTTCACGCTTCAACGGCTAGATTTGGATGATAGGTAGGTTACGGATAGGCCATGACCTGGGTTAGGACATAGGATACTTTTATCCCAGTAGCACGTCCCCGTGGGGTAATTTCCGACCTCCACGCGGGCGAAGCCGCGGGCGGAAGCTAGTATTCCAATAATTTAGTAAATATGGATTTTTAAAACAGGAGAACTTTTAGATAGGGGACCATTCAAGTATTACGTAAGCACCAAAGGCGGGTGGAGGGGTCTTTACTTTGCTTATTTTTGATGACATTGGGGACGGTGGGGAATGGATGGTGATTACGTCATCAATATTTATTTACATTTTCTGATTTTTCTGCAAAATTTAGTAATTCTGATTTGAACAAATATGGCAACCCCACTTGTTCGAAAGCGAAAAGCATGTTCACGGATTCCCCAAAATAATTGATATTTCTTACTTGCTCTTAAGTGGTGTTTTATGGTTACGTTGGAAAGGACTCAAGTAAGGAAATTACTTAAATGGGCATTAAAATAGTCTATAAATTCCTTATTTCTAGACTCATGAATAACAATAAAGAAATAAGAATAGATTTAAAAAAATAGCAATGTTTACGTAAGCATAGGAGGGGGTTAAGAGCTTTGCTTACTTTTGCTGACAAGGGGGAGGGGGGGGGGGGGGGCATTAAAAATACTCAAAGTCTTCTTACGTAATAATTGAATGGCCCCTATCTAAGCTGTTAATAACTCGATCGTAAAAGCTGCTTTTCTCGTTATCCTTGATTAGATCCGATTCTGTGTTTAATTATTAAACACAGAATCGGATCTTCGAATCGAACTTTAATATAATCAACGAATCCAACAGTTCTTGCCGCAGTAGAGACCGAAAATCGTCTTTCTTGCGTGAACGAAATTGTGAGAAAATGCAACATATAAGGTGGTGTAGCAATTCTCAATCGACATTTGCAATTGATGCGAGAGACTTTGCGTCATTAGGAATCCCATTGTTGTTGATTTCATTGAAGTTTTTTAGGGCCAAACAAGGGGCATCCTTCATTAAATCATCGTTGCAGATCAATTATCCGTTTATTTTTAATCAAGCCGTGTCAATAATGACTTAGTAGTCTGAAATAGAATAAAATCTCTTTGGGTCTGCAGCCAATAGTGTCACTTCGTCTTGGCATAACTCGTCGTGTTTCTTCGGTTTTTTTTTAATTCTTCGTAATGGCAACGTGGTTTGTATGTCGATATCAATGTTTTCGGCGTGCATTAAGTCTTCAACATCGGGTGCAAATAAACTTGCAGTTTTGAAAACATCGTAAAAAGTATCTAAATGTCTTCGCAAATTCATATCTAAACTTTTGTGAGCCCAGGGGCGGATCCAGGATTTCATTTTGGGGGGGGGCCATTCTGACAAGGTTCGGTGCTTGGGTTAAAATCACAAATAAACAAAAAAAATAGTTTTTATTAGCTTGAGGTATAGCAATTTCGTAACCTACTTGGTTTTGTAGTTAAAACCATGAAAATTGGTAGGTATTTAATCTTTTAAGATGGTCATGGGCAAATTACGCCCATGGGTCCCCCCCCCCCCCCATCACGGAGACCATGGATCCGGGTCTACTGGAGAGAGTCGTAAACACACTCTTTCCAGTAGCCAGGGACAGTCCCTCACCGCCCTCGTCATTGTCAGACTGGTGAGATGAGTTAGGGGTGACGGAAGGGGAGCTCGACCGAGCAGTGAAGCGCTTGGGGGCTCGCAACACCGCGCCAGGTCCGGATGGTATCCCTGGCCGGGCGTGGGTTCTAAATCTGGCTGCTCTGGTTGACCGCCTCAGACGGTTATTTAATAGCTGTCTCCATGCAGGCGTGTTCGCCTCTAGTTGGAAGGAAGCTGGATTGGTTTTATTGAAGAAGGGCTGCAGAGTCTCCCTCTGCATACCGTCCCATATGCCTGCTTGACGAGTCTGCCAAGCTCTTTGGAAGAGTGATTGCTGAAAGGCTCGTCGAGCACCTGTCGCGAGTTGGTCTTGACTTTACTGATAGCCAGTACGGCTTTTGGCAGCGGCGTTCTACCGAAGTTGCGATTCTTTGCATCCGCGCGCTGTCGGAGCAGGTGGTGTCCCGGGGTGGGGTGGCGTTGGTGATAAGTATGAATATCGTCAACGCTTTCAACTCTTTACCCTGGCGTGCAATTAGGGAGGCATTAGTATATCACGAAGTGCCTCCCTACTTGCAAAGCATTGTCGGGGCATACCTACGCGACAGGCACATTCGCTATGTGGGCCGGGACGGTAGCGGTTGGGCTTTTCGCCGCTGGACATCCTGGCGGATATGGACGCGAAGCTCTACTACCAGATTCGTGATATCCGCCAAAGCAGGAATAGTGTGCCACGAAGCGCATTCGTAATGCTCAGGTGGCGGGAACGGCGACACGCGCTGAGCGGTGGCGCGAGCGGCTACAGCAGCCGCAATTTTCGCGCAAGCGCGTTGTCGAAGCCGTTCTACCGCACTTCGAAGCTTGGCTGAAAAGAGAGGAGCGCAACTCCTTCAGGCTCACCCAGGTGCTCACCACACATGGTTGCTTCGGTGAGTACCTGAACAGAATTGGGCGAGAGGCGACGGCAAATTGCCACCACTGCGGAGGCAGCCTGGATTCCACACAACAGACGCTCGAGGAGTGCCCTGCGCGGGCTTCTGAGCGGCGAGTCCTGGTTGCCAGGATCGGGCATTTATTTATCGCGCAACCACCTCCATGCGCAAAACTATAACGTGATTCATTTAGCGCAAATATTTCAAAAATAAAAGTTGATATGTTTGAATTTTTTCACAATTCATACTGCGTAGCATAGCTACACAGAGTATTGTATGAAGGAAACTTTTTTATTTTTTTGATTATTTATTGTACGATCAATTGAGCATTATGAGTCGTACACTTTTGGATTTATCAAACTTTTTTCATTATAAATAAATAAACAATTAAAAATTATAATTAAAAAACACAAAGATTTTTCAATTTTCTAAATACCTATGCATTTTTTATTTTTAACATATTTTTGCATTTTTATTAGTAAAATTAATTATCTAATACATAATATGTATTAGATAATTAATTAGTTTATATATTATATAAACTCACACCTTCTTCCCATGAGGGTAGGCAGAAACTACGGAACGCCACCTGCTACGATCCTTACATACTCCTTTTGCCTCGTTTACGTTCATACATCTGGTCATACACGCACGCCGGTTGTGAGTACTACGCACCTGACCATCACCAATAAGGTCACTATATGTCTTCCTAAGGCGTCCCTTCCCGGCGTTTCCACTCACATCTGCCTTGTAAATACCTTTTTTTAGTCGCCCTTCATTCATCCTCTCAACATGACCAAAACATCTTAGCATACTCTTTTAAATTTTTGTCAACTCATCTTCTTTTAAACCGCACCGTTGCCTTATCACATCATTCTTCAGCCTAACATTCATAGTCACACCACACAAGCTTCGCAAGGAACGCATTTCCACAGCATTTATTCTACTTTCATGCTTCTTTTGTCACAGCCAACACTCACTTCCATACATAAGCGTAGGCACCAGCACTCCATTGTGAACAACCAACTAATTAATTATTGTCTGCTAGATTCACAATCATACGAACTATCTTATCTAGCGTACATTTAGGTCGCAAGAACTGGGACCTAGCCTGCGCGGGTCCCCTATCCTATCTACCAGCTGACTTTTGGAGACGGGTCCTCAAGGCAGGCCCGTAGGGGGCCCGCGCAGGCTGGGGCCCGGCTGGCAAACGCCACCTCGACTATATGGCCAGTCCGACGCTGTACTCGTCTACGAGTTGTTGATCATGAGTTGTTCAAGCTCACAGAACAGATAAAAGTTATATGTTCTGTGGTCAAGCTGCTACAATAAACGATAATTCAGGTTAAATAACCACGCTGTTGTTAATAAATTCGGCGAGTGACTTATGTTTCAATAATAATACATATTATGTTCCTGGGGAAATCCCCGGGTATATTCTGTTGCTGATAATGAAAAGCTTCCGATTCGTTTTAAAGTTTTTTACAGCCACGTTTACAGCAATGAGATCATTAATGACTAGTTACCCAACGACAATAGTTATGGTGTTTTCCTGTCACTCATTCACTCTATACTTTTGCAATTTTGCACAGAACACTATTACTTCTAGCAGAGCACTCATCCAGGGTTTTTATGCTGAAAATACTATGTAAATCATGCGTAATTACTCGCGGTGCTGAAGAAAAACGAAGTACCTAACTCCTTTTTTCGGAAAACCCAAGAATGGTTAGGAGATAAACGTACCTACGAGTAGGTAAGTTAACATTTTCTGCCTGCTTTTTCCATGTATATTGGGGTCGGGTTCAAGTCTAACTATAAACCAATTTTCACGGAGTGACTACCTATGTGACCTCCACAACCCAGTTTCTGGCTAACACTATACACCTAGTGACTCCCCGTCACGACTGTTAAAGATCTACAAATGACAGCCGGGACCTACGGCATGACATGCATTCCAAGGCACGGACGGGTCTCGATATTTAGGTAATCGATGGTCACCCGTCCGCGGACCGACCTCTGCAAGCGATGCTTAACCTTGAAGATCGACTCGTACAGCTGTTAGTACTTAGCCATGAGCCCCAAGTACGTGTTAGTACCTATACCTACACAACTTTTCCTGATATATAGAACCAGGAACACGCATAATTTGTTAGTATTTGTTTATAGTAATGTATGTAGTGATAACGGTGACCTGTGATAAGGGGGGTCTGGTCAACATAATATTGCGATCATCTTTTCCTTATGTTAATAAAGCTTGTTAATTAAACAAGGCTCTTGATATACCAATTCATTATCTATTCACAAATTAATTGAATTATAATGTCCTTGGTAACGAGCATGTAAACACTAGGATTAATCAGAGTAGGTAGTTGCATTAATTTTATTTGAACAAAGGGAATACAATAAAAAATACAAATACCTACGTGAAATTAATAAAACAGTTTAATATTCTTAATATTCTAATAATTCTAAGTCAAAACTAAGACTACGTTCGTGTTAGTTTCCAAACACACAGTTTTTTTTTAAATATGAGTTTTCGGAAAACAAATTTAATATCTAGGTAGGTACACACAAAGTTCAGTTTGCGTTACTTACATACAACTCCTACATTTCATGACTTTTTCAATAGTAGTCTGTTAGTCTAGTTATTCTAAAATCAACTTAATTTACACTGACAAAATGTGCAAATAACATAAATTGTATACAAGGATTTGAATAAACTTTAGATAAATAATATTCCTTAGCAACATATCAAAAACTCTCAGGAGCCATCCATTAGTTTTGATCCTCAATTTTGTGACACGTTCCATTATTGTGACATGTTATCCCGCACACAACTTCTGTCTCACACCTTCCTTTCTCACAAACATCTTCCATCTCTTTCTCTTCATCGGCTATTCCTGCTTCGTATTTCATGACACACTCTGCTTCAGCCGCGTTGTTTACGAATCTGAACTCGCAGTTGTTTCGCAGTTTGATGATCTCACTTCGCAGTAGCAGGATGAAGTAGGATTGCATTACTATAAAAATAAATAATTCAGTTAAAAAATCACAGATCCAGACCAGGGAGTTCTGGACTCTGGGCCTCGTTATAGAAGACGCGAAACCTAGATATACAAAAATTCATCGTCAGTCTTTCAATTAAAAGCCTAAAATAATACCACAATCGAAGAGCTACGATCAGAAGTCAGTAGCAATCTTAGAAAACTATAGCATTAAAACCAGTCGCTCTTATGACTTTCTTCTATAACGTCATTTCACACATATAATCCTAATGGAATTATGGCGTGGGGGAGCTCGTCCGGGGATGCACTACCACAATAAAACCACCTATTTTCGTCGCTAAGTACCATTGCAATGTTCTACTTTGAAGGGCATGGTTGCTGGTGTACCGTCAAATGGGGTGAATGGGGAAGAAACTTTAAAAGGGAATTTAACATTGAAATAATATTATAGTTTGTTGCCAAAAAGGATTCTGTGTTTACTGTATTATATTTAACAATTAAGTGCCCTTTGTGTGCAACAAACTATATTATTTCAATGTTAAAATAACTTTTAAAGTTTCGTCCTGATTCACCCCTGCATCCCTATTCACCTCGTTTGTACAGTACCTAATTATAAGCAAATGAGACAGTTCATCCCTAGGAAAGCAACGCACCTGGTCTGTGACACTTCTGATTTTGCAAATGCAATTGCCAAGACAGCGGTACCCATTTAAAGACAGTTGGCACCCCTAGCTTACTTTCCAAATAATAATATCCCCGTCCCCTTGCTCTTCTATTCTATTCTTCCTTCGGCCTAGAGGTCGTAAGCGCCATTGCTGAGCATGAGTTCCAGGGTTTAATAACTAGGTCGGGCAGAGTGTTATTAGATTTTTCTATCACGAATTTCTCAGTAGCAGCCCGGAGTCCGGATTTGTGCGCGGTTGATGGCAATAGGCTCGCCCCCTATTACATGACAACATAACTGGTAGAATCTGGGTGTCCTATAGGTACACCTCTGCATAACCTTTCGAAGATAAGAGGTGTGATGTTATGTTTTCATGTTAACATAGAAAAAACGTTAGTATTAGTAACACTTACTAATATTAACAAAGGAACTAGAGAAGTCGAGCAGCAGTAGCCAGGTGTAGTAAGAGATGATGCGGTCAGGATTCACGGGCACCATTAGGAAGGCCATGACTAATACCAGTGCGATGGTCAGACTCCACAGGACTATGTTGTAGATGTAGTAGACTTGGAGGAGCCTCACGTTTTTCTACAACAAAAATTTACAGTCAGGGTAATGAAATGCTAAGCGAATAGACAGGCTACGTCAATTTGTCGTATTGTAGCCATTTCATACAACTGCCAAAGAATGACAGTTTGTGATTTAAATACATAAAAGGAAAATTTAAGTTGGTAGTCAATTTGATTAGCAATTAATTTATAAAGAAAAAGAAAGACAATTTGTTTATTTTGCACAAACAAGACGCACATTACAAAAACATGGACAAAATACATACACTAATAAAAAGTAGCCAAAAATCTGAAGATTATTATCATTATTAAAAAATACAACAGGATTTTGGTTGGAAGCAAAAAAAACTATGTATTATTTTCCCACAATCACAAACATAGTGACATATCAAAGACATTAACAATTAATAATTAAATTATCATATCTTCCCTTCTTATTCTTGAGTTGGTGTCGTAACTTCAAACTAAACTAAATCAAAACTAAACAACAATACTATATTTAACATGAACTGGGAACTACCCTTATATAATCAGTCTCAGTAATTGGTATGCTGATGATGTCAAGACATAGCTTAGGGGGCGGAATATGTATTGGTAGTTCTGAAGAACAACAGCTGGAATATGACGGATTTCTCTGCTCTGTTACTACTGGGTGATCTTCTGGTTGAGCTGCGCCGCGAGCCAGTATCTGATCTTCGTGACGTCGCTGTAATTTCCTATCCTCTATTCTTACTATGTACGAGCTAGGGCCTTCTACCATTTCTATGTCAGCTCTACTCCATATTTCAATCGGCCCATAATTTCGTACCAATACCGGCTGGACTATAATAAATTTCCTAAGACCCTGTAGCTGTGCTCTTTCTTCTGTTTCTCTTGTAAACCTGGTATGTTATCTGGATGTAAGTACATTACAGCTGTTTGGTATATACGTCCATTTAAGATCTCCGCTGGAGTTCTATTAGTATCGCTGATAGGTACTGTCAGCAATGAATACAAAACTTGGTAGCTTCGCCTTCCACGGTATTTGTATTGCGGACATTTTCTTCACCATGTTTTGAAGGTTTGTATCGCGTGTTCAATCTGCCCTTTAGTCGCTGGATCGTAGGGCGGTGAATACAATTGCTTTTTACCGTCCTTTTGTAGAAATAGATTAAATTCATTCGAAGTAAATGCCTTACACTATCGGAAACAATTGTATCAGCCAGGCCCTGTGATGCGAATATTTTGCGGCACGTCATTTTTACTGCCTCTCTCAACAGGGATGCCATAATCTCTGCTACAAACCATTTACTAAAGCTATTCACCAATACAAGGAACGTTTTCCCTTGAAATGGGCCTGTGAAATTTATGTGTACCAGACTCCATGGTTTCTCAGTAACCATCCAAGCTTGTGGGTCTCTGGACGGGTTGGTCCAGACTGCTTGGCATGACTCGCTATTTCCTACTACTTCTTCAATCTGTGTGTCTATTCTGGGCCACCACACATATCCTCTTGCATAAGCTTTTGTTTGGACTATCTCAGCATGCATTGCCTGCAATGTTTTTAGTACTGCTGCTTGTATACTAGAAGGTACAATGACTCTATTGCTCCACAATAAATATTCTTTACAGTGTGAAAGAGCTTCTACGTGTCCAAAATGGTTGTAGTGTAGTTTCAGGAGCTTTAGTTGGCCAACCATGATGTAGAATAAAACTCTAAAACCTAATCTTTGTTTGTTTCTAAGGCTATTTTTGATGCATCCAAGTTTCAGCCAGCTGGTTGTTCCTCCAATAGCAACACATCTCTATGCGGTTTATCAGATATTTCTGAAGTCTCTGGCTCTGTCCATCTACTCAGTGCATCCGCGTGTCCAATCTTGTTCCCAGCTCGATACTTGATCTTATAGTTATAACATGCCAGCTTTAGAGACCATCGCAGCATATGTAGTGATATTTGCTCTGGAAACGGTTTGCTTGGATTGAACAGACCCACTAAAGGATTGTTGTCCGTGATAAGATAAAATTGACGGCCTGCCACAAATTCATGAAACTTCAGCAAACCAAACAATTGCTCGGGCCTCCTTACCTCTTCTGTTTCGTCTGTCACCTTATGGTGCTTCTTAGTATTTTTCCTACAAGCCGCTGCAATATGCCCCACACGTTTATAATAAAAATATTTAGTCTGTAAAGTTAGTCTTTGCACCAAGTACACCAAGGGCCACCACAAAGTCCTGCACGCGTTCTTTGTCCGTTTGTACACGTGTATGAAACTTCCCCGCCTGAAGTATTTCATTCAATTCTGGTTCATAAAATAATGCAAGAATGTCTTTGAATGTCACTTCTATGGGTCGCTGCGGCACCAACAGGGAAACAATCAAAGAATATAACGGTCTTCCACACTGCGATAAAAATATAGATCACGCCCTTTCTAGGTTATCGTTAGACACGCCCACCACATCCAACAAAAACAACAATCGTAATTACAATCGTACTCGCTCCACTTATCGGTTGCAGAGTCAAGCCGTCCGGGAAACACCACAATATCATATTCAGAGATTTTATTATTTTTTTCTCAGTCGACTATAAAAGACACAACAGGATTCCAGTTGGAAGCAAAAAACTATACCTACCTAGATTATTTTCGCGTAATCACAGATCAGAAACCTAATGACACATCAAAGACATTGACACTTAATAATTAAACAAAACAATTATTATTATCCTTTATATGACTTTAATTAGTCATAATAGTCAGATAGATAAGTACTGGGCGTCCGGTGCACATATAAAGTACTCGGGAGATGGACTATATTCCAGTCAATAGTAAAACTGGTTAAATGATTACGACCTCTTGCTTGATATTGATAATCCGCAACTTGGATACTGGCATTGAAAATTATTTTAGGCTCAGCAAAATCTACTTCTATTTTCTGACGATCATCATTTATTCTACTGCTTCTTCTTCTTAGCGTATCGATGGCAAAACGATCAAACATGTTTGGTCCAAAATTCAGCTGTGCGATGTCCGCTCACTGATGCAGTTAGTTCTACTGCTGGACAAATATCTTCTCCCCCCTATTTTTGTCTATCTTGCATTTATGGTTGCTCTCCAAACACGTTTTGATTGGTAACATCTATAGAGAATATACCATATCGACGCCGAGGTACCTTTGGCTACCTTTGGCCGTCAGTCCGTGTGCATTCAAGCAAATGGCGAGTTCTATCCTGTTGCTCACTTCAGCTTAGGTTATTCTTCTTCTTTTCGTTTCGACGGTATATCTATGTGGCTTATGCTGTTTGGGCCTAGTAGGGAGTCACGTTAAAACTACTAGCTGTTAAAAATACAGGGTGTAAAAAGACCCATCACATAGCCGTCAGCTAACTTAACTTTAAGTAACGTTGCACAAAAATAATTGCTGGGAAACTACTTTTATTATTGGTGTGATTTGCTGTTTGCGGTAGTGCGCTATGTAACACACGCAAAACATTGTTCTTAGGGGTGCATGCAACGGTACAGGGGCCGTCCATCGTGGGGATACTTATTTAAAGTTGTGTTATATCATTAAAAACATCTTTCGTAAAAACACGTCAGTAAAAGTTGAAATTTCGACCTTCAATATCTCCATAACCAGAAGGTTTCCAGGTACCTATTATATGGTACCGAAAAAAAAATTACAATGACGTGAGAACAAGTGAATCTCGCCTTCGTTAAGTGTATTTTTACACCCGTTATACTCGTAATATAAGTACCTAATTTAAAAAGCTCACCGTATGTCCTCCAACAATGAACAGTGTGTTAAGCACCGCATCAGTCAACAATATGACCAGCACTATGCTGATGACCACAATGTTGTGGACATGGTACATGTTCTGGTACTTTATCATCATCTGAACTAGGTTGAACAATGTTACTATCAGCGCTATCGACACTATGGTGGCTGCGATCTGAAAACGAAGAATAGATTTAAATAAATATAATATCGTAGCATCGAGCCTGTACCTATTCCCCGGTGGGGGTAGACAGAGGCATAGGTAGACTTGCCCACTATTACCTTTTTCATAAAGGGCATTAAATATTCTAGCGTCTTGATTATGAGAACTTGATTGAATAGATTCTGCTACATTTTAATAAGGCTGTTGCTGCATTATTCACATCAGTTGACTGTAGAACAGTCAGGGAAATTCATTATAAATCAAATCGACTACCAGCTTAGATTGTCCATAAATTCCAGAATACTCAAATCTTGACAGTTGTATAAAATGGCAAACATTATAATGACACGGCAAATTGACGCAGTGTGTCAATTTGACAACAAACAAAATAAACGCTTCTTAACCTATAGGCAGGTAAATAGTTAAGCACTCACCAGTTTTATATAACCCCATGTTATCAAACCATATCGTAGCGGCAAACAGAAACAACATCTTTTACACACTGGCAGCTCCGTACGCATTTTGAATAACCCTTTTTTTTAAGATAAACTTCTATAAAATAAAATTAACTCCACTGAGTTTTATAGGAAATTTCAAGGGGCATGTGTGGCCCAAATGTAATCACAGACACTTAAAAACAAAGTGCACTTCTTATATTTTTCAAATTAAATAAATGTTTTGTGCTTTCAATAATATTATTGTTGAAATACACAATTGTTCCCGCCTACTCTCCATTGCATACTGATAATTATTGCTGTTAATGTATATAATTCCGTAGTTAGTACTTAGGTACATATTTATCTATGTAGATACCTACTAAGTTAACCTTTACACCTTATTCTGAGATAATAACACACATACATACATACATCGATACGTAAAGACTCGACTTTCAATTGGAATTATACATACACTAGGTTCTGCCCGCGTGTAATTTCATGCTCCGACCCACCACGTCCCATCGCATCGCCCGCCCGCCCTATGAAGCCTTTACCTACTTCGTTTTCGCTTGGCGTTCTCGCTAACTTTTTTTAATTTTGCTCGGCTGGTAGCCATGTTAAAATTATACTTACTTATAACCTTCCTCAATAATTGGGCTATTATATTCAAAAATATTTTTTCAAATCCGACTGGTAGTTCCAGTGATTAGCGAAAACTAACTTCAGCTTTATTATATTAATAATAATAACTAGCGACCCGCCCCGGCTTCGCACGGGTAGTAGAGCATATGGAAAGTGGAAAGGTAAAATGGCTAAAGCGCCAAAACCTGAAATCTCAGCTTTAAAATTTCACCACTTTAGCCATTTTACCTTACGCTGCGCCGTGGCGTAACCCCGCTGCCGCGTGAAATCGCGGCACAGCGGTCAGAGCTCCGGCGGGATCTCATGGCGGCATGGAGAGTGCGACTGTCGCAACCCAGTGCTGGGCACACCACAATTGCGGCGGTAAGTCCCCTCTTTGAGGAGTGGCTTTAGAGGGGCCACGGCGCCCTCACCTTCCGCCTGACGCAGGTCCTCACCGGACATGGCTGTTTCGGGAGATTCCTGTTTAGGATAAGGCGGGAGGAAGCGCTCGGGTGTTATCATTGTGTGGATCGACCTGAGGTCACGGTGGAGCATACGGTGGAGGTCTGCCCGGCTTGGGCGGAGCACCGCCGTGTCCTCATGGCGGCGATATGTCGCGTTCGGCCCTGGTCCAGGCCATGGTACGGAGCGAGAGGGAATGGGGAGCCGTCACCTCCTTCTGCGAAGCAGTAATGCTCGCGACGGAGGAGGCGGAGCGCGTGAGGGTGAGGCAATCGTTGCGTCCTCACACCCCTAGTCGCCGCAGGAGGAGACACCCTGGGCGTCGGGAGTCGATTGCAGACTCCCGGCCACCGTAGGCGCGGGCTTGCGGACGGCGAGTAATGGGCAGCTCGCCGTCCAGTAAGGACCAGGCCCGGGTCAACGGCGCGTCGTGTTCCACGCGCGCCTCAAAGAGATGTCAGCATCATTGACGGGGTCCGATAGGGCAGATGCCTGCCGGTGTCGCGTATTGTTCGAAGGAGTTACCGGGGCCCTGACGCACTGGCAACTAAAGGAACACAGGTGAGTTTTAGTCAGTAAGAGTCTTGACACACCCTTCCGCTCCGCCCAGAGCGGGAGAGGTCATTTGATGATTTCCCACCCAAAAAAAAGAAACCATTTTACCTTTTCACTGTCGATATATAGGTATGCCTACTTTTTTTCAGACGTACCTAAATGTCGTATCAAGGCTCGTGCACACTGGCGTGACGCGACAGCGTGACACAAAGGCACCGCGTGCCGCGCGACGAGCGGCGCCTTTGTGTCGTGCTGTCGCGTCGCGCCTGTTTGTGGGAGCCTTCAGACTGTTGCGTCGAGCAATTGGGTTAAATTAAAATGTAGGTAACTGATGTTGATCCTACGAGTATTTTTAATTGTATTTTATTTCCAATCCTGCAAGACGATGATTAGAGAGTGCGTGCACTGTCGCGATTTTTTTACTTTTTGACCAAATTTACATAATGCAACGGACAAAGTTTTGCCAATAACGGCGTTCGCCTAAATGGTATATATTATGTTATCCCCGACTTTTTTTTTAGACCTAGGTATTTATGAGTAACAATCCCACCATACATTATTTATGTGTACATCAACTGTTTCTGCAGCGTACGCGGAGATAGCTTTCAAAGGGCAGGAATTCTTCCGACTTCTTCAACTATCATTGTCATATTTCAGCCAATTTACACAAAACTTTAATTAAATAAACACCTAAACCTTCCTCATGAAGCACTCCGGTGAAATCCGTTCAGTAGTTTTTTAGTTCATCGCGTAGGTATCTACAGACAGACAGACGCGGCGGGGGACTTTGTTTTTTAATATTTAATGATAATATACTAACCTAACCTATACATAAAATCACGCATTCTTTCCATGGGGGTAGGCAGAAACTACAGAACGCGACCTTATTGGAATTATCAATTAGTGAAACAAATATGTAGGCATGTTTCGAGAGTCAGTTCTAGTGGTAAGGTCGGTAGGTCGTGTGTTCGAACCCAGCAACCTAATTGCGTCAAACACTCATAATTACAAACCTTTTAATTTTGACAAGAAAACTTGAAATGAAAAGAAGCAAGAAAACGAAAATTCAGTAGGTACTTAAACGTACCATAAAGATTTTATTGAATAGTTACATAAATCTTAACACTAAATATAACAATGTGTAGGTATTAATACTTAATTTTATAAAAATATGAAAATTTTATTAAATAAAATAGCCAAGCATCAAAACTCATGTAAGTACCGTAAAATGTAAATTCTTCAGTAAATGAGTTAAAACCATATTCGAGACTTGGCTAATATAATATGCAAAGCCTTTTAAAATTAATTAAATTATCTTATCATGTTGACTTGATGATTTTTATGCCTGTGAAGTTTTTTAATTTATTCAATATGGCCCTGTATTTTCGTTAGGATATTATTATCCATTTAAACGTATTTATTCCTGTATATTATGGCACTTTAACAATTCGCTAACTTAAAATTTTCCGCAACTTGCAACACAATGTCAACGGTTTTAAAAAAACTACACAAACAGACAATATTTATTACGATTTAAGTAATATTATTCAAGAAAAGTTCTTTAAATTTGGAAGACTTGTTTTCCTCAAATGTATTCAATAATTTCGTAATTTTTTGTAAGTTTCGTTCATCCTCAAATAGTTCTCTCTTTTTCGCACAGTATCAAAAAAAGCGCGACAATCTTGAAGGATTTTTGTCGAATATAAATCTTTAGTCTTTTCGACTCTTGATCCGTGTATGCAAGTTTTGTTCCGTCCTCTTTTTTTAATAATGTCCTTTTTTTCTCATAAAATGCGCACTGTACCATTATCTATAGACATTTCTTCATCATCTTTCACCGAATTGATAGTGCCTTCGGGGTTATTGTCATTCTTCACGAATCTGTATGGGCAGTTGCTTCTAAGTTTGATAATTTCGCTCCTGAGGGATAGTACGAGGAATGTCTGTACAACTGAAAATAGAATTGACACTGGTTACTAAACCAAAGGAGAGAAAAGATGTTTTTTTTTTTGCCATTTTTAATCTCGCACCGTCGCGTCGCGCTTCGCGTAGATAACAGAACCCAATGAGCAATGAGCAGACCACCAAACACCCCAATTAGAATATTATGTTAAAATCATAATACTTACATACATTTAATTTTTACTATTAAGTATAAAACATTGTTTATTTATTAAATTAGTTATACTGATTTTGAGAGAAAATTGTGGTCACATTAAAAATCTATGCACTTACAGAGTCTCACACGTTTAAGGGTCTAGCGTAATAGAGACTTTGTCCATTTTGGTTTCGTTTGACTCCACAGCGGAAGTGTGACAGTAATTTACGTAGTTCTAATTATTTTAGGGATAAAAAATTACCTAAATATATAAAACATGACAGAAATCGATTCAGTAAACAATTCTTAACAAGCTACTTTCATAATGTGCATTAATTCAGTTACACATTGTAAGTATACAGAAGACAGGGTAGCAGGGACATCGACGTATTTTTTTTACGCTAGGGGATCCAGAATCATTGGTGCGAGGATGTTATGATGACAATTTTGCAAAAAAAAAAAAAACCTGATGGGTCTTGTGTATCACGTTGCGCGTGACAGGCAATACATACTGACAAGAATGATACTTACCAATAGAGAACAATAAGCCCAAGATAATCAAAGTGAAAACTAAATTTCTATCTGAACCATGATCGCTCATACTGAGTATTATAAAGGCAGTGCCCACGATAGACATTATCATTGTAACTATCCACATGAACAGGGCGTAGCAATAATAGGCTCTTATCAGCTTCACGATTTTCTGTAAAGAAAAATCATTGTTAATGGTTTAAAGAAAAATATATTCGCGCATTCCTTCCTTAAATTTTGCGCTTCAAAAGCCAGCGTGGGGCGGTAAAAACAAAATCAACTTTAACAACTCAGACATACAGCTGTCATTTGGTTTTTGCCGAAATAACTGTTTTTGACGCGGGTGGCGAAAAATCATCTTATGCGGTAGTTTTGTGGCCCAGGCATAAGGAAAGAAAGAAAAATAGATTTATTGTAAGGCTTCATATACACGGTGCGATTTAATTGCCTGTGGCATACCATAAGTTGAAGCAAGAATAAAGATTGAACCATTTGAACAGTGAACAGTTCTTTGAACTTTATTGTATACCACAAATAAAAAAAGCTTTTCTCTAATAACCTTACCTTATGTGTTCCAATGATGAATATAACATGTATTACAATTTCCGTTGCCAGTATCACAGCCACCAAGCTTATTATTGTGATAAGTGTAACGTCTCTTCGAATATAACCTGATAATGCAGTCACAATGATTATGAAGAAACTCAATATCATGAGCGCTGTAGCCTGTAAAAATAACAAACATTTTAGATTCTTAAAAATATATCATATCTTTATCTTTTAAAGACAAAAACAAAGACAATATAGTTGGGAATAGGTCAAGCAGATTACCATTCAAAGACAAACGATAGGCAAAGATATTGCCTTCTAATTGGTCCTAATCTAGCAATCCACTATTTTGGGTGCCTGAAATAAGGTAAAAAAACCTTATGATCCTCAAAAATGTATTAATTTAATTAAAGCGTAGGGAGAAAATACAAAATAAAAACAAAGAACAAAATTGGTTACATAATTCATTGTTTTTAGTTAATAATTATTTTGTTGCTAACTCAAATTCATTTAATTAGTTTACACAAAGTTTTTAAATATTGTAGTAGAGTGGTATGAAATGGAAAATAATAAAGCTTCCGAAAAACAAATTAACTTCTAGCGATCTGTGGTTGACTATAATACTAACTAGCTGTGTTAAAATGAATTACCGAAACATTAATACAAAATTAACCGACAAAAATGTTGTATTTAACGAACAAACATGAACTTATTCAAATTATAATTCTACGAAAAATAATCTATACTTTCAAATAAAATAAACTAAATTTCAATAAAAAATACACTAAACTTACGAAAAAATTACTAAGTTGCCGTAAACATATAATATGTTCCCGAAAATACTAACTCTAAACGGTCGACGTCAGGGGCACCCCAAGGTTCGGTGGGTTAGGTTCCTTTAAACCGTTTAGACAGAAATAGGAGCCCCGCAGAGCGGGGCTCCGTCGACCTGCTTATTAACCCTAACCCTAGCCGGCCGACCTCAGGGGCACCCCGAGGTTTGGTTGGTTAGGTGTAAGTTTGATTCTAAATTTATAATAGGTAAGTTACAATAAAAATTACTACCTGTAGATTTTGGTAAAGCGCAATTTAAGCTGATGAAAAATATTACGTCAGCAAATATTGTATAAATTTTTCGGAATTTTCAGTATTTTATTCGGTTGTTTCTTTATTTGTATTCGCATGTAATTTGTCGGAAAGTTAGTATTTAAAGCAGTAAATTTCATAGTTTGGGTACGCTCATATTTCAATTCTTTTTTGGAGCTTTTATTACTACCCGTATGAAATTATTAGACTAGATTAGAAATTAAAGTCTATCTAACTTTAATTACTGCAAAAAATAAAATACTTCACTAATGTTGTAGTAAGTATTCATTTTTTTTTTTTGACTCTTACATAGTCCCTGGTCCCTGTCCCTACTCATTATTTTGATTTGTAATTTGTCGGATTACAAGAGACTCTTTTTCAGAAAATTCCAGACTTGTAAAGGAATTTTTGCTAACTATTAACAATAATTATATTGAGAATTTTTTTTATAATCCTACTTAGTGACTAATAATCAAGCACAGTGTGGTGTTTTATATATTATATTTGTTCAGACTTTGAATTTTACGGTAAATAAGGCTCATTAAATATTTGTTATTGTATAAACGTAACTGGTAATCTTTTGGCTACAAGGAAAAAGGCAGTTTGATTTTACCTACATCAGAAACAATTGAGAATATTGAGTAAGATTTAAACATAAAAGATTTAGAATCTATACTTACTAATATAATAAAGCTGAAGGGTAAGTATGTTTGTTTGTTTGAAAAATTTGCCCAATTCTCTAGGAAGATTATAAGCTACTTAACGTCATTCTACGACTCTTAGGAGCCGAGCAAAAAATTAAAAAAGTCAGAAAGAACACTAAGCGAAAACAAAGCCATAGTGTAGGCAAGCGATGCGATGCAATGCAATGGGTCGTGGGCCGATGGAGCTTAATAAAAATGTGGCTGTCATGGTATACTTAATTATGGTGTATCTTATGATTTCGACGTGAACGAAGTTGCGGGTAGAAGCTAGTAATACAGTGCAATGTAGATCTGTATCTAATACTTTAACCAATGCAGTGTCTCGAGCATTCTGTCATAAATTTACCATCCCTAATCTGGGATAATGTATTACATTGTAAATGAGACAAAAGCTGAAGGGATAATATGAAACGAATATCAAAGGCTTTTGTTTAATTTGGCAACCATAACATAAAGAGTAAATTCGTTTGACAGCAGTAAAAGGCTAGGTAGTTGGGCCAGACTTATTTCTTTATTAGGGATTTATTATATTTTCATAAAATGTTCCAAATAACTCACCAATTTCAGATATCCCCATGTGAGTAAACCATATCGTAGAGGCACACAGTAACAACATTTCTTAAAAACTGGCAGATCATCCATTTTGTTGAATGCCAATCTATACAGTGAGGTATTTTTGAAGTCACTAAAACAACAATACTTTGCTCAAAATGACCCAAATTTTCATCACTGAGATGATCTGTAATTTAAAAATAGGTTTTATTAATTTAAGGATTTTATACGCAGCTATTTGCGGCAAATGATGACTATACACTGACACAGATGTGTCTAATTTCTATTAATAGAAATGGATCAACATCGAGAAGGCGGGAGCGCGTGTATGTTCGGTTAATCCTTTAATATCACTTTATCCTTAAAGTTTGCGGAAAGTTACTTTTTGCGAATACCTGTTATGTGTTGGCCATCAATATGAGTCATCACACTTGAATATATATCCACAGAATCTTATAATATGTACAATATCATGAAGTTGTGAGATCGATTTTTGTGTATTGATTTTCCACACGGTTGCGCTTCTTCTTTGGCATATTCAATAATACTGATATTGTAGCTAAGCTTATGTTAAATGTATATTTCATTATTTTCACTTACAGAGGTTTGGATGCTCAATTATTCAAATACTGCCTGTATTTGAATAATTGAGCAGCGTTATTGTTTTTATCTCAAAGATGAATGAGATCAAAACAAACTGACTGTCTTAGTCAAAATGTCAATGTCATTCTCATAACGTGACATCCTCTTGTATAAGTCAAAGGAAGCGTTACAGGATCCGTCTGGATTCTGTTTTAAGCATGTTTATTGTCTATGGTGAAATAAAACTTTTTTTTTGTAATATGGAACTCTTTACATGATCGCCACATTAGAGATAAAAAATGCCATTTGCTCACTTCAGATGCTGCTACTACCCAGGGTCTAAGAACTTGACACCTAGTGGTCACTATCCATACATTTTTTTGTAAACAAGCAACATCTTTTATGCATAATTAATATTTATGCCCCGTTGCACAGCTGTTGACTGAAAAAATACGGGGACCCATGTATTTGCCAAAGATGTTCAATGACGAAAAAAATGGGGGAAAGCTCTCCGAAAAAAAATAGGGAACCTCATTTTTCGTCGAGTCTATGTGCTATCTTTTTTATAGCTGAAGACACTATGGGAGAAATTCGTATAAAGGTGATGCTCCCTAATAGAACTAAGTCTGTTTTTATTACTTACAAGAACTTGTGGTGTGATATTATGTAAATTATAGAAAGGTGTGTGTGAATATATTATAATATTAGATCAATGCTAGAATTAAATTCTCTGAAGTTTTTCAGTCAAAAAGATCATCCTCGAATTGGTTTTCAACTTCGATCAGGTCATACGCCTCCAGTCTTCAACAAAAATGAACATAAAGTCAACAAACCTAAATTATCCTATAATTTTATAAAATGTTCTTATTTTATTTACTTTTCCACTACAGCTGGTTTTTTTACCAGTGGTAAACGCTTGCCTTTTTTAACCGACTTCACAAAAAGGAGGAGGTTCTCAATTCGTCTGTATGTTTTTTTTTTTTTTTTTTTTTTTTTTTTTTTTTTTTTTTTTTATGTGTGTTAGCTCATAACTTTTTTCTGGGTGAACCGATTTGGATGATTCTTTTTTTATTTGATAGGTGGTGCTTCACATGTGGTCCCATTTAAATTTGATCAAGGTCTGACTAGTAGTTTTTGAGTTATCCTTAATACTGCAGATTTTATCCACTTAGTTTATATGGATGATGTGTTAATAATTTCCTGTCACTGTTATTTACACACCAAGTAGTGGTATACGAATTTGTGTGGGGTAGGTACCGCAACTAAAAAGTGAATAATAAAAACTTTTTTACAAAAAAACAACCGACTTCCAAAAAAAACACTAAAAGACGTGAAAAATAACTTTAATTTCGGAAGTCGGTGGCCAAACACGAAAATACAAAACCAAAGGCACCGACTTCCGAAATTAAAGTTATTTTTCACGTCTTTTAGTGTTTTTTTTGGAAGTCGGTTGTTTTTTTGTAAAAAAGTTTTTAAGCTCGTCGTTTTAATAGTGCTACACTCCAAGTCGCATACATATTTAACTAGTTTTCATTAAATTTGTGATCGACATTAAAACAATGGCGGCTTGTAGACGTTGAATAGTGCTGCCACTTATGAGGAGCATTCAGTTTTTCACCCCATTCAAATTATTTTGTTTGTTATACTAGAATAGAATAGAATAATAATATGTATTTGCTTAAAAACATGGTATAAACTTTTGAGTTTATACGGCACGTTTGTTCATTGTAATCGAGTCCATTACTTCACGTTTTATTTTATTTTAGACAATTTTATTGTATTTATTTGTATAGATTACATCGACCGTAGGTACTGACTGCTATTTTCTATTGTCAAAAGTCCAAATACAGTGTTTTATCGGCTGAAATGGACAGAACCGGATATAATCGCTATTACTACTAATAAGCCTGTGAAGTTTTGGCAATTAATTCAATAGGCCCTGTATTTGCGGTAGGATTTTATTATTTATTAAAACGTATCTAGTCCTTTATATTATGGCACATTAACAATATTTCTATACAGTATGGAAACCACATATATGCAATAAATGAAACCACATACTTGTTATCGCCTTTTCTGACCATACACAAAAAATGGACGAAATCGGTCCAGTAATTAGGTAAAAAACTAGAGTTCTAATTTTGATTAAATTTGAACACTCTGTAGAATTGGATAACTAGGTCAATGATTCAATGAACTTGAATCCTTGAACATTGAAAAGCGACGTTGCCATGCAGTGCAAACTACATATCACGACGCTGTTATGTATTCTACTTACCTATTTGCCTAAAATGTAAAATCGGTATACCTAGACGACAAGCTGGAATTAAAAAAAATAAACAAATACAAAAGAAAAAAAATATTAAAATGTAATACATTTTATTTCAACATTTGAGTGCGCAAACTAAGTGTGTATGGAGGCCGCGGACAGCATCGCCCTACTCCCCGCGTGATCTCCGCCGCCGCCGTTGCTCTACGCAAATACATTCGTTTCGCAAATGTTTGGAATTTAATACTGTGACGGTACAGCCCACTTGCTCCCACAGACAGGAAACCTGTGCAGTCAATGTGTGCAGGAAACATTATAGGCTGATTATTAATTTTTTTCGATACATGAGTACTTGAAATTACTGTTATAAAATACTGGCATTCAGCTGCATCCGGTTAGACTGGAAGCTGATTAGTACTTGGAAATTTGGAATTGCCTTTTGACCTGCCACGGCCGAAATTTTGTTTTGCAATTTACACAAACATAAACTATCACTGGCACGCGCTAACATTTCCTGCATGTAAGATGCCGCCAAAGACACCGCAACAGGCGGCTCGAGACATGCGGCGTTTTTCAAAGGCGGCGGTCATTGTGAACGAATTTTGCGGGCGGCAGGGGAGGAGGGGTGCGTGTAGGTAAGGACACCTGTTATTGACTATTAGGGAATAATGATCGATGAACAAAAAAAACTGTTTAGCTTTAAATACTTAGGGCGTAGTGTTTTTATTAGAATTATCGTGCTCTTGTGATAATTCTAAAAACACTATGCCCTAAGATACATACTTAGGGCATAGTGTTTTTTAGCTTTTAGCTATACAGCTTCTTTGTTTAAGTGTGTTGTGTAAGTTCTTGTTAAATATTCAGTAGATTTAGAGATAAAATTAATGAAGTAGAAGTAAACAATTACAATTTTACAAGTTACGTAGAAGCAACCTATTAAAAAAATCGTACCTACTTACACGTTTACTAGTCAGGAAGTCACTCCAGTCCAATCGTACAAAATTACTAAAACTTTTTTTAATACTTAATCAAATCAATAATTTGATAGAAATATTAAAACAATCGAATAACACAAAAATGCTTGTATTTTAATGCCTTGTTTTGGTAGTAGGTAAGTAAGTGTAAAAAAGTATCGATAAACGATAATTTCGCCGTTAACCCTAAATTATGACTGTTATTATTTTCGCCATTTTTGAGAAGTCTTGCTTTGTCAGTTCACCGCTGTCTTCCGGGATAGTGTATCGTGACTTTCGCAGAGATTTCATAGCTACTTGCGCGCATTGCTTCAAGTGATTTTGGCAAATTAAACTGATAAATAGGTCCTTTTTTAAGGTGAAATTGACATTTATTTGCTACTTGACTTTGTGTGTGTATAATAGTGTTTTTAAGTTTATTTGTATTTATTTTTTACGGTGAAATTGACACTACTTGACTTTTGTGTGTGTGTACTCGGTGTGTTTTTTTAACAAAATGCCAAGACAACAGCATTTTTACAGTGCTGCAGAGTATACAGACATGGTTTTATTGTATGGCGAATCCCGCCAAAATTCAGTCTTAACTCTACGTACTTATCGTGAGAGATACGGCGCAACTCGTGTCTGCCCTACTAATGTCCGGACAATCCTGGGGGCTGTCCAAAGGATCAGAGAAAATCAGCACATAGTGCCGAACACTCATGAAGGAGTTGCTCCGCGTCACGTTCCATCCTCTTTTGAACAACGAGTCTTAGACCATTTCGATCGGAACCCAACTTGCAGCCTTAGACAAGCTGGGCGTGTGTTTAGAGTGAGCCATAGAACAATACATCAAGTGCTGAAAAGGAACAAAATACGTCCTTATAAATATTCTCTTACTAGTATTCTTTAATATTAACTTATAAAGGTTCAGGCGCTGCTGCCCCGTGATAAGCCGATTATAGAGTTTTACTGCCGCTGGATACTTGAAAAAATCTCTCAAGACCAATTTTTTTTATCAGATGTGTTTTGGACAGATGAAAGCACGTTTACTCGGAACGGCATGTGGAACCGACAAACCATGCGTCACTGGAGCCATACGAATCCCCATTTATTTAGAGAATCAGCTCATCAGTACCGTTTTTCCGTTAATGTTTGGGCAGGCATTCACGGAGATCAAATAATCGGCCGTGTTTTTATCAACGGAAACCTGAATGCACAGAAGCTTCTAGATGTTCTTAACGGCCCGATAGCAGGATATTTAGAAAGATTGCCTATGGTAGCTTTCAGGCGGGTATGGTTCCAGTTAGACGGAGCTCCTCCACACTCCGTACTCGTCGCGAGAGAGCGGCTTAACACCATGTTCGGCGAACAATGGATTGGGCGCTATGGCCCCCCCAGGTGGCCAGCTCGGTCGCCCGACTTCACTCCTCTAGACTTCTTTTTATGGGGCTTTATTAAAAATGAAGTTTACTCGCGGGTCTCCGAAACCGAAGATGAACTGCGCAATCGTATTGTCGCTGCCTTTGACAAATTAAAAGCCATGGCTCTGGTTCCTGAACGAAATTTGTTGAGCAGGCTTCGGGACAACATTGTGCGGCGATGTAACTTGTGCATTCAGAAACGTGGTGGACATTTTGAAAATGTGAAAATTTAAGTTTCCTTTTTTTTACTAATGTGCAATAGTTAATTTAGTTAGTTCAGTTCAGTTATCGCGAAATAAAAACGTGGCGGTAAAAATGAACTAAGTGAATTTTGATTTCGTCGAATATTGACAAACGATCAAACGCCAGCGCCGACAAAGAAACCGCCATTGGATGTCACCCGCGTGCTTAGGTAGTTGCCGCTCTTCCTGAGGTCAAGGTACGTTTTCTAAACAGAGTGTTTACTTTTATAGAATTTATTTTGATACCTATTTATTTTGTTTGAAAATTTCATTTTTTTAATTTACGGTGTTTTATTTAATATTTCATTTTGCTATACTTCTGTGGACTAGTATTACTTGTGGTTTCATTTATTGCATATATGTGGTTTCTATACTGTATATAATGGCACTCTAACAATATTCTTTTATAGGTATATGTACTGGCATTTTACCAATATTCCTCTATATTAAGGCACTTTAACAATATTCCTTTATTATGGCACTTTAAAAATTTGGTAACGTAAAATTTTCTACAATTACTGTCAATGCAATGTCAACGATTTTCAAAAATAGTTATCAGTGTTTCAAAAAACAACACAAATATAAAAAATTACGATGTAATATTTTTCACGAAAACGAATTTGGATGACTGGTTTTCCTCAATTTTATTCAATGATTTCGTAAGTTTTGGTAATCCTGAAATAGTTCTGTTTTTTCACACAACATCAAATAAAGCGCGACAGTCTGGTGAATTCTCAGCTGTAGCCCGCCAAATTCAAATTATCTTTGTTTTTTTTGCAAATTGCAGCTCTGTTTTACGTCGTATTCGTATGTTGATCAAAATGCGAAATAGACTGACTTTCTTTATCAATGTCATTGTCATAACATGTGATATCCCCTTGTTTATGTCAAAGTGTGCGTTTCAGGGTTCGTCTTAATTCTATTTCAAAGCATGGTTATTGTTTATGGTGGCATAAAACCTTTTTAGTTATGGGGGATGCGCAGAGGTAGCCCGCGAAATTCAAAAATACTTACTTACGTTACTGCACTTTGCAGGTCACTGTCAGGTTGTAGGTTGATTAAAATAATGATTCGCGGCCGTAAAAATATGGCTTTACAAAATTATAATCATTAGAATCAGCAATATAACTCCTTAAGTTAAAATTGGCCTCAAATGTCATCATTTCATGAAAATTTGTCATTGAATGGGGTAATGTGAACACAAAGATTGTATTGATGATTTTTGTGATTATAATTCTATAAATACATATTTGTTACGGCCGCGAATCACATTTAGATCAACATACCTACAACCTGATACTGACCTGCAAATTGCAAAAAAACTTAAGAAAATTTGAATTGCGCGGGATACCCTGGCGCTTCCCCCTTAAATGGACCGATCTATTAATTTGTATGTAAATATTTTAGAGTACCTTACGTGTTTATATTTCAGATCACAGCGACCATACTGACTGCTATGTTCTACTGTCTTAATGACCAAACTTAGTGTTATAATGGCTGGGACTGGGATGGACAGAACCGGATTTAATCGCTATTACTTCGATCCAGAAAGTGTTATATCCACCCTGGTGATCGTACTCTTCTTATCTGACTTTACACTGGGCACACTTCTTTATATTGTCGGGGGACATAATATTAAGGTAAGTATTTCTGGGCTAATATCTTTAGAATAGTTCAGTAGTTCAGATCAAGGGCGGATCCAGGAGGGGCGGGGGGGTCACAGGGCACGTTCTCCTCCAGACGATTTAAATAAAATAAAAATCTGGGCGATTAATACGATAAAGCTTTAATATTATTCGTTTCGTTCCTGTCACTACCGAGCGACCTTTCTCCACCTTAAGCTAGTTGAAGACATATCTTTGCAGCAGTATGCAAAAAGATCGTCTGAATGGACTGGCCTTTAACTCTCGTGCACACAGGCGCGACGCGCAACCCGTCGCGCTGCACGCGGTGCCTTTGTGTACGCAGTCGCTTCGCGCCAGTGTGCACGAGCCTTAATGCTCATCCATCAAGACATTGCTTCAAAAATGAACGCTGAAAAAGTACGTACTGGATATCTTCAGCAGCAGTGGTGTAACTACTGAGTAATGTGAAAACTGGTGCGGCCAGTTCGTAGTCAGGCCCAGAGGATGTGAGGGTAACATATAATGAGGGTCCGAAGGTCCTCGCACCTCCAAAGTTTCTGCATCTTCCCCCGTCTCATAAAAAATATTTAGCTAATACCTACTATGAATGGTAAAAAGAAAAAGTAACCAAACCAATCCGAGGTGGGGTGCTAAAATTATTAAGCTCACTTCACTCACTCTTGCAGCACAGGTTCTCTTAATTCTTGAACTTTACACTACCTGTCACTGGCGGACTAAGGGGAAGGGTGGCAAGCGTGTTCCACCCGGGCCCCTGGTCCTAGGGGGCCCCCAGATATTGAGAAGTACTTTTTAATCAAGTCCTAAACAAGGTCAAAATATGTTTAGTAAAAAGCAGCTTGGAGTTGGGAGGCCCCGTACGTATGCAAAATATTAATGTAGGGTGCAGAAATGTTCGACCTGGCTTCGCTCGCTCTTACATTCTCTTATTCCCCAAACTTTTTTGCTTATTGACCACGAAACTCCTATTTCAGTATGAATGGTCGAAAGAAAACCTAACCTATGCCTACAAGGCGGGATGCTTAAATTTTTCATCGCTTTGCTCACTCTGGCATTCTACATTCTCTAACTTTTTGCATGAGTTAATCGAGTAACGACAAAGTAACTCCTACACTCGAGAGCAATGAATCCGGGTCACTTAAAGAATGTTAAAAATCTCGGAAACTAAAAATGATAGGTTAATGCAATAAATTGTATTTAATAGACAATGTAATACTCCTTCAATGAAAGTAAAAAAAATATGAGTCACCATACATTTTATTAACACAAAATTACATAAAGAAAAAAACTGCTGATCTCTCCTTAAAACAAAAATAGGAAACATGAAATTTTTGAACTTTATTACGATTTTCTTGAATTTTAATACTTCGTATTGCCTCCTCGTGCTTCCATTACTGCGTTTACGCGGTTTGGCATGCTGTACACCAAGTTCCTTATACGATTTTGGGGAATATTCTCCCATTCCTCTGTGAGAGCAATTTTGAGCTCACGAAGCGTGATTGGGGGAGGGTTTCGTTGTTTTACGCATCTGCCTAGCTCGTCCCAAGCATGCTCGATCGGGTTGATATCCGGGCTGCGCGCTGGCCACTCCATACGAGTAATGTTCATCTCTTGAAGGTAGTCATTCACAATCCTACCTGTATGAGGTCGGGCATTGTCATGCATAAATATAGCATCCTCACCTAAATTGACCATAAATGGACCAACGTGATCATTGAGGATTTCTTCCACATATCTTACGCTAGTTAAAGAGCCGTTTTCTATGATCACCAGCTCTGTGCGACTTTCAGAAGAAATTCCGGCCCACACAAGTACAGACCCACCACCGTAGGCTACTTTTTCTTCGATGCATGCTTGCTTGAATCTTTCCCCTGGTCTTCGATACACTCTGTGTCTTCCATCGTGCTTGTAGAGCATAAATTTTGATTCGTCGGAGAACATAACTTTTGACCAATCTTCAATACTCCAATTTACGTGGCTCTGGGCATATCTTAGTCTTGAAATACGATGCCCACGCTCCAGTTTAGGGCCGTTTGCAGGTCTAAGGGGTTTTAAGTTAGATTCAGCAAGCCGACGTCTTACTATCCATGCACTTGGGTTACTTCCTCCGAGGCGTCGAAACTGATTTGTGAGTTCAGTTCCTGTGAGAAAGCGATTTCGAAGCATGGTGTTCACCAAGTATCGGTCTTCTCGTGCTGTGGTACACCTGGTTCTGCCCGTTCCTGGTCTGCGTAGGTTAGAACCAGTTTCTTCGTAACGTCGGAGAACTCTTTGTACTGTTGACAGCTACACACCGACAGTCCTGGCTGTATCGCGCTGACTCCGGCCGGTTTCCAGCATTGTAAGTAATCTGGTGCATTCTTCAGGCGTAAGCGACATAATTTCAGCTTGAATAATGAATATAGAGCACTATCAACATGGTTTATGTACCCACATAAATGACAGATTACAAACAAAAGCAAAACCAAATGCTGTAATTTCGTAGTTCCATCTTCGAAAGTGGCCCTTTTTCAAATTTGATTTTTTTATGATATAACTTTACAATAACTAAGAAGTTTTAATACCTTCATTTAAGGAGTATTACATTGTCTATTAAATACAATTTATTGCATTAACCTAGCATTTTTAGTTTCCGAGATTTTTAGGATTCTTTAAGTGACCCGGATTCATTGCTCTCGAGTGTATTTTCGTAAGAATATTTAAAAGAAAGCTAACCGAGAAATACGAGATGGGCTGAAAAAAATAATGTTACTAGAAATACCTATATAAACTGCGAAGACCAGGGGTCCTCATTTTTTGACCGCCCCGGGCCCCAGACATTTGTTTAGTCCGCCATTGCTACCTATGTCGATAAAGTAATTCTTCTTTTTGTATCTATCATATCCGTCTGGCCCATGTGCCCCTCCTAGAAATAAATCCTGGATTCGCCCTTGGTTCATATGATAAAACGTTTGTATCATGCAGACCAGTCTATGGTACAGACTGAAGGGCTTAGCAGAATCAACCTATAATTTTCCCATTGCTGGGACACAGGCCTTCTCTCTGTGAGAGGGAGTGGGCTGTAATCCACCACGCGGGCCCAGTGCGGGTTGGTGGATGTCACATGTTTTCGAACTTTTTGGTTCTAGGACATGCTGGTTTCCTCACGATATTTTCCTTCATCGTTTTGAGAGCAGTGGTGATGAAATTAATACATAAAGTAAAGTGCCTGCCTTCTTTTTTTGGGCCACAACTGCTCGCTGACGCACTTATTTTGCAAACTAGCTATGTACCTACTCAATTGGCAAGTAGTTACAATATTTGCAAAATGACTACAAATGTGCTGTTGGATGTGACATAGCGTTCCCTGGAACCTCGTTGCTACGTTTTGCTCTCGCAGGTGTCAGACTATGATAATTACCTACATATTTATTATTTTTGACCGTCTCGTGGGTGTAGAGGTCGCAAATGCGACTGTAGTGCGTGAGGTCCTGGGTTCAATTCCCAGGTGCTGCGCATTATCAATGGGTTTTACCATTATTCTTAGTAGCACACTTGAGTCTGAATTTGTGTGGTTATGTTATGATATACTTTTGCAGAAAAACCGAAGCCTCCTCCGAGCTTATTATTTCTACAGCATTGGCCTGTGCTCACTGACGGTACTGTTGACCGGTGTGCTCATTGGACGATCTGCCCGGGGATGGTTTACGCTCAACATGTCAATGTACAACTTAACCATTCGGGTCTTGGATTACTCAGGTTATTTTCTTAATATTGGTGAGTTTTCAATTTACAGGCTTTTCAAATGTGTGAAGTTTTTAATGGGCAATTTGGGCAACGGTGTGAGAGAGAGACCTCATCGTCCTAATTAAGCGGATCTTGCGCTTGTCTCAACATTACAAATAGGGGCGACCCCTTATGGGTATAGTTGGCAACGAAAGTTGATTAAACTTTGTGATCACCCTAATATCTGAAAAAAAGTTTAAAATGTACCTTGTAATTTTGACTGCATGAATTTATACTGAAAACCAGAGTATCGAATAATTTAGTGTCCATTTCCACCGACTTTCGTTGCTGACCCTATCAACCAAAGAGCTCAATTCCATCGACTGTCGACTATCGAAATAATATTACTTGTGTAGGTAGTTCGGATGAAAACGGATTCGTCATCTAATATGGTATTTTTCAGTGCTTCAAGTATATCTCGTGCTCTTACTAAGAACTGAGATCATGAATAGTAACGAAATCACATTAACGAACAAGGGGGAAACAGAGTACATGATACAATACAAAGATGAAGAAGCAGGAGAGAAAGAGATAGAATATGTAAAGTGGGGAAAAGAAAGCTTGAATCAAAAGATTTGGCAAATGTAGGAAAAATAAAATTGTAGTGTTCTGAAAGAAGTGATTTTTTGTTTTTGTTAAATAAAGCTGTTATTTTATTTTCAACTTTCAATTTGTAAAGTAGTTTTCTTCAGACCCCTGAATTCCACTTAACACTTTTTGAACTTATTGCTGTATCTAATCTGCCGCCTCTGCACTGAGCTGGATGCCGATATCCTCAATTGCACGAGCAAATAAAAGATATCAATATATTATTAAATCAGACTCTTATAAAAAACGAAAAAATAAATACAACCAGATTAAAGAAGTTTATTAGGTACTTTATATGCTTTATTCGCTTCTTTAAACCGTTGACCACGTGACACATTCTTCACTATGTCTTCAAGTTTCCATTTAATTCGCCCGTCGTGTGTATCTTTCTTGTTCACTCATCATCAGTTTCCGTTTCATCTCCCACTACGACCTTTACTTCAGATTTCATAGTACATTTTGCTTCAGCCGCATTTTTCACAAATTTAAACTCACCTTTGTGCCTCGGTGTGACGATCTCAATCCTCAGTAGAATTAGGAAATATGTTTGTACAACTAGAAAAGTAAGAAAAAATAAACATTTATGGCATCTGCTACTATAGTTACGAGTATATCAATCCCCGGTAACAGATCCAAAAGGGATTTGCCCTTGGATCTGTTAGCAACTAAATTAACAGAAGTAGTGCATAGAAGACATGTAACTTTTCCAAAGTACATATCACAGATAGATCGAAGTGGCAGAGAAAAAGATAAAGAAGGCTTATATCATCATCATGTGGGACTAACAGTCAGAAAGAGAGCAAATAGGAGAGAGTAGAATGCAAGAGATAGATAGATGTTGTTATCAAAATTTAGATATCTATCTCCCAGTTTGACCAACACTTTTAGATATCCCTTCTATTGAAATGCTACAGTTTACAACTAAAGTCTACTCACTTAAAATTCCGTAATAAGCTGAGAAGTTCAATAAATTGATGATCAACGAGCGCAGTGACATGTATCGAGACAACCAGCTCTCCGTTGATAAACCGGCGGCCATAGCAGACAACAGTATCGTCATTGCCCAAATTGCTATGCTGAAGACATAGAATGCTTTTAGTAGCTTCAAGTTATTCTGGAAAGATTAAGCTTTATTGTAGAATATAATTATAGCACAGAGTAATCGTTTGGACTCAAAATCATCATCTTCATCAATTACTTTTATCCCCTTATTTTCCTGTGTATCTTTGGCTGTTCCCTTGAGGGTATAGTCGAAAATAAATTTTAACCACTGTACCCTTGACCGTGAAACCCAACCAAATTAAAAACACTTCTTTAGATTTATGTAACCCTGGTACCTACTTTAAAAAAAAAGGAACGAAATTCACCCACGTCCTACAGCAAAGAGAAGTATCTCAAAAAAAAAGATAAAAATGGGTATAAAAAGATGGCATACTTCCAAACCCCATCCTTACAGTCTAACATATAAAAGAAATGCTATGAAAATTCGTTCAGGGGCAGTAATATCTACACCGAATATATTACAATATTGAGAAATACTTGGCTATCTTGACTTAACTACAATTATTGAATTCCATCATCGAAGAACTGAGTTTGAGGTTTTTTCTCACTTGTTCGACCACCGAACATCGAACTCTTGCGAATTATTATAACTTGATTGTTTGATCATTAGCATTGTTAAGGCGGGACCCCGAGCAAAACCTTGCTATAGTGCGTTATCTAGAGGCTATTAACTCATTCATGAAGAGGCATAAACTACATCTAAAAGCGCGATATTAATGTTCGTTAACCTATCATCACATTGCACGTTCTTATTTGTTTTTATGTGTTATAAATTCATTTAAAATCTCCTTGTAAAAAGTGACTAAAATTATTGATTACATGCATCTTTTGCTAAAGTTGACGTTCTAATAATTTGAGGATTACACTAATGGATATATAATTTAAAAATCTAAATAATTCACGTTTTATTTTATTTCAAAAGATCGCCTGTCTTTTTTTATTAAAATAGTTTCAATTTTTTTGTGATTTTTATGATAAATGAGCGTGCGCAGGGAGCGAGACAGAGCGAGACTCAGCGACGGGACAGAGAAGGACCGAACGCTCAAAGTCGTTTGGTCGGGGAAGCGCCTTAAATACTTATAATAGAGTAGACTAAGATAGAGTAGTGTAGACTATGTTCCAACTGAACATATATTTATTTTTAATTATTATTATGATTTTATTTATTTTTCTGTTGATGAATGAGTGTAAGGAGAGTCCAAAAAAAAAAATTTTACATAACCTTTATTCAATTTTCATATCTCTTAATACATGTTTAAGAAGTGTGCCGAGTGGTTCATAGGTTCTGGATTATTTCTCATCCAACCTAAGTAATTAAGGAACGTCATAATATGGGCGCATGCGCCCAGTGTCCTGCGCACGTGTATGCATGAACAGCAATATTCAATTATAGCATTTCTCCCTTCAAGTTCTCCGTTGTAAAGCTTCACAAAAGCGAAACAACTTTTTATTTTTATCAATGTTAATCATCAACAAATGAAAAAAAAAAAAACAATTACAGTAGGTATGTATACTTAGTTGGAATTTACCCTAATCTACCCTACTCTATTTTAGTCTATTCTATTTACCAATGCTAATGATCAAACAATCAAGTTATAATAATTCACACAAGTTCGATGTTCGGTGGTCGAACAAGTGAGAAAAAACCTCAGTTCTTCGATGATGGAATTCAAAAATTGAAGTTAAGTCAAGTTAGCCAAGTATTTCTCAATATTGTAATATATTCGTTGTAGATATTACTGCCCCTGAACGAATTTTCAAAGATTTTTTTTTATGTTAGACTGTAAGGATGGGGTTTGGAAGTATGCCATCTTTTTATACCCATTTTTTTTTTTTTTTTTTTGAGATACTTCTCTTTGCTGTATGACGTGGGTGAATTCTGATCCTTCTTCTTTAAAGTAGGTACCAGGGTCACATAAATCTAAAGAAGTGTTTTTAATTTGGTTGGGTTTCACGGTCAAGCGTACAGTGGTTAAAATTTATTTACCACTATACCCTCAAGGGAACAGCCAAGGGTACACAGGATATTAAGGGCTTTTATCAGCTTATCAGCCGATGAAAGTAATGCCACTGCTGGGCATATGATAGTAGGCATATACCTCCCCCAAGGGTTGCCACAACGACAGGTCCTACGCTGACCGCATCCATCGGATTCCCACGAATTCCACACATAACTAAATATAGCAGAAAGAAAATGGATATTGGTCTTGTACTAGTATTATAGTAGTCTCGAAAGTTAACTTGACTTTACCCTCTTCAAGGATATTTTGCAATTATAGACAGAGGTTTAAAACCTTACCTGATGTGATCCAACGATGAACAGCATGGTTAGTAGGAAATCCGTTACGAAGAATATCAGTGCGACGCATGTTATACCAATATCTGCATAGATCCGGGTCCAAGCGTTTTCGCTTCCATTATACCCAAGCATCATACAAGAATGTAACAACGCATATGACATCAGTAATATAAAGAATGCTGACACTATCTGTAACATAATAAAAATAATCATTGTCATCTTCATTAGCTTAAGGAAATCAATTTAGGTCTATTCAATCGCACGCCATGTGACGCGATCTCCGTGTACCATCATTCAACTGCTACCGGCTATCAACGAAGATCTTCACTCTACCTTGCCTAAGGTGGGATGCCCATTTTTGTGCCGTAGGGTAATAAAAATACAGTTTTATTATAACTACTGTTCATAAACTTGACTGGAAATTCCTGTTAATGAAAAAATTACGCCCACTTCCAGCACTAAAGTAGCACTTAAATAGGTACTCACCATTTTAAAATAACCCCACGATATCAAACCATATCGTAAAGGAAAACATAAACAACATCTGTTACCCTCTGGAATTTCCCCCTTAATTTTATTATCTTGATTCATTTTCTCCCACTTTGATTAATAACTTCTAATTTGTAACACTTGAATCACTGTTTCAAAATTGACCGGCTAGGTACTTAAATTTTCAGAGAAGATTTTATACCAAACTTTAATGATATTCAAATTGCATTAAAATTAATTTCGAAGCTGAACACAACTAGTGACAACTTTTATCACTGCGTTTGAACTGTTAAAATTACAATGGCAGATATCACTACAATGTTTACAGTAACCTAACCTTTATTATCGTGCATATTTCGAGATAAATAACTATCCTGTTGTAGTACATGCGAATGAAATGCGTAAATATTAATGGGGTGAGGCGTTAATTTTGAATGAGAACTCGCTTTTTAAAGTGAAACTTTTATTACATCGTCTCAAACTTTTGCGTCTGTGTGTTGCATGTCGCGTGACGGTCGGCCGCGGAGTAAGGATAAAGTGAAAGGAAGTCGGTTTTTAGTTAAATGTCTATAATGTGAAAAAAGTTTCACTTTTACCGTGGTTTCATAAAACCACACAATCATTTTTTTCACATTATGTACTTACTATAAATAATGTGATACCATAAGTGTGAACATCTGGAACCGGATACCATTATCCCAAGATTTCGTCAGTCTTTCGAAAACGGCCACGGAATTTGTAAGTTACTTTGTACCTGATTTTTGCAGCTGTCACAGTATCCTTCGCCGTCCCCGAGGAATAAAATGATAACTGCCATTATTTTAGTATTAGTGTTATGTAATTTTTGGGATCTGTGGGTGGTAATACATCTGTTACAACACCTATTTTACGAAGTTACAAAAATTTACAATAGTATTCAAAGATTTAACACAGGCCTTAAATTACGAGTATAAAGTGTAAATATAATATTATCGAAATGTATTCCTACTTGTTAGTATGACAAACAGTTATAGAAATTATGTTCTCGTGCAAAATATTCCACTAGATAATGATAAATGCAGTTATCATTTTATTCTCGTTCAAAACGAACCAGTCGCTTCGTATAAAGATGTGTTAGTAAAACGACTTAAGGTTTTGAACAGCAAGACATATTGGCTACTTAATTCTTTTTTTGTTGTATTTGTAATTATTAGGACAAGGTTTGTATGAAAGAGAATATCTGAGAAATCGTGCGGAAAAGTGAAAGTTTGTATAGAAGTTCGTAATTTTCGCCGATGGGAACCCATCGGGCACGGCTTGTAATATTATAATATTAGGTCGTGTAAGGAAATACGTTCACCGCACAAGACCGGTTGGTATGGCGATTCTTGGACGAGGCCTATGTCCAGCAGTAGACGTCTTTCTGGTGATGATAAATTCAAATTAAAAATATTTTGTTTTACATAAAACTACATGGGCACTTATGTAACATCAGAACCTAAGTGCACGGTTCCAATTGGTCGTTTCTTATGAATAAGAGTGGTAAGAAACACCACGGTTACTCTTTTAAAAAGATGAAGTCTAAAAATGACTCAAATTTTTGTACAGGTCCCACAAGATGGTAAAGCACGCCTGGAATAAAATGGTACAGTGTGCAGTAATGAGATCTAGCAGAAATTGCTATTTACCAGGTATTCCAAATCCTGCGTATTCCTTCCCCACATTACACCTGCAGCTGAGAGTCCGTGGCGGCGATCTCTCGCGTCCAGCCCTGGTTCAGGCCATGGTACGGAGCGAGAGGGAATGGGAAGCAGTCATCTCCTTCTGCGAAGTAGTAATGCTCGCGAAGGAGGAGGCGGAGCGCGTGAGGGAGAGGCAATCATTATGCCCTCACGCCCCTAGTCGCCGCAGGAGGAGACACCTTGGGCGTCGGGAGTCGATAGCCGACACTCGACCACCGTAGGCGCGGGCTTGCGGACGGCGAGCAATGGGCAGCTCGCCATCCGGTAAGGACTAGGCCCGGGTCGACGGCGCGTTGTTTTGCACGCGCGCCTCAAAGAGATGTCAGCATAATTGACGGGGTTCGATAGGGCCGATGCCAGCCGGGGCCGCGGATTGTTCGAAAGAGTTACCGTGGCCCTGGCGCACAGGCAACTGAAGGAACACGGGTGGGTTTTAGTCAGTAAGAGTCTGATACGCCCTTCCGCTCCGCCCAGAGCGGGAGAAGTCATTTGAAGATATGCCACCAAAAAAAAAAAAGCTGAATGTTCGTGATACGAAATTGGGATGACCATCCTTAGGGTGTAGTATGTACTTAGTAGGTAAGATCTATGTTATAAAATATATTGCATTTGTATAAGATGAGTACGAGTAGTACCACATGGTAATCGATTAGGTACAGCTGTTTCAATAATACTAGTTCCCTACATCCTAATAAACAAAAATAAAAAATGCGAGTCTGCTTGAAATCGACAAACTGAGAACTTGTTGATCAACTAATCAGTATACTAGTATACTATACTAATATATATAATAGTATACTAATAAGTACTACTATTGCAGTGAAAAATTTCGTTAAGTCGATGCAATTTATTTTCTCAAAGAATTGTGTAAGTACTTAAACTTACAAAAAAAATTGCACCGAAATAACATTAAAACAAAATTCAATAGCTCAAAGTCCATGAACCTTCCTATATGAATATAGACAGTAAAGTAAGTACCTACAGTGAAGATACATTTTAAGGCTCGCACAGACAGGCGCGACGTGACAGCCCGACATAAAGGCGCCGCCCGTCACGCGGCACGCGGTGCCTTTGTGTCACGCTGTCGCGTCGCGCCAGTGTGTACGAGCCTTTAAAACTAATTCAAAAACTGGAAGTGTTGTAAAAATTAATGAGTACAGCGGGCCTATTACGAACTTTTAAAAAACCAGGCAAGTTCCAGGCAATTCATTTCACTGCCTGGTTAAATTTCGTATTGAAATTGAAATTGTTTTATGAAATTGTTTTATTGAAATAATTGATGTACACAAATGTTTACAATATTAGGGCCTTAAACTAAAGGTATATTATCATTGGATTCTACCTGAACTAGGAATAAACATCTCAGGTATCTCACTCAAGGTATACATAAAAAAATATCTAAAATTCCTTAAACAAATACTTACTAAATTAATTATCTGACTATAAACTATGTTTTTATTCAAATTAAAATAGTTCGCTTACGCATTATTTATTCACTAAACTAAATCACAAACTTAGCAGAAAAATGCGCGATTCGTTTTCTAGGTCACAGAACACTCGTAAATAATATTGCTTATACACACGTCCGCTCTACTTGACTGCCAGTAGAGAAATCCTCCGAAAGTATTATGACATTCCTAATCCTGACCGACTTCTTGCTGGGTAATTTGTCTATGGCTGGTTTGTAATTCACTGCCGTAACGTTCAGAAACAAAATTAAATATTTATCGGTACCTAGGTTACGGTTTTATTATATCACGTATTTTATGATAAAAATAATAGATAATATATTAAACTAGTATAAAAGTATGTGAAAATATGAACGCAACGTGCTATTTCATTAATTCATAATAGATAGATTTCTGTTTGTAAATTGTAACGCGAGATTAAGTTTCCGAACGTATTCCACTTGATGTTCAGCGAGCGGGGAATTCCGAAATCGACCACTTCAATGGAAGTATTGTTTCACAAACTTTCATTACCGTATTGTTTGTTTAAATTTCCATTCGTAAGATTTTCGGAGTATCTCTAAACAAAAATATGGCGTAAGTGTTATTGAGTGGTTTTTAATTAATATTCAGTTTTTAACATGATTTAATATTAATTCAATTGTAATTATTATAGTTCAGTGGATGAGAGTTCTCGCCCTCGTCAGCGCGTAACTTATGTTCAGCTAGAAACATTGTGGGAGTTTTTACATTCCGAACGCATTAAATTGATCATGAAGTCGTCATCTTTTGTTCCTTGATTTACTATTTTGATGCGACAAATCACTTTCCATGAGCTCAAACAGTTCATATTCGTCACACATGATATTTTCCTTTTTTACCTAAATAACACTCGAATAACTTCGCCAAATAAACCCAAAACAATTCAATAAAAGCTCATCTGAAGCAGCGTAAATTGAATGGATTGTGAGGTCATTTTTAACAAGAGAAGAAATGTCAAACGAACGTTCGTAATACGGTATTGCCAGGCAATATTCGGGCAGAAGTCAGCCAGGGTGTCACGTGACCGCTGACTGGATTGTTTGACGAGTTCATAATACGAAATTGCAAGGCAGTTCTGTTTACGCCGTAAACTGCCTGGAAATAAGAGTTCATAATAGGCCCCCAGTTCGCAAAAATAATTGTGATAGTTGTAGCAGCTCCAATGAAACGCAATAAGTACGAGTATGTATGAATTGTACCTACCTACATAAGGTAGGTACAATTCATACATACACGTAATGGCAAAATGAACACACATTTTTCAAACACAGGGTTTAGTTTTTTTAAGCTATTGCATAGCTTCTATCGCGGGCCTTGAGCGCGGGGACCGAATCCAGAAATTCCGTAACGAAAAAAAACCTCACGCTCCCCACTCCGACGGGCACGGAGGTGTGGCTTGAAGGCCGTGCATTGTCTAACGTCGTTTCTTTTCGGCAGTCTTCGACACGGTGTTTGTGTGCGTGCAACTAGACGTATTGTACGACTCTACGTAGCTCGCACGAATCGAGACCCAGATACTAATTTGACAAGAGTAATTTCTAACTAATTTACTAATAATAATAATTTTGTTCTTTTAGGTAATAAAGGATCCGATATTGTAGTCTGAAATTATTTTATGTTATACTTAATTAATATTTATCTAAGCCTCTGTAGCCTATGTAAAATTCCAAAATACGGTTTCCACGGATGTTGCTTACATAATCTCGTCTGTAGAAGGGTTTTGGCAGAAAAAGCCTTGGCAGACTTTTTTATTCTTGAAGTGGGGGTTCATATCTACTGACTGGAGTTGGTTTCATTCTGGTATCAGATGGGTGTATTTAGGGATCCCGATGATCACCTTTGAGAGCGCCTGTAAACAATTTCGCACTTCCTGCAAAAAAAAAAGTGGCTGATTTCGATTTCCTGTATCTGCCAGTAAATTCCTAACTGATGCTATATCAGTTATTCCGGTATCAGATGGGTAAAATACGCCCCCTTTGTCGCAGCGAGAATTCGCGGTATCAAATAGGTACGAAATTTTGCAGTCGGCTCTCCAGCTATAAACGGTTCGACTCAGAGACGACGATAAGAGAGAACTTATTCGTAACAAAGTTATGAACATGAAGGTAATGTCAGTGCAGATACGTCAGTTTGTGAGATACGACAGTTAGCGGGGAGGGTGACGATATGGACCCGCCGCCGCCGCGCCCGCCAGCCCCTGCCACCCGGGACGTACGTACGGCCCGACGGCCGCTCTGTCCCTGCATTTTTAATCTCTGATAATTATCTTTTATGGTATTCATTTTAATGATATGCTAAAATAGCTTCTTAAATAACCCATTTTTTTTTTGTAATATGTAAAAGATAAAAATGGTTACTGTGGGTTATCCTTAGGAGATAAACATATACCATTGCATACTTTATGGTAGATCTTTTTAAAATATACAATTCCGTAGTACATTATTTTGATCTATCTCGTAAGGTTTAGCCAGCGTTTGCAATGTAAGTGCACAAAAATATGTCTTTTACGACATCACATTACAAATATTTGAAATTCTCGGCTTTCCTCTACCATAATATGCATATAAATCTTCCTCTTGAATCACTCCATCTATTGATGAAAACCGTATAAAAATCTGTTGCGCAGTTTAAAAGATCTAAGGGTACCTACAGATACGAAAAGCGACTTTGTTTTATACTACGCAAAGATGTGATGCGGAGGAATGAAGAAAATGTGGTGAGGGAAGTTTTGTAGTATGAATGCGGATGGCTATATGAGTAGGGGAACGTCACAGTATGAAAGTTGATATGGCTAGAAAGAGGGTGATACCAAGATGATGACTAATAGAGAAAGAAGTTTAGGTATGGATGAAAAGGACATGTTGCGCTGACCCCAAATGAATTGGGACCAGAGCTGCAGAATTATGATTTATCATTATACTGGTGCCGATTCTCTTGTACACTGAACTAAACTAACTAAACTATCACTAAAATTCCTTACTTTTGGCTATGAGAATCTTAAAGCTATTCTGCAAATAGCATAAGCATAAGCATAATCAGACTATAATGTTCCCACTGCTGGGACTCAGGCCTCCTCTCTTTGAGAGGGAATGGGCTGTAATCTACCACGCGGGCCCTGTTCGGGTTGGTAGATGTCACATGTCTTCGAATTTTTGGTTGTAGGACATGTCAGTTTCCTCACGATGTTCTTCACCGTTTTGAGACCGTTCTGCAAATAAATATCTCTAAATTTAAAATTAATTTTAACGCAACAAAAATTTTATTTGGCAGTCGCGACTCCACGTGGAACTTGTTTGCCCTACCCCGTGAATTTTGTTTCGAGCCGGTAGCGCGCATGGGGGGCACCCTCAACGTGTTTTATATGGAATTTTTCACTTTTTTCTATGGAAAATATGAAAAAAATATTACCTACATGTAGAGTTTTCGAACTTTTCATTATTTTCGCTATAGGACACACCGTTTTCGAGATAATAATTAATCAAAATAAAAAAAAATACAGTACTGTTTTTGCACCTGAAGTCGAGATGTTGTGGTGAATTTTAGTTCATGACAACACATTTTATTCCACACCTTTTTAATCACGATTAAAAATAGCCAGATTTAGTTAGACAAATTCAGAATAGCAAAATGGCCATTTTCACTAAACTAATAACTCAGTGCCATCTTAGTGCTGTCAAACTAAAATATAGTTAATTTGTGTCACTTTAGTCTATTTCAGAATAAGAAATCGTCGTTTCACAGGATAAAATTAAATTTTTGACATTTTTAGTCCAGTTTAGAGAATTTTGTGACAAGAGAATCGGCACCAATGTCGGTTTTATTGTTTGAGCTACGAAATAAGGCTTTACGTTTAAATATGTAGCGGTAGGGGGGGGGGGGGGGGTAGGGGGATAGGTAGTGGGTGTGGGGGTAGAGGGGATAGGTAGGGGGTGGGGGTAGGTAGGGGGTGGGGGGGGGTATTGCTCCACCAGGCCCGTGCTGTACACTATGTAGACTACCGGACTACCGGTCACCATGTAGGTACACTGCTACAGTCCATTCACTACAATAGCAACCTTATAGTAACGATTATAAAGATCATTTCGAATTTGCCAGACTTGGCAATGACAGCAACCTAATTGCAACGGCAATAAAGATCACTGTGGTTATGACAGTGATGTAAACTCAGACGTAAATAAACTAACTGTGACAGGACTATAATCGGTAGTAGTATTATGTCGGGAATTACATACAGGCTGGCCCGTGAGACGAGGTGTAAAGCAAAATTTGAGGAACCTCTCGCCATGGGCTTCCCGAAACATACCCATGTATGTCCAGTGAGTATTTGTGGTATATGAGCTAGATGGTTTTTAATATTTTTAGAGAAATTCTCAGTTGACTTCAGACTTTTGGACATTTCTCTTTCTATGTCGCGTTTTTTGTAAATAGCTACATATTTTTTTGATTATACAGACTGGTGGGGATAATACGACATTAATTGAAACCACATACTGGGTGTCGCGTTAGTGGTACGTATACCAAAAATTATCAAATTATAATCAACGGTATAGCCGCAGGATATTTTTTTTAGTTTAACCATTTTAACACACTATGTGAATAGATTACGATTTCGCCAATCAAGTTCATCAGGTCATTCACATCAAAACAATTTAATTTACCTACATGCGTAAAACTCAACCAAATACAATGTGCGGCTCGCTACTCAGTAATAATACAATATTGTATTGTATTGCTGATTGAATTTAGACCTAATAACCATAACGATAAAATTCCTATTATCCTAAGCAAACAATGTTTGCTCAAGCGCACTTAAGTATCGTAACCTGAGAAGATAGCTACGTTTTCAATTCGATATGTTTGTCTAAACAAAGTAAGCCTAGGCAAAAATAGTTCGTAATTCCTTGGGCATTCGGAAGTTTTATTGTGCATGAAAAGGAAAGAAATACATCTAGGGTTTTTGCTGGAGTTTGTTCGGCGCGCCATTTTTTTTAGATTATTTTTACCTATATGAATGAAACTTTACGCACACAAGGGACCGCCAAATAAACGTTGCCTACTACACACACTATTTATTTACACTACACGTCAGTGTAGTGGCTACAGGTCAGATGAGGTTAGTAAACAATATTATAAAGGCTGTTGCGTTTAATTTAGATTATTTTCGCATTTAGTTTGTTTGAAAATTTTGATTTTTGAATTTTGGTGTAATACCGAATTTGATCATTATAAAGTGTTTTGATTAACTAGTGGGGATCGTATTTTCATTTAATGTCGTTATGTGTATACTACTGAGCATGAGGTCCTGGGTTCGATTCCCGGGTCGGGCAAAGTGTTATCGGGTTTTTCCATCTGGTATTTCTCGGTAGCAGCCCGGAGTCTGGATTTATGCCTGGTGTCTGGATTTGTGCCCGGTTGACGGCAATAGGCTCGCCCCCTATTACATGGGACTTAATACTGGCGAAATGTAGGTATGCTATAGAAACACCTCTACCTAAACCTTCGGGGAATACAGGCGTGATGTTATGTATGTGGGTGTTTTTTGATTATTAATATTCAAATTGTGTTCTACGATCAATAAAAAATACTATCTGTCAAACATCACCGAAAGTGACCAAAAGTTTGCTCAAAGGGAAATTATTTTGCTTGACAAGATTCGGTATCGGTTTCAGACTTCAAAAAAAAAAGAAAAAAAGAAGCTTGGCAATGACCCCAAAATAGTTTTAAAAACATCTACGGACCCTCAGCTTTCCAAATCAATACGAATAATAAGTATTTTTCGGGACATTATTTGGGGAAATTGGAGTTCGAATATGGTAGGTTCGCACTTGGTAGTAAAGAATTGGATAAGTTTCTGCTTGTAGTAATCCATTTTGCATGTAATTCCTTGTATCCGATTAAGCTGAAACTTGTCACACTTAATTTGTTATGTATTTCAGAAAAAGGTAAAACTGTTAAAGCTAGCTAACTAGCTAGCTAGGTAGCTTAATTGCTTACCACCTAATCTTGGTGCTACTCTTTTCTCTTGGCTTCGTCTATTTACTGGGATACTATTTGTGTTAAGTTTTTTGGTAGGTGGTTGATTAAGAACACTGAGTTAATCTGAACACTGTTTATTTAGAGAAAGCTTACACTTACATATTTTTAGCACAATTAGATGAACTCTATAGGCGGAGGTTGGAGAGCAAGAAGAACCACAGATAACATAATGTCTATACTTTAGTGTGCCTACCTACTTATTCAATATTATAAAATTAAAATTATGTTTTATAATCGACGTAGAAAATTCTTTCAATTAAATAAATTCAACCACATTAATTCTACATACTTTATTTTAATAGTCATCCCTTGCTGTTAGGTTTCTATAGAAGATTAGCACGCTATCGGTTATTTCACTTAAACTTATCATTTTCTCTTGTCAAACGTCTTCCTTTTCAGTTTCCTCTCGTGCTATTAATTTCTTCACATATCATTGTACATTCTGCTTCAGCCGCATTGTTCACAAATCTGAACTCGCCATTGTCCCTCAGTTTGATGATCTCACTCCTCAGAAGAATTATGAAGTACATTTGTACAACTGAAAAAAAACAACGATTCGGTTAGAAATAGGTCTTTGCTTGATGCGCCAGCTATTTATACGTACATATTAAGAGGCTTACAAGACCTAAAGCGGGGTCACTGTCGGATTGCATAGAAAAGAAAGGGACGCGCGATGTTACAACGCTAGTAATTTATTGCAAAATATGAACAATTATGGATTTACAAAAAATCTATTTATTGGACTAAAAAATTAAAACACTATTACGTTAGTATGTTACTTGTCGAATAATCTGACAAAAAATCTGAATGTTTGCATGTATATTAGTATGGTCTTTATTCGTTAAAAAAACTTTTAGAGTTATCTTCGTGATTTTTTTCTATCATATCAAGTTAATTGTATTATGTTTTCAACACACTATCTAACTAGCATATATCCAGAAGAATATCATATATTTTTCTGATTTTGGTTACGTCAGTGGATCATATATTTTTAGGCATTATAAATTTGCGTTTAGGTCATGTAGTCCCCTTAAGTAAACTATTTACAATTCATCTGTAGCTTTTTGAAACTTCCTAAGAATAAGATAGGTGTACGTGATATCTAGGTATTATTTAATAAGTATATTAGTTTAAGACGTCACAAAATCATATACTTCTCTTCTTGTTGAACAAATACTTCTCTTCGTCATTATATACTTCACTTCTTGAACAAGAAGAGAAATGAAAAAGAAATGTAGACTATTGTCTATACATTACTCCTTTCGCAGATCGGCTGGAAGAAACTTCTTAAAAAATAAGCAGTTCCTTTGTACTCAATACTTGTATGTCGTATCTGAATCTATTTTACTGTGAGTACATAAAAAAAATAAAAATAAGATGAGGTCACAATTTGTAGATTTCATATCCATAATTTCTTATAGTCATAACGTACCTATATTGAAATACATATAGCGTGGCGCTATATGTATTTCAAAATAGGTAACTTAGTATAGTTACACAAAAAAGCAACTTCACCTTGAAAAGATAAAAATCGATATAGAAGAACAAAATTTTATGTGCTTACCTAAAACCAGGAAATAAAATGCGAATGTAAGCATAGCTCTCTCCCAAAAATTCATGTTGCGGGACATCAAATTCTGTATTGTTAAAACGACTGACGTAGCAGTCAGCAGTAAACTAAATATCCACATCACTATGCTGATGAAATAGAATACTCTTATCAGCTTCACGTTTTTCTGCAAAAGATAAATCTTAGTCAGAATGTATGGTTTAAGAACTATATTTCACAACAAAAAAAAAACATTCACATGTATGAGAAAAATCTTATTTCCAATTAGAATACATTAGGCAACGCGAAATTTTAAATCCGCTAAGATATGTTTCTTTATAATTTTTTTATAAGTATCCATGGATTTTTGATCTTTTACATTCCGAGACAATTTGTTATAAAGCTGTGCTCCTTTATGCAGAATAATACGCTTGCCGTAGTTTTTTCTTTTATAGTATAATAATTATAATTTATTCCTGTGTTTGTATTAATAACTGCATGAACATGATTTACCGTCACAACTTTTAATTAGTATAGTTGACCTACTATAACCAATTAAAAGCTGTGACGGTTAATCAGCAGTAGTCAGTGGCCGTCAGCCGTCGTCCTATTCCACTGGACATCGGCCGCCAAATAACGGCAAAAATTATGCTCTTAACGCCATCCCATAACATAACAACCAGTTCACAGTCTACTGCTGGGTTAAGTTCTCTCCCTAATTAAGCTAGGAAACGTCAAGTCAATATTTCAGTTGGCCACAAAATAAATGTATCTATATCAGCATTCGATTTCAAATCTCACCTTATGTCCTCCAACGATAAACACTATGGTCATAACGAAATCTGCAACGAACACCGCAAGAGCTATCGCTGGTACAATCATTTCTTGATAGATCCTGCTCTGATAGTCAACACCATTACTATATACCCTGATCATCATTATCGTTAGCATCATCGAATACGATAACAACGTTATGAGAAATGCATCTGCTGTCTGGAACATAAAAACACGTGCTGTACTTAAGCTATAATACTTGGTAGTTATTGGTAAAGTTGTTGGTGGCAAAAGGTCACTAAATAAGGGCTTTTTAGGGTTCCGTACCTCAAAAGAAAAAAAAGGGAACCCTTATATCACTTCGTTGTCCGTCTGTCTCTCTGTTAAGATCCTTTTTCTCAGGACCGCGTGGCGTTGGAGTTGGAGATTGACCGTGACGTATAACGATGTATAGGAGAACATTTTTTCAACAACAAAGTTAAGTTTGTTCTTGGGAAACATTCATCCTGACTACGGAACCCTTCACGTGCCCTAACTCTTGTGCGTGGTACGACACGCACTTAGCCGGCATTTTTTTCCGAGCGTATGCTTTTAGGTCACCATTGTTCACGGAGTCTGACATGTCTTGAATAGATATTGACTGTCATGTCTTGAATCACCTTTGTTGTTGTGATGGGCTAGTCCATCTCACTAAACTATACCCCACGTGAACTTGTTGAAGACGCCTTTTTTATTTTTATTTTGGTCGAACGTGATTGAAACGAAGATCAGAGGGTCACTTTTCAAATATTATTGAGATGTTCAGAAAATTGGCATTTCGAATTTTGGAAAAAAAAAAAAAAAACTGGTTAATGCATCGGACGAGTTGGGAATGAGTCAAAATACAGCATGAAACGAGTTAAGAAAACTGACACAAGGTGACGTAATAGTGAATGTGATCTATTAGGGATAGCGACGAAATAGCGAATGTGACGAATGGTCATCATATCCAGTTCGGCGTATACCTAAGATGACCCTCTGACCAAAGTAGACATTAATGAAAGGCCCAAGAAAGAGTATGTAATGATCATGTCTGATAAAACCCTCTTTTACTTTAAAAATAAAGATGTTGATAAGAACAACAGCGCAATTTTTGTGGATATCCGAATGCGACCGGTATCACTAAAATATGATCAAGAAGGTAAAGTAGTGCCCTCTATTGGTCATCATTGGTAACAGAATAAAAGTAAACTTAACACTCACCAATTTGAAATAACCCCACACGAGCAAACCATATCGTAGTGGAATACAGAAACAACATCTTTTAAACACTGGAATTTCTCCTTTCATTTTGATCTTCGATTGAGAGACGGTCAGATAAAGATATGTCTAGATCAGACTTAAATCACTTTTTTTAAACTCGTGACACCTTTCAATTTACGACAAGGCAAGCGCTTTAAATGAAAGTATACAGCTTATTACTGCACTCAATTTAAATACCACATATAATATGGTCTGTCTGATTGTTTAACTATTTTGTCTGCTTCGCGGAGAGTGAACCAGTTAATGGTTGCGTTGGCTTAGATAAACTGACAACTGTTGAAAATAATACAAATATTAGTAGTGATTTAACCTTTATATCTACTTATCTGACTGGGACTACACATTACTTGTAAACACGATAAGCGGTTTTTTTTTTTGTAAAACCCGCTACTTGTATAACTCATTTATATTAAAAAATAATAGTGTCCGTAGAGTTACTTGCCCGTTCTTCTCCATAGGATCATACTATTTGGAATGGGCTTCCTAGTTTAAACTAGCTTTAACTTTCTGACTAAACGAATCCTTGACAATTGAAAAGTGCCTGTAAATGGTTTAATTAAAATAAAAGCTTTGGGTTTGAGATTCTTACGAGATTCATATTCTCGTCAAAACCACAATATTCATAGCTCATCAGAGGAGAAAATGGCAAAGCTGAAGAATTGCTAAACCTGGGTCTGCATCATGTTAAATCAGTTCTTACATCCATATTAATATTATAAACGCGAAAGTAATTATTATTATTTATTTTATTTATCAAAAACAAAGTTTATAAAGTAAATATGTCTGCCTTTCTGTCTTTGAGTTAGCCGGCCTTCCTAGACTAGACAATACTATTTACCAGCATTATGTGAGCTGCAATCAAGTTGATGTAGTTCATACCGACTTTTCCTGCGCTTTTGATAAAGTGAGTCATCAAAACTATTAATGTAGAAGCTGGAACGTTATGGTATCGACGGTTCTCTTCTGGCTTGGTTTAAGTCATATTTGAGTGAGAGAAATACAGAAAGTAATAGTTTTCAGTCACAGATCATGAGTCTGGTTGTTAGGTATTATATTAGGTCTTTACCTATGAAATTGCCGTTCTGCAGTACTGGCCATTTCAAATCAAAATAATTTTTGTTTGGCTAAGAATTCTAATTTCAAATTAATTTTATTTTAAAAACATGGATTTTTTTTTCTAAAAGTAGTCATTTCTTTATTGATTAGTGTTACATTTTCATCGCATTTCAATCTTTTTCGTCATCATGGATACGTTAAAAATTCGAGTAATTATGGAATATGAGTACCGTCGTGGCAGCAACGCGGCACAAGCGGCACGCAACATCAACGACGTTTACGGAGCTAACACTACAAACCAACGCACCACCTGTTATTGGTTTGCTCGCTTCCGTTCTGGAAATTTCGACCTGAAAAATGAACCTCGCGGTCGTCCGAAGACTTTGGTCGACAATGACGAATTAAAGGCGATTGTGGAAGCTGATGATACACAATCTACGGCTGAATTAGCAGCAGCTTTCGACGTTAGCGTCAAAACAATATTGGTCCATTTGCGTCAAATTGGCAAGGTAAAAAAGCTTGACAAATGGGTGCCCCACGAACTCAATGATCGCCAGCGCGAAGTACGCGTCGAGACGTGCCTTGCACTGCTCAACAGACACACAAATGAAGGAATTTTGAACCGCATTGTTACCTGCGATGAAAAATGGATTCTGTTTGATAACCGTAAGCGCTCAGCAAGTTGGTTGGATCCTGGTTCAGCACCTAAACAATGCCCTAAACGAAAACTTACCCCTAGAAAAGTGATGGTCACTGTTTGGTGGTCTAGCGCCGGTGTGATTCATCACAGCTTCTTACCAAACGGGGTGAGCATTACTGCAGATGTGTACTGTGAAGAACTGAACACAATGATGGAGAAGCTGGCGCATCTCCAACCAGCATTGGTCAATCGCTCGTCTCCGCTGCTCCTGCACGACAACGCGCGACCTCATACTGCACAGCAGACGGTCTCCAAGTTGCAAGAACTGGGGTTGGAAGCTCTCCGTCATCCGCCCTACTCACCAGACCTTGCGCCTACAGACTACTACTTTTTCCAGAATTTGGATAACTTCTTGGCGGGAAAAAAATTTAATACCCGAGAGGCAGTACAAAATGCCTTTGAAGAATTTGTTGCCTCCCGTCCAGCTGATTTCTTTAAGAAGGGCATCAATAAACTGCCACTGCGATGGCAAAGATGCATTGATTGCATGGGTGATTACTTCGATTAATACAAATAAAAAAATCATGAAAAAAATTCGTTTAAATTTTTTCATACAAAACGGCAATTTCATAGGTAAAGACCTATTATTATGCCAAATTTGGGAGACCACAAGGTTCTGACGCGGGTTCCATTCTATACAAAACATTTTTTCAACGATCTTGATTTTCGAAATACCAGTGACTTAGCTCTTAGCTCTCAAAAAGTGTTCTTAAAATAATATTAATCGTTGAGAATTGCCAAAAGGATAAGCGGTAAATATAATATGTCCGGAGATCTAAATTATCGACACTAACAAAAGGTCAAAATAAGGTTATCCGTCTTTGATTTAGTAATTCTAAAGAATAATTTTGTTTACTTACAATTTTAGTTATGGAAATTTTAGCAATGTATTATAATTTGCTATTGTTATTGTCGATTAGAGTTATACAGTTTCACTTCGGGATGGAGACATATTTTTTATGCTCTATATAGAAAAATATCTGAATGACGAGACTACCAAAGACTGTTTATTTAATTATTTAAAATGGGCATGCCAACAGAAAATACATTGTACATTAATGTTTACATAAACAGGTAATAATAACATACATAATTTATAATCTGTTGCCTCTTAAGTGAAGTCGACATCATAATTCTGTTCTAAACAGATTGAATAAAAATAAATTAAAAATAACTGTAAATCGGTTGAAAAAACACTTTTACACGTCAAAATTAAATTATGTTATTAAAACTAGATGAGTTCGGTGTTTCCTAACTGACTACCCTCAAAAGAAGGACCAAAACAAACTCAGAAGTCACAATTTCTTTTAAAATCCAGACATAATCTTAGTCAAGCCATATGAAGACCATGCGGGTTAATGTTTGAGATAGTCTTTTGAGAAAAGAACCGTACATATCTCAGTTGACCTGTCCAGTCAATGCACGCATTTGTCAACAATCGTGTTGTTCAACTCAGAACTTACGCAGCTCAAGGACTCGACGAACAATACCAAAGAAAGGACATTTGGGTAGGCCGCACAAAGTACTAAAACAGCCAAATTAACATAAAAAAATTGAGAAATAAAAAATACCTACATGGTCCTCACATTCATTATAATTAAAATAATAAACCTGATATTAATACTCTATACTCAACACTTTTATTTCATTCCACATGTAGGTATTCTTAGGTGGTAAACTTATAATTAGATCATATGGACCTTGTCGGGCACAGCAAAATAAGTGAGTTATGAGAGAGAAAGCATTTGTTAATTATATAACATTGGGAAATTATGAGTGCAGCAACAAAAGTGTTCTTTAGCACCTACAACCTAACGTCTATTTTTATATGTAGGCAACGAGTTAATAGAACAGCTTTAATTATATTAATTCATCATCTTTACTATTCCAACAGAATATCAAAAACCCAGCGTCAATTTACGAACGTAAATTAATATGACTCAGAGCTACCGATAAATATATTTACTTCTGAATTGATAACTCAAGTGACTAATGTTGTAAGTGAGCTACTAAGCGAGCTCGGGACTTAGGGCACCCCGACTCGGACAGGTTAGGTTAGAAGGGAATGGCGGGGTCTAAAAGACCCCGCCATCCCCTTCGTGGTTATTTTTTTTTAAACCACCCAGAAGTAGGAGCCCCGCAGAGCGGGGCTCCGTCGACTACGCTTGTCATTATTCATAATGCGCGGGCATTATGAATAATGCCCCTATTTATTACTTGGTCCATAACGTTGCTTAAGAATTATCACCATGCTGCGTCATATTAACAGTAGCTCGTTTTACAATATATATTCGCTTGAAAACCATTTATTAGACGCTAAAAGTTTGTCGCTTACCTATTAATTATTTAGACAACTAAATATATTTGAAGACGAGAATGACATTTTAAAGAAGCTGCCTTAATTAGCACCCTATAACATTACTTAGCAAACTACTATATTAAAACAATGATGTAGGTTTCTTTAGAGATAATCCAATAGCTTTAATATTAAATATAAACAGGTATCTGTTGAGAGATGTAATAATACTAAATAAATCAAAAACAATTTGAAGTCTCAAGTACTTAAATTATGATTTTAAAAGTCTATCATTTAGATATTCCTTTATCAAGTAGAAGCTTCTATTTAGCAAAAATTGTCTTAGTTATTGTGGTGATAGATCGACGAGAGCGTCGTACAATTATTGTTGATATCCCTGTCCCTCATGACGAGAATCTTGTGAAAGCTGAGAAAGATAAAAAATCCAGCATCTTGACTTAAAACACGAGGTTGTCGACATGTGGGACGCGGACTATGCAATCATTGTACCGATAATCGTTACGGTTAATGGCCTAATAGCGGAGAACCTCGACTAACACCTCAGGGGGCTTTAATTGCGCGGCTGAGTCAAGGGCTTGATTCAGAAAGCAGTACTCCTGAACACGGCATGCACCACCGATAGCTTGGACCCTGTTCCTGATGTCGATGGGCTACATTTTTTATATTTTTTAATGTTTTTGTTTATGTTTTTATAAAAATATTTAGAAATATAAATAATCTGTATTGAAAATGAAATAAAGGAAAAAAATATAACATCATACTTACTAATAATGTCATAATGAAAGTTGTAACTAAGTCAGCTGCTATCCGCGGCGTGTGTCGCTCGCTCGCACAATGCCGATGATACGTTCGCCAAGTAGTGACTTACCGGGCGCCTCGAATATTGACAAGTTAAATGAGTGTGAACATCGTTGTAAGGAGTGTAAAGTGGTAGTTAACGAACTCTTGGCGTTTGTAGCCCATAAGATAGACACTATACCTGAGACTGGGATTTTGCAGATTTGCCTCAGTACTTATTCTAATGAGGAAGTGGAAACGGCCAGATCGATCGTGTTCAAGTTGTTAGCACCGACAAAAAAGCTTATGCGACGTAAAGATGGTTCTGAACAAAGAAGCTTGCAAGATATCATTAAGATCATTAAAGAATTTGAACCTGACAGCCTTCCTGTATTTGTAGCGAAAAAACTAAATAAGTTACCTCCTGTGACATTTGACTATGTGGATGTGACTACGTTTCTAAAAGAAATGGCTATTTTGAAAACTGACGTGCCTTCTATTAAAGCTAAAAGGGATATTGTGACTAGTGAGGCAACCTCATCCTCGGATATGGAGATCCTAAAATCGGAAATAGATCAATTAAAACGTATGGTGATTGAACTTAAAGAAAATAAATGTAAACAAGTGCAGGTAGAAGCAACTAGCTGTATTATGAAGAAAAGATACGGGCAAGGGCAAGTGAAGGGCACATCCTCGGGCTCACTCGAACCTACTATGGAATCAAGGAAGCAAGTGAAAGGCGCATCGTCGCGCTCGCTCGTACCTTCAATAGAATCAAGCGGTCACCTTAATATTATAGCGACTGCACCGGTAATGAGCTCGAGTTCAAGGCCGCCCGATCGACAAACAATAGCTGACTTATCGCATACGCAGCTATACAGAGACATATTAATTAACACAGTGCTAACAAATACTGTCGATAAATCTAAGACTGAAGATGATAATTTTACGTTGGTGGAGAAAAAGAAGCGGAAGAAGTTTGTCAACATGAGTGGCACTGGTCTAGGCTCGTCTAAACTACAGGTTGCTCAATTGTCCTCGGCCGTTTACGTGTCTCGATTGAACAAAACAACTACCATGGATGATATTCGGACATATGTCAGTGAAATGGGTGAAAATTGTGTTAAAGTGGATCTACTAATACAGAAACATGAGACGGAATTTGTTTCTTTTAAAGTTACAGTAGATAGAAGTAGGCTTGAAAAATTCTTAAGTGTTGATTTTTGGCCTGTGGGCGTCAGGTTTAGGCGATTCCGTGAGTATACGGCGAGAGGAATTAAGAATATAAATAATTAACTATGGATTGTAAGTTATCTACAATATCAATACTGCCCTACAATTGTAAATCGATTAAGCGATCAAAACAATGTGTGCGTGAACTCACTAAAACTAATGACATTGAGTTACTGCAGGAGACTTGGTTGCTACCCCATGACTTAAATTTTGTAAATGAAATTAATGAGGATTTTGGGTGTATCGCCAAGTCTTCTGTCGATACTTCAGCAGGGATACTTATTAAGGGGTAGGCCGTATGGGGGCTTAGGTCAGACTGGGCCTTTATGAATCCCAGCCCTAAGAAGTATACTTTACTTTTAGAAAAGGTACAAAAGGCTTATCTTAGGTATCTTTATAAACGCTTGAATGGATATTATCCGTTTATGTACCCTTCGAACTTTCTTTTAGGCTGTTTAGGTTACAATTCTCTCGAGGTTAGAAGAAAAAATGACCAAATCATTAATATGTGTAAGATCCTTCACGGAAAAACAGATGCTCCTGAATTGCATGACGAACTGTCCCATCTGTTTGCTCCGATTAACTATAACCGTGGCAGAAGGCACAGATTGTTCGCCGTACCTTGGAGTCGAACCGTCGCTCGAGCCCAGTCTCCTGTCCCTCGCACACTCTCTGCGCTCAACGCTCTCTTGGACGCTATGCCTCACTGTGATGTGTTTGCGGATGAATGGAAAAAGATATTGTCAACATGTCTGGAGTATTGTGAGATGAGCGTATGACTGTCGAGTAGTTGTATACTTTTGCTTTCTTTTTTTTCTTTTTATACTTAAACGTGTTGTATCTTTAACTAATGTAATTGGCCTTTGGCCGTTTTATGTTAAAGTAAAAATAAATAAATAAATAAATTAGCCATTATGTGGAATAAAACTAAGTTTCCGTATGTCTCACCTATTAATTGTAGTAGCGACCGCCTAGCGGCTGTGCGAATATCGACTGGTATGGGATGTGTAATCATTATTAATGTGTATATGCCGGTTGATAACGCCGATAATCTGACCGAGTTCATTGATTGTTTGGGTGCAATAAACGCAATTATAGAAGAAGGTGATGCGCAGTGTGTTTATGTGTTGGGTGATTTTAATGCGCATCCCTCCGCCAAGTTTGGCCTTGAGTTGATAAAGTTTTGTACAGATATGGAATGGGAATGTGTCGATTTTAATTTGCTTGGATTGGATTCAAAAACATTTACGTTTATGAGTGAGTCACATGGGTGTCGGCGATGGCTGGATCACTGCATCACAACTAAGGCTGCATGGGATACTGTGATAGCGGCTGACGTCATATATGACCTCATGTGGTCCGATCACTGTCCCTTGCGTATTGTTTGCGATATAACCTGTATGACTGTTGAGACAGCCTTCGCCGATTCCAGTAACCACCAAAATAAAATCAAATGGGGCACGCGCACCAAAATAAAATCAAATGGGGCACGCGCACCAAAGAACAAATTAATTCATACCAAAAACATTGTTCTGATAAATTAAGAGATGATTTCAATATTTTTAAATGTACTTGTGAAAATAATATAAATTGTGAACATTATGACAAATATTGTGAATCAATAAACTTTTATTATAATTATATTGTTGATACATTGCAGACTGCTGCTGTACTGAGTTCTCGTTTATGTGAACAGAGGCGTTGCAAAAATGTGCCTGGATGGAACTACCACGTGCGGGAATACCATCAAACTGCTAGGTCTGATTTCAAGGTCTGGGTGGAGGCTGGTAGGCCTTTACAAGGCTTTCTTTTTGAAAACATACGCAGTAGTCGTTCTATGTTTAAAAATAAAATCAAGTGGTGTCAGAAAAATGAAGATTGTATAAAAATGAATATTTTGGCCTTACATAGAAAAGAAAATAATTTTGTTAAGTTTTGGAACGCGACTAAAAAGTTTAATTTTAAACAGAACCTTCCTGTTTCTGTTGATGGGTTGCAGGAAACATGTAAAATAGCTGATTTGTTCGCCAGTAAATTTAAAGTTGACCCCCTGCATGCAGATTGCAAGCTCAGCAATGATACCACCGTGACTGAGCCACTGCCACCATTTACGCTAGAAGATGTAATCTCTGCAGTGAGGAATATGAAGCGTGGTAAGTCACCAGGACACGATGGTCTCAGTGTGGAGCACCTTGTCTGGGGAAGCGCCAACTTGTTTTCACATTTATGTGCATTCTTTGACCTATGTATCAAACACGCCTACTTGCCGAAACCTTTAATGAGAACCGTGGTAGTTCCAGTCGTCAAAAATAGAACAGGTGAATTGAGTGCATCTAGTAACTACCGACCGATTTCTCTCGGTACGGTAATAGGCAAGGTGCTGGAGCGTCTCATACAGCCTGCACTGCAGGAGAAATAAAAAATTGACGATGCACAGTTTGGTTTCCGACCCGGACTCTCAACAGACTCTGCGATTATTAGCCTTAAGAGTACAATAGCCTATTACACCCACCAGAGAACCTCGGTGTATGCTTGCTTCTTAGACCTGAGCAAAGCTTTTGACCTGGTGAATTATGAAATCCTCTGGGATAAGTTAAGAAAGTCACAAGTACCTCACCAAATTGTAGATCTGTTGGGATTCTGGTACGGACGCCAAACCAATCAAGTGAAATGGGGTGACACTCTATCTAGTTGTTACAGGTTAGATTGCGGTGTTCGCCAAGGGGGGTTGACTTCTCCGGACCTGTTTAACCTGTATATTAATGATCTGATTGCGGAACTCAGAAGAACCAAAGTTGGCTGTCACCTAGGCAATGTCTGCGTGAACAGCTTAAGTTACGCTGATGACATGGTTCTTCTGAGTCCCTCGATCAAAGGCTTGAGGAAACTGTTGTCTATCTGTGAGCATTATGCTGATGCTCATGGCCTGAAATATAATGTTCTCAAAACCGAATCCATGGTATTCAGGTCTGGAGCTGGTCCGGGGAGCATACCCAGTCTTTATTTGAATGGTGCGACCATAAAGGTCGTAAAGCAGTTTAAATACCTAGGGCACATTTTGACGGACAGACTTCAGGATGACTGACATAGAGAGAGAGCGTAGGGCCCTCTCAATGAGGAGTAACATGCTCCCGCGCAAATTTGTGAAGTGCACCAAGGACGTAAAGAACACTCTGTTCAGAGTCTATTGCTTGTCAATGTACACCTGCCAACTTTGGTGCAATTTCACAAAAAAGATGTACAGTTCATTAAGGGTTCAGTACAATGATGCTTACCGTACCCTTGTGAAACTGCCAAGAAACTGCAGTGCCTCGAGCATGTTTGCCGAAGCGAGGGTCCCGGACTTTTACGCTATCATGAGGTCGAGGGTCGCGTCTTTTTGAAATGAAATGAAATGAAATGAAATGTTTTATTTTGTTATACAAGTAAATTTAACAACTAGTGATTGGAGTCTCCTTTTAAGCAAAACAGCCTGTGTTAGGAGACTCCGCTCCTCCAAAACATAAAATATTAACATAAAATTACTTGTTTTAAGTGTTATAAAAACAGGCGATTCAAAATAAAAAGAGAAACTTAAAACTAGACAAGAAGCAAGTGATAGTGTGAGGGTTTGTTAAATGTAATGTAAAATACAGAGTGAGTGTAAGTGGCAATGAATGAATCAGACTGTATACGACAAGTACGAAAGATGAGAGCATTAAGTGTAAGGTTTTATTTTATTCCAGTAGCTTCTCCGTGTCATCGTATGTAAGTGGTTTTATCCAATTAGTTACTATTTTTTTACTGTCAGTTAATTTTTTATTGTATATGTAGATCTCTTTGTTTACTCGATTGTAAAGCTGAGCTGAGCGTTTGTCGTATTGAATACGGGCGAGCTTGGTTTTAGTTTTAGGAACTTCAACTATTATATCCTTTCTTCTTTTCAAGGTTAAGCTGGGATCAAAATTAAGAGTTTTATGTTTCCTGAGAATAGTTTTAATTATATATAGTTTGCGAACAGAGTGTAAATTACTTATTTGATAAAGACTTTGTGTAGGGTACCTTAGGTTTTTGAAGTACATTAATTTTATTAGAGCCCGTTGTCCCCGCTCTAGGCCTATGAATTTAGTCTTAGCCGCCCCACCCCAAATGGGGATGCAATATACTAAGACAGACTGGACTATAGCTATGTATATTTCATTGAGTAGATTTCTGGGTTTATTTGTGTTAGCGGTTATTTTATTTGGCACGATATGCCTTAAATTTTTGAAAATCCAACTCAGTTTTCTAATTCTGTTGGTAACTTGTTCCAGATGGGAGTACCAAGATAATCTTTGGTCAACAACAATACCAAGATATTTGGTTTGAGAAACTTTGACTAATGTTGGACATAGCCAGTTAATTGGATTGTCACACTCGTGTACCTTTATAATAAAGTCGGGGTTTGGTTGTGTCCTGTGTGATATGCTAAAACATATGTAATTACTTTTAGCTGTGTTAAGTGTAAGTAAGTTATTTGAGAGCCATTTAGCAATTTGAGTCATACCAGCTTCAGCACTTCTAGTAACATCGTCCCAAGACTTCCCAGAAAACACTACTGCAGTATCGTCAGCGTAGGAAAAAACTCTAGCGTTATTTATTTTAAGGTTGCAGAGGTCATTAATATAAAGTAGGAATAATGTAGGGCCCAACACACTTCCCTGAGGCACACCGAAAGTGACTTTTGCATCGTGACTAACGTATTCTCCTACCTTCACTCTTTGTTTCCGGTTCGAGAGGTAGTCGGTAAACATTTTAAGTGGAATTCCTCTTATACCTGACGCTTCTAATTTGTTCAAGAGGACAGGAACAGAGACGGTGTCAAACGCTTTTTTTAGGTCCAGAAAAACCGTCAGACATTTGTTACCGCTATCCATATTACCAGCCACTAGGGAGCTAAGAGCAGTAACTGCATCCTCGGTTGATAATCCCGGTCTGAATCCAAATTGCGAGCTGCTTAAGATGTTAAATTTGTGTAGAAATTTTAAGAGCCTCTTGTTTATAAGCTTTTCAATAATTTTCGATATGGCTGGCAAGATGGATATAGGTCTGTAATTGTTGACATTTTTCTGGCAATGTTTGAGACGCTCCAGTAACAGCATTTTGAGGGTTGTCTCGTGCAACCTTACAAGCCCCATATTTGTGCACTGGATTTCTGTTCACCTAAGCGAGAACAAAAAATGACAAAAAGCTTATGTTTTGACGACTATAGGTACCTTTACATACCTCCATGTTTTGTTTCTTCTTTTTACTTTTACTAAATATTATTTTATTTTTTTGTATATGGGTATTTTGCCTGCAATAAAACACAATTTAATTTAATTTTAATTTAATAATTTTAAGTTGAGTCCTTTGTTATAATTATAACAGTGACATCATTAAACCTTGATAGTTGACTCTTCGGAGAAAAAAAACATTTTATTTGTCTGTTCCTTTTCGTTTCCTATAAAACAACAAAAAATTGTATAACTGCGGGCTTCTTATTATTTATCATACAATAATTAAATTTTAATATAGTCCTTATTACAATCAAGATAGAGTATGTATTTGCTTAGTTCTATCCGTTTAAAAAAAAACTCTACTGAGAGTGATAGATTATAGGTAGGTACTGTGGGAGTCCTACGTGTGCCTAACAATAATTGGGGGATCGTAGAGGTAAAGCAATACACGCAGTACTCCTTTAGAATGTAAATATATTTTATCAAGGAATTATACAACGGCAGGCCTTAGCTCTGCCTGTCTACCAATTAAACAAACTACCATCACTTTTCCTATATATCTTATTTTTAAACTTGCTTGACTGTTCGAGGCAAACCAACGATAATATATATCCAGCCAGTCAACATAAGGTTGACACATGCAGACAACCTCTACATGAGCTACGCCCACCCTTAAATAAAAGGATCGACGCAGTCGTGTTTTCAAACAAGACTTTTATTTACGGCCTCGAACAATCAGACACTTCCTGCCTATACCTTTATGAATAATTACCTAACGCCAGAAATATATTATACAATATGAAGTCCAACTCTTACAAGAGAAGGCTTAAGGACAGGACGAACGATTTGCGAAGCTGACCAAGATATGTGTCAGGTAAGAAAAACATTGCTTTATGTTACCACATACATGAATAAATTAACATTCGCCATGCTTAAACCTCGTCGCGCCAAAACTGACAAAAAGATGCGACGTGGCTTCCTAAAAACAAATAAATTGAAGTGACAAATTCACAACAACCCTGAAGGAGTTTAATGAAAAGAATGAAACTTAACATTGTAAACTTCGACCCCATCGGACGGTATGAGTCGGAGGGAGAAAAGGCTAAGAAGTCGGAGCTCATTAACAAACCTTTTTCAAGCACATACTCCAGAGGAAAAATCTCAAAAGCCTATTCGATCTCACCATTTCAAACTTCATTAAGCATCAGCCAGTACTGATTGAACTGTGGGTTCTCAACAACATTAAGTTTAACCATTGATGTTGACTCAACATCCTTTGCAAGAGCTACGCCCCGTTAGCAAAGTTGGTTACAACTCAGAGGGTATTCAATCCAAATTCGAACTGATGGTGTCAACACAACACCCTTTGCAAGAGCTATGCCCCGTAAGCAAAGTTGGTTCGAGTTTAGACTGAGTATCACCCCCCCCCCTCTAAAAAGAACCACAGTTTCCAAAAAAATAAAAAAATATCTCTTCACTCGCATTACTATGATCTGGAGTATGGCTATGCTATCACAGCCTAGTGAAATCCAACTATTATTGAAGACGAAGATGCCTTCTCCCTCAGACTTCTTGGTGTGGTAAGGTGTGATACCTCACACGCACCCAGCTGCGTCCGAAGATTGCTCCCCATATATGAAAAATATAAATGAAAACGCATTAATACATTGTATCATATTATCCAAACTAAAATAATGAATTTATCTAAATGATGTTTACATCTAATTGACATCTATATGACAATAAATGACAATACAAAAAGACAATAAATTATTATAAACTGACATGAAAAGGTTTTAATCTACATACATATACAATATCCCTGAACCTCCTATTATTTAATTTTTTAAACTTATACTTTAAAATGGAAAAAATCTTTATAAAATAATTATTCATTTCTCTAGACTTTCTTTTAAATTTATTCAGTTTTGGAAAGAAGTCTTTTATTTTAGTTTTTCTAACATGTGAGACGTTTTTCTTTACCAGAGCTTTTCTTATTGTATTGTTAACGATACGCTTCTGATAAGATGGTACATTACGAAAACTTCTTTTGCTGCGGTAAGAATGAAATTGAAAATTACCACCTACAGCTTTGATCTTATTACGATTACGAGACCATATTTCTTCATTCAGATCAACCACTACTTTTATTATATTGCCATTATTTCCAACAATATGTGACACCGCGTCATCCTCGACTATCAGTTTATCATCATTTAACTTTGAATCAAACTTTAATTCACAAATTTTGTCTGGAGTCACAGACAACTGCATATTCTCCTTTACTGTGGTCATCAACGACATATCAATTTCATGTATATCGGAAAGTAAAATAAAATTATCCTCCATATATTGATCAACACTGTCGTTAAATTTGTATGATTCTTCGACGTGATCTATATCTTCATTTAATAAGGACACATTCTGCTGTTCTGAAACATGGCTATGCAATTTAATATAAGGATTAGTCTGACCCGATTCCTCAATTTCATCATCGTTTTCAATCTTGAACACTGCAACTGGTCGTTCCTCATCATTCGCAGGTCTGCACTCTTGGCAGCTGCGCTCGTCATCAACATCATGGTCATCACTGCCTGCTTGGCAGCTTTGCTTATCAAAAATTTGGTCATCCTGTTTTACGCTAGATAATGTAATAGCATCATTATCTAAATTAAAACAACTTTCTTGCCCGTCTTCATTGGCCATATCATGTGCAAATTCATCTTCTTGCACTCTATGCCCTATTTTAGAAATGCATCTGCATGGGAACTCAGCTTTAAGCTGGTCACAGATCGCTGCAAAACTCATACCTTCGCGGTATATAAATTTGTGAAAAGCTAGGGCAGCACCCTGAAAATATGCGCTCACGATTAGCGCCCAATCGCTTTCTCGCCATCCGTAGCTGGTAGCAAAATCCTCGAAAGCGTCTAAAAAAATCTCAATGCAATCGTGGCTTGAGCCCGTGAAAAAATCTTGAGCCATCTCGCTTTTTTAAATCATAAAATTGATGAAACTACTTAGCTTTCAATCCCGGCGACTTCACTTTTGTTTCACCTTTTTATATTATATGAACTTCGCACAATTTATAGCTTTGTGCACGCAACACGAGAAACGAACTTGTGCAATATTTTATTTGGCTCTGCACACGCCTTAAAAACAATGGGAGCTTGCGTACTTTTGCGCTTCGGCGCCTCCACCAATTGTGGGAGTCCTACGTGTGCCTAACAATAATTGGGGGATCGTAGAGGTAAAGCAATACACGCAGTACTCCTTTAGAATGTAAATATATTTTATCAAGGAATTATACAACGGCAGGCCTTAGCTCTGCCTGTCTACCAATTAAACAAACTACCATCACTTTTCCTATATATCTTATTTTTAAACTTGCTTGACTGTTCGAGGCAAACCAACGATAATATATATCCAGCCAGTCAACATAAGGTTGACACATGCAGACAACCTCTACAGTACCAACAGAGATAGGAAAACGATAGAATAGATAGTAGCAATAGCAATTGTTATATCTTCTAATAAGGTAATTAATTACTACCAATATCAGGCTTTAGTTAAGGTGATATATTGAAAAAAGTGTGCTTTTTCTTTTTAGTGTACCTTTTTAAGTATATGGAATAGATATTTAACACTTTGGTGTATGTTTTATAACTATCTTTCCTAGTATCCTGTAAAAGGAATATACGATACAGTGAAATTTTCTCGATAAAAAAAAATGCAAAGTTCTATCTATGTTTATGTTTTTTTGAGCATTAAGGCGTAACCCTTATGAGTTACTCATTGGAGTTTACTATAAAACAGAATAATCATATTAAAGTTTAAGTAAAGCAGTTTTTGTTTTAATAATACTTTTTATTTAAAAAAGCCGGCATTTCATTTTGGCACATACGTTGTTTTATTCCGAGCACACACACATTATCGCCATCCCTTCTTTTGCTTATCAAAAGTAATGTCATCACTCTCGTTCGTTCATAAATCAGTCGCCCACAGAGTACATTTTATATTGCAGTCGCCCGGTGGGGCTGATTGAGGGTGAATCTATGTAATTTTTTTGCAATTCGGTGCGATCTAATTTACGTGATTTAAATAATTGTGTTTACAGAAAAAGTTAGTAGCTTAACAAGTCAAGGTAATTATTTAATACAATTAGTGTTGAATAGGTATTTAGACTGTGTGTGTGTGTATTCTTGTGACTGTGAACAATATAATATTCTTTTTTTATTATTATTTCGTGACGACATTCAAATTATTTATGAAAATGGAAAGAAATAAAAAACCAAAACTGAACAGTGCCTACCTTAAAAGTTAGGAGTATGTGCTGTCTGCACAAGGCAACCAATGAACTCATTCAATAGCAATAAGATGATGATAATAGTGGGTGGAATTCACCACCTTCACTAAAGCATTAGGTACCAGAAACAATCTATTCTCGCTTTGCAAAGTAATATTAGGTACTTATGCATTCTATTTTCTAGAGAAGAACGTTTGTTTTTATACCTACAACTTATAATAATCGTTTACCTAAAGAAATAGGCTAAAATAAATTATTCATTTTGAGGTTTGAATTACGTCAAAAATACTTCAATATGTCAAATACTGTCACTACGAGTGATATAGCACAAAAAATGAATGGAGTCGATTTGAATTGTGAAAAAGGTGAATTCTTACCCGACTACGGCAAAGCAAAAGGACGGTATTGATTTTACAGGCTATGTATGTATATATGTTTACCTGTTTCCTCATAATTCCTCGTCATATTTGGACAAACGAGATATCGTTGGAAGCGTCATATTGTCCCGCGGGTTATAAGCTACATGGCGCCACATAAAATTAAACATGGCAGCAAATAGCGGATATGAAGTGTTACCGGGGAAAAAAATATATATATATATATATATATATCCTGTTTGGTATCTAATAAAAGGTATTAGAGAGTACTTTCTGAAAATATGTTGGATATCTTTAACTAAACCCGAAATAAGATCAAAACAATTATGTTTCACTCAGACTGTTTTCAATAACACTAAACATCCTTCTGAAATGTTATGAAGGCTGCTTAGCAAATTATTGACATCAAATTCCATTTGCTATCTAAATACCCTCAATGATTTCTAAGCTCACAATAATTGAAATAAAAAACAAAGTTAAAAACTAAAACCCAACTACGACAAAAATCTGAGCTTAAAAGTTATAAACAAGACTTATTAACAAAATAACATCGGTTTCGGTTTTCGTATATAACCGGAGTAACGTAACGTAGTTTCTAAAATATATGTCATGTAATTAGGGCATAATTCATACAGATTACCACTGCCATACGAAATCGATCTTGAAGAAAATGTTAATAACTTTCATTTTAATTTTATTTCATGCACAATGAGCTAATAAGCTAACATAGAGCCTGGCATAAATAGCAATATCTTTTTTGCTTTTTTTCAGGTACACAAATCTTTTAGGAGTACTTACCATATGCTGGAAAATCTTTTTTATCTATTTATTACATACATAATACACTGCATGGAATTACTATGCACTTTACAGTTCAAATGGAATGCTTACAAGCACCGAAAAGTCAGTCTTCAAAGAGAAAACTGAACAAGTAATGTTTTTTTTATTATGGTGAACATACATTTACTTGAAAAGTAGGACACGATGGAAAAGTTAAGAGTATTACGTTATTGATGGAATGTATGTAATATAAGGTAAGTGAAAAAAAAAAAGTCATTTACCAAGCCAGTGTAAGGTGATCGGTGAAACGGTGTTGGAGTTTATCAATCTCATATATACCATCATCCATTTTATATAAATAAAGAAGATTAATTAACTATTTTTAATTTCATCTTGTATAATATAAGTAATAATATAAATATTTTGGATATTGATTAAATATTTTGTATTATTTGTCTACTCCATAGATGCATAGTGCGAAAATTTCATAGACCGAGATAAATTAACGTTACTTAGCGCGCACTTTTTTCTTAGATATGTTTTCGTCTTTATCTTGCACTTTTAGATTGACAGTTGTGCGACAGTGACAAGAATAGTGCTTTGCCAAAGGTCATGCTAAGTAAGGAACCTTTTTTAATTCCGGTCAGTATTTTGTTAATTCCACTTTTGGCCACTGGTTCAGGTTCAGATAAGTTTGTAGCAGTGACGTGGCCCCCGACCACGGAAGATAGAACCGCCACTCCCCGCATGCGGGGGAAATAAGCCACGCCCATCAAACAATTATTTATTTTCAAGGTAGGGCCTTAATCTTTATTTTAATACAAAAAATATACGTGCGTATACTGCATTGCTAATAATCCTGTAAATAAATCAACATGGCGTCACTAGTGCTGCCCCTGTTCGAAAACTAGTGCTGGACAGATGTCCAGTACTATGACACACTTGCTTATGATAAAAAATAAATATCTTATTTTTTTTCATCATAAGCATTTTTATCATTAATTTCAAATGGGCATATATAAGACACTTTTGAACGTCTAAATTTACAAGAAAATAGAATTGATTCTAGTTGCCCCTTCCAAAAGGTAGTTTCGTATGGAGAAGAATGGGCAAGAAACTGCACCGTTTTACAATATTTTGTATACATTAATTATAATTATAATGATACAAGCTGACCCGACATACGTTGTCCTGTCTAAACTATGGATGTCATATGTCGTTTAGTTTTAGTTTTGACTATTGACTAAAACGACTATCGACTCATTTATAAACCGATCCATCTGTGTTAAACGATATTTGCAGCGCGCATTCTGTCAATCGCTGACAGTTATTTCAAACAACTGACAGTTATGTAAAATTAATATTGCGATAAGTTTTCTTAAATTTTTTAACGTTCCGATCAACTTCCTTATTTTTTTATTTGATAGATATTTGATAGATAGATGATTTTTCTAAAAGTTTAACATGTAATAATTTTGTGTGTGAGTTAAAATATTTACAAAATGTAAAATCAATATCATTCAAATTATATAAGTACAATTAAATTAGCAACCAGTTTGGTTTTGTCTAGACTCTAGAATCTAGACTAGATTGTCCCATGGAGCAGGACCAGCATGTTTCTAGGCATTCTAATCTAGGATATAATTCTCTAATTTGTAATATGCTTGTTTGTAAACAAGCATATTACAAATTAGAGAATTAAAAAGTAAAGTAAAGTAAGTAAGTAAGTAAGTTCTTTGTAAAGTGTGCTTTTATTATGAGTTTTCAATTTACTTTCATGTAATAAAAACATGTAATAATCAATTAGACATGTTGTCCACACTCCAATAATTGATTTACATGTCGCTTTCACTTAAGACCATCCGCTTCAACAGTATAAGTCACACCAGGGACTATGATTTCAATAATTTGACCAAGTGACCACTTATTTTTGTTCTTCCTTTGATCTTTCACCATTACCTTTTCTCCAATGTTAAATATTTTGAATATTTTTTTAATGCTTATTTTCTGTTTTATTCGTTCAATATCTATTTTATTGTTGATTGGATTCGGTGTTAGTAGTGAAAATCGACATCTCAACTCTCTGTTTAACATTAATTTCGCCAGGCTCTGCCTTGTTGTTTTATGCACTGTACTTCTATAATCAAAAATAAATATATTACAAGCATATTCTACTGTATTATCACTCTCTTCAATCTTTACCGTGTGTGACCCAGGATTAGCCAAGTTGACAATCTACAATCGACAACGCTAATAGAAAACTAATCAAATGTCTAGGAATGACATCATGTCAACGATAAATCACGTGGTCAGAACAAACTAATAGAAAATTCCCAGCCAAGTTTACAACTTATCAGATCGTTCAAAATGTTAGAATGAAATGTGATCGTTTCTACAACGTTGATCGTTACATCCCATACATATGGTAGCTAAGTTACAGTTTTGACAAGCGCTACCGAAACGATATCGAAGTTTTTGAACGATAGCTAAGCGATCGCCGAAGAGTTAATGACAATTAAATGGCGTCTATATGATACAGCTGTGTTGAAACCGAGAAGTGTTTTGTTTATTTACAATTATTTTGGACTTTTTATACCATTTAGCATTTATAATGCATACTTTAAATATGTTGTCGTACGGTATTCTGTTGAGGGGAAATGCCGCCGATATTCAGACTATTTTTGTTTTACAAAAAAGGGCATTTCATTCAATTAATATATTAAGTCCCAGACACTCCCTTAGAGATAAATTTTAGGACATTAATATAATGACTGTGCCTTCTCAGTATATTTATGAAAGAAATAATGTTAAAAAATACAGTGATATCCATCATAATATATTGATTAAGTAAAGGGTCAAACACAATTGTTCTGTTTGTTTTGTAAGTGGCGATATTAGTTCATAACGCGTATCACGTCATTGTTTATGTTTCAAACTTTCAAGTGGCCGAGTATGATAGACTTTTAAATAACAAAGCAAAGGTTAGTTTGATGTTTGTAGGAACGCTCACCATAGACTAAAGAATAGGTTTTTTCTAATGACATTGTAGAACGAGCGGTCGAGCCAGTCGCGTCAACTTGGCTACCAACTTATCGTTTTCTAAAATTGCTTACGCCAAAGCGTTAACGATTGTAGAAAGAGATTCGATACGAAACGTTTGTAACTTGGCTAGGCCTACTGTGCTACAAACCACTCAGCCAGCCCATTGGTAGGTGGATAATATGTTGGGGTAAAGCTTTGTTTTACCCCCACCATCTTACAAAAAAATCTGAATTCTTCACATGTCCTTCAATAATCGTTTGCCACCATCTCGACGTTTACTTACATCAGGTGCAGTCAGGTAACAAGAGTGTGCTGTGTTCCGTGTTTTCCAAAGTAATTAATCGTCATCATTATGCCGAAAGTGATTAAAAGTGCTGGCAGGGATATAGACTTGAAAGCCAAACATGCGCGCAGAACTATTTTGCGCGCACTCTAATAGTGGACCACGAAGTAAATATACTAGTGGACAATCGAGAAATAGTTCTTTAGTTCTTCATAGACTAGGTGTTTACAGGAGCGCCTCCAAATAAAACATGTCTTGTAAATCCTGCCCACCGTACCACCATGTGGGCGCCGCCGCCGCCGCGCCGACGGCGGCCAAGCGCCAGTAGAAAACTAGCCTTGACACAGAGTGCACGTCGGTCGCGGCTGTGACGTTTACATTCGATACTTTGTTTCGTATCACTATTATGGTTCTTAAGTATTCGCGTATTTCTAGTATTAGTAACAGTGATTCGCTTTTCTTTACTCCTCTGTTGACCATCGTTCTACTCCTCGGAACATCTTTATCTTATCTGTTAATTCTATGATAGCTAATGAATACATTTTCTATGTGGTAAGCTTTCCCTTATTTATTTCAAACACGCTTCACATTTATTTTTACTAGTTGTGCCTGTGCGTAGTCAGTTGGTAGTATCTCGACACATGTTAGATGTGGTTTAGGTTAGGTAAGGTTAATTTATTTATAAACATTGTTGTTATTATCGTCAAATTGTAACAAATATTTGGCCGAATTCCGTAATCGTGCGTTGTCAAGGTTACGTTACTATATAAATAATGTTGTAGTTATCATCTCTATTCATTCTAATTGAACCAGCGCAATTATTAGCTGATGTGCGCGGAGGTTGATTAATTTGTTTATTGAGTTATTTTGGACTTTCTTCGTAAATGTTTGCCTTTTTGGAAATAGAAGGCTCTAAATAAAGTGATTTCAGCGTTATCTGATCTAGGAAAATCTGACTGTTAGCCAAATAAGATCGTAAAGAAGTATCGAAGAACAAAATGACAGTGGAAATACCAGAGTTTAAGAGATGTTGTTTCTGTTTACCGCTACGTGCTGGCCTGCTAGCGTGGGGCTATTTTAAAATTGTGAGTATTTGTTATTATGGTGGGTAGAAATGAGGCCTAACGGCTAATAGAGGGCGTTCTATATCTGACTTGGAATTCATTATCCACACTAATCAACTTTTGTTGCCAGTTACATGGGTTTTGATGGGAAACCATCACTATCAGGGCTGGTGTTCATCCTCCTGCTCGTAACCCAGTTTGGGGTGGTCGCAGCATGTCTTCTTCTTCCATATATGTATATTATACGATATCTCCGAATTCACTCACTTTGTAGTAATAATCATCTTTCACAGAATCAATACATTCTTACTTTGGTCTTCTACTCTTAAAGCCACCCACATTCATTATCAGAACCTTCCTCACTGCATGTTTCTCATTCCTTCACATCACATGCTCATAGCGTAACGACCGATTTCCACATAACTTTTCAGTTACTGGCGCGGCTTTCAGGCTTCCTCTTATATTTATACATATTTCGCGGCTCTCAGTACGGTCTTATAGTATTACAGTAGCAACATTTTAGTCCAATATATTCAGCATTGCTGCTTTATTTTTTATAAGGCCTTTTTTATACTATTAAAGAGGAAAAAGTATCGTGCAAGAGATTGCAGAAAATAACAACCAAGACAAAAAGAACTTACGAAGCAAAAAAAGTATGCGATATTTAAAAATATCTCACTATATTCTGATCTGACCCTACCTGGAAAGCTTTATGTTTTAGTTAACCTGTTAACCTAACCCCTACCCCTACCTGTTATCAATTAGATTCAAGGGGCCCGTACTGTCCTAATACCAATTTGGTGAATGTAACTATATCATGTGGAGACGACAGTACGACAATACATAAAAATACTGACAATACTAATACATATGAGTGTTTTGAAACTATCAAATAAATCCTAACAGCAAAATTTGAGTTCTTTTTCAAAGAAACTAAATACTAGTCATGGTCCGACTATGGGTTTCGCCAATCTTTGACTAGCTGTACTGACTAAACTATTGGATATGTGGTGGTTAAATCTTAGAATTGATCATTTCATAAAGTGTTCGACCATTTCATGAAATAGACATAGACTGCTGGTCTCATCATGGTGTGGTCTGGCCAGATCATTGAAAACTCAACGTTTAACGATATTTACAGTTAAATGCACGACTACTTCTGATGTGGACCAACATAAAAAAAAATAGAATAAAATAGAATAAAATAAAATTTCATAAAATATGTAGTTAGATCATCCACTGGTGTGTGTGCTTTGATGTCGCTTAAATAACAAATCTCTACTTAGTAAAACGGCAATGTTACTAGGTGAACTTAGTATGCAAGAGCGAGCAAAGTGAGCTCGGGACTTGAGGCACCCTGAATTCGACAGGTTAGGTTTGAAGGAGATCCCTTCGAACCTAACCTGGGGCCCCTTTCTGGTTATATTTTTTTAAACCATTCAAAAGTAGGAGCCCCGCTAAGCAGGGCTCCGTCGACTACCACTATTATTGCTTGGAAGCAAATACAGACCCGCCACGTGATCTTCCCCACCCTTAATACTCCTACATTAATGATATGGCGAAACGTCGACTGACATATCATTAAACGTTGACGTATAATATGGTAAATTTTAGCTGGCGGTTTCATGAATCACAACCATTTCATGAAATTACGGAACCGATCAATTCTAAGATCTGGCCACGACAGATATATTTGATTAAATTTTCGTATGCAGACTGGGAAGGTTTAATTTATTGTTGTATTGTCGTCACCATCGTGTATACTAAACTTTTAGCTTTGTATAACGTGTTATTCTGTTACAGATAGCAGGCGCATTGATCATTCCAATACTGGCGTATTTTATGCTAAGCACGATAGTGATGAGTTTGATGAGTGGAAACAAGAAATATGTGATCTGGATCATGTTATATACTGTTATAGCACTCATTACTCTTATTCTGTTCATAACGGATTTCGTGGCGACTATTGTGTTCATCGTCGGAGGTCATAAGGTGAGACGTCAAACACAATGTTTACTTATCTCTTTTTACTTAGTCTTTGCGATGACATGTGTTGATCGTTTGTATACCGTTTTTGGGAGTTCCGTGTCCAGCGGTGACGGCGACGATCTTCTTATTCCTCCTTACATATTTGAGTTAAAGTTTGGAAAAATGTGTGTTACTCACTCACGCTGGATTTAAATGAAGTTCCCCTAGGGATTGAAGCCGCGAGCTAAAAGCATGCGAGTAAAGGACACAGGACACCTGTTAATGACAATCTTGAAATATCTGATGAATCTTCCTCTTGAACAGAAAAACGTGAACCTAATAAGAGGATTCTATATCTTCTGCATCGGGGAGTTGATAGTGACGTTACTATTGATTCTGGTGGCAGTCGGTATATCAATAGCACATTTGGTTTCAAGTTCAAGCGACACGAAGCTGTATTTGATAATCTACGCAGCTCATCTCGTGACTTTAGGTGAGCATTATGTTTGTAAGATTATATTAAGTAAGAAATGTCTAAATAACCCATTTCTTACGGAAAGGTTGATCGACAATTTCTACCTAAAGCTTTAATATCATCACATTGTGATCTCCCTCTCCCACTAACATTCAGAGTATAAAACCTGCCTTTCTTTGATTCCTGCTTCGAAACGGTAGATAACAAATTACCGATTTGTGAGCATGAGCACCATTTCTGTTCATCTGGTTCTAGATCCCCCGCAGTATATCACGAGCATATATATCTCATCCCGAGAATGAATAGTTTTAGTGGCAATTTGCTTTCTAATGAGTGATTACATCTAGCGCAGTGATAACTCACTATTTGTTGCACCTGCTGGTGGTGGGTTGGAATCCCTCACAGAAAAAATATTAAGTTCGCCTTTGTACAGTATTTTTTTGCTTGTGCATAAAGATTTAATAAATAAATAAAAAATATATGTGTAGCCTAAAATATCAGATTGTATGTGAAATTTATGAGAAAGATACGTACTTACCAACATACCCTACGATATAGAAACAGTTACTATTGTATGGCAACGAATAGTGGAAGCTTTAGAACAAATAAGCAAAAATAGAAATTCTATCCACCTATCTAAAATCAAACGTATTTTTTTCCAGTTGTGCAAGCTTACTTCATTCTGCTACTGAGGAGTGAGGTGATCAAATTGAAGAGCAGCGGCGAGTTCGGATTCGTGCACAATTCAGCTGAAGCACAATGTATGATGACAAGTAAAGAAAATGAACAGAAATAGAAACCGTTTGAAAAGAAGAACTAGACGAATGGAACATGGAACTAAAGAGGAAGGACCTACAACACACGACGCGACGTAAAAACCCGAATGTTTGAACTTGAATTAATAATATTATGTAGGTCCGAGTACTGTTTGCACGTAACGGATACGTAACGTTCATGAATATCTCTTTTTTCTCTTTTTTTAAAAACGTTGCCCCACACTAGGAATTTCTCCTGTATTGTTGGTACGTTTACAAACATATAAACTCACATACACAAATAGCCAGACCCGGAACAACTATTTTTAGGTCATACAAATATTTGTTCCGTGCGGGAATCGAACCCACGGCACACAGCGCAGTAGTCAATCGCTTAACCAATGGGCCAACCGTGCCGACTAATATAGAAAGTGAATGGAAGTAACTCACACTAAATAAAAAATCAAGACATAGTGCTGTCAACAGTGGCCTGAGACCAGTTTTGTAAACATCTGTGCATTTAGTGAGGTGTAGTTTGGTTGTAAATGTGTGCGTGTGAGCGTGTATGCACAGAACAAGTTGTAGTTTTGCATGCTTCACTGTATTGTGCGCAGCGCTATGTCTTGATTTTTTATTTGGTCTGAGGGAGATAATACATATTTTTTCATCTCGGGTATTTTTATGTGTTTGTGAATGTGTTAATAATAAACAATTTTGAACCTGGATATATTTATTTTTTAGAAAAATTAAGTCACCGAGCAATGCACTGAACATTTATGTTGGCATTTATGGTAGATCTTAATACAATAATAAGCTTGGACTAGCGGGGTAATTGTGTAATACAACTTTAGGAAAAGCTTTCATTTTGACAGTTCAACAACATTCATTGCGTTATTTACGTTATTGAGCAGACAAATTTTCGAACATATTATGCGATGGATTAGCAATGGGCTTCAAAATGATTCAGATTGTTATAGATAGTGTGTTATGCAATTAGGGGCCGGTGAAACAATAAGATGCCTTAAACAGCTAAAATTACATAATTAAGGACGCTTGAACTTTACATTCTTTTCATTTTAATAGTGTACTTCATTACATTAAGTATGGAATTATGATATCTGCCAAATGGCCGCCGCGGCTCCGATGGGCGGCGCGTGTCGGAGAGGTTAAATTTTCAATGACTCGATCGCATAAATCGGGCTCGATTTAATTTAGGCCATTGGTTATGTTTAATTTTAAATCGCTTATCGTCTGCGGCTTATTCCCGTAGTCCACATAGACCCACAGAAATAGTCTAAAGGCGTCAAATAACATGACCTCGGTGGGCAGTTGACGTCACCGAAACGCGATATAACCATTCCGTCGAGTTTGCCGTGCATAAGATCCATTGTTACATGTGCGGTGTGGCACGTAGCGCCGTCTTGTTTGACCAACATGTTGGTGTGATCCATATCTTCCCAATTTAGGCTATACAATTGGTTATCATCGATCTGTATCTCCCGCCTTTGACAGTTATGGCGGCCATATATGGAAGCCGTTGGCAGATATCACATTCCATATATGATCTACACTCATCAAAAGTGTCTAGGGATCAAGGTATTTAAAATAAATATTTTATTGCCCTACTGAAATTAAATAAAAATATCTATTCCATCCAAAGGTTGTCTGTAAAAAATCGCTTTCTGCGATAATACCGCCAATTGTTTCACCCTATGTAAATGTCTACTTTTATAACTGTAATTTTATGGTGTACATAATAAAGAGTATTCTATTCTATTCTATTTAGATTGATTAAATAAAATGTTTTCGTATATGTAGATCGACGAAGTAGTCACCTTTAGCATTAATAAAGACTTTTCTCCATTTTTGGTTGTGCTGGATTTTTCACCTTAGTTAATCTTGACATTAAAACTGATTATTAACAAGATACTATTTTCGACACAACTTATGCCTATGATAGTCACTATAAAAATGATAAATGATTTTATATCTGTAAGTAGGTTTGTACAAACACTTTTACATGTCAATCAGTGTCAATCATATTTTTTAAACTAGATGAGGTTGGCGTCTCCTATCTGATTACTCTGAGAAGAAAGGCCCACACAAACTTAAAGGTCACAGTCACTTTTAAAGACCAGACATAATCTTGGTCAGATCATGTGAAGACCATGCAGAGTGATGTCTGAAATAGTCTTTTGAGGAAAGAACCTCACAGATTGAGTGGACCTGGTCCAGTCAGTGCACGCATTTGTCAGTAATTCTTCGTTTGCCGTTACTTAATCATTACATTTAGTTTCCTTGCTCTTGTTTCATGTTTATTATTGTAGATTTCAGATTACTTCCGAACGGATGTTATAATTGTAGACCTACGTAGTGAGTGACTTGTGTTTTGTTTACGTAAACGTTGACCATGTCTTGTTCTAACGTAGAATATTTTAATATGTTGATGTGTTTTCGGAAATGTGACTGCAATTATGCAGAAGCACGCAGACCTTACCAAGAACGTTATGCGAGTCTACCAGTACCTTCGGCGATGGCATTCCAACGTTTGCACATGCGTATGTACAATACCGGCAGTGTGCACAGACGAAACCAACATCGAGCTGACGCAGGCAGACCGATGACTCGAGACAGTGACATCGAGGAGCAAGTCTTGAACTTGTTTGAGCACGATCCAACGCGAAGTACGCGCTCAGTGGGACACGAACTCGGAGTAAACCATATTATTATGCGCGTTTGGAGAGTACTCAAAGAAGATGGCCAGCACCCATTTCACTATCGTCGCGTCCAATCACTACTTCCCTCCGACTACGAGCCAAAAATAAAATACAGTAGATGGGTACTCGACAAGATCGATCAAGGTAGTGATTTCTTGAGATGGATACTGTTCACCGACGAGTGCTCATTTGTCAGAACAGGTGTATTTAATTCGCACAATGAGCACGTGTGGTCGATCACAAACCCGCATGCTATTAAACCAAGTCAGTTTCAGCATCCTAAACCAACATTTTCAAAGATTCATTCGTTAAAGTGATACTGTTAAACAATAGCTGACAAGGTCACGAATGTGTAGAAAAATAGGTAGCTAGCGGCAGCGGTGCAGCGGCGTGGCGGCACCGATCAAAGAGATTGGCGGAAACGTTCTACCTATTACTGGTTTCGCGTCATAGCTTCATGCAGAATTGCAGAGGTAAGAAATCAGTTAAACATTACAAATATTAATAATTAAATATTTATTTTTGTTGAACAGTTTTTATAAATGACTTGCTTTATTACGTATGTATACGGATTCTTAAAACGTAGGTAGAAGGAACAACAGGGTTTTTGTTACATATTATATATAAATATGAAAAACATAGATTCTAATTTCTTTTTAAGTACAAAACATTTAGCAAGACTTGAATGCTGCGATTTTCATGAGAATCTGATCATATTTTGTTGTGCTTAATTATACTAACATTGTAATAATATAAGATTTGATGACTTATTAATTGTTTGTCAATTAATAAGTCTTCGTGTGTTTTTTTCACACACTTTTCATAGTGTGATGTCGTACGGTATTCTGTTGTGGGGAAATGCAGCCAATATCCAGACAATTTTTTTTTTACAAAAAAGGGCAATTCGTTCAATTTATAAATTCAGTCCCAGACACTCCCTCATTGACAAATTTAAAGAGATTAATATAATTATTGTGCCTTCTCAGTATATTTATGAAAATCTTTTGTATGAACATAAAAATATTAATCTGTTTAAAAAATACAGTAATATTCACAATATAAATACTAGAAACAAACACAAATTTATTGTTCCTACAACCAGGCTCAAGAAAATAGGTGGCTCGTTTAGATGCCAATTTATACGTTTTTATAATAAGCTTCCTAGCCACATTCATGATCTAAGCTTTAATAAATTCAAATCTTTTATAAAACGGAAACTATGCCAGAAAGCCTATTATACTGTGAAAGACTATATTGAGAACAAAAAGGCTTGGGATTGAGCTGCTACAATAAATTTACACGGTGAATGTTGATTTTAATTTGTTAATATTTACTGTAAAAAGTATTATATTATTTTCATTACTGTGAATATGAGGACTATGTGGGTCATTGTTTCAGTTTTATTCTTGATCTGGCAGTTTAAGTAGTTTATTCGGCCTACTCAAATGTCCTTTCTTTGGTATTGTTCGTCGAATCGTTGAGCTCCTTAAGTTCTGAGTTGAGCTGCACGGTTACTGACAAATGCGTGCACTGACTGGACAGGTCCACTTAATCTGTTTGGTTCTTTCCTCAAAAGACCATTTTAGACACCAATCTACATGGTTCTCAAACACTATGTCCGATTTTTTATATACACATTGACATTCTTAATTTTATATATACAATGACATGAGTATTATGTTATTTTAATTATTGTGAATGTGAGGACTATGTGGGTCATTTCTTTTTTCTCAGTTAATTATAATCATGATCTAGCAGTTTGAGTAATTTATGCGGCCTACCCAAATGTTCTTTCTTTGGTATTGTTCGTCGAATCGTTGAGCTACTTAAGTCCTGACTTCCTGAGTTGAGCTGCACGATTACTGACAAATGCGTGCACTGACTGGACAGGTCCACTCAATCTGTGTGGTTCTTTCCTCAAAAGACCATTTCAGATAACAATCTACATGGTCTTCACATGATCTGACCAAGATTATGTCTAGACTTTAAAAGAGACTGTGACCTCTGAGTTTGTTTCGGCCTTTCTTCTCAGAGTAGTCAGATAGGAAACGCCGACTTCATCTAGTTTATTTAAAAAGTATGATTGACGTGTAAAAACCTTTGTACAAACCTACTTACAGAAATAAAATCATTTATCATCAATTTTTTTTTCTTATTTTGCTTATTATGAGAAGTTAACATCTTTTCTAAGCAGGTAGATATGCATGATTAGAATTATTTTTTGTTATTTTGTCATAATAAATTCAATACTTTATAAAAATATTTCATTGAAAAAATCCGCGTACCTACTAAAAGTTTACTACATTTTCTATTATTTATTGCTACAAAACCGCGCAAATGACTTTACACGGAATTTAAATAAGTTATAGGTAAATTTACGTTATTTTCCTACAAAATAAGTCGCAATTATTTAGCAAACAAGTTCAGTCGGAAAAATATATTAGAATGGCTAATATTTTCTTTTTTTCGTCTTTCTGTAAAATCGTGAAAACGCAGATACACGGTATTTACTAACTGCTCTTCCGCGATCGTGCACGCTCAACAGCGAAATATTTATCTAATTATTCCGGCTACGCATTAATTGCAAAGATAATAATAATAAAAAATGCGGAAATTTGTTGTAAAGCCCGGTACTTTCAACTTTATTTTGGCAAAACCACAGTAGGTACGTATTCTTAGCTGAACAAAGGCAGCACATATTACCCCAAGTGGTTTACGTCTGTTAACTAAATAATCATGAAAAACATTATCACAAGCTCTACAACCAAAATAATAATAACCAACTGCATTATGCATTCTTTACCTACTATAGGCGTTTAATAAAGAGAAGTACGGATGCAGATTTTGCTACTTACACTAATCGTATTCAGTCAAATCCCAAATGTGATCCCAAAACCTTCTGGGCCTATGTGAAAAGTAACAGAAAAAAATGTGCAGGCTACCTTTGGTGACATGTCACCAACGGCAGTGGCCGACACGTTTACAAAATATTTTAGTAGCATTTTCATATCAAACTTACCATCATTAGATTCCGAGCATGCTATCGCTACTGCGAATGCGTCTCCAAATAATATCCCATCTTGTTAAAATTGATTATTTTCACGAATCTGAGGATCGTGGCACTATGGCTCGGCTTCCTCCAAAATCTATTCAAGGTCCAGATGGAATACCACAATACTTGATTAAGGCGGCGAAATCGTTAACACCGAACCGACAATCAGCTATTACGACTTCACGTTGAGTGTTCACACAGATGCTCACAATCGGCGGTTGACTATACGTTTGGCGAGAACGCGGCCTTTTGGTTGAAGACATATCGAACCGAACTGTATAATATTCTAAAATTATTGTAATACGGGCGAGATGTAATGCTGTGTGTGTGTTACTGCAATACTTGGATATTTATCCACTTTGAAGGAAATATCGAAATAATTCAGATAATTTTACAGAATTGTTTATTATTTTCAAATACCTACATCAACATCAACTTACAATAAACTTAGGCATAAAATTAACTGAATTGACTTCCAGTTTTACCATTCCTTTTTAAAGTTTTCATTTTTGCGCGTCGAGTTTCTTGTTCCTCGTTAGTTTATTACGACTTCCTTTACCGTCTCCTCTCCCACTACCTTTTCTTCACATGCCATTGTACATTTTGCTTCAGCCGCATTGTTCACAAATCTGAACTCGCCGTTGTTCCTCAGTTTAACGATCTCACTCCTCAGTAGCATAAGGAAGTAACTCTGCACAGCTGGTAAATAAAGAGGTTGGTTTAATTGGAACGAAGTTCCCTTGCGCACGTTATACTCTGCACACTTGGCGAATGAGAGCTAGACCGAAAAAAGGGTTTACATTTTGCCCGTCACGACACTTTTGTTACGTAAAAAAAGTATTGTGATGATCAAAGTAAAAGGAACTTCGTTCCAACCGATGGGGTAATCGCGTAACACACTAACACTACGAATGGCTTTCATTTTTACAGATCAACAACATTGATTGCGTTATTTACGTTGCTGAGCAAACAATTTTTTCGAACATTTTGAAGCAATGGATTAGCAATATCCTTGAAAATGATTCATATTGTGATTGATCGTGACTTGTCACGACAGCTCTCGTTTTATATAGTTTTAATAATTGTATCCAAGCTTCTACTAATAGTTGCATGTCAATAATACCTCTTTGTAAAGTGGTTAACAATTAGCATAATCAGCCTATTACGTTCCCACTGCTGTGAGGGACACAGGCCTCCTCTCTGTGAGAGGGAGTGGACCATAATCCACCACACAGGCCCAGTGCGGGTTGGTAGATGTCACTTGTCTTCGAATTTATGATTCTAGGACATACCGGTTTCATCACGATATTTTCTTTCAACGTTTTGAGAGCAGTGGTGATGAAATATATTACGGAAAGTAATGCGCCTGCCTGGGTTCGAACCCACGACCTGCAACTCGTAAGTCGGGGCCGCTACCACTGGACTACCACGGCTCCTCGGTTAACAAATATTTCTAAGAAATTATACTATTTTAAAACAAACATATGCTGACCTAATACGATGAAAAAACATGAGAAAGGCAGGAGAACTCTCGCCCAATAACGCAAGCTGAATACCATAAAATTGCGTATTGCTGTAACGACTTCTATGGCAGTCAACAGACAAGTTATTATCCACATCCCTATGCCGAGGAAATAGAATACTCTTATCAGCGTCACGTTTTTCTGCAAATGAAAAATATTTATTAGCTTTTGTTGCAAGGATGAGTCATGACTTGCCAGGGTTCAAAAGGATAATTATCAAGAAGCGTAATTATCTTGATAATTTCAAACCTTGCCATGACTAGTCTGTATATGGAAATAATACAATAATACCTCTCAATAATGACATAGGAGCGATCGACTCATCTACTTTAAGTCATCCCATAAACTGGACAGGACGAAGGCCTCTTTCAAGTGTACCTCAACAGCCCATCGTTCTCCCGCTTCCAAATTCAGCTTATCTCAGCCACCTTTCTTAAGTCATCGGTTCATGTAGTTGCTGGTGTCCCATTCTAAGTGAATTTGCCAATTGGGGTCCTCAACTCAATGATTCCTCATTTCCTCAAGCCCTCAACTTTATGTATAGATAAGTTAAAATTAGAATTCAAATCTCACCTTATGTCCTCCAACGATGAACACTATGGTCACTACGAAATCCGTAAAGAAAATAACAATTGCAATAATTGATATAATCAAATCTTTATAACTACGGCTGATATAGCCTTCCTTTTCTTGTATCCTGTTCATCACTAAAGTATTCATCAAGACATAATATGTCATTATTGAGATGATAATCGCATCTGCTATCTGAAACATAAGAACGATACTTAGCATACACGTCGGTAAAGTTGGTTTCTTAGGCCTTCATTAATTAGCTGCTACTATACTCACCATTTTGAAATATCCCCATGCGAGCAAGCCATATCGAAGCGGCAGACAGATACAACATCTTTTGAACTCTGGACTTTCTCCTTTCATTTTGATCTTCGATGGTTAGACGCTCAGATATTTCTAGATCACACTTAAATTACTGTTTATAAACTCTTTCCACCTTTCAATTTACGACAAGGCAAACGCTTTAGATGCAAGTGTACATCTGATTATTGCACTCAATTTAAATACCACATATATTATGGTCTGTCTGATTGTTTAACTATTGTCTCTGCTTCGCGGATAGTGAACCGATTAATGGTTGCGTTGGCTCAGATAAACAGACAACTGTCAAAAATAATACGAGTACAAATACTAATAGTGATTTAACCTTTATACCTTCTTATCTAACGTTTCCCGATATATTATTGACTGCACATTCCTTGGAAAGACGATAAGGAGGAATTTTGTTGTAAAACTCGCTTCTTTGTTAACTTTATTTATATAATTTAAAATAGTGTCCGTGGAGTTTCTTGCCCGTTCTTCTTCATAGGAACATTACTAATTACCCCTTGGAATGGGCAACTAGCTTCATCTTTCTGACTGACCGAATCCTTGACAGTCGGAAAGTGCCTGAAATGTTTTAATTAAAAATAGACATATTTACGGGACTTTATTGGATAAGGACTACCGCATTCGCATTTTCGTCAAAACCACAATATTCATAGCTGAACAGAGGAGAAAATGGCAAATTCGGGGAATTGCTAAACCTTGGTCTGCTCTATGTTAAATCAGTTCTTACATCCATATCCATACTAATATTATAAATAAATTCGATAGTAAGTCTGTCTTTGTGTTCCCTTTTCACGCCTAAACATTGGTTAGTTTGGTTGGTCTGTTCATTAGAACGGATTTCTATAAAATTTGGCAAGGAGATAGATGGGATCTTGGGGAAGGACTTACGCTACTTTTTGTCTCAAAATAAACCTAGAAAGGGGTAATATAGGGGATAAAAGTTTGTATGGCGAACAGCATTTGTTAAGTTAAGGATATGAAAATTTTAATGTATGCTTTTCTTTTTTGTAAAATCATCTCCCAAGGGAGTAAAATAGGAGATGATTTTAAAATACACATGATTCTTGAAATTTGTTTGTCAGTATCTCTTTTTAAGAGATGTCATGTTAGGTATATAGGTGATGAAGAGAAACGACCAATTCAAGGCACTAAACGGTACTGGTTTTAATTTAGGAAAGCATAGATAATAATACAAATCCTTACGATAAAATAATTAATTGCGGAAACATAAAAAACATTACAATTTAGTTAAACAATCACTGCACAGCATGCATTAGTCTGTAGTTCACGAAACTCACGGGGGCTCCACCACCTCTGAACACTATTACTCCTGTCACCAACACGATGGTGATAGTAGAGCCAGAGTGCTAGGGCTCCTTCGGTCTACCAATCGGTCGGTGCGCGTGGCGCGCTGCTCTAATGGAATGATGACGCAGCTACAGTTAGAACCCGTATCTTGAGGTATTATTGGAACGAAGTTCCTTATCGCGCGTTGCGAAAGGGGACTAGACGGAAAAAATTAAGACCAAAAGTTGTAACGACACTTTTTTTATAGTTGTAAGCCGTGCGGGGTGCGCGAGTTTCTCTGTATGTCTCTCTCTCTCTCTCTCTCATAGAAAGCAAGCCAGTTTTTTTAAGCTATTGCATAGCTTCTATCGCGGGCCTTGAGCTCGGGGACCGAATCCAGAAATTCCGTAACGAAAAAACACCTCACGCTCCCCACTCCGACGGGCACGGAGGTGTGGCTTGAAGGCCGTGCATTGTCTAACGTCGTTTCTTTTCGGCAGTCTTCGACACGGTGTTTGTGTGCGTGCAACTAGACGTATTGTACGACTCTACGAAGCTCGCACGAATCGAGACGAGCTGCTCCGAAATCGGACGAATACATAAGCAGCTGTTTATGAGAAAGTATATAGGTGTATAGGTATTTATCAAAAAGTGTAACTTGAATTAATATCAAAGAAAAAGAAATACTGTATAAATAAAATAAATAAATAATTATTATTGCATAAGTTGATACAAAATGCTATGCAATAGCTTTACCGCGGCAGACCCCGAGTATTTTTTTTTTTTTTAATGGAGCTTCGTTCCATCCGAGTGTCCCTTGACACCTCTCAAGTTTTTATTTTAGTATTTATTTCATTTAAATTGATTCACCCTCTTTTAAGTTATTACAATTTGAAGTTATAAAATAACATATCTAATTATGTAGGTACCTAATATGTGGTCAATGGCGATGCTGGACTATTTCGATGATAATATTAAAATGTATTATTATTATTTTAAGTTAGACATTTAGAACCATAAAAACCAGTTAAATAAAAAACAAATGCTTTTATTATCTGTCTAACAACCTAGGATTTGAGTGATAGGATACTAGGATTTAGGTGGTATCACGGTAGTCCAACACGTTCCCGAGGGATAATTACCGACAGCCACGCGGACGATGCTGCGGGCAGAAGCTAGTTAATATTATAAATGTGACAATTAGAATAATAACGCGTATAAACCTAGTACGAGTGCAAAAAGTGAGGCAACTAAAACTTAGCCATAGTGGTGTCATAGCACTTCAGGAAAACAAAAACAATGTGATTAAATTACATTTCACAAGTAAGTGCTTACATTTTATACATTATTTTTACGTAAATCGATCATCAAACAAAAATTCTAATAACTTAACTTATCAGATCACAATACAATGGTGCTATCTGTGAGGAAAAAAAAGGAGTGTAGCTGTGTCGTGGACACGGCCGTGTGTTTTACGTGAATACGTGAACCTAACGAGTAATATTTCAAGCGTTGATATAGAATTGCCTCACCCTCACGCGCTCCACCTCCTCCTTCGCGAGAATTACTGCTTAGCAGAAGGAGATGACAGCTTCCCATTCCCTCTCGCTCCGTAGTTTGGCCTGGATCAGGGCCGGACGCGAGAGAGCGCTGCCGCCGATCGCCGCCACTAGGACACGGCGCAAACTGGGACCCGTTTATACAACGTAATGCTCAAAACTCGATTTTCAAAATGACGGTATTTAAAAAAAAAAACTATGTAAGGGTAGACTTATGAATGTATCACATCATTTCTACAAATACTGAATCAGTAACTGCTATCTGTTGTCCAGTGCATCAGCTCAAAGTTTACTATATACCCACATCATTAATTATCCGATAACGTTCGTGAGTTTGTAGTGAATATTAAAACATTTATTTCTGCAAGTAATCGTCATATTTAATTGAAGTACATCATGGCTGCAACTAGGCAAGGTATGGTTATTCTAATATTGTTTTTATGAACCTTAACAATTAGTACTTTTGGATGTATGAGTAATTATATGTGATAGTATGGTTTTTTATGTTCTGAATGAAACATTTTTTATTTTTTCCTTTTTGCGCAATGTTCTATTTTTGAAATATTTTTAACAATATCTACGAGGTGTTGATTAGTAATGAACTGAAGAGATTAGCAATAGAACTTTGCGCATTTTCGAGATAATAAAAGTTTTCTTACGCACAAATTTTTGTTAGGCGTTATGATGTTACTATAAAACCAAAGTATTTAGTCCCTAGCAATAAACTTTAATAAATAAGATATATTTTGAAGAAAGCAGTTATAAATCATGTCTGTCACACCTAATTTTGATATTTTTTTGTCGTAGACAACTGTATTTCATTACATTTCAGAAGAAAGTTCATCATCATAATTCACCTTGAAAAATGCAAACTTATGTGAGATTATATTCCAAAGTAGCTTTAAAACTATGGAAAAGAAGTTCATGGACCTAGAAACCTACCTCAGACATCATACCAACTGTCCCGATTCTAAGAAAAGTGAACTAAAATTAGCATTGCGAAATTTTAAGAAGTCTTTCACATATAAGTGGGATAGATGTGGTAGACAAAAAAACAGGTTTTTTGAAGCTGAAAAAACTTGGCTAGAGAATGTTTCCCAGTTCAAACTATATCAGAAGCCTGCAGGAGGACAAATACATCTTGCGAAAGAATTGTACCTGAATGTCACAAGTTAACAAACGAACAAGCACTATCTATCTTTAATGATAGAGGCACAGTTAAGTAGGAGGCAATATAATATTATAAGAAATTACGCCAAGGATGTATTTCCTTCCTATAAAAGTGTTCGTACTGCGAAAAAACAATGTCTGCCAGACGGAATAAAAACCACTGAGGTTGAAAGTGAGGTTCCACTGCAATCTCTATTGGACCAATATAAAAAATAAAAATGATATATATAATATTAAATTTTTCATTTCTGACTGATATTTCAATTAAAATAAACATTTTATAGCATTTTATTTATGTTTGGACTTTTGAGCATTACTTTATATGAAAGGGCCCCAGTGTGCGGCGGTGCTCCGCCCAGGCCGGGCCGACCTCCACCGTATGCTCCATGGTGTCGTCCGGTCGATCCACATAATGATAACACCAGGGCGTTTCCTCCCGCCTTATCCGAAACAGGAACCTCCCGAAACAACCATGTCCGGTGAGGACCTGCGTCAGGTGGAAAGTGAGGACGCCGTGGCGCCTCTCAAGCAACTCCTCAAAGAGGGGACTTACCGCCGCAATTGTGGCGTGCCCAGTAGTTTGTAGCCTACCTATTTAATCCGTTTGACCTTTGTGATAAAATAATCTGGCCTCCTGTTTGTTTTTATTGAGGTTACTTATGCTTCAATCCTCTTTCCGATTTTGGAACCGAATACTTAAGCTATGGCCTTAATAAGTAACTTGTGAATAAACCTATTTTCTTTCTTTCTTTTCTTTCAAAGTATACATACAGCTCATGGGAAGCGTGCGGTGACGATGGCGCGAGTTCCATGATTTTTGTTCACCCAAAAAGTGCTCAACGCGCCTAAAGAAGTTTCACTTGAAAAATTCGGAAGTCGGTGGCAAAAAACGTATACAAAACCAAAGCCACCGACTCCCGAAATTAAAGTTATTTTTCAGTTTTTAGTGTTTTTCTTTCTTTGGAAGTTTCTTTTGTAAAAAGTTTTTTATATTTACAAAGTTGGTTGTCGTTACAGTAACAGAAAGCAGCAAACAAGTTTTTTTTTAAATACGTATTTTAATCATAATATTGCCATTATGCCTGGAACTTACTGTTGAAACAATGAGATGGTTTAACATTCTATAGTGCATTTCGTTTCAGCCAAATTGTTCAACGGATAATCACATGTTGCTTCTTTGCTAATTACTTCCGATTCTTCTTCTATATTGACAGTTCCTTTCTCAAATGTATCTTCTTCTCCTTTTTCCTCATCCACTGTTTTATTTTGTCCTTCACATTCCATCACACATTTTGCTTCAGCCGCTGTGTTCACAAATCTGAACAGATAGTTATTTGTCTCCAGTTCTTTAATCTCGTTGCATAATAGCAACATGGCATAAGATATTACTGCAAACAACAAAAAAAAAACTTCAGACTTTGCTTAAAGATGGGATCAGGTATAAAATAAATCCATATGATTTATTTTATACCTACTAATAAGAAATTAGTAAACAGTGTATTTTTGAGACGGGGCAATTAAGGAAGGTATCTTAACCGTGGTAGCTACAAGAAAACAGTCTTAAAATACTGCCATGTCCTTAACGTTTTGAGGAATATTGATCTGCGTTCAGAGGTTTAAAAAAAAACGTTCAATCAAGTCGCGTTTGTATGTCAAAATTCATACAAATGATCGCGTCGATCGCGTACTCGCGCGCCGATCGCTTTTGTTTAGAACGAGGGGTTACTCGATAATGTATAAAAACAACTTACATGGAGATGTGGAAAGAAGGGTAAATGCGGGAAATAAAGTGAATGGTGCTACACATGCAATTGTGACCAACCAGTGGATGTCCAAAAACGCACGACTGGCTGTTCACAATGGTGTGTTGGTGCCTACGCTTATGTATGGAAGTGAGTGTTGGGTGTGGCAAAATAAGCATGAAAGTAGAATAAATGCTGTGGAAATGCGTTCCTTGCGAAGCATGTGTGGTGTGACTATGAATGATAGACTGAAAAATGTTGTGATAAGGCAACGGTGCGGTTTAAAAAAAGATGTAGTGACAAAAATTTACCAGAGTATGCTAAGATGGTTTGGTCTTGTTGAGAGGATGAATGAAGGGCGATTAACAAAAGGTATTTACAAGGCAGATGTGAGTGGAAACGCCGGGAGGGGACGCCCTAGGAAGACATATAGTGACCTTATTGGTGATGTTCTTCGGAAAGGTCAGGTGCTTAGTACTCACAACCGGCGTGCGTGTATGACCAAATGTATGAACGTAAACGAGGCAAAAGGAGTATGTAAGGATCGTAGCAGGTGGCGTTCTGTAGTTTCTGCTTACCCCGATGGGAAGAAGGCGTGAGTTTTATGTACAACTTACAAATTTCAATACTGGCTCCTGATACTACCACCCCAAGGTTCCCGAGTAGGGGCTTGATGTAAATCCACTTCACCGAGACTTTGTACTGAGCGTACAACCAGTACGAATAGTAACAAAACATGCACAGTGAGTACAGCGTAAATACCAACACGGAGCCTATATTCCCGATCAAAGATATCTTCAACAGCATCATGTATTTCTGAAACATATAAAAGATATACTTAATAAAAATCTCAAATTCACTGGCTGACAACGCACAGCAGTAGGATCTAGAATCTTAAAATGTTGCACAACAGTTGCTTATAATTAACGAAGGAGTTTAAGAAAATCATCCCCTAAAGGGGTTAATAGGGGATCAATGTTGTACGGAAGTTCGTAATATTTGCAGATAGGAAGTCCCATCCGGCACACGTCTTCTACTCGAATAATTTATGAAATGACGTTAAAACGACCTCAAAATAGTATTGTGGGCGTCTTCCTGTGAGATGATAATTTGGAGGAATTAGTTTATTAGTTTAGTCGGATGAGATGACAAAAATATTGACATAGGCTGTGAGATTCATAACCTATGCTTCGGCGTAGTGCGGTATACATAACCAGCCTAGAACGTAGAATTTTTGATTCCCTTCACCATGTTGTGAGTAGTACCTGTGGTAATGGTGATGAAAAAAATTACACAAAGTGCCTGCCTGGGGGTTCGAGCACACGTAAGTAATTTCAAGGCCGTTGCCACCAGGCTACCACTGCTCTCTTGGTGCGTTAGTCGAATTGCTTTGGGACGTACAAACCAATATATACTGAATATATTGAGTTACGCAAAAAGACAATCGATTAATAAAGATACTTACGATATGAGCTGCTAAGATAAATATGGCGATGAGGACCACATCGATTATCATCATTGATAAGTTCACTCTTTCGTAATGTACGCTGCTGTCATTTTCGCCTTTAACAAATATGTTATTTACTCTCTCTATTCTCCAATACATGAACAATAGGTTTATGACCTGAAAAGTATAAATAATAATCAGCCTAATAACACAGAGTATGGAGGAGCTGCCGCTGATATCTTAAAATAACACACGGTGCAGTTACAGTGCTTCATGTAATAAGGGATGCCTATGATCCGCTGATGAAGACTCGATGGATCATCGACAGTAAAGTTGATAGCAATAATAGAGTACACTGCAGTAGATACTAATGGAACTGAACTACGTGAAAGAGTGTCTGGCTACCGAAGTGAAGTCACGGTTCAAGCCTGCACTGCCCGGGAAAAGCACTTCTCTAGTGTGTGCAGCACTGTATCTTTGACGAAATTTCACAATTAGGGGTCTGTGCCAGGACCCCATTTAATAAAACCGACAGACGACACGTGACAGGCGACAATCTGACCATTTTACACGTTTCTTTCATACACTTTCTGCTTTATTAAACAGCAGTTGTCGAGAAAATGTGAACGTATAGTAATTTTTTGACAAATATGTGTCATTGTCAGTTATATTCATTAAGGCTTGCAGGGCCACAATGGTGGCATCCAGGGGTCGCGCGATGTCTCCCAGACAGGATTTGTGTCGCATAGTCCGGGAGCCGAGGGTGTGTTCTGAAGCACCCATCTCCGGAGATAGCCTGAGTCAACCGATAAGTGAGGGCATAACGCCATTTTTCTTATCATTATTTTATTGCAGGCCTTACCTTGACATTTTTTCATAAGTTAAATCAAAAAGTCATAAGATTAATTTGTATCATGTATAAATTAATTAATTAAGATAATATTTAAAAGAATGCTTACCAGGGTGATCAACATCATCCTGGTGAGTATTCTGGTATATAATAATTTCCCGTACAATTAAACCAATTCGGAGTGGAGAACGAAAGCTTCTTCTTTTGATCTTTGGCAGTTTACAAGGCATGATGGAGTATGCTCCAAGTAAGAGTTAGCACTTATAAAAAAAAATTATGGTCACGTAAGTTTTTAAAGTTAGAAAAGCTCACTAATTTATTTTATTATTGCACTTTCCACAACTGATTATTAACAAAATATGCTATACATTTTCGACACAACTTATGCGTATGATAGTCAACTGATCAGTACAACTGTACTAAAATCATGACGCATTTAACAAAAAGATAAGCAAAGTATCGTTTTATTATACAGGATGAGGTTTTGAACAAGGCAGCAGCAGTTATGGCAACGGTTAGAGATAGAGTGACTAGAGTAATTTTCAAGCGAAGTGCAAATTCAAATCGTAATAAGAATTTTTGACAACATTTTTTTCTCTTCTGGTACAAGTTGGTATGTTGGTAGAACATACATCCTATTTATAACGATCACAATGTTGTACGGACACAACTTTATAAAGATACTTCAAGTTGATAAAAATCAATACTTGCTTTTGTGGCTAAAGTCAATGTTCATTTGCCTTGCCTTGTTTCTTCCTAAATTTTATTAGATATTTTTTTTAATTCCGAAAGTGGCCTTGTCTTGACCTCGATCTCGTTTGACGGTAAGCCATGGATGATCTACGATGGAACGAGCGTGCCCAGAAGATGCCTGTCCACTCTTTCGGACAGGTTATATGTGGAAGGGTAAAAAGATGCTGGTAGAGAATTCCACACTTTGGCCGTGCGCATAATAAATGTGGAGGAGAAGCGCTGAGCACGAATATTTGGGATATCAACCAAGTTATGGAATCATGAAAATAAAACACGACGTGCCCGCGCAGCGGCGCACGGCCGGTGTACTGGCGAGCTGTGCCGGTGGCGGTAATATTTATAGTGTGCGTACAGACGACGCTATATGTCGCGCACGCGCCAGAGCGAGATGGGTGCCCGCTCATCGTAGATCACTGTCTCAGATTGTTATGAGTGTATAAAGTCAATGTTTCTCCGATTGGTCAAATTAAATATTTTGATGTAGGTGAGCCTAGCAACTAATTGTACCTATGTCCAAAACTATAAGGAAGGATCTTTTCTCAATAAAGATGAGCAATTATTCCCTGCAATTATCGAGTTTAATTTGCGCTATCCCAGAGATCCCAACAAAGTCAATCACTTGTGAACCCACTCCGCATTGTATAATACAGCTCCCAGTATTTACGTATTTAGAAATATAATAATGACCTAAAAGGCCTTTTAAGGTGTATTACGCGAGCTACAAACGCCAGTGAGTGATCTCGTGATATACACCAGTGCTCTCGAGTGTTCAATTGACGAGCAAAACTCCATAATAGGGAAACCAGTGCAATCGTTCAGGGTACATCGAAATTAATTCCTTCGAAGCAAGTGAAGCCCGATGCTCAACAGTGGCGTCAAACTCCAGTAAATTCGACCGCTAAAACCAAAAAAGAATACGCAGCCGCTATAAAATCAAGAACAGATGACGTAGGTGAGACAAATAACTGGCCGAAGACACCCGAAACTGAACGAGTCATATCGATGATCACTGTGGCAGCTACGAGTACAGTGGGGTGCCACTCCACCTACAAAAACAGCTTCATCATCGATGGAGTGTGGGGCCACGAACTTATCGGAGAAACGCTCAGGCATAGTATAAACTGTGGCTCAGACGATACGAATGATAATCGCTACGAAAACAATACCGCCGAACAAGGCTAGCAAACGGCCGGGAAAGAAGCGCCATTCCAAATGGTAGGTGGTTACTGGCAGCGGACAAGAAGATGATGAACTAAAATCTGTTAAAAACCTGAAATTTATACGGCCTTGTTCTTGTAAACGGGAGACGACGGAGCAGAACGTGCTTAACTATTTAAATAAACTTGAAACATGCAAATATTATCTGGTTGAGAAACGAAAAATCAAAGCTACGAGACATGCAGGCCGCGCAAGCAGGGGCAGGGGCGTAATTGCCTTTCTGGAGAGCTGGAATTAGTGGATAACACGCCAGCGGCGTGGCCCTCGGGTGTAAAGTTGTCAGACTAGTTTCCGACTTCCTTACCGGGTAATATGTCTTTCATTGACTTGAATGTGCCCTGGCGTCTAATAGTATGTCATGCTCATTCAGATGTCTCGCTGAAGGTGGTGGTGTGAGCTCTCTTCAAAATGGTTGAGCTGAATCGTGCTGATCCATGCGTCATGTTCGTGAACGGGTGCCGTCAGTTGGGACTGGTCATCTCTTAGCTGCTTATATTAAGCTGGCTTATATATTTTTTTTTTGTTTTTTTTTTTTGTTTTAATTTAAATATAATAGATTAATTATTAGAAGAATAATTAATTTGTAAATATTTAGTGTGGGTAAAATGAAAATCTAAGATGGCAGCTGTGAAACGATTTCAAATTACTCATCGTTTTAAAAATTTTGGGGTTTTATTGGTAGCAAACATTGGAATTGTAGTAAAACTAGAATAGTTAAAAGTGGTGAGCATGAGTGCGCCCAGGCGTTCGCAGACTGCTTTCATTTGGTGGGTTAGGTGGTACCACAGTTGGATGCGGCTGTCGTTGGGCAGGCGGTGCCCGAGCGCGGCCCACATGTGGGTCAGCTGTCTTTCAGTGAGGTGAGCGCGGCGCTCACGCGCCAAGCATATGTTTGCCACGGACGGGTTATCACCCTACATAGTTATCGATTGTAGGACTATACTGGACCGACCTCTCTTGCATTTTTTTAATAGCTTCTTACGAGAAGGCTAATGACCGGACGGCTGGAAGATGACTAGTTACTCCAGTACTGAAAGCGCTCCGAACTCTTAGATCAGTGAAGAAAGATCTGTTACAGTACTTTCATTTGCAAAAGTCTTCGAGTCTGCGTTGTGCTCTTGTATCCATTCGCAAATATCTACTCAACTTAACGCTGCGAAGCACGGTTTCTCGATGGGCCGCAGCACAAAATCTAACCTAATGTGTTTTATATGAATTAGGCCGCCCCAGTACTGAATTCAAAGAGAGGTGCCCAACTGAACGTCGCTTACTTAGACTTCAGGAAGGCATTTGATAGCGTGCATAATGACATTTTGTTTAGTGATTCGTAAAGTATGGTTTCACTCCAGCCCTTCTTAGGTTCTTTTCTAGATACTTAGTTCCAGAGGGTGACACTTAACATATTGTCCTCCGTATGACATATACTGGTACACAGAGTCGTTACTTGGAACTTGTTCATCACTCAGATAATCGACAGGAACCATGTCAGTCAAAAATATGATTTTGTTGGTGATCGTGTTTGATCGATTTTTGGGTGACGTCTCTGAATGTGGAAATTGGTGATTATATCGTTACATTGGGTCCTCACCTGTAAAAACAAATGTAAGTGATAATAGTAAATAAATAAGTGCGGGTGCATTACGTCTGGTGGAATGGTAGTGAAAGGGAAATGGTGGGATTAGGTCGTGGAGCTCCTGCGCACACTCTCTAAAGTACGGTAGTCTATAGAATATGTTGCAGTCTGTTGATCCCTAAATGCAGCTTTAAAAAAATCACAGGTTTCTAATATCAAATGTTTTTCTGATAGGTACCAAAAAGATGTCCGTTCAAAAACTCATCCTGTATGTTCACGTTCAGACTTTCATATGCCTGCTATTTTAATAAATAACAGTAAATCAAACTTTGTTAAAATCTCGGTGATTCATGCGGATGTAGGTATACAGCGGATACAGCAGCGAACTGCGATTACCAATCCGTTTTTAGATGTCGTAATTTGAAATAAGCCTCTTCATTTATTTTTATTCTTTAGGAGAGGTTTATTATCAGTACCTGCCTACATATTTAGGTAAGTGGTTTTTCAAATATTGAATACTTAGTAAATCTATAACATTATATCATAATGTTATTAACTAGCTTCGGCCCGCGACTTCGTTCGCGTGGGAGTCGTAACACCACAATATACTAAAGTAACAGTCCCATTTTTATTCCTGTATGCTACGTTTGTAGTTTTGGTCTCAGCAGCTAAAATAAGCGCGGGAGCATGCGACGTAAAGTTATCCATGTGAGAAGCAGCTCCTCCAGAGGTCGTCACCCGCAGCCTTCAGTAAAAAAATCCCATTGTTTGCAAAGTTTTTCGTGTTTAGTAAATTAATGAACGCTTGCGTATACTACTGAATGGTACAGTCGCCAGCACATCAAGTTACCACAAACTGTCAGATTTTCTCATTCGATTTTAAACTTAACCATCAACATTTTAAGGTTTAAAATCGTTTGGAGAAATTTGACAGTTTCGTGTAGCTTGAGCTGCTGGCGACTGTACAACACTGATACACTGACTGATGCATTCTTACAGATTATTTCTGACGAACAGCTATCAACTAAAATAATATTATAAAATAACAGTAGATTGTAAACACACGGGAGTTCTCACAGTCACTATAGGTACCTATTTATTTTATTATAACCAAAAATGGCAAAAGAGGCCTAAACTTAATGTTTTTCAGTTTACATTCTACGAACTACGAGTATCATATAATAATTTAACAAAATGTAATAGGTATAGGAAGTATAAAAAATATCAATTATTGGGAATCGAACATAGGTTAGTAAGGCAGTCGTCGAACTTTTATGCTATTTTCTTTGGTTCAACTTTCAAGTTGACTAAAATAGCCGTTCATAAACGGGGTGGCAGGGACATCGACAAACCGTTAACGTGGATTAAACACACGATTCTAGACCCCCTAATCTCGAAATTTTTCCTAAGTTATTAAAAAAAAAACGATTTACCATAGATAGTGCAACTAAAATTCAAATTCAAAATCTTTAATTCGAGCGAAGGCTCATAAAGGGTTAGTAACATTGTCCTTTTAGCTAAGTGTTAGTTAACAACACGATACGATGACACATGTAACTGACAGCAGTGAATTTATGGACAGTCCACTCTATCAGCAATCATTTTCAGAACTCTGTTAGGGCTGGCCATGATTCGAGCCACTATACATTCTGCGCGCTTGCATATTATTGTGTAAAAACAATCCACGTGCCATAAAAGCGCCTTGATTGTCGTGCGTTTAAAAGTGCCTTGTTCAGTATTTAGAAATATCTAAAATATTAGTTATTCAAGTTCTTTAGTTTGTTTTACATAAATATATCACTTTGCAACGGTATCTTAATTTTGTTTCCACGTTCAAATATCTTTGGATCTAACATCTTCACTTTCGCACTTTTTCTTTTCGTTCAAATCTTTCGTTATCCTCGCTTCTTCCTTCACATTCCACCGAACTTTTCTTCTTTTGCACATAAGTTTCGAACCTTTTTCTAATTCTACTGCTCCGTTATTGACTCCATTATCTACTAGTTTATCTTCTCCTCTATCTTTTCATTATCATTCGTATCTTCTACTGCCTGTTTTTCTTCCGTTGTTTTAGTTGATTTTTACATTCCATTACGCGTTTTGCTTCACAAATCTTAACCGAAAATTATCAGTCTCAAGTTTTTTTTATTTCATTGTGTAATAGAAACATGGCTTATGATTGAATTACTGATAGAAAAATGAACAATATTTTAGTTTAATCTAATTGAGAAAAAAAAATAACTACAGCGAACTCTAGTGATTTAGGCTCCTGATACATGCCGACTGTTATTAGATACTCGTATTAGCCTAGATCAACGTCTTTACGCAATTTTTCGCTGAGCGATGAATATAAATAATCATACTCTCATATGAGATGTCCTCGAAAACCAACATGTAAATGGCTTAGATATCCTAATTTCTGAAAGCCACTGTACCTAACACAATATGTGAATTCCTATATTCACTTGGTTGTTGTTAACTATATTAAAAATTAATGAAAAAAATACTCTAAGCTAAGCCTTCCTGTCATAAACCTGATCAGAGTTATTATAATAAAAAATACAATAATAATAAATACAAACAACATACATTTAATACATAGAAACCAAATAATTGATTGCGAAAAAAACATCATTGAATGCGAATGATTTGAAACAATCACTTATAGATAAAATACACTCGAGAGCAATGAATCCGGGTCACTTAAAGAATCCTAAAAATCTCGGAAACTAAAAATGCTAGGTTAATGCAATAAATTGTATTTAATAGACAATGTAATACTCCTTAAATGAAGGTATTAAAACTTCTTAGTTATTGTAAAGTTATATCATAAAAAAATCAAATTTGAAAAAGGGCCACTTTCGAAGATGGAACTACGAAATTACAGCATTTGGTTTTGCTTTTGTTTGTAATCTGTCATTTATGTGGGTACATAAACCATGTTGATAGTGCTCTATATTCATTATTCAAGCTGAAATTATGTCGCTTACGCCTGAAGAATGCACCAGAATACTTACAATGCTGGAAACCGGCCGGAGTCAGCGCGATACAGCCAGGACTGTCTGTGTGTCGCTGTCAACAGTACAAAGAGTTCTCCGACGTTACGAAGAAACTGGTTCTAACCTACGCAGACCAGGAACGGGCAGAACCAGGTGTACCACAGCACGAGAAGACCGATACTTGGTGAACACCATGCTTCGAAATCGCTTTCTCACAGGAACTGAACTCACAAATCAGTTTCGACGCCTCGGAGGAAGTAACCCAAGTGCATGGACAGTAAGACGTCGGCTTGCTGAATCTAACTTAAAACCCCTTAGACCTGCAAACGGCCCTAAACTGGAGCGTGGGCATCGTATTTCAAGACTAAGATATGCCCAGAGCCACGTAAATTGGAGTATTGAAGATTGGTCAAAAGTTATGTTCTCCGACGAATCAAAATTTATGCTCTACAAGCACGATGGAAGACACAGAGTGTATCGAAGACCAGGGGAAAGATTCAAGCAAGCATGCATCGAAGAAAAAGTAGCCTACGGTGGTGGGTCTGTACTTGTGTGGGCCGGAATTTCTTCAGAAAGTCGCACAAAGCTGGTGATCATAGAAAACGGCTCTTTAACTAGCGTAAGATATGTGGAAGAAATCCTCAATGATCACGTTGGTCCATTTATGGTCAATTTAGGTGAGGATGCTATATTTATGCATGACAATACCCGACCTCATACAGATAGGATTGTGAATGACTACCTTCAAGAGATGAACATTACTCGTATGGAGTGGCCAGCGCGCAGCCCGGATATCAACCCGATCGAGCATGCTTGGGACGAGCTAGGCAGATGCGTAAAACAACGAAACCCTCCCCCAATCACGCTTCGTGAGCTCAAAATTGCTCTCACAGAGGAATGGGAGAATATTCCCCAAAATCGTATAAGGAACTTGGTGTACAGCATGCCAAACCGCGTAAACGCAGTAATGGAAGCACGAGGAGGCAATACGAAGTATTAAAATTCAAGAAAATCGTAATAAAGTTCAAAAATTTCATGTTTCCTATTTTTGTTTTAAGGAGAGATCAGCAGTTTTTTTCTTTATGTAATTTTGTGTTAATAAAATGTATGGTGACTCATATTTTTTTTACTTTCATTTAAGGAGTATTACATTGTCTATTAAATACAATTTATTGCATTAACCTATCATTTTTAGTTTCCGAGATTTTTAACATTCTTTAAGTGACCCGGATTCATTGCTCTCGAGTGTATGTTTGTGATGTTGCCAGCACAAGGGTCCTGGAGAGAGACAGGAAGAAGAACCATGCCACCAAGACTGTGCGCAGACTAAAACAGCAAGATCGAAAAGTAATACAGGAGACAGAGGCAGCCGAGGGTAAACAGTATCCCCAAGGTTACGTTACTGATAAAGGTCATCTTTAACAGCGTCACGTTTTTCTGAAATGTGCAAGATATAGAATAGTTAGAAAAATATTATGCTTTATTGTACCTACATTAAAACTTAAGATTAACATACATAGGCATAATTAAAATGATTATTTTAAGGTACAACGGTGGAGGGTATTACAGAAAAGACACTGCAAGTGCTGAAATCAGTTTAATCAATAAGTTAAGTAAAAAGTCTTACTAAATGTGCTGCAAAGATGAAAACAATGTTGAGTATCACATCCACTGTCATCAGAATTAAATAAGGACACTCACAGTACATGCTGCTGCCATATACGTCTTCATTGAGTATGTTGGTTAAGATCAATAAGGACATTACTTGAAAAATCAAAATATATCTGTTAGAGGCAGTCACCACAACGGTAGTAGCCGAACGTCGGCTCCACTCATATATGGTACAGATAATTTTTGAAGCACACGTACCAACTCGTTCATGACTCGCCTCATACAATTTTTTTTTGGAAATATTCGTTGTTGTCCTGCATACTGGGACGGCGGCACTAAGGAGTGTCACGCTTATACTGAGTAATGTTTTAAAAGAGATGCAAAATCAGAATACTTACTTACCAAGCTGATATATCCCTATACAATCAAGCCATATCGTAGCGGAAGACAGAAGCAAATTTTAATCTCTGGCGGTTCACAAGGCATGGTGTAAGAATGTTCTATAGTACTCGTATGCCTTGTAGAAGAGTTCGCATTACTTATGAAGAATCCTTCTTGTTAGATAAGATAATTTTTGCTGTTAAATTTTATGATGTTAATACTTGAGTATTATGTCATGCACACTTATTGAAACATCCTCTCTACGCTATTAGGTAATATAATAATTATTAGTTGCGCCCCGCGGTTTCACTCGCAGCGGCATGAAGTATACTTTACGACCTATTTTCAGACGTACCAAATATACACAAAAAAATCATAAAAATCGGTCAAGCCGCAATTCGGAGGAGTTCGATAGTAAGCACTTGTGACACGAGATTTTTATATAAGTATAATAGATTTTCGTCACAATACTTCCCGATGGTAGTCAACTGGCAATTACAATATCAGCCGCATTAACTCGTGGGTGAATTATCAAAACGATAAGCAAGGGACCCGGTCACCAGGGAGAATGGAACCGGCGAGAGATGTCGTGCGGTGTCCCACAGGGATCGGTCCTGGGCCGCATCTGTGGGACATTGGGTACGACTGCGTGCTGCGCGCCGGCCTCCCTAGCGGCGTCAGCGTCGTTTGTTACGCTGACGACACGCTGGTCATGGCGCAGGGGAGGTCGCACCAGGCGGCGACCGAATTAATGACACGCGGGGTTGCTACAGTCATTGAGAGAATCCAGCAATTGGGATTCGAGGTGGCCCTGCACAAGTCCGAGGCCATGTGTTTTCATGGTCCTCGGAACGCGCTATTCTCGGGTTCCCAAATAATGGCGGGAGGGGTTCACATCGGCGTCGAGTCGACGATGAAGTACCTGGGACTCGTCCTCGACAGCCGGTGGAATTTCGTCGAGCATTTCCGACGTTGGCTCCCAGACTGGACCGGGCTGGGGCTGCCTTGAAGCGGCTCCTGCCCAATCTAGGGGATCCAATCGCCTCCTGCCGGAGGCTCTACGCGGAGTTCGTGCGGTCCATGGCCCTTTACGGAGCACCGGTGTGGGCGCGTTCATTGAGGCTCTGACCAGCACGCCAGTTGAACGGGTCCCAAAGGGTCTAGGCCATCCGGCTGGTCCGGGGATACCGCACGGTCTCCTGCAAGGCGGCGAGCCTCCATGCCGGATTGCCGCCATGGGATCTGGAGGCAAAAGTCCTCGCGCACATTTGGGAGTGGCGCGAGGAGGCAAAGCGCCGGGGCGTAACTCCGCTGCCGCGAGAAATCGCGGCACAGCGGACAGAGCTCCGGCGGGATCGCATGGCGGCATGGAGAGTGCGACTGTCGCAACCCAGTGCTGGGCACGCCACAATTGCAGCGGTAAGTCCCCTCTTTGAGGAGTGGCTTGAGAGGCGCCACGGCGTCTTCACCTTCCGCCTGAAGCATGTCCTCACCGGGCATGGCTGTTTCGGGAGGTTCCTTTATCGGATAAGGCGGGAGGAAACGCCCGGGTGTTTTCATTGTGTGGATCGACCGGAGGACACGGTGGAGCATACGATGGAAGTCTGCCCGGCTTGGGCGGAGCACCGCCGTGTCCTCGTGGCGGCGATCGGCGGCGGTGATCTCTCGCGTCCGGCCCTGGGTCAGGCCATGGTACGGAGCGAGAGGCAATGGGAAGCAGTCACCTCCTTCTGCGAAGCAGTAATGCTCGCGAAGGAGGAGGCAGAGCGCGTGAGGGAGACGCAATCATTGCGCCCTCACGTCCCTAGTCGCCGCAGGAGGAGACACCCTGGACGTTGGGAGTCGATAGCCGACTCCCTACCACCGTAGGCGCGGGCCTGCGGACGGCGAGCAATGGGCTCGCCGTCCGGTAAGGACCAGGCCCGGGTCGATGGCGCGTTGTGTTCCACGCGCGCCTCAAAGAGATGTCAGCATACTTGACGGGGTCCGAGAGGGCCGATGCCTGCCAGGGTCGCGGATTGTTCGAAAGAGTTACCGTGGCCCTGGCGCACAGGCAACTGAAGGAACACGGGTGGGTTTTAGTCAGTAAGAGTCTGACACGCCCTTCCGCTCCGCCCAGAGCGGGAGAGGTCATTTGATAATTTCAAAAGTGACGACATATTGAAAATACCAGTGTTCCTGGCTTTCACAGACACCGAGTCGATTAACGGTTTTTTTTAAATTCTCGTGAATTTTAAGTAATTTGCGGATATTGTGATAGTTAACTGAGTCACACTAGAACTTGTTTTTGAGATGCTTGTATTGTGTAGTTATAGGTCGTAGATTTGAACCCAAGGAGGCACTTTACTTTGTGTGAATTATTTAATCACCACTGCTCATATAACGTTGCAGAAAAACCTCGTGTAAACCCGCATGTCCTAGAATCCAAAATTCGAAGACACGTGACATCCACAAACCCGCACTAGACCCGCGTGGTTGATAACGGCCCACATCCTCTCAAGTCTCACAGAAAGAAGGCTTGTGTCCCAGCAGGCTTATTACAAAACAGCATAATCCCTATTTCCTTATCCTTACTTACATAATCTATACAAATAAATAAAATTGGGAACTATATTTTCTATCACCAAAATTTATATTTGTCATCAAGTTGTATCACCTAATAAATACATCTATCGCCACGAAATATTTTCGTTCTCAGATAAACAAAAATTGTTCCCAGGTATTTGGTACAACTTGGGGCACCCCGACTCGGACAGGTTAGGTTAGAAGGGGACGGCGGGGTCTGAAAGACCCCGCCGTCCCCTTCGTGGTTATTTTTTTTTAAACCGCCCAGAAGTAGGAGTCCCGCGAAGCGGGACTCCGTCGGCTACGCCTCATTATTAAGTATTGTTGAAATACTTATTAGGACACACCTATTATAATACATACAAAAACATTTATTTGGTACTAGACCTTATATCTCAGGATTTTAGGTGATTTATTGTGGAACTGATTTTGCATTGTTTGGTGACTACATTTTGGTGACAGATCTACTATTTTGAGGACAAACCCTATTATTTAAGAAACACAAAACTAATTAAATTGGTGATAGCTTAAATGATACCCAATAAAATTTGGGTGTTTTTGTAATATTAAAATTACCGCTTTTTACTAAATGCATATGGATGTATATACGGTACATATACACACGTTCTGGCTAATCTCCGAAACGGCTTGACCAATTTTGACGGGAGAAACATAGGCCTTATCCCGGTAGCACGTTCCTGTAAGATAATTTTCGACATCCACGCGGGCGAAGCCGCGGGCAGCAGCTAGTAATATAATAAATGCGAAAGTAAGTTTGTTTGTTTGGTTGTTACCTGCTCACGCCTAAACTACTGAACCAATCATCATGACATTTTGCATACACGTTTTCAGGAGTTACCGTGGCCCTGGCACACAAGCAACTGAAGGAACACGAGTGGGATTTAGTCAGTAAAAGTCTGAAGCGCGCTCCCGCTCCGCCCAGAGCTGGAGAAGTTGTTTGATAAATTCCCACCAAAAAAAGGGGGCACAGAAAAGGACAAAGAGTACCTTTCATCCAGAAAAAAAGTACTGTTCCCGTGGGAAAGAACAATAACTTTCGACGGTCACGAGTGCTTTAGGACGCTAGATGGCGCTACGTGTCTTTTGTATCATGATCAAATTATATTATTGTAACTTTAGTAATGTGTTATGACTTAATTTTTAGCAGACTTCAAAAAAAGGAGGAGGTTCTCAATTCGTGTTTTTTCCCATATAAATTTGATCAAGATTTGACCGTCAGTTTTTGAGTTATCCTTAATAATGCGTATTTAATTGACTTCGACTACATTGATGATGTTCTAACTTTTTATTTTATTACGTGTCGATATAAATAAAAATCTGTATAGGATGGTTTGGAAGAGCATCGTAGTATTTCGAGGTGGTCCTATTCTAATTTGGTGATGTTCTGATAAAGATCTTCGCTGATATACAACGGAACTCTTCAATAAATGACAGCAAATCTGCCGTAATTGCTGCAATCACATGTACCTATACGTATTATTTACACAATTGTTTTTTATAGCATTTAATAGTATAGGGTGATGTGCGACTGTAAAACTCAACAAGGTACATAATAAAAAGCTAATAAAAACAAAATTATATCTATATTACTTGATCTGACGATGAAGCCATTAGGCACCGGAACTCTGGAATAAAACATAGCATACTAGACCGTATTTGGAATTATCATGAGATGCACTATGGCCAAAAATTATTTGAACGGTATATCCCGCGTTCCAATTGCGCTACTTGAGGTGTATTAGGTGTGATCTTCATTGTCGGAAGACAGATTTTGTAGCCTCGTCATTTCAGCCAACGATCTGTCGTCATGTGGTTTATTTAATAAATTGTTGGCATCCAAATCTGATTAAGCTATGGCTTCCAAACTTTTGACACGACTTAGTGCAACGTATATTTGCCCTTTTGCAAAGTTTTTTTACCAAGGTGGATCACAGTTATTTCGAGGTTGGTACCCTGTAGTTTGCGAACTGTAACCGCGCAGCTTAATATTAGAGGCAGCATATGGCACTCCACATCTCCGTAACCCCTTACTGCCTGAAACTTTGTGCTTGATGGAAGGTAGGTGGGGATGGGTATGGGTATGCAACCATTACTATCTTTTAGCCTAAGACCAATAGTTTCGTCATCAAATTTAACATACACGGCTTCTGGTAGCTCTCCATCCTCCAGTGGATCTCTCCTCAAGGCTGGCCACTTGATTTTTTTTATTATACCCATAGCTCCATTCACTAGCCCTTCAGAGACGGCGATGTTGCGTCTCAACATCACTCGGGATTCGACGCCAATTTTATCGATGGCAGAAGACCACAGTTATTGACGTCTTTGGGAATTACGTTCTCTGGTGGTTTTCTACCGTATGTCGCTACTACGCGAAACTTATCCACTGCATTGATTCGATAAGTTCGATGCAGCTTGGCATTTTCCTTGCTAATTTTATCGTCATAATCTTCGACTTGCCTGACCGTAGGAAAAATACGAACGGCGACTCCATCCGCAAATTCACCATTTAAAGGCACGTGGCGCCACTCGCATAGTAAATCGCAATTCCAGCTGAGCCGTCGTCAAATCACCTACCCGTAAGCTGTTCAATAAATCGATGAATTCGCTATCATTGCGCTGTCGCATGTTTATGAACAGTTAACAAAAAGAAAACTGATGCCGCAAATTGACCTCCGCTGAAAACCACGACGGCTGCACAAAACACCAATTCCCTATCACCGGAGGAAGCTGAAATATGTCACCAAAATGTTGACTCCACCGAATAATTTATCGCTGTTTTTGTATTCTTGAAGTATTAGGTGAATTATTCTTAAGTAGTCGTAGGAGACCATAGAAATTTCGTCCATGATTAGCCAATTTATATTACGCCATTAACGCATTTCATTCTCGAGTCTTTGACCTGTATTTTTTTTGTATGTCATAGTAATATTTTTTCAATCGGCAGCAAGAAAATGCTATGTAGCGTTTTGCCAAAAAATTGACGAGCGGCAACCCCGGTTAACGACCCAACTTCCACAAAATTAGGCTTCAGTAGTATATCTACTGTTGGTGCGTAGCAACGCTTAATATGCTCCACGATTAATTTCAGCAGAAATGATTTACAACTACCTGCACCGCCCGTGTTAAAAAGTAACAGCTGACTTTCTTTTCTATGCAAATCGTTCTCGATTGCCGTTGAACCTTTTTGAAATAAATATTACTATTAGATATTTAATCCTCGAATGCTTCCTAGGGACAATTCATCTGACATAACGGCTCGTTCTTCCATGGTTTCACAAAAGTTATCACCGTCATGTACAACTTGTTCACCAACACATAACATGGGAACATTACCGACATCGGCTTCACACGCAGCATTAAGCACGGTAGCTTGCGCAACAGCCTGTTTAATAATTAGTTCAACTTAACCAAATTCTTCTGCGCTGACGTTACCCTGCAACGAGCGAACAGTTGTCAGCAGTTTCATTTTTGAACAGTAACTCGCCTTCATTACGAAATGGTATGTGGCATACTATTAAACTGTAATAATACGCTTCTTTGTCACTATTAATTGTATAATAGCGGGTACGTAATATTTCCGGTCTATTTCTTACACGCATTCTCGTATTGTCCTGCAATCTGATATACCTCACTGGCGTAATATCTTCGTCTCTTAGTTCCGCATCCCCATTGTCCTCTGACCATGTCGTGTTCGAGACGGTTTCAAAACGGATGGCAAATTCCGCAAGGCTTAAATTCTCCAGTTCGATTGGGCGTAATACATACCGTTCAAAAATGTTATTATAAATACTGGTTTCATCACTGTCAAATCTCAGAAGTCTGAATAGTTCCTCCAGCCTGCAACTATTTACAAAAATAGTCTTTCGCGACGACATTTTCAAAGGCAAATGGCACAATCTGTATGCGCATTCGGGCGCACTCACCGAGTGTTGATTTAAAATAGACATTATTATTGAAAATAATTGTTTCCAAACATCACCTTGTCTTTTAGCATTCGAAATAGCGTCTCGAATTACATCACCTGTATCATGTGGTTCGCATTTACTCGCATATTTTGCGACGTAGTAGGCCACAGTGGTGACATTACCACATGGTTGCACGTCAATATTTCCCTTCCATAGACTTAAAAGAACTGCATTGTAATAGTTTACCATGGTTTCATTTGAGGTTCGTTTTATTAAACAGAATCATCCATTGTTAGCAAGAGCTTCATCTGGTCCGAGACAAACGGTGTTAACACTAGCTGGCTTTGGAAAATCAAATCGACAACCATCAGCTAGGCGATTTTTTTTGCATGTCTCAGTGTGTTTATGAATCTAAAAATCCTCGAATAATTTGCGCAACATAGGGTTATTAAGAGTTAATGAACATGAAACCACCCTGTCAATTACGACAATTCCTTTTGGAGTGGAGAAATCTAGAACATTACTACACCAAACTAACATATACAGATATGGGCTATCGCGGTTTTGAAACTCCACTCGGTACCAAAAGTTTTCAATAGGACCACCCAAGCAATCTTTATTTCTCTTTAAGAATCGCATGAGAGCATTAACACGCACTGTGAACTGTCGTGCTAACACTACTGGATATTTTTGCAGTGGATTCAAGCGCTCCGGGAATGACAGGTGATCTAAGTCATCGATGTCATGGCCATCCGCGATCAGCAAGGCTTTTATCATGTCTGACCAATTTAAATCATTGCAGGAAAATGTTAAAAACCACGTGGGAGGCCCTAAAGTTCTAACCATTGCAATCAATTCAGAGCAACATTTCTGCCAATATGATGGCAATCCTCGAATGTTTCTGAGAGGTGCATATTATCCACAAGTCCCTGTGGTGTTTGCTCTCCATGACCTTGTGGCATCCTAAATGACACAGATACGCTTGATTTTGCACAAAAATATTCAACAATGGATACAACATAAAATAAATAATAATTTCTGTTGAACCTCTTGTCAACACTCATTAACCGATTTTGGAAGTAATCAAGAACACAGATTTTCTCTTTCCTCACCAAAGCCATTCTTGCCATTTGGAAAAAGAAAATACCAACACAATTCCTCCATACGGCGTTCACGCTCCAAATTCAAGGGCGGTGCAGTTTTTCTTGTGATGCGGCCAATCTCATCGTACCATCGGTTGAAGAGCTATTCATATTAAGTAACACCACTTTCTAAATTCGGTACATTATCGTCTATGTTTTGGAGCATACTTGTTGATTCGATATATATGGTGCCCAAGGAATTATTAATTGATAATGTTAACTGAAAATGGGTTGATGTTACTGGAATTGTTCTTTGGAGATAGTGAATGACTTGTCAACACAAGTTTGGTGAGGATTACTAGTTTGAATTATTGGTTGGAGGGAATCGTTTGATGTTAATGTTGGACTCTCTATCCTTGCTATTGTTGATTGTTCCAATATGGGCGTAAACGATTGTATTTAGGTGTCTAGAGTTATAACTAATGATGTTAACGAGAATACATTAAGATTATCCCGAAAGTTTCCTTCTGGCACTTTATTTGGCGACATAAACAAACTGCGACGTAAAATGGCATGCAAATCGTCCAGTTCACTGAATCGCATGCAACAAGCGGTACCATTTATGGGAGCGGAAGCCGCCTTAGGACCACGCGCATGGGAATCAAACAAAAAGTAAATTTGATTATCACCTAAAGTTCTGCAATTTACTGCTATCGAAATGGCGTTTGCTGTAAGTATGCAATGGAAAACTTACAGCAAACAATGCATTATTAAGTTAGGGAATCCATCGGAAGAGTTATCATTGTCTATGTGACAATTATAATTGGTTTCCTCGAGTACTGTGATTACAAATTTTTGTCTATTATATATAAGTCTTGGACTAACATCTGTTACAGCAAGGTACTCAGGGTTTACTTCGCCGGGCGCAGGATTATCTCTAGCAGCAATTCAGTCACTGTAGTATTTATCGCTAATTATTATAATGTAATCGATATCACTTTTGGCCCACTTGTTTGGATCTAATAGACTAAATGCTGCACAAGCAACAGCCGCTACCCCAGTACGTTGCTTACCGCGAGATAAATTAAATCGTAAATCACCTTGATTAAATGATCCGCGTAATATTGCCTTGTTGTCATTTAAAGTGGCATGATGTATTGGAGAAGTTTCACAAGCAACACCATCCTGTTCAGGATTAGAATTTTCAGCTATTAGGACTATATGAGGAATGTTTAAGGTAGTTTCAAAATGCACCTGAACATCTCTGTAAAGATGGTTATTGGAAATTAACCAAGTTAATGCTCGATTCAGTCTTTGCATAACCACGACGAATTATTTAGAACATGAATGGTCTCGAGACTTTATACAACTAAAACTAAACCAGCTTGTTTTGGTGTCAGTGGTGGTTCAGCTGTTTCCACAACATCCTTTGCAAATAAAATGACTTGCCTTTTACACCAATTTTGACTGAAACGATTATTCAGTTTAACAATCTTTATAAACGGTACGATGCGACTTAAAACTGGTTCTTCAACGCTCGTGAAATTGGCTAATTCTAGCGGTACTTCTGCGGGCACTTTTTTATTTTTTTTGAGTTGCTTGAATTTTTCTTTTCCTAATATTATCGTTACAGCGAGAGCAATTAGTTATTGTACCTAAAACAATCAGTTATTCAGGTAAATAGTGTACTATACATATCTGCTCGTAAATTGGAACGCTGTTGTGGATGACGATGGAGCGCAAGTATCTTGACGTTCCCTTGTTTCTTCATTGCTAATATTTTCTGTTTCTAACTCTTCGTCACCCAATTCCTTTTATTTCTTTGCCATTTTACGTTAGCTTCTGATTCTTTCTTAAGTTTAACCTTGTTTTCAGAATGGTTGTGTTTAGATTCAAATGTTTATTCAGGTTATCTTCTTATTTTTAATAATTAAAGTAACGGGTAGGTACTAAAAGCTGGCGTCGACCAGGAGAAGGTATTTAAGGGCTCTGCTTGTTGACCGGCTGAAAGTGCAGTGTGAGGACTGATGAGGCTGAGGGTGATAAAAAGGTATGTGCTGACGCTGCATGCTGGTGGTCAGGATACCCATTGAAGGCATGGGTGCTGGATGGCTGTGTGACTCGACGCTCTATAGCTTGGGGAAGTGGTGATGATGACGTCACGCTGAAGTAGTTGCACGAAGGCTGCACTGATGTTCATGTTCGGGGTCACCGGTATAGAGGTTCATGAGGTACAGGGTTTAAAGTTCACTTATATCTCCATAGAAAAGGGAGGATCCTCCGACTTGACGGGTGTCGTGTCTGGTGGGCAACTGCCCCATGATTGAGATCGGGACGTTGTATATATGCTAGTTGCGCGGTAAACTCTGCTTGCGCAATGTATGACTTTGCGTGACGTCAGTGTGACGCGTAGCTCGTAAGTGGTGTTGTAGATCCCACTATACGTATAACCTGATTACCAAGGCGATTAAAAACAATATTTGCAATATTAACAGACCCAGGTCGTAGAAATAGAAGGTCTTTATCAGCATGATGCTTTTCTGAAAAAGAAAAAGGGATATTTTCATTTTGACTGGCTTCCCCTCTGAACTGAAGTATGGAAATAACAAAACATGACTTATAGTTGGAATATAACAAGCCTGTGTTTATGTTTTCTCTTATGTTTAGACCGAGCTGCACATTTAGGTACTGCATTAATAATAATAATACATTTATCGCAGGCGACGCAGGTCCATAGATACATACCTTAACCTAAACATACATATTTTTATTATAATAACAGCAAATTATTACGAAGTGATGACTGTGTCGGCGTCGTGTTGCGCTGGTGTGTGTTGTCGTGTCGTGTTGTGTTGCGCGTAACAATCCACGAAAACGTCGGTACGCCACACCTTTCGGCCAAAACTCTTCTTTCAAGAAAGTTTCTCGGTACTGAGTTGGAATCCGCACCACAAATGACTTGAAGTTTATGTTATGGCGCGATTCCAGCTTCTCTACTCTCAAGGTCCACTTGGTCTTGATTCTGATGTCTTCCACGATGTTTTCAGTCATCGTGGAGTGATGCAGACGGGATACGTACAGCTGCATTGCCATGTTTAAGTAATATGTAATAGGGGGAGCCTATTGTACCTATATATTGCTGGCCGATGGTATGATTTGTCATTATAGATACGGCGCCGTCCGTTTCCGTACAGGTATGTATCATTATACATGCGATCAGAATCGTTTTCAATGCCGGCAAATTGAAAACGCTTCTGATCGCATCCATTTGGTCAAGATTTATATGGTAGGGTAACCATGATTACTGATAAAAAATGGTAAACTGAATAAAAATGAGTCATAACAAATATTTAAATGGCTAATAAAATAAATATTAAGAAGTAAAATGGCTTAACGTGTGGGCAGATAACAAATCGGAATTAGTCGGTAAGAAATCTAACTTGGAAATAGCGCTCGCTAGCCGCTGCCGCGGCACCGCTCGCTTTGCTCGCTCAGCTCGCGCGCGGTTGGTCACAGTTTTAACCTTTTTTTTTTTTTTTTTGATCCGGGGTGGAAAATCCTCATGGATGTCCCCCGCCCTGGGGGGGCGGAGGGGTCTGTCAGACTCTTACTGACTAAAAACCACCCCGATGTTCCATCTCACACCTGCGCCGAGGGTCGCGGGAACGTACGAATCTTCCGCAACCCCCGACTGGTGCCGGCCCGCCTTTGCGGGCCCCGTCTGGTCGAGCGGGGGGAGTGAGGCGTTTGACTCCCCCCGCGACATCTAAGAGGGGCGCGCGTGGAACACTACGCGCCGCCGCCTCGGGTCCTGATGTATGGGGGGCGACGGACGTCCCCAAGTCCGTCGTCCCTGGACCCATTTAGGGGGGCTGGAAGAGGGCGTTGTCCGCCCTCCGCCGACGCCCGGTGCGCCTGCTGCGGGCCGGGTAAGAGGATGAGATCTCTCGCTCCCTTTCCGCAGCCTCCTTCTGCGAGATAACTGTTTCGCAGAAGGATACCACCGCGTCCCAGGACTTGTGACCGCCGACCATAGCATTCACTACGGCTGGCAGCGACAGGTCACTGCCTACTCCTGAGATGAGGGCACGGCGCGGCTCCTCCCAAGCGGCACACTCTGCCAGCGTATGCCGCACCGTGTCCTCCCGACAGTCGACGCAGTGGTGACACCGGGCGTCCGGCTCCCTGTTTATGCGACACAGGTACTTCCCAAAGCAACCATGCCCCGAGAGCACCTGCGTCACCCGAAACGACAGGGAGCCGTGCCTCCTCCCGAGCCAGAGGTCGAGCACCGGCCGGACCGCCTCGATGGTGACGAGGCCGGCGGTAGGATGTGAGAGCCTGTCCCGCCATTCCGCCACAGTTTTAACCTAACCTAACCCACTTGGTTGGGGTGCCCTGACTTAGTTACTGCGAACAAGTCGGCTCGCGCGTGGTTGTTCACAGTTCCAACCTTACCTCACCCATTTGGTTGGGGTGCCCTGGCTTAGTTACTGAGAACAATTCGACTCGGACGTGGTTGGTCACAGTTCCAAGCTAACCTATGAACTACCGAACTATTTACTTAATAACAGTAGTAAAAATTATTAGCCTTTATTTATTAGCAGGACTCCGCCAAACGCCAGTTTGCATGGATACTTGAGCGTTTTTTACGAGCCGGATAACCTCCAAAACATTTTCTCTACTCCACGACTTTTTCAATGATCCCGTTTGAGATATGTAACAATTGTTTTAAATTGTAAACGTCTTTAAAATCACTTGTTTCTTGCGGCACACACTTGTTTTCATCTTTATTTTCGGAAACACTTGCACTACTTGTAGCCATTTTTATCGTTTTTTTTAGCAGTGCTCCAGGTGATAGAAAATAGAACTAGTTGAATAAATTCGCCTAGGCATTATGTATACGGCGATCAAATCATCAATTGGATTTCAAAGCCTTTTATCGACATTCGGACTTCCCGATTTTGTATCATTGTTTTTTGCTCATCTCTCTCGGTGGAGGCATTACCCCGCCGATTATTTTTGTTAAAAAAAAGTAGTAGCTCATCCAGGGAAGTACTTAGCTCGTCCATGCTAATTTCTGCTACGAAGCAGCGTTCATCCTAGTTTGAAAGGTATGTGTGCGGGTGTAGTGAGAGGCACATGGGATATTCCAGCTTTGTCTCTGCAGTGGCAGCGCGCTCGATACCTTAGGGGAGGATTTTGCCGTTTTGCCAAAAGATTTTGCAAAATTTCACTACTCAAACAAATTTTAGCAACCTTTTTTTATGCCAATGTAATGTCTGGAATGATTTTAGTACGCATATTTTCATTTGGTAATTTTTTTACTTGGTAGTATATTACCAAGGATAATGTCATTAAGGCATTTGGTCTTTGATCAAATGTTTTATTACAGCAAACAATCTTTAGACAATAAAATGTTTGGTCAAATGATTTGTTATGACAAAAAATATAAAGGCAAAAATAAGATTTTTTAGGAATTATTAAAAAAATGCAATTTATTTTATTTTATTCATTTATTCCAGGGTATAAAATGCAAGGGTGGGATAGGAAGCAAGAGCGAGCGAAGCGAGCTCGGGACTTTGGGAACCCCGACTCGGATAGGTTAGGTTAGAAGGAGATAGCGTGGTCTGAAAGACCCCGCCATCCCCTTCGTGGTTATTTTTTTTAAACCACCCAGTAGTATTCCGTTGACTACGGCTTATAATAGAAATGGTAGATTGAAAACTAATGATACTAAATATTTGGCTTATTTTATTTTCCGTAAAATATAGTATACCAACTGTAATATTTGACTATATAAATTGGTAAAAGTACTAGTATGCGTTACAATTATTTGAGAAGAGATGTTTTGCTAAGTAATAATTTGGCAAATGAAATTATGTGGAAAATTGTTTGGGAAGTGACAATTTGGCAATTTCTTTTCGATGAAACAAGGGAGACCCGTATCGCAGATATACATAGGCGGCGGAGTCCACTTACCATGAGTTGGATTATATTGGGTATATATTTAAACATTTAAAAATACTGGTGCAAGACTTTAATCGTATCATAAGGGAAAAGGCTCTTAGTAGGAGTGTAAAAACTATCGTAGTATTAGTCTTAGTTTGATATAAATAAGACGATGGTCATGGTGTTTGAAAGTGAAGGAAGATGTGTCTGTCTATGATGTGAAAATAATTGATAACAGTGACGATCCAGTGAAGGAGTTTGTATATTTGGAGAGTCTGTTCACTAGAGATGGAAATATTGATGAAGATGCGGAAATGAGAGTGAATACGGGAAATAAACTGTAAGGTGATATAAACGCGATTATGACCAACCTGTCGATGTCCAAAAAGGCTCGGCTGGCTATTCACAATGGTGTCGAGCTGCCTACGCTTATGTATGAAAGTGAATGGTGGGTGTGGCAAAAGAGGCATGAAAGTAGAATAAATGTTATGGAAAAGCGTCCTTTGCGAAGCATGTGTGGTGTTACTAGGAATGATAGGCTGAAAAATTATGTGTTAAGGCAGTGGTGCTGTTAAAAAGAAGATGTAGTGACAAAAATTGAAAAGAGTATGCTTAAATAGTTTGTTCATGCTGAGAGGATGAATGAAAGGCGACTTACAAAAGGTATTTACTAGGCAGATGTGAGTGGAAGCGCCGGGAGAGGGACGCCCTAGAAGGACATAATATGTAGCGACTTTCAGGTCAGGTGTGTAGTAATCGCAACTGGCGTGCGTATATGACCAGATGTATGACCGTAAACGAAGCAAATTAGCAGGTGGAGTACTGTAGTTCTGCCTACCCCCATGGGAAAAAGGCGTGAGTTTATGTAAGTATATTAAATAAACATCTTATTCTTAATGTTTATCTTTTATACCTATATATTTAAAATACAACTTTAAAAAAACTTTGTTACAAAAAAAACAACCGACTTCAATAAAAACACTACAAACTAAAAAATTACTTTAATTTCGGAATTCGGTGGCAAAAAACAAAATACAAATACGAAGACACCGACTTCCGAAATTAAAGTAATTTTTCACTTTGTAGTGTTTTTATTGAAGTCGGTTGTTCTTTTTTGTAACAAAGTTTTCTTAAAGTTGTATTTTAAATATATAGGTATAAAAGATAAAGATTAAGAATTAGATATTAAAAAAAAATTAAGTTACAATAGCCTAGTGTCAACAGCTCATCACGTTTTACAAAATATTCCTTTTCCCGATGCAGGGACGTTATTTGTTGAGGAGTTCTCCTGTTAAGAATCAAAACTGAGCTGATCGTGAAGCCACCATCAGCTCCATTTCACCATATGCATTGTGACGAGCACAAATTGCTAAGCAACCATATTAAAGTAATCGAATCGCAACCCGTGAAATACTTATTATTGAGTAGTTCCGGTGGCCACCTCTTTCACTTCACCGAATGGTGCTTTCCGAGAGCAAATGTACGAGTTACTATAAAAAATACCCAAAACGCTATAGGCATGGCCATAAAATTTGAGGATTTCCCTCGATTTTCATGGGATTCCCTCATTAGATTCTGACTTGGTGACAATAGGACCACCCCGAAAGCATACCCTTTCAAAAAAACAAAGAATTTTCAAAATCGGGCCACAATTGACGGAGAAATCGGTGAACATACATAAAAAAAACACATACAGCCGAACATACAACCTCCTCCTTTTTGGAAGTCGGTTAAAATAGTTTATTGAGCATCCATCTACAAAAAGAATTACACCGGATATCACAATGTTGAATTGTCCCTTTGCTATATTGATCAAGTCTGGTCATTTATACAATTCAGGCACATATCTTTCAAACGTATATTATTCTGATCCTTCTTCTCCGTTCATTTCTTCACATTTCAAGGTACATTCCGCTTCCGCCGCATTATTCACGAATCTGAACTCGCAGTGGCTCCTTAGCTTGATGATCTCGCTCCTCACGAGAAGCAAAACGTAGACTTGACCCACTGAAAATATAAAAAACTTTTTTACAAAAAAACAACCGACTTCCAACAAAAACACTAAAAGATGTGAAAAATAACTTTAATTACGGAATTCGGTGTCTTTACTTTTGTATTTTCGTTTTTGGCCACCGACTTCCGAAATTAAAGTTATTTTTCACATCTTTTAGTGTTTTTGTTGGAAGTCGGTTGTTTTTTTGTAAAAAAGTTTTTATTTTTCACTTTTTAGTTGCGGTACCTACCCCACACAAATTCGTATACCACTACTTGATGTGTAAATAACAGTGACAGGAAATTATTAGCACATCATCCATATAAACTAAGTGGAAAAAATATGCAATATTAAAGATAACTCAAAAACTACTGGTCAGACCTTGATCAAATTTAAATGGGACCACATGTGAAGCACCACCTATCAAATAAAAAAAGAATCATCCAAATCGGTTCACCCAGAAAAAAGTTATGAGCTAACACACATAAAAAAAAAAAAAAAAAAAAAAAAAAAAACATACAGACGAATTGAGAACCTCCTCCTTTTTGTGAAGTCGGTTAAAAACAAGAAATTGTTAGGAACTGCCTTACTTTTCTTCAAACTTTTACGACAACTAACTTTACTACAAACTTTTATTGCAACTGGGTTTGTCTCCATGACAGCGCCTGTAGTCATTAGCTCGACAAATAAGTGTGGACATGTCGTTAGGTCGACATGGGTACTATACCGCCTTCGCCCAGTATGGTTAGTTCATCTCCACCAATTATCTCATCATATTGTTATCAGAGCCACAGTCAAAACAGAATGAGCGAACTTGATAGGTGAATTGGTAACGGTCAAAATTTTGCTAGCCATTCATTTCATTTCAATTTATTATTGCAAGTAACAAAGAATCAATATATTAGTAACAATATTTCTTATCAATTACTGTGTATGTAGCATTATTCTACACTCTTAACCTAGCACTGCATTAATCTGTAAATCCCTGCTACAAGCTCAGCGTCGAGGTAGAAAGCTAGCAGCAGCGATTTATACAAGCAATCCAGTCTTCTCGCAAAACACCGCAGTATAATGTTGGAGCTGACGCGCATCCGCTTAGCAATCCTACTTAAATAGGTAACTAACATATTTTACTTACAGACATAAGCCAACAAAGAAGCTGTGTTGACTAAAATGATGCAGATGTAGAACATGAGGTCGAACTTCCCGATTTTGAACAGTAACAGGGTGTGTATGACCGGAGCAATGCCCATCACCGCAGTCAGAATACAGAGGATGAAGCTGTAGATGTAGTACGCTCGCAACAATTTCAGGTTTTTCTGAAAATTATGTGATTTAAATATTATTAATAAATTCGGGATGATTCGGAAATTGCTCGTTTAATCCAAGCAGGGTATCAATGTGTCTATGTATTATCTAAGTAAAAATCGTGGACATTACTGGCTGATGCAGTAAGAAAACGTGAGGAAACTTTCCTAAAATTTGCCGGAAAATGTCTCCACACACCCTTCAAACTATTGTAGAAGCTACATAATGATAAAGGTAAGTAGAAATCTATACGTAATTGGAGAAATTGAATAAACATTTGAGACTTTTAATGACGGCTTTATTAGAATAAAAAACATAAGGACAAAATAATACCTAAAATAGACGTTTGAACCACTAGATCTTCGCTTTTAGATACCCATCGCTTGTATCAGTCTCTGCATCAGAATAATATTATTGCGGTGGTTGTCACTAATATGGACATTATTAAGTCATTATCCCCACAGCTTGTGAACATTTACTGATAAGGTATGTGCTCTCATTAATTAGCAGTATCCGTTGTTTTTTTTTTACAGTGGGTGCGAAATTGCTATCTTATTCATAGTACCTGGCCGCTAATATACAGTGAGTCTTCATAATGTGCACATATCGAAATGAGGGAAACTAAGCTTAATTTTATAGACGGAAAAAAAGTAAAAAAAAATAAAAAAGCTTTTTTAAATTCTTGTTCACTGCTGCGACCCTTGTGTAAACAAATCGGTCTAACTTTTAAACTAAACAATCTATCACGATGAAACAAACTCAGTAATGACTGGAAATAATAGGGTGTCCTCGTAAAATAAAAAAAAGGAAAAAAATAGCCCTCAATTGAGAATAATGTTTTTTTAACAAATATATGGTACGTAGCCGAGTGCAAGGCCTTTCTTTAACAGTTGATAGGAAATGTTATGATTGAGTTATAAATATGGTATTTTTACTTTTAGAAAGGTGAAACGATGGAGAATAATTTAAAGTAATAAAAAACTTTTTTACAAAAAAAGACAACCGGCTTCTAAAAAATACAACACAAAGTGAAAAATAACTTTAATTTCGGAAGTCGGTGTCTTTAGATCTGTATTTTAGTTTTTTGCCACCGACTTCCGAAATTAAAGTTATTTTTCACTTTGTGGTGTTTTTTTTAGAAGTCGGTTGTCTTTCTGTAAATAAGTTTTTTATTTTTCTTTTTTTAGTGGGTCAGTTATTAATTTATATAAGTTACAATAGTCTTATTTCAACTGCTCATCATCTTTTACAAAATATTATTTTTCCTGATGCAGGGTCATTAATTGTTGAGGAGTTCTCCTGATAAAAACTGGAGCTGGTGGTGAAGCCACCATTAGCTCCATTTCACCATATGTATTGTGATGAGCTTAACTTGCTTAGCAACCATAACAAAGTAATCGAATCGCAACCATAATGAGTAGTTCCGGTGGCCACCTCTGGTCTTCATAATCAGTTCCACTTCACCAAATGGTGCTTTCCGAGAGCAAATGCACGAGTTACTATAAAAAATACCCAAATCGCTATAGGTGTGCCTATAAAATTTGAGGATTTCCCTCGTTTTCCATGGGATCCCCTCATCAGATTCAGACTTGGTGACAATGGGACCACCTCGAGCGGATACAATTTCAAACACGAAAATAATTTTCAAAATCGGTTCACAATTGACGGAGAAATCGGTGAACATACATAAAAAAAAAACATACAGCCGAACATATAACCTCCTCCTTTTTGGAAGTCGGTTAAAAAGGGTAGTTAATCGGGGCTATTATTGAGAAATTTTACAATTATTTTAAAAATTATGAAAAAAGTATCAGATTTTTGTTAAAAAACCACCTTAATGCTCAATTGAGGGCGAGTTTTTTCATTAGTTTTTATTTTATAAGGACGCTTTGGTATTTCCAGTTATTTGTGAGTTTGTTTCATCGTGATAGATTAAACTAAAAGTAATACCGATTTGATTACATAGGGGTCACAGCAGCCCGTCATCTACCCCGGTCACCAGGCAGAATGGAACCGGCGAGAGATGTCGTGCGGTGTTCTACAGGGATCGGTCCTGGGGCCACATCTGTGGGACATCAGGTACGACTGGGTGCTGCGCGCCGACCTCCCTAGCGGCGTCAGCGTCGTTTGTTACGCTGACGACACGCTGGTCCTGGCGCAGGGGAGGTCGCACCAGGCGGCGGCCGACTTAATGACACGCGGGGTTGCGACAGTCGTTGAGAGGATCCGGCAATTGGGACTCGAGGTGGCCCTGCACACGTCCGAGGCCATGTGTTTTCATGGTCCTCGGAACGCGCCACTGTCGGGTTCCCAAATAATAGCAGGAGGGGTTCACATCGGCGTCGAGTCGACGATGAAGTACCTGGGACTCGTCCTCGACAGCCGGTGGAACTTCGTTGAGCATTTCCGACGTTTGGCTCCCAGACTGGACGGGGCCGGGGCTGCTTTGAAGCGGCTCCTACCCAATCTAGGGGGTCCAAACGCCTCCTACCGCAGGCTCTACGTGGGGGTCGTGCGAACCATGGCCCTTTACCGGGCACCGGTGTGGGCGCGTTCATTTAGGCTCCGACCGGCCCGCCGGTTGAACGCGTCCCTAAGGGTCTAGGCCATCCGGCTGGTCCGGGGATACCGCACGGTCTCCTGCGAGGCGGCGAGCCTCCTTGCCGGATTGCCGCCATGGGATCTGGAAGCAAAAGTCCTCGCGCACATTTGGGACTGGCACGAGGAGGCGAAACGCCGGGGCGTAACTCCGCTGCCGCGAGAAATCGCGACACAGTGGACAGAGCTCCGGCGGGATCTCATGGCGGCATGGACAGTGAAAAAAGAAAAAAGAAAGAAAAATAGGTTTATTTGTCACAGAAACACGTGCATACAAAAAAATAATAATTAGCTCAGGTAACAATTTAATAAAAAGAAACAAACAAACTAGATCTTTAATCACGAGCACAAAACAGAAATAGTCGACAGCTGCACGTCATGACTGTGACAAGAAGGCTTCCACTCAGCATGATGCTGTGCTATAGGGGACCCACAGCACGGCGCTGGTTTTCAGTGCGACTGTCGCAACCCAGCGCTGGGCACGCCACAATTGCGGCGGTAAGTCCCCTCTTTGAGGAGTGGCTTGAGAGGCGCCATGACGTCCTCACCTTCCGCCTGACGCAGGTCCTCACCGGATATGGCTGTTTCGGATAAGGCGGGAGGAAACGCCCAGGTGTTGTCATTGTGTGGATCGACCGGAGGACACGGTGGAGCATACCGTGGACGTCTGCCCGGCTTGGGCGGAGCACCACCGTGTCCTCGTGGCGGCGATCGGTGGCGGCGATCTCTCGCGTAAGGCCCTGGTTCAGGCCATGGTACGGAGCGAGAGGGAATGGGAAGTAGTTACCTCCTTCTGCGAAGCAGTAATGCTCGCGAAGGAGGACGCGGAGCGCGTGAGGGAGAGGCAATCATTGCGCCCTTACGCCCCTAGTCGCCACAGGAGGAGGCACCCAGAGCGTTGGGAGTCGATAGCCGACTCCCGGCCACCGTAGGCGCGGGCCTGCGGACGGCGAGCAATGGGCATCTCGCCGGCCGGTAAGGACCAAGCCCGGGTCGACGGCGCGTTGTGTTCCACGCGCGCCTCAAAGAGATGTCAGCATAATTGACGGGGTCCGATAGGGCCGATGCCTGCCGGGGTCGCGGAGTGTTCGAAAGAGTTACCGTGGCCCTGGCGCACAGGCAACTGAAGGAACACGGGTGGGTTTTAGTCAGTAAGAGTCTGACACGCCCTGCCGCTCCGCCCAGAGCGGGAGAGGTAATTTGGTGATTTCCCACCCAAAAAAAAAAAAAGGGGTTCACAGCACCTAAGAAGAATTAAAAAAATGCTATATTTAAAAAAAAAAAAAACTATTCTTTTCGTCGATAAAATTAAGCTTTGTTTCCCTCATTTCGATATGTGCACATTATGAAAACTCACACTGTATATTGCACACTGAGTTTCGGCGTTCTCTATCACTCCTGCTTGTGTGACAGTCTCTTTCTTACACTGCTACAAGGATCTTTTGGCGCTCGAATGACGTTGATAGGGTGGCGCCGTTGGTAAACATTTGTGCAATTGTTTTGTAAAATATATTGAAAAAACAAGGTGGTGGCGTTAGTTCCAATTTTGGCCACGCGCCAAAAAATCATTGTACAGCTATAAATACTAAGTGCAATATTAACGTCCGGGCACTGTATTTACTATGATTATAGGCACCATCTCCACAGACTAAGAGAATTACGGCGACATTTACGCCGGGCCAACAAATTAACGCTGCGATAATATCGCCGTTGTGGAGATTGATTCATAGTTTCTATTGGATTTGATGGCACGACGAGACTATCGTTGCGATTCTCTCACCCGTAGCCAGATGTGGCTTAAGTTATGTGGTTGTAATGCTTCACTAATTGTTTGATTCATAGATTCCACAATCTCTTGAACAAAAACTCACCTTGTGACCACCAACGATGAATATAGTATTTAATACAAGATCTGACAATGTCAATAGAATCAGGAAGCCTAATATTGTTGTATATACTATATTTAAAGGATTATTCTCTTCTGCTGCACCCATTTTTAATATCTCGTAGAAGGCTATGACCATTCCGGTAAAGAATAACATGGATGATGCCTGAAAAGACAAAACACAATATTTTAGAAGATCGAAATAAGATACACTGCAACAAGGTCTTTTGGCGCCCGAATGACGTTGATCACAAATTGGTTTGGTTGGTAAACATTTGCGCAATTGATTTGTAAAATATAATGGAAAAAAAATGGCGGCGTTAGTTTCGAATTCAGCCACGTGCCAAAAGAACTTTGTAGCGTTATATTTTGATTACCTACTAATAATGCACTTAACAATAATAAGGAAAAGCTAAATAGTTTTTTTTTTAAACTGTAACATAGGCATCTTGTGACGTAGGTATCTACTAAGTTATTTACTGACAGTATAATGCCGCCATATATCTATAAGAACAAAATATCTGACTCGATTTATCTTGAGTTTAATATTTTGGTTTTCCAGCTTATGATTTTTACGACAGGGCCTGAACAAATCTCGTCTTGGCCGCGTGGTGAGTTGGTGACGCGGCCAAGACGAGGTTTAGTGTTTGCAGTTTTGCACTTCCCTTCCGTGTCTCGAAAAAAATTCTACATACATTTCTGGCTATAGTTTATTGGTCTATCGTTATTTCCGAGAGTCTTTTATGCTGTGGTATTGGGTAACGAGGTAAAATAGCAAAGTTGTATTAGCGTGATTTTATTTACTGTGCGTGCAAATATGTTCGTATTTGACTATAGACCATGTACGTTTATTTGGAATTTTGCTTTAATATAGAAATCACTAACTTCAGGAATAACTGGTACTCACCAATCTGAAATATCCCCATATTATCAAACCATATCGTAGCGGCAAACAGAAACAACATCTTTTACACACTGGCAGCTCCGTACGCATTTTGTTTCCTTAGTATTCAAACTAATGTTTCGTGCCTGTCACAAATACTACAAATTATTTCTTAATTAAGATTCGTGAACTATTGGCATGTACCTATTAATTTATTTGAAAACACAGCTACCGACGTCAACCGTTCACTTTGAACTGATGTTGTTATCATAATAATTGTATGTATGCAGGAAATATGTATAATTGTATGTTAGGTATGTATATAATATATACGTTTAGAAGATACGCGCACGGGATTTATAAATAAGTATCTTCACTCGTTTACAATAACAAAAACAAGAGCCTTTTCAGGTCACTTACGATTTCCGGACCTTGTTACAAATTCTAATTTAATTATAAGAATTAGATAAGAGTTGAAAATACTCAATACTCAATCATTTATTGCATTCCACAATGTGCTTAGGTGGTAAGTAAACATTAGTTGTACCAATCGTGGACCCTATCTGCACAGCAAAATAAAAATTTGAAGGAAGAGGACTTATTTATACATGCAAAAAAAACTTATTCTAAGTAAAATTAAAGGTAACATTCTATTAATTATTAATTAAATCTAAATTTTTATTATTCATTTGTATTATTATGTCAGTTCTATGGATTTTTTAAATTTAATATTCATTTATACTGTATTAACATTTATTTAGTATTTTTGTTTTTAATTTTTTGGTAAAAACTTTAAAAAAAAAATTAGCAACTTTTCCCAACTTAGCAACTTTTCCCTTATTTCTGAGCACCTCGGGTAGTTTATTATAGATTTTTATCGACATAACCAATGGACTAGATGAGTGCATTTTTAAACAGGATGTCGGTAAGTTTAATCGTGTTTTGTGACGGAGTATATCAATCAATCAATCAATCAATCATTTTATTTCAGGCAGCTGAGGGCCCATACATAAAATACACACATTTACATTTAATAAAACAAAAATAATAAACTAATACAAACTAACTAACTATATCTAGTTTGTATGTCTTCTCGTTTAGTATAAAAGTCTTGGTGTGTGGGTGTGTGCGAATTGACAGATTTCCAGTATGTATAAAGAAGGAAGAGTTAGAATGTTAAGTTTTTACAAATGGGGTTTGCAGCTATCCGTTTGTTTTAAATTAACTAAAATCCGAAGTAACTTTTTTTGAGTTGTGAACAGCGCCGGTGCGTCTGTGCTATTTCCCCACATTATTACGCCGAAGCTAAGCCATGCATGAGCATAGGCATAGTAGGTGACCAGAGCAGTTTGCAAGTTTGTGGACTTTTTTATTTCTCGAAAAGCGTACAAAAAGTAAACTTTGGATTAAAATTTTATTTATGCGTGTGATTTCCAATTGATGTTTAAATCTATAGTTAAGCATAATAGTGGGAATTCATTTACTGATTCTATTTCGTGGTTATTAAAAGAAAAAATACAGAAAGAGGGTATTTTTGGTGGGGGTGAAAAGTTATTAATTTAGTTTTAGCAAAATTGATTTCCAAATTATATTCGTTCATCCAGTTGATTGTTTTGGTAAATATATTATTAAGGGTATTATTTACTTGTCCGTTATTTTGGCAGGGAGTAAGAATTGAAATATCATCCGCAAACAAAACGCATGGTCCGGATTCCTTTATGGTTTTTGGCAGATCATTGATGTAAATGAGAAAAAGAAAACACCCAATAACGCTCCCTTGGGGTATTGAGGCGTTTATTGCCTTGTTGTCGGATCGGAAGTTTTGAAGTTCATTATTTTTATTGTCAAAGAATTCTATTTCTACTAATTGCGCTCGGTTTTTCCAGGTAAGATTGGAACCACTCATAACATTTGCCGCGGATTCCCACTCCGTAGAGCTTATTTAATCATATTCCATATTGGACTTTATCGTAGGGTTTGGTCATGTCCAATAGTATACTTATTACGTTCGGTATACTACTTGACATGACCAAAGCCATGACTACTACAGATACAGACATACTACAGACATGATTATAACTTAAACTTATAACGTATTATGTGTTTCTTTAATCACAGTAATAATATTTTCAGATAACTGGAGACGACTATATTTGTCACTCATGTTGGGAGTTTATAAATCGTAACCCAAATGATGGCCCTGAACATGATATCCAACCACAACTTGGCCATCGTAATGTCTGTGCTGGATGTGGCAGATCTATTTTGAAAATCACAAGCAGGCTGGTTCTCCGACCAGAGATGTCTGAAAGGGAAACATTGTATCGGAATGGATAAGACCCTGCCAGATTGGTAATGAAAACAATATCAGGGTTACTGGTAATATGACTGCAATCCGTTCAGGGGATATAGGAATGTTACAACCAAAAGACCCCATATGACCCCTATGCAAATGTCAAACATTTTCTCTCTGATTTAAATGTATTTTGCTCTGATTTAGAAACTATTGAAGATAATTGTCATTTTATGGTTTAATATTATGTATTGAAGTATTAGCAAGCAGATAATATTAATAAAAAAACATTGTATGCATTGTTTTATTTTTTTATCAATTTCTTAAAGATGTTTAACATAAATATCTCCAAAAAAACACATAATGAAAAATAACTCAAATTACCACATAACCCCTATGGGTTATGTATGGTAATTTGGTTGCAAATTATCTCTCCTATAGCGCCTTATTCTGATACTTGGGATTGCTGACATTACCAGTAGCCCTGTATATACCTATTTAATAAGATTACTAATAATGCTATGAGATCTCAATATATTATTAGTTTTGTGATTGTATTTTTGTCAACTTTTTACTGGTATTGTTTCAGTTAACCTTCAACGATGAGATATATGTGCCATGCTATTTATGGCCACAGAGAATAGCGGACAGTTCTCACAGAAGTTCTGCTGGTGTTGCACCTTCCACAATCAGTCAGCCTACATCTTCTCAACAGATAGAGCAAGTGGTAGAAGTTGCAGAGGTTGGTCCGTCAACATCTGGAAATCCATTAGAGGAGACATCTGCTGAACAAATATTGTCCACAAGAAGAGCAGCTGACACAGTACGTCATTGCTTGTTTTTGGAGTGCAATGTCTCTGAAAAAAACGTGAGCCTGATAGGCTCAGAAAACGAATAATTAAGGATTTTAAGTTCTATATTCCTAGAAATGCTAGAATTTGCAGTTTTCACCTAGGTAGCAATTTATTTTATGAATTATTGCTGCTGAAAATGCGATTTCAGCATTTAGTGCCGCACATATAGAAGAAATTGTATATTTTTTTGCTACTCGTATAAGAAATAATTATGTACAACAATTGTATATCTTGAACATTTTATATGTAAGTAATTATAAAGTAAATAAACGAGTTTTTTATTTAACAAACCCCTAGGTTGAATGAAAGGATGGGCAGGAGGACGATGCTGATAAAACTACTTTATGTTACCTATGCTTCTTTCATCTTGGTTAATCTGACCACAATCTAGTTTTTGGATAAGTAATGCTAGCCTAACGATATTGCATAGTTTTCATATTAATGTAATTATAGAGTGCCCTAATATAGATGATGCAGAGGCATGCTGGCAGTTTTATGAACCATCAATTAGATGGCAACGTAGATGTGTGTAGGTATACGGGTTTGAATAAAGACCAACACCAGCATTAAGTATACCTAGTTATTGCCAAAAAACACCACCGATGCAACTCGTCCACTGCAGTATGCAAAGGAAACCTTAGTACTTCGTATACGCCAGGTTTATCTGGCTAAACAGATGTAACAGAAACCTATAGGTACCTACATATTGATAGAGATTTTTATTCAGATTCGGCACCATTTTATAGGCCAGGAGAGGAAACCCTAGAAGGACACACTGAAAATATTGCTGAAGTACTTAAAAAAGTCAGGTGCGTAGTACATTGCAACGCGCGTGTATGACCCAGATGTATGAACGTGGACGAAGCAAAAGTCTGTAAGTATCGTAGTTGGTGGCGTTTTGTAGTGTCTGCCTGCCCCCACGGGATATAGGTGTGAGTTTAAGTAAATATTTACCTGTAAATAAGCCATTTTACTACTAAATAATAACCAATAACTCCATGCTCAAAGTACTTTTAGATTATTTTAGGTTATAATCTTGTACTTTTCATAACTTTTTTCTCCCAACTTCTTTAAACTACTTCCCATTTGCTTTATTGTTAATCCTAAGTCGTTCTTTAACTATTCGTAAGTTTCCATAATATACGCTACCTATAGCGATGGGTCCCAAATTACATGCACTCTCGCCATTCTCCTTTATAATAAAATCGAAGCGAAGTCAAAACTGTATACTGACTTTTCTTTTTTTTTAAGAAATTTTTGCGTGGTCTAGGAACGATGCCAATGCCATTTTTTTTTTCATTTTTGTCGTTGTCTGAATGTATGTTCCAACATCACGCAAAAACTACCGGATTGATTTTGTTCAAATTTTACATTAATATTCCCTTTAAGTCTGATCAGTCTGTAGGCTATAAATTATCACGATATTTCCTATAAGGGAGGAGCAATATTGCTTTATGTTCGCATTCTTCTACAGTTTACCGCAAATTGTGAAAAGACGAGCCAAAAAGTTAGAATATTGCAGATTTTTACAGGCCTTTTAAACGATTATCATCACGCTATAGGTAGGTAGGTAGGTATACCTTTATGGAGCTAAGCAATCAATCACGACATATACCGGTTGGATTTTTGAGATGGGGCAATAAGGGCAGGTACCTTAACCGTTATCGTAACAAGAAATCGGTCTTAGGAGACCGTCCTTAACTTTTTGAAATATTTTGGTCTGCATTCATAGATTTTGAATAAATGTAGTCAGCAAGAAAATTTTCACAAAAACAAACAATTCATCCTAATCGATCCTTTTTCTTATAAGGATCAAAAAGCTCTATGCGACCATTGAGGTGTGAGTACTAGAAAAGTCAGAAATCGCAATAAACTTCCCATACATTTCGTAGGAAATGAGACTGAGATGACAGAGAACACAACAAGCCACAGTTGACCACAGTCGAATTATTCCTTTTACTGCAATACTGTTGAAAAGGGAACGAATACGAACGAATTTCGTACTGTGCATGTTTTATTGTTTTCGTAAATTGTCTACCGTTTTTTACCATGTCATAAATTATAAACCAACTCTGATCTTGTATCTAATGAATTCAAGCTATTTGTTTATAACATTAAAAATAAGAGTACTATTGCTAAGAAATATGTTGTGTTGTGATCTTTACTGCCTCCTGCTTCAACAATTTTTTTTCCCCATTACTTTAATTTCGGTAATTTTTTTCAAAAGACCTTTTTATATATACTTGCTGCTTGAACACACTCTTATCATTAATACACATTTATATTTTATTATTAACAATGTCGAATAAAAATATTACCATTTATTACCAAAATTGCAGGGGTATTCGCACATAATTACACCAGTTACTCACGAATATCGTCTTGAATACATACGATATAATTATCTTAACGGAAACCTGGCTAACACCTGACATTTATGACAAGGAGTTCATAGATCAGCGTTATAGTGTGTACCGTTGTGACCGTGATCGCACTGCTACTAATAAACAGGATGGTGGAGGTGTACTGATTGTTGTTTTACGCACGTTAAAGCCTTCTGATTTAGGTCTCTCATTATACCAGTATCAGTATAGTGCTCTTTCACACACGCACATTGAACACATTATGGTTGAGTTGCCCAGTACTGTCAACAATAAAAGACACATTGTGAGTGCTGCTTACATACCACCTAAGACTTCTACTTTAGCGTACGACAAGCACTTTGAATTTCTACAAGAAGTGTTAAGCCATTCTAGTGTTGATAGTTTCTTTGTTATAGGAGACTATAATCTACCGGAAGCTAATTGGCTAGTATCCTCTGCAACACATATTTCGAACACTTCTACTTCATATTCTGGAGGACCCTCGGCTTGCGCAAATTTAAATATCTTGATTTCAGTCCTGGGTGCTTCTCAATTTAACAATATAGTGAATGACAAAGGTAAAATTCTTGACCTAGTCATTTCCAATAACCCCTGTAATGTTTCACATATCTCAACTACATTTCTACCGATTGACACCTACCATCCTGTCCTGATGTGTGAAACCTGTTTCAACGTTAAAATCACCCCAATGACTAAAACTCCTCTCCACAAATATTGTTTTCATAGGGCTAACTTTGACAATATTAATCAGAACATACAGCAACTTAACTGGTCGGAACTGCTATGACATCTGAAGAGGCTCTGGCTAAATTCTACACTGAGATAGACAATATTATTAAACAAGATACTCCATTGGCCCGACCTAGATCAGTTATCTATCCCATATGGTTTTCTCGTACTCTCATAACTATTTCTAGAAAAAAACAAAAGGCATGGATTAAATGGAAAAAGTATAATAACATTTCTGACTATGAATCATTCTCAAATTATAGAAAACAGTTTAAGAATACATGTCTTAGGTGTTTCGGTTCGTACATCAGTTCTGTAGAGTACAGTCTAAGTAAAAATATAAAACACTTCTGGACCTATGTTTCTAATCGTAAAGATAAACCTGGAATCCCATCTAAGCTTGTTTTCAAAAATGCTGAAACAAATGATCCAGGCATGGTATGTAATATATTTTCTGACTTTTTTTACTCGGTATATGAACCGACATCTCCTTCGCTGCCTCAATGGAAGCCTCCGCAGGACAACAATGCACTACACGATGTCTCTATTTGCGACCTTTCTTTTAGTGAAGAGAACATATTAAATGAATTTAAAGCCCTAGATCCAGCGAAAGGCCCAGGTCCTGATGGACTTTCACCTTACTTCCTTAGGAATACTTCGACTTCCATCTGCAAGCCTCTATTTATTATTTATAATAAATGTATATCCGAGGGAGTTGTACCTAAACTTTGGAAGCATGCGTATATTGTGCCCGTTCACAAAAGTGGATCCAAACGCAACGTGGAACACTATCGTCCCATTTCCATCCTGTCTGCCTTGTCCAAACTATTTGAAAGGTTAGTCCATAACGAAATTTATCCTGCACTCCACAATATCATAATTCAACAACAGCACGGTTTCGTTAAACGGCGGTCGACAAATTTATTATTATTTTCTAGCTTTTTGTTTGATTGTGTTGACAGTCGTGTACAAGTGGATGCAGTGTATACAGACTTCTGTAAGGCTTTTGACAAGGTAGACCATGAAATACTACTAAATAAAATAGCGTTCAACGGAATCCGTGGCAATCTTCTGAGGTGGTTTACCTCTTATATTACCAATCGCAGTCAGAGGGTTTTAATCAATGGTCACCAATCTAACATCGCACAGGTGACCTCTAGTGTGCTTCAAGGCTCTATTCTTGGTCCCCTTTTGTTTATATTGTATATTAATGACATCAGCCAATGCTTTCGCAATACCAAGTTTTTAATATATGCCGATGACCTCAAGGTATATAGAGCCATTCGACAAACAAATGATTGCCTTCTGCTGCAACAAGATTTGGACCGACTATCCTGTTATTGCCAGGAAAATAAATAAGTTGCAACTAAGTTTACCCAAATGTAACTTCATAAATTTCACAAAAAATAAAACTAAAATAAACTATACATACACGTTGTGCAACGCCCCCCTGCTTAAAGTGGACTTTATTCGTGATCTAGGTGTTCTTCTTGATTTCAAGCTTTGCTTGAACCTACACATAGGAAAGATTGTTAATAAGGCGTATCAACTATACGGATTTGTAATGCGATCAACAGTCGATTTTAAAAAGCCTTCTTCCTATTTCTGCCTGTAAAAGTCTCTTGTACGCTCTCAACTGGAGTATGCCGTGTCCGTCTGGAGTCCATACTACAAAAAGTATGTTGAAATGATTGAGTGTGTTCAATACAAATTCCTGCGTACCATGCATTTTAGATGTCATGGATATTATTTGCCTTACCAAGATTTGCTTGTAAAGTATAAGCTCGCAACACTTGAAAATAGACGAAAGTACTTAGAAGCTATGAATCTATATAATATTGTTAGAAATAAATTTCACTGCATTGAACTGTCCAATATGTTATGTTATGCGGTTCCTAGGACAGTCCGCAAGCGTAAGGTGCGCGCTGGCAGATTATTTTCGGTAGGCGCTTGTAAGTCCAACTCTGGCTTGCGTTCGCCTGTTCGCAGAATGGTCGATTCCTACAATAGGAATTTCGAACATATAGATATTTTTGCATGTGCTCCCTATAAGTTCAAAAATCTTATACATAAAGAGCTCTCTTGAATATTTTTTCTATATTTATCTTTTCGTATCATTTCTTTCATAAATACTATTTATATCTTAAACACGGTAGTTAATAAGTTAGTAAAAAAAAAAAACATTTAATTTTGTTTGTAAACCTAGCGATTATTATTTTATTATTTTTATCCCATAGTTTATCTGTGAACAGCGTTGTGGGCTGCAATATTGTATATTTGTTTTGTGTATTCCATATCTCATGTTTTATATTGTAGCTGTTTGTTGTGCCTTCTCAATAAAATAAAATAAAAAGAATACAACAGAGACCCTTTAAATATTTATCATCCCGCTATACCTTTAAGGAGCTAAGCAGCCAATCATGACATTATTTATGTAGGTATAAGAACGGCTATTTTAGTCAACTTTCAACAAAGCAAATAGCTTAAAAGTTAGACGAATGCTAAAAGTTCAGGATATATTATGCTAGTTAGATAGTGTGTTGAACACATAATGCATCTAATTTGATACGATAGAAAAAAAACACCAATAAGCCACTAAAAAAATCTTTTAACGATTAAAAACCATACTAATATACATGCAATCATTGTAATTTTTTGTCAGATTAATCTACAAGCAACATATTATGATCTTTATGATTTTGTTATGTATTTTGTGCTTGAATTTTAATTTTGTGTGTTTCTTGGCTATCGCATTAGGTTAAGACCTGTAATGATAGTTTTAAGGCATTTAAATAAATAATATTAACGCAATAGTCTTTTATTTTTTTAGTCCAATCAATAGTTTTTTTGTAAATAGATAATTGGTTCATCAGCGTTGTGTCATCGCGCTTCTCTTTCTTTTCTACGCACCCCGACAGTGACCACGCTTTAGCTGTTGTCAGCCTCTTAAGGTCGGTTTTTTAAACTTGCGCTATTTTAGTGCAACAACAATAATAAGTCACGTCGGCGCCGGCGTTACAAATAATAGTTAAATTTGGTAAAATGTTAGTGAAGTGGGTACCTTTATTTATTAGAGCAATCAACACTGTGAAATACAAAAGAATAGTAATATTTGTTTTAATATTTAAAATTAAATAAGCTTAATAATAATAATAATAACGGTTGGGTCATGCCGGTTCTGATGTACTCTTTTGGCATACTCAAATGGAGTCAGACCGAACTCGATACCCTGGATCGGAGGGTCCGGACGCTGCTGACTGCAAATCGAATGCATCACCCACGGTCATCGGTAATGAGGCTGTATATCCCGCGAAAGTGTGGAGGTCGAGGTTTTTTAAATGCTAAGACCCTCCACAATCGCGAGATATGCTGTCTCAGGGAATATTTCCTAGAAGCCGACGTGGGGATGCATCGAGATGTGGTCGCGGTAGACAAGGGCCTCACTCCGCTCTCCTTGGCTAAAGAAAACTGGCGCAAACCAGTAGTGCTTGACACTAACGATCGCATGGAGGTATGGCAGAGTAAGGAGCTTCACGGACGCTTTTTCCGGGCCCTACATGGATCCGATGTAGATGTACAAGCGTCCGTAGCCTGGCTACGTTTCGGTGACCTCTTTGGGGAAACCGAAGCTTTTGTCTGTGCAATTATGGACGAAGTTATGATGACGAACAATTATCAGAGATTTATTGTGAAAGACGGTACGGTTGACATCTGTCGGGCATGCCACCGTCCGGGAGAATCAATAAGACATATTATCTCTGGGTGTTCTCGTCTAGCTAACGAAGAGTACTTGCATAGACACAACCTTGTAGCCAGAATTATCCATCAGCAACTTGCTTTGAAATACAGCTTTGTGGAATCGGAAGTGCCGTACCACAGGTATGTACCCGACCCAGTTCTCGAAAATGGAACTATCACACCGTACTGGGATCGATCCATCATCACTGACAGGACTATTATTGCCAATAAGCCTGACATAGTGCTGGTGGATCGAAGAGAGCGGCGCGCAATGATCGTTGTCATAACGATCCCGCATGACGGGAACCTCGTGAAAGCCGAGAAAGATAAACAAATCAAGTATCTTGACTTGGCTCGCGAGGTTGTCGACATGTGGGACGTGGACTCAGCGATCATTGTGCCGATAGTCGTGACAGCCAATGGCTTAATAGCGAAGAGCCTCGACCAACACCTGAGGAGGCTCTCGTTGAACAGCTGGATCAAGGGCTTGATTCAGAAGGCAGTACTTCTGGACACGGCTCGCATTGTTAGGAGGTTCCTCTCTCTGGAGCCCTGACCGCTGGTAGCTTGGACCCTGTTCCCGATACCGGTGGGCTACTATTTTTTGTATTTTTAAATGTTTTTGTATTTTTTTATATTGTAATATTTAAAAATGTAATTTATATGTAAATAATGAAATAAAAGAAAAAAAAAATTGAGAGGATCTCCATACACATCACAAATAACACAACATACGAACATAAAATTTAGTGTGTTAGTAACAAAAATTGTAATTGGACAGTGTGTGGCAGTTGACTCATTTAGTTCACTTTTTTTTACGAAGTAGATAAAGACACCCACTCACCATTTCCTACTTGGTTATGCCCTAATAACTAAATACTGTAAAACAGAAAAATATAGCTTTGTTCTTCTATTAATTTTCACAGTGCGTTCAAAACGCTATTCTGTATAATCATGATTTTGTAGATAACCGTATAGCTTGCAGCCGTAGATATGATAGTTCGTAGAACGTACACAGAAAACATTTGAGTTTAGGCCTCTTATGTCCTCGTTGGTTATAATAAAAATAAATATATATGGTAAGGTGACTTCTTCTTCGTGTCGCAGGCACGACTTCTTTCAAATTTTGTTGGCCCAAAACTTCGGCATCGGTGGCAGCGCAGAGGTCACTTTGACTGCAAATTTTGAGACACAGAGGGCAAGATAGGAGGTGGAGCATATTTTGCGACATAGCTCCACATCCACACCCAGCTGCCGTTCCATCGAGGTAGCTCCACTTTACCAGGTTGGAGTTACATCTTCCCATTTGTGTCCGGAGAGGGTTCAGGGACTTCCAAGTGGACCACGAAAGGTTGCACACCCTGCAGGAAGATGCTCCTTTGGTGGTAGATAGTAAGTGGGAGGAGGAATAGTGTCTAGGTAAGGTGACTGTTAATGAGGAATCCCGTGTTTACAATCTACTGTTATATTTTTTAGTGATAGCTAGAAAGAAAGAAAAATAGCTTTATTTCTCACAGAAAAACGTGTGATAACTGGGAGCTATTCGTCAGGAATGATCTGTAAGAATGAAACTGTCAGTTTAATAGTGTTGTGCCGTTAGATAGTATAAGCAGCAACGCAGACGTTCATTATTTTACAATAAATTAAAAACTTCGCAAGCAACGGGCAATTACTACTGAAGCCTGCGGGTGTTGACCTCAGGACGAGCTGCTTCTCACACGGACAACCTGTACGTTACTTAATCCCGCGTCACAAATCCTGGCTCTCTTCATATTTTGGCTGCTGAGACCATAAACTACAAACATAATAAGTATACTGTCAAACGGGGTGAATAGGGATGCAAGGGTGAAACGGAACGAAACTTTAAAAGGGTTTTTAACATTGAAATAATATAGTTTATTGCCTACAAGGGCACTTAATCGTTAATTATAATACAGTAAACACATTAGAGTATTTCTTGGCAACAAACTATATTATTTCAATGTTAAAATCCCTTTTAAAGTTTCGTCTCGATTCACTCCTGCATCCCTATTCACCCCGTTTGACGGTACACTCAAGTTTTATAAAATGTGGCTGTTACGAGTAGGTACTTTAGTATATTGTGGTGGCTCACGACTTCCACGTGAACGAAGTCGCGGGAAGAAGCAAGCAATTAATAACAATTAGTTTTTTTTTAAACACTTGTCGTGGGGCCTTTTTTTGGTTTTAGTATTTAACGACATCAAAAAGGAACTTGTTATTATTTGGTAAAAATACCATAAAGTTTGTGTTGAATTGTTGATACCATCGCCCCGCGTGTGTCTAGTGCCTCAAGGATGGGTTTATTTTGTGATAATTTCTACGCAGTTTTTTTTTTTAAATCTTAATTCAGTTTTGTTTTATTTTAACAGACTGATAACAACTTGTAGTAACCGCTGTAATATTTAATGTGATAACCTAATCGCCACTCTGCATATGAGAAAAGGCTCTTAGTAAGAGTGTTAAAACTACCGTGGCATTCGTTTTTAACCGACTTCAAAAAGGAGGAGGTTATCAATTCGGATGTTGGTATTTTTTTTAATTTTTTTTCGGGCATAATTCCGTCATAAATAGACGGATTTGCAAAAATATTTTTCTGTTTGAAAGAGTATACTCTCGAGGTGGTCCCATTGTCACCAAGTCAGAATCTGATGAAGGGATCCCATGGAAATCGAGGGAAATCTTCAAATTTTACAGGCACGCCTATAGCGATTTGGGTATTTTTTATAGTAAGTCGTGCGTTTGCTCTCGGAAAGCACCATTCGGTGAAGTGGAACTGATAATGAAGACCAGAGGTGGCCACCGGAATTACTCAATTATTAGTATTTCACGGGTTACGATTCGATTACTTTAATATGGTTGCTAAGCAATTTATGCTCGTCACAATGAATATGGTGAAATGGTGCTGATAGTGGCTTCACCATCAGCTCAAGTTCTTTTGGTTCTTACCAGGAGAACTCCTCAACAATTAACGTCCCTGCATTGGGAAAAGGAATATTTGGTAAAAGGTGATGAGTAGTTGACATTATGCTATTGTAACTTAGATAAATTAATAGCTGACTCACTAAAAAGTGAAAAAAAATTCAGTTTGTAGTGTTTTTTTTTTTGAAGTTGGTTGTTTTTTTTTGTAAAAAAGTTTTTTTTAGATTAATATGAATTAGACGATGGTCATGGTGTTTGGAAGTGAAGAGTATGTGTCGGTGTGGGATGTGAAAATAATTGATAAGAGGGTGGAGCAAGTGAATGAGTTTGTATATTTGGGGATTCTGTTTTCAAGAGATGGAAATATTTGTTGTAACCAACCAGTCGATCTCCAACAAGGCTCAATTGGCTATTCACAATGGTGCTTACGCTTATGTATGGAAGTGAATGTTAGGTGTGGCAAAAAGGCATGAAAGTAGAATAAAGGCTGTGGAAACGCGTCCTTTGCAAAGCATGTGTGGTGTGACTATGAATAATAGACTGAGAAAAGATGTGATAAGGCAGCGGAAAAGAGTATGCTTAGATGGTTTGGTCATGTTGAGAGCCTGTTCTGCCTACCCCCATGGGAAAAGGCGTGAATTTATGTATGTATGTGAAATAAACATTTTATTTATTCTTAATTTTTATTATTTTATATCTATGTATTTAACAATACAACTATTAAAAGTAGGTTGTTATACATCCATCCACAAAACGAATTATACCGTCTCAACCTTCTTTCTTATATCTATGATCTTAACTGAATATCACAATGTGTGTGTGTGTGTGTATGTGAGGGTGTGTGGGTGTGTGTGATGCGTGTGTGTGTGTTGAATTGTCCGTTCGCTATATTGATCAACTCTTGTCATTTATACAATTCAGGCACATATCTTTCATACGTATATTCTGATCCTTCTTCTCCGTTTATTTCTTCACATTTCAAGGTACATTCCGCTTCAGCCGTATTGTTCACGAATCTGAACTCGCAGTGGCTCCTTAGCTTGATAATCTCGCTCCTCAAGAGAAGCAAAGCGTAGATTTGAACCACTGAAAATAAAAACAAGAAATTGTTAGGAGCTGCCTTACTCTGCTTATAGACGATTTTTCAATCTTCAAATAACTTTTATCTGAAGGTTAAAAATTACGGTTTCATAGCTTTTGTAAAGTAAATATGTCAAACTCAAACTCAAACTCAAAGCATTTATTTCAATTAAACCAATTACAGGCACTTTTGAATTGTCAAGGGGTCGGTCAGTCAGAAAGATGAAGCTAGTTGCCCATTCCAAAGCGTAATAGGTACCTATGGAGAAGAACGGGCAAGAAACTCCATGGACACTCTTTTTAATCAAAAATATGGTTACATCGATCATGTTGAAGTTATAAATGTGAGAAAGATGCAGAACGTTAAAAACGTCCGTAATAGAAAACCAAAAACAATTCAAATATTAAATTAAATTAAAATAAGCCTAGGCAGCTACGCAATGACCAGTCGCCACTGACGGCGCCCGTTCACGAACATGACGCATGGATCAGCACCATTCAGCTCAACCATTTTGAAGGGAACTTAATGATCCAACACACACGCCACCACCAGCGAGACATTTGAGTGAGCATGACATACTCTCAGCCGCCAGGGCACATTCAAGTCAATGACAGAATAACCTAGTAAATGGTAGCTTTATAGTAGCTACATAGTACTCACACATGTGCTATGATTATACAATACTAAAAGATTGAATTTATATATTGCAAAGATAGTTTTTACAATCTTCAGCAGCTCCAACAGTAGTTTCAAATGCTAATCAATTAGTTTATGCACCCTTGTGGAGCAGGACCAGCGTTGAGCCAAGCATTTTTATCAGCGATGTGATCCCCTACTTATAATATGCTTGGCTGCATAGTGTGCGTTTTATACAAGATTTGAATTTCGTTTCATTCAGTTGAAGTATAACGCGTCAAACCGTCATATTTACCGCTCACCTACACACACACACACACACCCTCATACACACACACACACACTCCCTCACACACACATACACCCTCATACACACCCTTACATATACTAACCCTAGAATAAGTAATAACCGATAATGTAATATTTTTTCTGGTTTTATATAACTTACCGCATTTGTGTACGAGCGCATAATCTGATTTAAATGTAACTGCTTCCAAATTGGGGCAGACCTGGTGTCCTGAAATACAGGCCTTACGCCTAGCTTAGGCACCAGTCTCCCGCAGTATAATTAAAACAATTATGTATTGTTCTTAATAATTTAAAAATGTACTTATACCGAGTATATTGTGGTGAGAAATAAATCATTATCGTATGATATCCTTCTGATAAAAGTTATCTGACGATTGAAAAACACGTCCATTGTAATGTTATTTTATTACAACTGGTTCTCCATGACAATGCCTGTAGTCCTCGAAGAGGTAGGCACAGGCATCGGGTACAAATTCAGACTACTGATGGAAAACTGGAGTATCACTTTGCCCGACCTGGTAATCGAAGCCAGGCACGCTGAACAATCGCTTGCGTCCTCAAGATCAACGACGCAGTAATCTCCACTCAAGCATTTGTCTCCATTACGAGTCGTCAAAGCAGAAGCTACCGCTAATATAAACCATTGCTTTTATATCCAGGTCTCCTCTCTTCTTATTCTATTGTTAGCCGAATCACAGTTGGAACGGAATGAGCCAACTTGATAGGGAAAGAGGTTTAATGGCTTATAATTAGCTAACTTATAATTATTTTTAACTCTTATTATTATTTTTAATCGCGAAATGAGCCTGCGAGGTAATTGCGTCACACACCTAAAATGACAATTGTTCGCATCTTCTTTCATTTCGACGGTTCAGCCACATTCATTGCGTTATTTACGTTGATGAGGAGACGAATTTACTAAACCTATGAAGCAATAGATTAGGAATGTCCTTCAAACTCTTGGATTGTGGCTGAAACTGTGTTAACTATGCAATTAGGGTGCTGCTTTTGACCTCGATCTCGTCTGATGGAAAGCAATTGATGAGATCTACGATGGAATGAGCGTACCAAGAAGATGCCTGTTCACTTCGTTTGTATTTATTTTTGCAAGTAACAAAGACTCAACTTGTTAGAGAGAATATTTCGTAACTACTATGTTAGTAGCCACAATAATTATGTCAGCTACAAACAAACTCTACACCAAGGTGGAAAGCGTCACCTTCTTCTGCGAAGCAGTAATGCTCGCGAAAGCTAGCAGCAGCGGTTCACACACAAGCATTCCAGTCTGATCGCGATATATTGCAGTATAAGGCTGTGTTTCCACCATAGAAGAGCGAGGATGTGTAGCGAAGGATGTGTGTGAAACTATCCAATAACATCACTTCATTTTCATAGTTTGAGCTAAGCTAGCGCTGTAATTGGTTAGTTGTACGCACATTCCTCGCTCATCTCTGAAAACGCACCCTAATATTGGGGTTGGCCCTTACCGGGTAAAAAATCTACTTTTACTTACAGATTTGTGCTAACAAAGTAGCTATGTCAACAAGAATGATCCAGATGTGGAATTTGAAGTCGATTTCCCCGATTTTGAACAGGTCCAAGGTATATATAGCCGAGTTAATGGCCAAGAGCGATGTCAGGATACAGAGGATGAAGCTGTAGATGTAATACGCTCGCAACAACTTCAGGTTTTTCTGAAAATCATTAAGTCAAAGTCAAATAATTTATTTCAAATAGGCACTAAAAGGCACTTTTGAACATCAAAATTAACAAGAAAATAGAACTCACCAAAAACATTTAATATAAAGTAGGTTGCTAATACTCACATAACGCTTTCACTGTTAAAAATTTATCACATCTAATGTAGAGTCAAGCCCCTTACTCTACTCCCAAGCCCTACATCTTGCTCAAAATGTAGCGTTATGTGAGTCTTGGAAACCTACTTTACATGAGTTGATTTTGGTGGGATTTCATTTCTTTTTGTAGGTATTAGTATCCGTAAGAAATACAGACTTGCACCACCCTTTAAGGAGGCTGGAGGGATTTGTAATTATTTTTGTTGTTTGTGAGCAAATTCTAGCCTGCATACCAAATTTTAGCTTTCTGGGACTACGGGAAGTACCTACCCTAGAGGTTTTATTTCATATACAGATCTGCACTGCGCTGCATTACGGGGATTCGAGGGTGAAAGTTACAGTTTTTTTTTTGTTGTTTGTATGCAAATCCTAGACTACATACCAAATTTCAGCCCTCTAGGAGTTCGGGAAAAGCCTTAGAGGATTGGATGACGAAATCGACGTATTTTAGATATCAATAAAATCTAAAGTACTTATTGTTATACTTTGCTAGACAAATGAAACTTAATGTGTTTTATAAGTCTGTTAACCACATCTTATCCTGAGGTTTTGAGCTACAGAGCTCAAAATCTCAGGACGAAACTATGCGGGTTTGAAAATACAATGAAACGTTTCGGGAAAAGGTAGGTAGTGCCCCTGCTTTTTTTGTTGGCTCGTTTTGGCGGGTGCACTTCCTTGCCTCCAGATTAATTCTAGTGGCCCCTTCCAACAGGTAGTTTCGTATGGAGAAGAATGGACAAGAAACGCCACCGTTACTCGTATAAAATGTTTTACAATATTTTATATAGGTACATTAATTATATCATTATATGTGAAGACGATGCACCTAGAATAAAATTACTATAGGTACCACAAGAGGTAAAAAGAATGAAAAATTAAGCAATGACAGAAAATTAATTATTTGATAGATAAAATTGTAAATTTACGTAAGTTTTACTAAAATTGTCAAATAAAATAAGTCGGAGTATGAGTTAAAGAAAAAATATCAATTAAATATATGTTTAACTCATATTGTTTTCTTTATAATAATATATTCTGCTGGGGAGTTTGTTACGTCACTTCTTCTCCCCAGCTAAAGCACTAGGAAGTGGTGAAGGGCGGGTGTTTTGGGAGACTGTCTCATGTAACTTTGACGTTTAAAAAGTGCTGATTCTCAGCCTAGTTTGTATGCATGACTATTGATTTTGATTTTCATTATTAATAATGTCAGGATAATTTGGAAATTGTGGATTTAGTCCTACCAATTGTATCTTGTTCTTTCATAATAAAAACATAAGATAATCGTGAACATTAAGTACTGGCTGATGCAGTAAGAATTCATGAGGAAACCGAATTATTATGTCGGGAAACGCACCCGGCAACTTATTGTAGAGGTTAATTATAATAAAAATAAGTAGAAATCTATATATACCTAATTTGGGAAATTGAATACAACGTTTATGTATATCTACTATGTTTTTAACCGACTTCACAAAAAGGAGGAGGTTCTCAATTCGCCTGTATGTTTTTTTTTTTTTTTTAAGTGTTTTCGCTCAGAACTTCTTTTTGGGTGAACCGATTTGGATGATTCTTTTTTTATTTGATAGGTGGTGCTTCACATGTGGTCCCATTTAAATTTGATCAAGGTCTGACTAGTAGTTTTTGAGTTATCCTTAATACTGCATATTTTTCCACTTAGTTTATATGGATGATGTGTTAATAATTTCCTGTCACTGTTATTTACACACCAAGTAGTGGTATACGAATTTGTGTGGGGTAGGTACCGCAACTAAACAGTGAAAAATAAAAACTTTTTTACAAAAAAACAACCGACTTCCAAAACAAAACACTAAAAGACGTGAAAAATAACTTTAATTTCGGAAGTCGCTGACCAAAAACAAAAATACAAAACCAAGAACACCGACTTCCGAAATTAAAGTTATTTTTCACGTCTTTTAGTGTTTTATTTTGGAAGTCGGTTGTTTTTTTTTGTAAAAAAGTTTTTTAAGGCAACATAATCACGCCAAGCCATCAAATTGTCGCTGCGATGATAATCACCGTGTGGAGATCGATTCATAAGAGTTTCTATTGAATTTGATCGCATGGCCGGACTATCGCCGCGGCTCCCTCGCCCGTTATGTATTATACTTCTAATGCTTCACTAATTCTTTGATTACCAGATTGCTCAATCTCTTGAACAAAAACTCACCATATGACCACCAACGATGAATATAGTATTTAATACAAGATCTGTCGCCGTCAATAGAATCAGGAAGCCTAACGTGACTGTATATACCATACTTATAGGATGTTTCCTCTCTGTTGCACCCTTTTCTAATATCCTGTTGAAAGATATGACCATTCCTGTGAAGAATAACATGGATGATGCCTGAAAAGACAAAACACAATATTTTCGAACGGTTTTAGTAGGGGTCTGGACGTAGTAGGCAATTAGGTATCTAGGTACCAACTTATTAGATACTTATTTATTGATATCCCAACCATTAAAGAAAAAAAAAAGTACTGAGTTATTAAACTGTTACTATTTTAAAATTTCATATTCAGAAGCATTGTAACAACTAGCTACAAAATATCCTTTTGTTACAATTTAAAATCTTTAGAAGCCTACTTTTAAATATTCTGTTTTCTTTAGATCGAGTCATTGTCTAACCTTATAACTGCATGATTGATTTGTATAACTATCTCATATTATTATGTTTACCCATGCTATAAATCCTCTATAAAAGTTTCTGAAACAGTTAACTTATTGCCAACATTAAAACAACCAGTGCTTCAATCAGTGCTATTATTGATCGAAGAACCAGTTTCATAGTAACCTTAATATCATCTAAACGAGTGTAATAATGTTGTACTAAATTTCATTACGCAACTCCTTTTCAAAAAAAAAACATTGTTATGCACCCACGTTTCACTACCACATCCCCGTAATAAAATAAAAAAAACTTATTATGCTATTCGAATTCACGTCGTATCCCGCCTTTTTTGTTCGATATAAGTATTGCAAAAATTAACTGTTTGTGTTCTTTATGAGAATAAATTATTTGGACCAAAACCAATTTACTGACAGTAATATGATACACTACCTAACCCTTACAGGCGTGATATTATATTAGTATAATGATGCAAAATAGCGATACAAACACATTTCCCTAGTTTACATTTTTGGTGGCAAGCTTATAATTATTACAACAAGGCCTGAGCAAACTTTTGAAGCGTTACCATTGTGCTTATATATTTTTTACCGTGTCTCAGAAAACATCCTACGTATTTGGCAGTTTACAGTTTTCATTCGAATGTCTATCGTTCTGTTCGAGAATCTTACATGTCTTCGCATTGGTATCAGTAATTGTGTAACAAGGTCAAATGGCAAAGTGGTACAAGCGTCATTTTATTTACTTTACGGTCGCAAATCTTCATATTTGACCATAGACCATGTATGTTTGTTTTTACTTTTGTTTTAATATAGAAATCACTAAATTCAGGATTAACTGGTACTTACCAATCTGATATATCCCCATGTTATCAAACCATATCGTAGCGGCAAACAGAAACAACATCTTTTACACACTGGCAGCTCCGGACGCATTTTGTTTCCTTTGTATTCAAGCTAATGTTCCTTTCCTTTCATAAATACTCCAAATTATTTCACTACCACTTTTGGAACTAATTAATTAAGTTTCGTGAAGTAATAAATATTGATTTATTTGAAGACACAGCTGCTGAGACCAACCGTTGACTATGAACTGATATTGTTATAATAATAATTGTATATATTTATGTATGTTTAGAAGATAAATGCCCGGGATTTATATATAAGAATCTTCACTCGTTTACAATAATAAAAACAAGGGGCTTTCCAGGTTATTTACGATTTCCGGACCTCGTTACAATTTCTCAATTATTTATTAGAATAACAGTCCTAAGAGTTGAAAATAATATTAAATAATTGGTACACAATACTACATATGTAGGTATAGCATAAATGTTTAAAATAAATTTCCAATAAAGCTAAATAAACTAGAAAATAACTGTGTCCAAAGCCACTCACTTAGACATACTAAAACGAAGTAACAGATCATACGTGAATTTAAAAAAAAATACACAAATTGAATAAGTGGTTCTTGAGTCATCATAACACATAAGCGCACTAACAGTAAGACAGAAACGATGCGTCTTACAAAACATAATTACTGTCAGGACGATTAGGTAAACTACTGCTGCAAGAGTGTCTTTGTTTTCTTTAAACATGAAAATCAAAACTGTATCTTAAAAATTAGTTAAACATATTTTAAGTTTATCTTTTATATTAATTTGACTAAATAACTATTCTCCAGGAACCTCTTTAGGCGTTCGCACTCGCATCACAATCATTACATTATGGCCATTCCTGATCCATGGCTTATGTTCTTTCCATATGTCATTGTGTCTATAGATTCACTTGTCTCATTTTTATAAACTCCTTCATCTACATTTCTATTAGCTGTAATAGCTCCATCGGCTATAATATGTGTACAGGATATAATTTCTCCATTATCTATGTTATCTTCTTCACATTTCATCATACAAGCTGACTCTGCTGCGTTGTTGACGAATCTGAACTCGCAGTCCTTTGTTAGTTTTATAAACTCACTTCTTACTAGTAGAAGAACATATGCTTGAATCACTGAAAATAATAATAATAGAGCTTAATTCTTTCTTTTCTTCAGAATCGTCAGGGTGTTTTTGCAACAATCATAAACATTATTTTTTCAATATGTTGCTATATTTGGGTTATATCATAGGAGATGACACGAGAACTTCGCTAGAAGAAGAACTGAAGAATTGGGCCATGAAAATGTACGAAGGAATTTGTCGCCATGCCCATAGCAATAAACTTAATAAGTACTAGATAAGTATTAAGTTTATTACCACCTACGTACTGTATACACGACTGTTGTGATTGGTAGGAACGGATTTTCTGTCATTCCTATTGCCTTTTATTGTAGATAGTAGGTATACGGCAGAAGTCTGTTTCAAGGTAGCTACAGTGGAATCGACACGAGTTATATACACTTGCGTTCAAAATGTTCAGGATTTTCTAAAAACTAATGAATCCATTTTGATCATTCTTTCACTACCGTTATCTAGATACTTTTGGGAAGGTTTTGTGTATATAATAACTACATTAGGTTATTGTACGTAGAACTTTTTGAGTTATTTTGTTTCAAATCGAAGCACGGGATGAGTCGACTTTTTTCACATACTAGTTTATTTGCGTTTATGTATAAGCCTATGGGAAACTAATCACAAAAATAAAAATTATGTACCGATTTCAGCCAGGAAAGTGGCTAAATCAACCAGTACGATGCAGACATGGATAAAATCCATCTGGTACAGTTTCATCCCATGCACAGCGTATGCGGATAGAGAGACGCCCATGATTATCATCAGGATCCAGAGGATGAAGCTGTAGATATAGTACGCTTTCAACATCTTCAGATTTTTCTGGAAAAAAAACAAAATATGCAGAATGATCGGCTTTCGGGGTAGCACCCGTTTTCTGAAAGGCTATAATTATAATCAACAGAAAAATTATATAACAGATCCTGAAACTTATGTTAGTGAGCATAAGCACAATCAGCCTGTAATGTTCCGACTGCTGGGACACCGGCCTCCTCTCTATGAGAGAGAGGGTGCAGTAGCCCGTAACCCACCACGCAAACCGAGAGCGGGTTGCTGAACGTCATCACGTCATGTCATATCTCCGAAATTTTGTTTCTAGGGGATGTCAGTTTCCTCACGATATTTTCCTTTACATTTCTCATTTTGAGAGCAGCGGTGGTGGTGGTGGTGGTGGTGTTAGTGATTTGATTGAATGCTATTGTTGTTTTTAGTCAATCACAGCAGTGAATTTTTTTTTTGACAAATTGCCAGATATAAAGATTTAATTTAAAATTAAAGTTTTTAATCAATTTACAAATCCAATACAGTTATCATTTGTAACTCACCGTATGTCCTGCATAAGCGAATACTACATTAAGCACGATATCCGCTCCTCCAATTATTACAAAGAATCCAAACATGACTACATATACTTCGTAACCTGCTTTAGTAAAGGCTAGCATTTGGAAGAAAGTTTTTGTGAACCCAACTAATAGTATGACACCTATAACCTGAAAAATTTACAAAATACGGGTAAATAAAAGAAAAAAATTATAGCAAGTGGGTATTTTGAAAGTTTACAGTGTCGTTATTGTGTAAACAACCACATGCTGCGATTTATTTTTCACTTTTTAGTGATTGTTACATCATAATCAGCCTATAATGTTTCCACTGCTGGGACACAGGCGTCCTTCTTCTGTGAGACGGAGTAGGCCATAATCCACCACGCGGGCCCAGTGCGGGTTGGTGGTTTTTTACATGCTATCCTCAAATTAACATACATAACATTACTCAAATTCTCTATGGTATTTTACGCCATATCTGACAAGCAAATAAGATAGTAAAAGAAAATGTTATAAATCGTATATAACCCGTTGTTTAGGATTTATAACATTTTCTTTTACTAAGAGAGAAATTATTATTTATATTATTGTTTAAATATCCTTTACAGATACTCACCAATCTGATATAACCCCATACGATCAACCCATGCCTTAGTGGCAGACACATACAGCATCTTCTAAACTGTGGTATCTCGCCACGATTTCTGATCATTTTGTCCGTCAACTTACACAAATTATAACACTATCAGTTTTTAAATCGTAAAAATACACTCAAAAACAAAATGAACAAGTTCTATGAACACGATAACTCAGGTCAAAAAGTTACTTTGATTAAACTCAGGAGGTTTCACTACTAACTTTGTGAATACCTAAGTATCTTCCCCCATTTATATTCAATAACAAAAACAAGCGGTAATAAATTAGGAGAAATCACAGTTTAAATAAATAATATTTTGGATCTAAAAGCTGTAAACATTATTATCTGTATGTCAAAACGGAACTAAAGTACGACGTTTGTCAATATGGGAAAACCCGATAGTCTGATGCAAGGCTGAGTCTTCTTCATGTCTTCACATGTCTAAAAAGCCAGAATCACTATTAAAATCAGACACAAAACAAAAGAAAAACGTCACTATTTTCACTTATTTTGATACTTCAATGCCACAGATGAATCTAAACACAAATGTACAGTCAGTTAGCAGGCGACAATGATATTCATCCTCCTTCAATCAACTATAAGTACAAAGTAGGAAGTCGCCAGAGTCGTATGCCACGCGTTACGTACTAATATAGTATGTAATACGACACAAGCCGGTGGTTTAAGTGGCCCCAATCCTGCGTCCTCTAGCTACCGTCGAGCGTAATCGTCTTTACTCTGAACCATTTCAGGAAACTATTCTAATGGATTTACGTCTTGGAACTTCGAGTTTTTAATTCAAGCACAAATTTATTTTAGCTATCCCGTTTTCTTACCCATAATGTTAATATCATCTATAGATTCACAGGCCTGCAAAATGAAGGTCATAACTTCCTCTCTGGAATTTGATAGCTGATTCTGGAGTATTTTGATGCGCTGATTACGAATATGTACTTAGTTTTTCTCCATCACCTCCTGATTTTTCAAAAAAGCTACAGATAGAAAATTGAGAAAAAAGACAAGTTTTCACTTAAAAAATTATATATTTAAAAAAGTACTTAATTTTTAACTTAAAAAACTATTAACACGTAATAACAACTTATTGCTGGGTTAAAATACACTTAAATTTTATTTGTGGAACCTGGTCCTTTTTTCCTGGAAGCTTCTGTTGTGCGATTTTCGCTTATATTTCCGGTTTGGATCATCACGCTTCAACAACCAACAATAGTCCGCCATCATGCTGACATTCCATCTTCCTTGATACCGGACTTCAAGCTCTTTTAAATCTTGGTGAAATCTTTCACCTTGTTCTTCGCTAACGGCTCCTAGATTTTCTGGGAAGTAATCAATGTGCGAATTCAGAAAATGAAGTTTAACGCTCATATTACAACCCATTACACCAAAATTCGTTATCATTTTGGCTACTATTTCTTTATAGTCCGAGCTTTTATTGTTCCCCAAAAAGCTCTCTCTCCATAGCATGGGCGAAACGATTTTGAAGCTATTTTTCTGTCCTTTTGACCACTTGCGAAGTTCAAGTAAACAAGTCGAACAAACTTTTTGAGGTGTCCAAGTTTTGTCTTGGTTACATAAAGAATGTCCAAAATAACTTTTGTAAATATTTTTCACATAGTCTGTAATGTTGTTTCGTTGTTTTATCACCATGAATTTCCCGCAAATATAACAAAAACAATTCGAAGAATTTAAACAACTTCGCGACGACATTTTAAAGTTTAGGTTGCAAGATGCGCACTTCGACTGTTAGTTTTCTAATTCAGAGTAGGTACTTATACAAAAAAAAACCTTTTGTTTTCTTCATTATACCCTTTTTGAACAACATTAACAACAATTAGGCAATATCACCTAAACATCGTGTATTAATGAGCTCATTACTAAATGAAGCCAAAATGACCCGTTTTCGAAATGGTTAATGCGAATTACTTACACTTATTATGTAGTAATTAACAAATTACTGATTTGCATTCATTTCTATGTCGTCTTAAACTAATTAAATGCAATAAAAATTAAGCTGAAGTAATTAAGTGACGTTTTATAGATTTTAAAATGTATGCGCTCAGACATTTTTAGTTAAAATCTTAAATATTCAATATCAAAGAATCCTGACGTGATAGAATTTTTTTATTATTTTTCTCGTAATCAGCACATCAGAAACTATAGAAAACGTTAATCAGATCTCAGAGAGGAAAACCATTGCAGACCTGTGTTATTTTACAGCCTGAAGTTCGGGCACTTTAGAAAAACGGGAGTACCCTTAACATAGCAAGAACATCACAATGTATGGGTGGACCAAGGTGAGTACAGGCAGGCAAAGAAACACTCCCTAAGAAACAGGTTCTCCGACTTATTAAACAACAGCTGCGTACAGTTACAGCAGCTTTAACTGGTCACGAGTCATTTATTAAACATTTCTTTGTCATAGGAGTCACAGACGGTCCGCAGTGCACGGCCTGCATGGAGGACGACTAGATAGCAGCTCATGTGCTTCTAAACTGCCCGGTGGTCGCCACGAACAGGGCGAAGTACTTCGGTAACCCAGGTACCCTCCGTGAGATTATTAGCAACACCAAGTGGTTGCTGGCCTTCCTCGAGGAGTTGGTGTCGATCGAATGATCGATGTTCCCAGCCATACGCAAAATATGCGCATAGACGTGGAGTTGCGGTCACCAGCCCGTATTACCTATTACCCAATAACGTACTAAGAAGAAGCAACCAGAAGAACAGCAGAAGAGCAGCTTAGAAGATGCAGTACTAAACACTACGCTTGCTTTCTGCGTGTTAGCGATTTCAGGTTGAAGTGTTTGCTCTAAGTTTTCCTGGCTTAGCTTAAATTCAGATAAATTGTAGATAAGGGTGGAAAGTAGGGAAAGGGATGAGTTGTACATTAGGCCAGACGTCAGTGGTATCAATACCACTATAAGCTGGCCAATTCTGTTGAAACTCTGTACCACCTACGCTATGCCAGCTCAGGGTCAAAGTGTTATCACTGACCTGCGGTCGACTGTACCTCTCGTAAGTGCACAAAGAAAACAAAATTAGCTACTGCCGTAGTTTTTAATATTAATTTACAAAATAATGTTCTTCAAGCCAACATTATTATCATTACATAGTAGGTATCATTCAGTATTTCTAATCATTTGTCGACGTCGTTCCGTATGCATCCTCCTTGTTTCTCCGTGTCTCTCCTCCTTCCTCACAACTTGCATGTTTCACTTCATCAGCTATTTCTTCTTCCGAATGCATCGTGCATTCACATTCAGCTGCATTGTTTATAAACCTGAACTCGTAGCTTTTCTTAATTTTAATCATTTGACTTCTTATTAATAGTAGAATACATGCTTGAATAACTGAAACAAAAATAATCGTTAGAAGTTGACTAACTTTCTTCATGACCAACATTAGCACAAACTTGTGTATATTCATCTAAGCGACTTTAAAAATAAGAAATAGTCAGGCTGATTTAAATGGTTCATTTTGGGAATGTTATTCTGTATCCCAGAATTTCAATGAGCCCAAAGCTTTACATAGTTTTAGATACTTCTAAAAGTCATAGCTATTTAAAGTACGACAAGCCAGTGGCTGGAGGCTAAGACTCAAGTTATATGATATAAGGAATAAATACAACTTACAAATTTGAACTAGATAAGTAGCCAAGTCAACTAGAAGCACCCAAGTGCGGAATTCATCGACCGCTTGCAGGTTGAACCAGTAAACAGTGTAAGAAGACAAGCCAAAGCCAATCACCGCCGTCGCTATCCAGAGGAAGAAGCTGTATACGTAATATGCTCTCAACAGCTTCAAGATTTTCTGAAAAATAAAAAAAAAATGTTAGGAAATAGGTACCGTGAACACGGAATGTTGAAGGATGAAACTCATTTTGATCACTCGAAAAATGTATAAGTTATGCCTTTCCCTATTGTTTTATCTGATAGATTCTTTTTCATTTTGTGTCGATGGCTAATTTTAATTCGTTCATCTGATGTTCCAGTTTTCAATTTGATCTATCTTTGCAACGAGCCATTTTAATAATCATTACTAAAGATGTATCTCATAAAAACAGAGTTTTTCTTCTTCCTAAGTCAGTTAATATAATAATATATTTTTTCCTAGACCAAATGCAGGTGGTAACCTGTATAAAAGAGCGATAACAGAAACTATTTTCACTTTACATTCCCTTTAAATATACTCACCCTATGTCCACCAATAACAAACACAATGTTCATTACAATATCCCCCAGTGTAAAGAGCAGTAAAAATGCCAACAGTGCTGCATAGATTTTATATCTTATATCTGGTTCAGTTTTGGTCAATCCCAACATCGTTGAAAAAGATTTTTCGGCACCAACCATCACTAGGGCAGATATTACCTGAGAACATTGAAACATATTATGTGATTGTAACATACCTGCACTTTTTCGGGATATAAGTTATATACTCCATGAAATTCTGCTGCTATCTCCCAAGTTAAAACTCCTACAAACAGGCGCGACACGCCACGAGAATTGCGCGCGACACAAAGGTACCGTTCGTCGCGCGACGAGCGGCGCTTTTGTGTCGCGCTGTCGCGTCGCGCCTGTCTGCCAAATTCAGTGACAAAATTATCAGTTACATTGTTATACATCTCTGTCTGAGAGGGTACCACTTAGAGAGACTGATATACTCAATTTTGAAAAAAAGGCCAGAATAATCAATCATTATGTCCCTACGCATGGGTCGTCTTGTGTTGTGTACGTATGTATGTACTCACCAATCGGAGATATCCCCACGCGATCAAACCATATCGTAACGGTAGACATAAACAACATCTTGTGCACACCGGTAGCTCTAGCCGCATCTTGCTGGAGCAGTCACTTTTCTAATACGGTAACCCTCAAACTATTTTACTAACAGTTTTGAAATATAGGAAACACAGTTCCTCAGATGACACTTGGCCATAAAAAAAATCACCGAACACAATCACTACTTTTGATACAAAAACAAAACAAGCTTTAGAGCTGTATCTTTTATTCGTTAAATAACTGGGTAAAGGTACGAGTATATTATTTAAAATAGTAGCAGAAAGACTTGTTAGCGCGCTCGCGGAGCGGCACAAGACGGTGGCTAAGTGGTGGGTCCGTGGAATCACGCGCCCGCGCATTTTAAAGCGGCTATTATAGGGCTATTCTAGCTCGTCCTGTCTTAACTTATAAGACCAGCGGAAGCGGGTCTAACAAAGTAAACAACAAGTTCGGCAGACATACGCCATCATCTTTTACAAACCTGGATTTATCATAATATCATATCATTATAAGTTACAAGTGATTTCTAAGCTTTGAACTTTTCATTTCATCTTCTATTTCTTCATTTACCTAATTGTGGTCTTCCTGGAAAAGTCGGTCATATCCTGAAGCACGTGCATCTGCTTCTTTCCTAGCTAAAACATACAGTGCACATGGACAACTAAACTGTAAAATGACTAGTCTATTAACTCAGTTAATGGATGATGGTCATATCCGTGTTATTGAGAAGCGAGCTAACATTGCGCGGGCGGGTGATGCGTCACCAACCACGGGAATTGTGCCCAATGCGGTGACACTTGCAGTTGGAGATACTGAAGAACCTGTGACAGGTTTATTTTGGAAGTTCCAATGTCAGTGCTACTGGTTTCATTTGTACTCCTACCCTTTCGCGGGTACCCACTTATCGTAAAAACCGCGGCTTTTGTGAGTAATATCGTTCATAAATTGGACTGTTTACAGTCTGGTTCGCCGAACCTCGTGATCACGGTAGTATTCGAAGAAGCCTATTTCAAGCCGTACACGCTTTAATTTATAAGTGAGTAGGTAGAGAGGTACCTACGTAATTTAGTGTTAGAGCAAGATATTTAATGTCACCATTTCTATAGTAATTTTACTACTACCTGTACCTACTTTGGTCTTTATTCCTCGTCCCTACTAACACCGATAACAATGAATGTCAAGCAGTAAGTGCTCCCATCTGTTAACAGGACGCCACATGGCTATGAATAGCCGTTGGTATGTAGTGTGTAGGATTGAAAGAAGGAAACACCTATTTAAACGTTCGGACAGAAACAAGTACAGTACAACTATTTTCTTAATATCCCTCGGCAAACTTCGTGTTTTGTCAGTCGTCGGATTTCTATCAGTTGGCCTTTGCACTTCGTGCAGACTGGATGCTTCCAGACTTAGAAGCATATTCCAAGTTGATTGAGAGCGTCCGGGCTGCACCAAGTGATAGAAATCTGACGACTGACGAAACACGAAGTTTTTGCGAGGGACATTAAGAACATAGTTGTACTATACCTACTTACGTTGACTGTGTGAGTACTGTGAATAAAATTGAGACTGGTCGTGGACATACCTACTTATTGGTTAAAGACTTATGCCCGTTTTCACTAACACTAGGTAATTGTAATCCAAATCCTAACTAGGTATCTAAAGTAAAAAACTTTTTTCCAAAAAAACAATCGACTTCCAAAAAATATACAAAAAACGTGAAAAATAACTTTAATTTCATTTCGGAAGTCGGTGTCTTCGGTTTTGTACTTTCGTTTTTGGCCACCGACTTCCGAAATTAAAGTTATTTTTCACGATTTTTTGTGTTTTTTTTGGAAGTCGGTAGTTTTTTTGTAAAAAAGTTTTTATTTTGCACTTTTTAGTTGCGGTACCTACCCCCCACACAAATTTGTATACCACTACTTGATATGTAAATAAGAGTGACAGGAAATTATTAAAACATCATCAATATAAAGTAAGTGGAAAAAATATGCAGTATCGAGGATAACTCAAAAACTACTAGTCAGAACTTGATCAAATTTAAATGGGACCACATGTGAAGCACCAGCTATCAAATAAAAAATAATCATCCAAATCGGTTAACCCACAAAAAAATATGAGCTAACACACTTAAAAAAAAAAACATACATTTGAATTGAGAACCTCCCCCTTTTTTTGAAGTCCGTTATAAAGAGAAAAGCTTAGATTTGTTGTATATTTGTTTGTACTAAACTCGTACTAAACGGCAGACCGGATTTTGATGAAAGGAGAATGCTCAAAAAAGACCCAGAGCGAACAGATACAGAATGTAGCTCAGAATTTTAGTCATATTCAGTGATATCATTTTGTAAATATTTCACTATAAAATTTGATGGCTCACTAAGTGATTTGTTTTTGTTTTTCATCTGGAGTGATTATTTTTCTTTAATATTTCTTCCGATCTATACCCGACGATATACCCAAATCGAAGATAGGGGTCGCTGATTGTTCAAAAGAGTTACCGTGGCTCTGGCGCACAGGCAACTGAAGGAACACGGGTGGGTTTTAGACGGTAATAGTCTGACACGCCCTCCCGCTCCGCCCAGAGCGGGAGAAGTCATTTGGTGATTTTACACCCAAAAAAAAAAAAACACGACAGTATAAATACATATATACATACATAAAATCACGCCCCTAATCCCATAGGAGTAGGCAGAGACGGTTGTCTAAATCAACTATCCGCAACCCACTTTTCGCCGCTTTTCTGCGAGACTCAGCAAGGTGAGTAGACAACTCTATCGCCGCCGCGCCGTTTGAATTTTAAGTTTCATCTAAGCCTCTTAGTCGACTTTTACAACACATCAAGAAGGCGTTGGTGCTATTCGTAACCGACACCACACGGCTTAAATAAATAAATACATGCACCTAAACGATATAAATACATTATTTAATAGTGTACACTTTCACGACCAATATCACCAGTGACCCATTTTAAATAATAAAAAAAACTATATAAATAAAATTTATAGCTGCTTGTTTGTAAACGTATCACTTGAGAACGGCTGGACCGATTTTGATGCGATTTTTACTAATGCCATAAGGATATTACCAGAATAGTTTTTGTACAGGTAATAGAATATTAGAATGAGAATTATGGGCGATGGTGATTGAGCGCGCGTGAACGACGTGATAAGGGATCGAAACCGCTCCATGACTAAATTAACTATAAAAATAGTAAAAGTGACTTTTTATTGACTTTTTTTTATTATATTACATATATATTTATTTTATCCGTTGTTTGTACTTTTTAACTGACTTCCAAAAAGGAGGAGGTTTGGTTATATGTTCGGCTGTATGTATGTTTTTTTTTGGAAAAAAATAAAGCTTTCGAAAAACAAATTAACTTCCAGCGATCTGTGGTTGACTATAATACTAACTAAGCTGTGTTAAAATGAATTACCGAAAAATTCATACAAAATTAACCGACAAAAATGTTGTATTTAACGAACAAACATGAACTTATTCAAATTATAATTTTACGAAAAATAATCTATACTTTCAAATAAAATAAACTAAATTTCCAAAAAAAATACACAAATCTCCCGAAAAAATTACTAAGTTGCCGAAAACATATAATATGTTCCCGAAAATCCTAACCCTAAACGGTCGACGTCAAGGGCACCCCGAGGTTCGGTTGGTTAGGTTCCTTTAAAGCCATTAGACAGAAATAGGAGCCCCGCAGAGCGGGGCTCCGTCGACCTGCTTATTAACCCTAACCCTAGCCGGCCGACGTCAGGGGCACCCCGAGGTTTGGTATGTTAGGTGTAAGTTTGATTCTAAATTTATAATAGGTAAGGTAGGTTTTTTTTTAAATTGGTTCACCGATTTCTCCGTCAATTATGAACCAATTTTGAAAATGCTTTTTTGAATGAAAGGGTAGGCTCTCAAGGTGGTCCCGTTGTCACCAAGTCAGAATCTGATGAGGGGATCCCATGAAAAACGAGGGAAATTTTCAAATTTTATAGGCACACCTATAGCGATTTGGCTATTTTTTATAGTAACTTGTACATTTGATCTTGGAAAGTACCATTTGGTGAAGTGGAACTGAAGATGAAGACCAGAGGTAGCCACCGGAACTACACATTGTGGTTGCGATTCGATTACTTTAATATGGTTGCTAAGCAAGTTAAGCTCATCACAATACATATGGTGAAATGGAGCTAATGGTGGCTTCACCATCAGCTCCAGGTCTTCTCATTTTTAACCGACTTCCAAAAAGGAGGAGGTTATATGTTCGATTGTATGTATGTTTTTTATTTTTTATTTTTTATTATGTATGTTCACCGATTTCTCCGTGAATTGTGGACCGATTTTGAAAATTCTTTTTTTGTTTGAAAGGGTATGCTCTCGAAGTGGTCCCATTGTCACCAAGACAGAATCTGATGAGGGAATCCCATGGAAATCGAGGGAAATCCTCAAAATTTATAGGCACACGTATAGCGATTTGGGTATTTTTTTATAGTAACTCGTGCATTTGCTCTTGGAAAGCACCATTTGGTGAAGTGGAACTGATGATGAAGACCAGAGGTGGCTACCGGAACTTCTCAATAATAAGTATTTCACGGGTTGCGATTCGATTTTAATATGGTTGCTAAGCAATTTAAGCTCGTCACAATGCATATGGTGAAATGGAGCTGTTGATGGCTTCACCATCAGCTCCAGTGATTTTGGTTCTTAACAGGAGAACTCCTCAACAATTAACGTCCCAGCGTCGGGAAAAGGAATATTTTGTAAAAGGTGATGAGCAGTTAACATTAAGCTATTGTAACATAGATTTATTAATAACGAACTCACTAAAAAATGAAACTTAAAAACTTTTTTACAAAAAAAAAACAACCGACTTCAAAAAAAAAACACTACAAAGTGAAAAATAACTTTAATTTCGGAAGTCGGTGGCAAACAACAAAATACAGGTACAAAGACACCGACTTCTGAAATTAATGTTATTTTTTACTTTGTAGTGTTTTTTTTTGAAGTCGGTCGTTTTTTTTTGTAAAAAAGTTTTTTTGTTTAATATAGAAATCACTGAATTCGGGATAAACTGGTACTTACCAATCTGATATACCCCCATGTTATTAAACCATATCGTAGCGGCAAACAGAAACAACATCTTTTACACACTGGCAGCTCCGGACGCATTTTGTTTCCTTTGTATTGAAGCTAATGTTCCTTTGCTTTCATATATACTCCAAATTATTTCACTACCACTTTTGGAACTAATTAATTAAGATTTGTGAAGTAATAGGTATTGATTTATTTGATAACACACCTACCGAGGTTAACCGTTTACTTTGAACTGATGTTGTTATCATAATAATTGTGTATATACAGTTATGTACGTTTATAAGATATGGGCCCGGGATTTATAAATGAATATCTTCACTCATTTACAATAACAAAAACAAGGGGCTTTCCAGGTAATTTACGATTTCGGGACTTTGTTAGAAATTCTCAATTAATTATTAGAATAACAGGTCTAAGAGTTGAAAAAATTATATTAAAGAATTTGTAAACATTAAGTTATGTAAATGTTTAAAATAATTTTCAAATAAAGCTAAATAAACTAGAAACTATCTGTGTACAAAGCCACTCACGTAGACATATTAGAACGAAGTAACAGTCATACCTAGGAATTAAAAAAATACACATATTGAGTAAGTGAAAACTAAATTAAAAAGACGAACATGGTACGGCGCGAGCGGGCATGGGAAGCGGTCACCTCCTTCTGTGAAGCAGTAATGCTCGCGAAGGAGGAGGCGTAGCGCGTGAGGGAGAGGGAATCGTTGCGCCCTCACGCCCCTAGTCGCCGCAGGAGGAGACACCCTGGGCGTCGGGAGTCGATAGCCGATTCCTGGCCACCGTAGGCGCGGGCTTGCGGACGACGAGCAATGGGTAGCTCACCGTCCAGTAAGGACCAGGCCCGGATCGACAGCGCGTTGCGTCCCACGCGCGCCTCAAAAAGATGTCAGCAATAATTGACGGGTCTGATAGGGCCGATGCCTGCCGGGGTCGCGGATTGTTCGAAAGAGTTACACAAGCAACTGAAGGAACACGGGTGGGTTTTAGTCAGTAAAAGTCTGAACACACAATATAATTAATTTACCGGTCATTGCTTTATACTTAATTATTTTTACCTATTGTGGTATAGTAATTTTCTTCTAGGTGCATCGTCTTCACAAATAATTGGAACGAAGTTTTGGAACGAAGTTCCTTATCGCGCGTTGCGAAAGGGGGCTAGACGGAAAAAATTAAGACCAAAAGTTGTAACGACACTTTTTGCTATAGTTGTAAGTGGTGCGCGTGTTTCTCTGTCTGTCTCTTATAGAAAGCAAGCCAGTTTTTTTTTTTTTTTATGGAACTTCGTTCCATCCGGGTGTCCCTTGACACCTCTCAAGTTTTTTATATATTTAATGTATACATGATATTGTAAAACATTTTAAAAGAGTAACGGTGGAGTTTCTTGCCCATTCTTCTCCATACGAAACTACCTTTAATTGGAAGGGGCAACTAGAATCAATTCTATTTTCTTGTAAATTTTGACGTTCAAAAGTGCCTTATATTTGCCTATTTGAAATAAATTATTTGAATATGACTTTAAAAAAAGAAAAAGAAATCAGTGACACAGAAGAAAAACCGTATTTACGTATGCGGACCATCGAATTGTTTTCTATTTCAAATTGTGTTCTTTTCCCGTCTATGCATATAATTAGGAAACGTCAGTGTTTCAGTAATTGCATTTTACACGACCTTTTTAATTAATTATGAGCATTAATACCTAGGCAGGAGTTCCTAATTTAAAAAAAACCGGCCAAGTGCGTGTCGCACCGCGCACAATGAAGGGTTCCGTAGTTAGGATGAATTTATCACACAAAAAAACTTAACATTGTAGTTGTAAAACATGTTCTCCCATACATCGATATATGTCACGGTCAATTTTCTAACTGCAAAGATAAGTTTGTAATCGTAAAAAAATAGTTTTTCCTTTACTTGTGCTGTGAGACCTTGCTTTCTGAACACAGCCTTAAACCTATTGGCCTCGCCTTGGTCCGGTATTTTGTTTTTTATTCAAAATGGCATCGCACGATAATATAATATCAATATATTTAGATAGAGGATACAGGAACAAAAAATGTCACTAACATGATATCTTAAAGTGTCACATTACCGAGATAAATAGAGTTAAAGATAGCTTTAATGAGTGCAAATATTTTCATATCAATTATTAAAAACATTAATTAACGCTGAACACGGCCTCGTCAGATAGTAAATGATGTGTTACAATTATGATTATTACTCCAGTTATGTAATCACATTGAAATATTATTATTAAGTACCTAGGTATATAAGGTGGTAGGAATTAGATAGGAAAATCAAAACTTAAACTTGTAATAAATATGACCATCTGAGACAACTGTACGACAAAGGATTATGCATTTTATCCAAGCACTTCGAATCATTTAAGCTTTCTACTTGAAGAGGTAAAAATCCAATACACTTAACATTGATTTTAAATTATTTGTCATTAAGATCACATAACATTTTTAACAGAAAAAGCGCTTTGTAGCTTAAATTGCCCGCTTTTGATAAGAATAAAACGAAAATATTTGCACTCATCATGGCCATTTTTAACTTTAATTATCTAGGTAATGTAATAGTTTAGGACATTATGGCACATGCCATTTTTTGTTTGTCTATATGCCCCCTATCCATATAAAAAGTTATTATCGTGCGACGCCATCTTGATATGTAATCAAAATGGCGAACCGGGACGAGGCCAGTCTCCACACAAAAAAGTTCGATTCCCTTTCATGATTCTAGGTCAGCAGAAAGTAGCCTATGGGTTTTGATTTATTTGCGAGTATCAAAATATGTCGAATAAATGGCCGTATTTTTTTAATTCGTTGACTTTGAAGCTTACTTTTTTTAGAGCTCCAAAAGACCATAGACTTACTTATTTGATATTAATTTTAACTTAATACCTCCACGCGTTCCTGAGAAAAACGGTCTTGACAGACAGACCGACAGACGGACAACGAAGGGATCCTATAAGGGTTCCGTTTTTCCTTTTGAGGTACGGAACCCAAAAAACGGTAGTTTATATTAATATATAGCTAGTTGTTACTGGTGACTTTCATCATCATCAGCTTAATAGAAGTATACTACTGGACACCAGCCCTATCGACAGCACGCCGTCATCTCCTTCCTTGGCTTATATTAATCTGATAATTAATACCAACCACCTTGCGAAGATACAACGCCACATGCGAACTACGCATCACACTGCCGTCACGCAAAGTCCTGAATCGCGCAAGTAGAGTTTCCCGAGCATTATAGCATATCTGCAACATCCGGACATCAACCCACCAGACACAACACCCGTCTAGTCGGAAGATCCTCCCTTTTTTAATGGGTGATGAGGAACTTGACTCCTTGTTCCTCATACCTTATAGCTACTCCATCTATCCTAAAAACATCCCACACTCCGCCAACGTTTGGTAAGAGCCCACAGTGCCGGTTTTAACATTACAGGCGCCCTGAGCGAAATTTCGGCTTCCCTCTTGATGAGTAGAGAGGGGCGAAAAATTTCAGCACTCCGCCTAGGTTTTCTTATGTCCATTGATAAAGAAATAGGAGTTACTTTGTCGGCTTATGCAGAAAAGTTTGAGAATTCAGAGAATGTCGGATGCAAGAGCAAGCGAAGAGATCTCAACATTTTCTTTTGGTTTTCTAATTCCAAACGAACTAAAACAAACGTACTCTACTGGCATTAGAGGTGAAAGGGCGCTAAAAGTACTCTGCTGGCGTCAGAGGTGAAGGGGAGCTAAAAGTACTCTGCTGGCGTCAGAGGTGAAGGGGCGCTAAAAGTACTCTGCTGGCGTCAGAGGTGAAAGGGCGCTAAAAGTACTCTGCTGGCGTCAGAGGTGAAGGGGCGCTAAAAGTACTCTGCTGGCGTCAGAGGTGAAAGGGCGCTAAAAGTACTCTGCTGGCATCAGAGGTGAAGGGGCGCTAAAAGTACTCTGCTGGCGTCAGAGGTGAAGGGGCGCTAAAAGTACTCTGCTGGCGTCAGAGGTGAAAGGGCGCTAAAAGTACTCTGCTGGCGTCAGAGGTGAAGGGGCGCTAAAAGTACTCTGCTGGCGTCACAGGTGAAGGGGCGCTAAAAGTACTCTGCTGGCGTCAGAGGTGAAAGGGGGCTAAAAGTACTCTGCTGGCGTCAGAGGTGAAAGGGCGCTAAAAGTACTCTGCTGGCGTCAGAGGTGAAGGGGCGCTAAAAGTACTCTGCTGGCGTCAGAGGTGAAGGGGCGCTAAAAGTACTCTGCTGGCGTCAGAGGTGAAAGGGCGCTAAAAGTACTCTGGTGGCGTCAGAGGTGAAGGGGCGCTAAAAGTACTCTGCTGGCGTCACAGGTGAAGGGGCGCTAAAAGTACTCTGCTGGCGTCAGAGGTGAAGGGGCGCTAAAAGTACTCTGCTGGCGCTAGAGATGAAGCAGCGCGTAATCACAGCCCCTTCGGCGCCCCTTCCCCTCTGGCACCCAGAAGCTTCCAGCATAGCCTTTTATATAGCTCGCCGAGTATTTTTTAATTTAGGGTCAGCTGTTCCGTGTCTGTCGAATTTGTCGAGCTCCATAACCGATGGCGTTACCATGAAATAGATAGGTTCTTTTTAATGACTGCCTTTTTTTCGATTGGTTGCAAATGCTACGAGTACTGCTGAACATGAGTTCCTAAGTTCGATTTTCAGGTCGGGCAACGTGTTATTGGGTTTTTTTTTATCACGAATTTCTCAGTAGCGAGCCTGTCTGGATTTGTGCCCGGTTCATGACAATAGGATCGCCCCCTAATACATGGGACTTAAATATAACTGGCGAAACGTGGGTGTACTATAGATACATCTGCTTAACCTGTCGAGGATAACATGTTATGTTATGTTTGATTTTTATTGTAGGAAATGACAAATGAACAACATCAATGATAAATGGGTTTTTGTTGTTTACAAACAGACTTGACCACGCACACAGACACACATTGAAACGATGATGTATTCTGTAGTTCACAATAATTATATAAATTATGAGTGCTAAACAGAATTTAGCAGTCTTGATTAATACTGTTAGAAGAGCAGACACAATATATGTAGTTACATACATCTGAGTGACTACTTAGTGACTTTTTTGTGAAAAGCGCTTTCAGCATTGCTTCAGGTAAGTTAACTTACTTTGAATAACTGCTGTTAATAGTGATTTAGGAAATAGAAAAATCATCATTATCGTCATATATCCATAGCCAGTGGTACCTGTATAGAAATAGTGTTACATCAATAGTAGATTTATAAACGTTGTTTAAAGTTAATTGATGATTAGCGACTGTTTAACCATACATTTCTGACGTTTAAACGTCTCTCAGCTTTAACCATCGTTTATAAATAAACCTCAAACTGATTACAATTTTTATTTATCTACTTTACCGTTGGTGTCGGTACCTACATTAATGCCCCAAATATTTAGTATTGGTAAACTTACCTCATATGTATTACAATCTCCTTAGTCAGATAGTTTTTCTTGTATACTATTTAGGTACAATAGCTAGCACATCAAGTTACCACAAACTGTCAGATTTTCTCATTCAATTTTGAACTTAGCTATCAATATTTTATGGTTTAAAATCGTTTGTAATTTGACAGTTTCGTATAGCTTCATCTGCTGACGACTGTACTTAATCAAAAGTTGCTTATGGTGTTGCTAATGCCATTCTAGGATTCAAACAACATTGCTTTTTTTATTCTTAATCAGTGAAAAAAAAATTGAAACTTAGAATGTTTATAATTTTAGTTTTTGTTAATTTTATTATTGTTTAGTTTTTGTTCTGTTTGTTAAAGTTTAGTACAGTAGTTTAGTGCATTAGTAATTTTGTAATTTTAATTTTGTAACTTTTGCATGCCTACTAGTAAAATATGGCTGAACCTATTGCCTTTAACACCATATACTGTACCCATATTTGCAAAATAAAATATCTTTATCTTTATGTTTTATATTTTTCAGGCGTGAACAAATTAATTATTGAAGGTCTTGGGCCGAAAGCTAACTTATTTTTGAAAGATTGAACTTTCGCAATGTACTCTCCAAACTTAGGGCGGCCAATGGCTACCGGTGAAGTTACCAAACAACATGATATATGTGAACCTCGTGCTCGGCGCAACTCTTGTTTTTGCACTCTAAGAGGCTTGTTATTAGTATGGGCATTTCTGCGATTGGTAAGTGCAAATAAAATCATTCAAATTAATTATTAGTAACTAGATGTGCCCCTAGGATTCACCCGCATAAGTATCGATCCCATGGGAATATCGGGATAAAAAGTATTTTATATCCTAATTCAGGTCATGGTCTACTCATTTCCTAAATTTCATCCAAACCCATTAAGCCGTTTAAGCGTGAAAGCGTAACAAACAAACATACAAAAAATCAAATCTTTTCTCGTTATAATATTAGTTTACACAAGCCGTGTGCCCAGTAGGGTAGATGGAAAATCGTAACTTTTGTTGATGGAAAATAACTTTAATCCCATAATTACTCTTTAGGGGATGAATTTTCAAAAAATCGTTCCTTCACTTGCGCTCTTTAAGGAACTCTTGTGCAGAAATTCATGCGTCTACTCACCCAGCGGATAGTCCGTGTTCACACGGACGTCAAAATATAGCGGGGATATTGTTTCGCGCACTGGATCTTCAACGCACTGAGAGTTGAAAATCCAGCAGTGTGTTTTTTCGACGCGCTTGGATGCACTCTATTGCATTCTCGATGCGGTTCAACACCGAGAGTTGAAAATCCGGTGTGCGTTAAAAACCCGCCACGATAATTTTACGTCCGTGCGGACATGGTGGCTGTGCGTTGCGATGAAAGAATTTAAGAATTTTGTTAAGTAGAATAAGCTTAATTTGTTTCTTCTTCAGACAATTGAACGCTTATTTGATTATACCCGTGTTCCCAAGATTATTTCCAAGAAGTGTTTTAGGTACTTTATTTGGTAGTCAGGAGCTCATAGTAATATAATTATATGTAGCTTGCACAATCGTTTGACATGAGTTTGACAGACTATATACATTATGCACTGCTGGAAAAGCAATTTTGAATTGTTGGCGTATAAAACATGGTAGAGATAGTCCAGTTTAAAATTGCACGCCCCTCCACCGCCTGTTGCATACACATTTCAAATGTTTGTATATAATATTTTGTGGTGGTGCAAGCAATTAGTTAAACTATTTCCTTGGTCTAAAAAAGGCTAACACGCTAAGAAAAATAACTATAATTGTTTATTCGTGTAATGTTTTGTTTGTTTCAATTTACAGGTAGTGTCAGTACTATGGACTGGTGTAATAATAATAGCGACTCTTGCGCAACTATTATCATCCGAACACAGAGAACCAGCCAGTCGATTGTTGTTTGGAGCAGTGGCTACAATTTTACAATTAGTGGAATTTGGAATGATTGTCACGTTCATCACAGCCGGGGTCAAGGTAAATAAGGCTTGCGAAATATAATAAAAGCTGCATGTTTATGTGTGTCCAGGTTTACAATAGAATACCGAATGAATTAAAAACATTAAATACAAGATTGTTCAAAATTAAATTGTACAAATGGCTATCTGCTAATAGTATTTACAGTGTTAAGGAGTTCCTGGAACATATAGTCGCATGATGACTGACTGTATAGTTATGCATGTTAAATTTTCACGCTTATATCTATTAAGTAAAACATGTTTTTTCACATTATTAACACTACCATCTCAACCAAGTTTTTTAGAAAATAAATGTTATTATTATTATTAAAAAAAACTTTTTCGTTAGTCCAATGGTCATATGGGTAACTGCAGTGTCGGGTCCTGGTTTAGATGTGATTTAAAAGAGTTACGGTGGAGTGTCTTGCCCATTCTTCTCCATACGAAACTACCTTTTGGAAGGGGCAACTAGAATCAATTCTATTTTCTTGTAAATTTTGACGTTCAAAAGTGCGTTTTATGTGCCTATTTGAAATAAATTATTAGACTTTAACTTTGATGTTGGACAAAGTGTTTTTGGGTTAATTTAGTTTATAGCATCCCAGCGTTTGGATTGGTGCCTGGTTAAGGAAACAGGCTTGGCTCCTATTAGCCATTATGGCGAAGCTTGTACACTTTTGATTTTACTATACACCTCAACTTTCTCCTTCAGGGATACATGGTGTCACGCTATGTTATCGCTATGCTAATCCGAAACCTGAAATTGCACATGACTGAATTAGACTGCACTATTGTAGCGCTTGTGTTGCGCATATCTAAACTAACAATAATTTATACACATCACATTCATTAACACGTATTATTTTAACCTTCCCGTCAAGCGTTAAATTAGCGCGTGCTACCCAATGTGCAAATAATCTAATAAATTAATAGACCTTTAAGGCCAAAGTTTACTAACTATTGACATACTTATGTAGTCACTCACACAGTTTAAAATAGTATTTATAAAAAATCCTTTTTAAATGCCACATACTTTCAGTTGTTATATTCTCATATCTAGTTTGTCACACGTTATTTCACAAAACTCGATAGTGAATCTATTGTAGACAATAATTGTTTGCCATGTTTAATTGGACTTTGCTCAAACTATTTTCACTGTGGGATTAATTTGTGGATAACGATGCTGATTGCGTGTTTACTTAAAAGGGCGCACACGGGTCCACTAGCGCCACTCCTTTTAAAAATATTATCTCGTGACTCAGAAGGAATTTAGAATAACGGGTCAATATGTACCCTCGGTAAGTGTGTCTAGAATTTTCTAATACTTTTTATTAACTTTCATATTGAGACACGAAGCAACAAAATACGATCTAGAAGAATGTGGCCGCTTTTCTTTAGATTGAATTTTGTTGCTTCGTGTCTTATGATGAAAGTTTATAAAAGGTATTAGAAAATTTTAGACACACTTACCGAGAGTGCTTATTGAGCCGTTATTCAAAATTCGTTCACGGTCGCGAGATAATATCCCTCTTATAATATTAAGCATTATTGCGCCATTGTTTGTTATCCTGAAGAAAAATAAAACTATTGGCATACTTATACCGCACGGGTGTATTAGTTAGGTTAAGTTATTACTTGGCAATATTATGCACACTACTGGTACCAGCGTAAATCAATGTACTTCACAGAAGCTCCTGCTTTTTTGACGTTTAATTAACGCTTTTATTCTGAACATCCTGCGACACATGCGCGCGTGTTCACTAATTATACACCTTAATATGGCCGACTGACAGACTGTAATATTGTTGGTAGTGAAAAAGCTTGGCAAATTGATTGATGATAACAGTTCGTATTTAGTAGCGTACTATGAGGTGGCAACAAAACGATCAAGTACAGGTGTCCAAGATTAACTTAGAAATGACTGCAAATTGATAATGAAACAATTAATACAAGACTTGTCAGGTTGCAACTTCCGCATCCATTAGCTGTAGATTGGGTCCACTACCTCTGGAATACTTTATTATTAACACAACACCATAACATCACGTCAGTTATCCCCTAGAAGGATTAGACAGAGGTGTAGGTACCAAGAAAACATGCACATAAAAAAAAACTTATTTACTTACTTAAACTTATTTTTTTCAGAAAAGTGTTAGTCTCTACCGAGCCTACTACCGCTACTGCATACTGACCCTTATTATATACATCATAGCGGTGACACTGTGTTTTGCACTGGACTATGAAAATGGACACTACTTCGGAGAGATCTACTTAACTTATCATTTAACTGATTTTCCAGTTATTGAAAATGACGCTCTTATATTTGGCGTTGCTGCCATTTTGGATATTTGTAAGTATCTACCCTATTTTTTGTTTTTTGGTGAGAAATCATCAAATAATTTCTCAGGCTATGGCTGTGTCGGACTTTTACTGAAAACCCACCCGTGTTCCTTCAGTTGCCTGTGTGCCAGGGCCCCGGTAACCCTTTCGGATAAACCCGCGACCCTGGCAGGACCCTATTTTTACCTGACTGCATAAAGATTGTTTACATCGAAAACATCACTTGAAACAAGTTTTACTAATAAAGTATTTTTTTTTTCTGAACACCTACTTGTGCTCTCGCGTCTCTCCATTCGGTACAAGGCCAGAACGCAAGGGTGTGAAACTAATCGCGTATTGATTGGAAATCACTTTTTTTACTAAGGTCTTTCTATCTATACAAGCGTAGTACGCAAATACTCGCGCATACTTCGCAGTGACCTAATTCACTTGGGACTTGGGGCTCCCCGACTCGGACAGGTTAGGTTCGAAAGGGATGGTGGAGACTACTTAGCGAGCGAAGTGAGCAATCAAAGACCATTCGTAAAAAATAAGATAGGACTTTTAGTCATGCAAGCGAGGATATGGTATCGTACTCAATATAATTTTACATGCGATAATTGTTATTTTTTTTTGGTTAGATGAACATAGTTTCTTTAATTTACATACACTTTGTTCCTCTCCTTAAATAATAAAACTACTTAGAAAAGCGCGTTTAAAACAATGACCCGCGTGTTTGGTCGGTACTTATACCTATGTCATGTTTTTTCTTTCTTTTTTTACAGGTCTGGAAATATTGCTGATACGTTTACTAAGGAGGTTGATGAACAAATACAGTTATGATGAGGATATTTCAAATTGCGAAAATGTCTAGGCATTTAATTTTTTTTATTATAAGCTAGTTTTACTTTAACACTGTTACTAAGAGTTAATAGCTCAGAGCATTTGAAATAATGTCATCAGACACCATGAAAATAAAGTGCAAGTTGTTTATCTATTTTGCAAGTAACATCATTCTGTAGCTTCATAAATATTGTAAGTCCGTAATAATATCGTAAGTTTATCAATAAAAGAATTACCAAGAATAACTACGTTTTTTATTTAATCTACAGAATAAAGGTCCTCCATTGGCGTCTCAGCGGTGGTTCTACGAAGACCTCAGCTATGTGGTTGGTGTAGCTTGACCTGCCCTCCTGGTACCGCTCCTTGCGTAACTCACTGCGGACTAGGAGGAGCAGATATATGTGTAACACTGTCCACAAATATTATGTCAGAGAAGCTCTGCAATCTTTAAAAAAATGGTAGCGTGGCTAGCTGCCAAGGGTTCGCTGGGCATGTATTAAGCAACACCGTTGCTAAAAACGGGCTACCCTGGCACCTTTGTGTTAAGAAAATAGCTTAAAATCCTTTGACCTAGGCTAATGTAGCTAGACTCACAGATCTATCGATCGCCGCTGCTAAGTAGCCACGAGTCCCTTTGAGGGGTAGTAGTTTGTTAGACTGCTTACTTAAAGCGCTGCCCAAACGTAGGACACCGTAAAACGCTCAATTTTTCGTCGCACCGTTAGCCATATTCGTACATATTAAAAGCCAGAAGAGCCAGCCTGGGTTCGATTCCCAGGTCGGGCAAAGTGTTATTGAGCTTTTCCATTTAGAATTTCTCAGTAGCATCCTGGAGTCTGGATTATTGCCTGATCATGGCAATTAAGGCTCGCCCCCTATTACATAGGACTTAGACATAACTGGCGAAATGTGGGTGTACGATGAGTGCACCTCTGTCTAACTCTTCGGGAAACAAGGTGTGATGTTACGTTATGAACAAACCAGAAAAAAATTGAGTGTATTGTCAAATGTTCAAAGAAAAGAATTATTCAAAAATATAATATCATTAAAAAAAAAACATGTCAAAACACACTTCAAAAAACAACACTTCAATAGCAGACTTCAATTTTTTTTTTTTAATTGCATAATTCTCAAAATTTTAAGCGTTACCTATCACGTACCGCGTGTATCAAAAGCAAAAAAGTCTTAAATAGTAGCCAGTCTTCTAACATTACTACAAGGAAAAAAACACAAGTAAACCGCTCTTCTCCAGAACAGATACATCAATATGTCCAGAAAAGTTCACAACTTCAAGCAGCAAATTCTGAAACTCCAAATAGCCTCAAAATCTTAGACTCCCATATACTTACTATCTGAATACGAAACATCGGATGAATCGTATATCACTCTTAGCAAGCTGTCTAAAGGCGTGGACGGTACCATATCGGAAACCTTGACTATTCTAGAAATGAAAGACACAATAGCGGAGCTCACACATAAACTCGATAGTACTTCTGTACTATCGAGTTTATGTGTGAGCTCTGTTATTGTTATTTTCAAGAATCGTATTTTCTAGCTCATTAGAAAATGAGCTAGAAAATACGATTCTTGAAAAATAACAATCTTCGCCAACAATTGAGCAAGTTAACTACAGAAATAAAAATGTTAAAAACACAATGCCATTCTCCACTTGAAAATAATCCGGATATCAATATTATAGGAAAGAGACACTCCTTACTTCAGCAGATATTCTCTACACCTTCTTCTACTCCTCTTACAAGCAAAACGAATGCAGATACACTCGAGAGCAATGAATCCGGGTCACTTAAAGAATGTTAAAAATCTCGGAAACTAAAAATGATAGGTTAATGCAATAAATTGTATTTAATAGACAATGTAATACTCCTTAAATGAAAGTAAAAAAAATATGAGTCACCATACATTTTATTAACACAAAATTACATAAAGAAAAAAACTGCTGATCTCTCCTTAAAACAAAAATAGGAAACATGAAATTTTTTAACTTTATTACGATTTTCTTGAATTTTAATACTTCGTATTGCCTCCTCGTGCTTCCATTACTGCGTTTACGCGGTTTGGCATGCTGTACACCAAGTTCCTTATACGATTTTGGGGAATATTCTCCCATTCCTCTGTGAGAGCAATTTTGAGCTCACGAAGCGTGATTGGGGGAGGGTTTCGTTGTTTTACGCATCTGCCTAGCCCGTCCCAAGCATGCTCGATCGGGTTGATATCCGGGCTGCGCGCTGGCCACTCCATACGAGTAATGTTCATCTCTTGAAGGTAGTCATTCACAATCCTACCTGTATGAGGTCGGGCATTGTCATGCATAAATATAGCATCCTCACCTAAATTGACCATAAATGGACCAACGTGATCATTGAGGATTTCTTCCACATATCTTACGCTAGTTAAAGAGCCGTTTTCTATGATCACCAGCTCTGTGCGACTTTCAGAAGAAATTCCGGCCCACACAAGTACAGACCCACCACCGTAGGCTACTTTTTCTTCGATGCATGCTTGCTTGAATCTTTCCCCTGGTCTTCGATACACTCTGTGTCTTCCATCGTGCTTGTAGAGCATAAATTTTAATTTGTCGGAGAACATAACTTTTGACCAATCTTCAATACTCCAATTTACGTGGCTCTGGGCATATCTTAGTCTTGAAATACGATGCCCACGCTCCAGTTTAGGGCCGTTTGCAGGTCTAAGGGGTTTTAAGTTAGATTCAGCAAGCCGACGTCTTACTGTCCATGCACTTGGGTTACTTCCTCCGAGGCGTCGAAACTGATTTGTGAGTTCAGTTCCTGTGAGAAAGCGATTTCGAAGCATGGTGTTCACCAAGTATCGGTCTTCTCGTGCTGTGGTACACCTGGTTCTGCCCGTTCCTGGTCAGCGTAGGTTAGAACCAGTTTCTTCGTAACGTCGGAGAACTCTTTGTACTGTTGACAGCGACACACCGACAGTCCTGGCTGTATCGCGCTGACTCCGGCCGGTTTCCAGCATTGTAAGTATTCTGGTGCATTCTTCAGGCGTAAGCGACATAATTTCAGCTTGAATAATGAATATAGAGCACTATCAACATGGTTTATGTACCCACATAAATGACAGATTTACAAACAAAAGCAAAACCAAATGCTGTAATTTCGTAGTTCCATCTTCGAAAGTGGCCCTTTTTCAAATTTGATTTTTTTATGATATAACTTTACAATAACTAAGAAGTTTTAATACCTTCATTTAAGGAGTATTACATTGTCTATTAAATACAATTTATTGCATTAACCTAGCATTTTTAGTTTCCGAGAGTTTTAGGATTCTTTAAGTGACCCGGATTCATTGCTCTCGAGTGTAGTTATAAAAGCACCATAATTATATATCTACAACAGAAGATCACCAACCTACAACAAGAATTAGAAAACGCACAACAACAGATTGAAACCTTTAAGAAGAAAATAGATTCGCTAAGACACTACGATAACAAAAAGCCTATACAACCCCAGGTACATAAGTTCTGCTCTCAAACGTCTGCGGGTACTGAAGACCAAGAACGCGAACCGCCAAATAGAATTCTCATCATCGGCCCTCAACAATGCGTCGGCCTAGCAGCAGCGATCATAGATTCAAGGCAGAATACACAGTATGAAAAATATAGTATTATCTCAGAAACAAAACCAAATGCTTTAAGTAGTCAAATAACAATTAACTATATTCATGCTAAGCTAAATTTTAATGTCAAACTGGTAATTTGTTTGGGAGAAAATGACCAAAGTTTAAGGTATGTTTTATCACATTTGCAAACTGTGCTAGAGACATTCTATAACAACATGAATATAGTACTAAATGTGTTTAAAAGTGAGTAGTTATACATAAATCAGCTTAACTATCGCATAAAAAACGTATGTAAAAACTATAAAAAATGTTAATTTCTCGACAGTGGAAGTTCTAAGACGTCAGAATTGTGCAATAAGATCAATTATCATTACAGTCTATAGACGGTAATGATTACAATAACAATTATTTAAATCCAAGGGAACATACGAAGAAAATAGCGAGTAACAAACCAAGCCTTAAATTAAGTACTAAAGTAATTGAACCCAAAAAAGGAACAATACCGTTCTATTCTCACCGTATGAGTTCTAACTTATTAAAACAGGATAATCTCATAGATTCTGTAGGAAAAAGTCACAGAGGAACCATTCCGTATTATTTTCCGATCATAAAACGAAACACTACATTTTTTCGAGACCAAACCCCCGTAACTTATAACCTTAATAACCTTACAATTCTTCATCAGAATATTGCCAGTGTAATAAGTAAAAGAGAAATTCTTAAACTAACTTTACAAGGGCTACGTGAAGTGCTTATTGACCCAGATGTAAATGTCTCTCAGAAATCTTCATAAAACAAGATAAGAAAGCTACATTAAAAGCAAAGAGGTGGCACTGGCATCTCAATAAAAGAAAATATTTTCTTCAAAGACCTGCCATTTGTAAAAACCTACGCCACGCAAAATACGTTCGGGGTTTGTGGGATTGAACTTTCACAGCATAAATTTATTATTATTTGTATTTATAGAATACCTCAATCGGATCCCACCCAATTTCTAAGTAAAAATAGCCTCCTGCACAATCTAATGCAACAGTATAAATCTAAAATGAATGTAGTTTTAGCAGGTGACTTTAATATCGGAGCTCCGAGCGGACCTGGCCGGCCTCCGGGCAGCCGGCCCTCGAGAAGTGCCACAGGAGGGGGAGCAGCATAGGCAAGACCGGCCGGTGCCGGTGCCTGCAGAGGACCGGGTTCTGACCCTGGTGCGGCGAGAGCTGGCTGCCTTCCAGAGTCGGTTTTCCGCTCTGGAGGCCATTGTTCTGCGTCCCCCGCTAGCGGCGAGCCGGATTTCTTTTGCCGCCGCTGCGGCCAAGTCAGGATCGGCAGGGCGAACAAAAGGCGGGCCTATGCTGGAACCTGCGGGGCCGGCCCCGGCGAAGACGGCGCCTTCCAAGCCCAAGAAGGGTAGGGGGCCTACTCAGGTTGCGACGGCCCCAGCCCTGACGGCGAGACGGCCGCCACCCCCTCCGCCTCCTAATGCTCCTCCGGCCGACGCCGAATGGCAAGTAGCCGGAGAGAAGCGGAAGGCTTCAAGGGCGGCCAAAAGGAAGGAGAGGCGGCAGCGGCGCAAGGAGCGAAGCGTCGCGGCTAGGCTCCGCGCTCCAAAGTCCGCAGCTGTAGTGATTACACTACAGCCGGATGCGGTGAAGAAGGGCGTGTCCTACTGCGACGTGCTCACCAAGGCAAGGGCGGCGGTGAACTTGGAGGAGCTAGGGGTCACCAATGGGATCCGTGTAAGGGTCACTGCGACTGGAGCCCGGATGCTGGAGGTCCCCGGTGCGGCCAGCGGCCCGACCGCTGACGCTCTGGCCGAAAGGCTTAGGGCGTCTCTAAATGCGGATGAGGCCCGAGTGTCCAGGCCCACCAAGTGCATTGACATGCGCATCGTGGGCTTGGACGACTGTGTGACGGAGGCTGAGGTGGTGGCCGCCGTCGTTAGGACTGGGGGGTGCTCTGCCGAGCAGGTGAGGGCGGGCACCATTCGTCCTGACCACACGGGGATGCGAGCCGTTACGGTGAGCTGCCCCGTGTCGGCGGCCAGAAAAGTCGCCGGGGAGGGCCGAAGGCTCCTGGTGGGCTGGGTTTCTGCGCAGGTGAAACTGCTGGAACCCAGACCTCTGAGGTGCTTCCGCTGCCAGGTGGGCAACCACGTGGGAGTGCAATGCACCTCGGAGGTGGACCGCAGCGATCACTGCTTCCGCTGCGGTCAGCCCGGGCACAAGGCCGGCTCGTGCAATGCCACGCCGCACTGCTTTTTATGTGCGGCAGCTGGCAAGCCGGCCGATCACCGGGCTGGGAGTAAGGCCTGCGCCCCACCCGCCAAAGCCAGGGGCAGAGGTAAGCCCTCCGCAACCGCCGTCACCACCGCACCCGCCGCCACTGCCGCAGCCGCTGCTACCTCCATCGTCGTCGCCGCCGCAGAAACCGCGGCAGGGCCCTCACAAGGGCCTCGGGAGGGGGCTGATATGGAGTGCCAATAATGGCCCCATTACGCCTCCTCCAGGCGAACATCAACCACTGCGTCGCTGCTCAGGATCTGTTGCTCCAGAGCATGGCGCAGTGGTCGATTAACATCGCCGTGGTCGCTGAGCCGTACTTTGTCCCGCCCAGGGATGACTGGGTGGAGGACCTGAGCGGCTCAGTGACCCTAATTTCGTCGGCCGCCGCCGGTACCCCGTCGCTCGAGGCAGTCAAGAGGGGACGGGGTTGCGTGGCAGCACGGTTCGGGGAGATTGTTGTCGTAGGGGTATACTTCTCCCCGAACCGAACTCTCGCCGAGTTCCACAACTCCCTTGCGGAGTTGAGAGTCGTCGTCGTCGGGTACCATTCCCTCCCCGTGCTCGTACTCGGGGACTTCAATGCCAAGAACACGGCTTGGGGTTCCCGGTATACGGACGCGCGGGGCAGGATGGTGGAGGACTGGGCTCTGGAGACAGGCCTGGTCGTCCTAAACCGGGGCTCTGTCCCCACGTGTGTGCGGATGCGGGGTGAGTCAGTGGTGGACCTCTCGTTCGCCAGCCCCGCTCTGTCGCCGTGTGTCATTGACTGGCGCGTCATGGAGGGGGTGGAGACGTATTCCGACCACCGGTACATCCGGTTTGACGTCTCCGCCCGGACCTCGAGCGCGCTGGTCCGACAGGCCCCGAGTGGTCCGCGGTGGGCGCTGAAGCGGCTGGACCGGGAGCTCCTCCTGGAAGCCTCGATCGTGCAGGCCTGGGTGTCATCACCGGACAGGCCTGCTGATATTAACGACGAGGCGGAGTGGTTCCGGGAGGCCATGTCCGAAGTATGTGACGTGGCAATGCCCCGGGTCCAGCCTGGACGCGCCTGGCGCCAGGTGTACTGGTGGTCGCCGGAGCTAACGTCTCTGCGCGAGGCGTGCGTTGCTGCGCGACGCCTCTACACCAGGCACCGCAGGCTCCGTATCCGCCCTCCGGATACGGAAATCATTCAGGCGGAGCTGTACGAGGGTTACAGAGCGGCGAAGACCGCCCTCCGAGCGGAGATACTGCGGGCCAGGGGACTGGCCCGTGAGGAGTCGCTGGGGACTCTGAACAGGGACCCTTGGGGACGCCCATACAAAGTGGTGCGGGAAAAACTCCGCCCATGGGCTCCCCCCCTGACGCAGAGTCTCCGGCCTCAGCTCATGGAGGGCGTGGTGAGCGCTCTGTTCCCTGCGCGAGGGGAGCACACTCCCCCGCCCATGGCTCCGCCTCCTGCGGTGCCAACTGTGGACCACGTAACCGACGACGACGACGATGCTCCTGAGGTGACCGAGGTAGAGTTGAGAGTGGCGGTACGTAGGCTGAGCGCCAAAAATACCGCCCCAGGACCCGACGGGCTACCTGGAAAAGCCTGGGTCCTGGCCTTGGAGGCTCTCGGGCCTCGACTTAGAGGGCTCCTAAGCGCATGCTTGGAGGGGGGCCAGTTTCCAATTCGTTGGAAGACGGGGAAACTGGTCCTCATTAAGAAGACGGGGCGCCCTGCGGACTCTCCGTCCGCTTACCGGCCCATCGTGCTGCTCGACGAGGTGGGCAAACTCTTTGAAAGAGTCATTGCAGACCGCCTCGTCGGGCGGCTGGTGCGGGTGGGGCCGGATTTGGCGGACAGCCAGTTTGGTTTCCGCAGGGGGCGCTCTACGGTGGACGCCATCATGCGCGTGCGAGCCCTCACGACGGGGGATGCTGTGGCCCGGAGTGGGGTCGTCTTGGCGGTGTCTCTAGACATCGCCAATGCCTTCAATACCCTGCCCTGGAGTTGCATCAGGGAGGCACTCCGGTATCACCGGATGCCGACCTACCTCTGTCGCATAGTCGAGGCCTATCTGACGGACAGGGCCGTCATCTACCCTGGTCACCAGGGAGAATGGAACCGGCGAAAGATGTCGTGCGGTGTCCCACAGGGATCGGTCCTGGGGCCGCATCTGTGGGACATCGGGTACGACTGGGTGCTGCGCGCCGACCTCCCTAGCGGCGTCAGCGTCGTTTGTTACGCTGACGACACGCTGGTCCTGGCGCAGGGGAGGTCGCACCAGGCGGCGGCCGAATTAATGACACGCGGGGTTGCGACAGTCATTGAGAGGATCCGGCAATTGGGACTCGAGGTGGCACTGCACAAGTCCGAGGCCATGTGTTTTCATGGCCCTCGGAACGCGCCACTGTCGGGTTCCCAAATAATGGCGGGAGGGGTTCACATCGGCGTCGAGTCGACGATGAGGTACCTGGGACTCGTCCTCGACAGCCGGTGGAACTTCGTTGAGCATTTCCGACGTTTGGCTCCCAGACTGGACCGGGCCGGGGCTGCCTTGAAGCGGCTCCTGCCCAATCTAGGGGGTCCAAACGCCTCCTGCCGGAGGCTCTACGCGGGGGTCGTGCGGTCCATGGCCCTTTACGGGGCACCGGTGTGGGCGCGTTCATTGAGGCTCCGACCAGCACGCCGGTTGAACGCGTCCCAAAAGGTCATGGCCATCCGGCTGGTCCGAGGATACCGCACGGTCTCCTGCGAGGCGGCGAGCCTCCTTGCCGGATTGCCGCCATGGGATCTGGAGGCAAAAGTCCTCGCGCACATTTGGGAGTGGCGCGAGGAGGCGAAACGCCGGGGCGTTACTCCGCTGCCGCGAGAAATCGCGGCACAGCGGACAGAGCTCCGGCGGGATCTCATGGCGGCATGGAGAGTGCGACTGTCGCAACCCAGCGCTGGGCACGCCACAATTGCGGCGGTAAGTCCCCTCTTTGAGGAGTGGCTTGAGAGGCGCCACGGCGTCCTCACCTTCCGCCTGACGCAGGTCCTCACCGGACATGGCTGTTTCGGGAGGTTCCTGTTTCGGATAAGGCGGGAGGAAACGCCCGGGTGTTGGCATTGTGTGGATCGACCGGAGGACACGGTGGAGCATACGGTGGAGGTCTGCCCAGCTTGGGTGGAGCACCGCCGTGTCCTCGTGGCGGCGATCGGCGGCGGCGATCTCTCGCGTCCGGCCCTGGTACAGGCCATGGTACGGAGCGAGAGGGAATGGGAAGCCGTCACCTCCTTCTGTGAAGCAGTAATGCTCGCGAAGGAGGAGGCGGAGCGCGTGAGGGTGCGGCAATCGTTGCGCCCTCACGCCCCTAGTCGCCGCAGGAGGAGACACCCTGGGCGTCGGGAGTCAATTGCCGACTCCCGGCCACCGTAGGCGCGGGCTTGCGGACGGCGAGCAATGGGCAGCTCGCCGTCCGGTAAGGACCAGGCCCGGGTCGACGGCGCGTCGTGTTCCACGCGCGCCTCAAAGAGATGTCAGCATCATTGAAGGGGTCCAATAGGGCCGATGCCTGCCGGGGTCGCGGATTGTTCGAAAGAGTTACCGTGGCCCTGGCGCACAGGCAACTGAAGGAACACGGGTGGGTTTTAGTCAGTAAGAGTCTGACACGCCCTTCCGCTCCGCCCAGAGCGGGAGAGGTCATTTGATGATTTCCCACCCAAAAAAAAAAAAAAAAAAAAAAAAAAAAAAAAAAAAAAAAAAAAAAAAAGGTGACTTTAATATCAACACCTTAAAAAAGGTCATATTATTAATCAATTACAGGATTTGGCATATATTACAATCTGAAATTTCACATCAATGAGCCAACACGTAAGTTATCATGGATTGACCACATTCTTAGTAACATTCCTGACGCTACTGCTATTGTAATGCCACTTCACTTATCTGACCATGACACTGCACAAATGTTGACCATTCCACTAAAATACAAGACACAAAAACTACCAACATATTATATATAAAAGAGATTTCAGTATGGATAATATTCGATTACGTAATTTATCTTGGTGTGACATATATACAGCTAATGACGCAAACGTAACATTTAATTATTTTCATGAAATGTTTTGCTTACTCTACAATCTTTGCTTCCCTAAATTAAGAGTAAAAGTTAATATAAATAACAAAAAGAAACAAACTTGGATAAGTAAGGGCTTAAAAAAAAGTTGAAAGACAAAACGCTCTCTATGTCATCGATTCTATAAAAATAAAACAGCAATTAATAAGACCAAATACATTAACTACTCTAAACTCCTTAAAAAATGCATCTTCAATACGGACGGATTCCAAATAGAATGCAAATATCAACTTTGTTGCTAAAAACGACAACAAATGTAAAGCAACCAGGAAGGTTATAAAATATGAGCTTAACGATACAAACTCTAAAAGTAATATTGAGAATATTTTGATATTCTCAATATTATTTTTAGAGTTATAATAACCATTTTATCTAAAATATATGGAAAATGTATGTACAAGAGACTCCTACATTAATGTAATAAATTTAATATAATATCAAAAAGATATCAAATTGTGTATGCATAAGGATGGCATTAAAAGCAAAAACGTACCAACGCAGTATAAGTCAAAATCGATTGCACGGACTGTAAAAAACGCTTATTTAAATTTCTTTTCTAATTTCAATTGGAGTTATAGATATTTCTGGCTTTTCCCCACGGTTAGCACGAGTGTAGTTCGGAAATCTACTTAATTTTGGATTTTCATACAAACTTTAAACCCCTATTTTACCACCTTATGGGTTGATTTTACAAAAACACTGAAACATATACTTTTTTATTTATAAACAAAAAGCTAAATATAAACTTTCATACATCTAACTTCAAAACGACGGATTTTCATACAAACTTTCAATCCCTTTTTACCGCCATTGATTTTATATAATTACTGAAACATGTATTTCATCATTTTTAACCAAAATAATCATAATAAGATTTATCATCAATTTTGACAGTTTTTCCCTTCTATAAGACACAACGAAGCAATCAATACATTAACGTAATTTTGCATAGACGATTCGTTGTGGGAACTGACTGGCATAGAACAGAACACTGAATACGAGCGAAACTGCTGTAGTAATTTTTTTTGTCAAAAAAAGTGCATCTGTGTACGTAGGCGCAACGCAGCGAATGCTGCGATTGGCCGATGCCACGATACTCAGTCCCTTTCCTACAATTCTCTGTGTTGCTAGTAGCGTAGTTATGGGTATATAGGGTGTCCGACTTGATGTGTAGCCGTGCCCCCCGACCCTTGCTCGACGAAGCGCCAGCCCGCGCCGTAGCTGAGCCTGTAGCTTTAAATTCCCCGATTAATAATAATATTATAAATTCGATCCAGCCTGTCCCACCTTGCTGCCCTCCCCTCAGTGACGCCCTAAGCGGAGGCCCGTACCCTACAGGGGGTGCCCTTAGCGTGCGGTCACCTAGAAATTAAGAAATTCGCCTCTGGCTGGAGGCTTTAAGTTAGTAGCTTAAGGCACCACAGGACAGACCGGTTAAGTAGCCAGGACCTCAGAGGTCTGGGCACGCCACAATTGCGGCGGTAAGTCCCCTCTTTGAGGAGTGGCTTGAGAGGCGCCACGGTGTCCTCACCTTCCGCCTGACGCAGGTCCTCACCGGACATGGCTGTTTCGGGAGGTTCCTGTTTCGGATAAGGCGGGAGGAAACGCCCGGGTGTTATCATTGTGTGGATCGACCGGAGGACACGGTGGAGCATACGGTGGAGGTCTGCCCGGCTTGGGCGGTGCACCGCCGTGTCCTCGTGGCGGCGATCGGCGGCGGCAATCTCTCGCGACCGGCCCTGGTCCAGGCCATGGTACGGAGCGAGAGGGAATGGGAAGCCGTCACCTCCTTCTGCGAAGCAGTAATGCTCGCGAAGGAGGAGGCGGAGCGCGTGAGGGTGAGGCAATCGTTGCACCCTCACGCCCCTAGTCGCCGCAGAGTGAGAAACCCTGGGCGTCGGGAGTCGATTGCCGACTCCCGGCCACCGTAGGCGCGGGCTTGCGGACGGCGAGCGATGGGCAGTCCGCCGTCCAGTAAGGACCAGGCCCGGGTCGACGGCGCGTCGTGTTCCACGCGCGCCTCAAAGAGATGTCAGCATCATTGACGGGGTCCGATAGGGCCAATGCCTGCCGGGGTTGCGGATTGTTCGAAAGAGTTACCGTGGCCCTGGCGCACAGGCAAATGAAGGAACACGGGTGGGTTTTAGTCAGTAAGAGTCTGACACGCCCTTCCGCTACGCTCAGAGCGAGAGAGGTCATTTGATGATTTCCCACCCAAAAAAAAAAAAAAGCAAAAAAAAAAAAAAAAAAAGGACCTCAGAGGTCACAAGTGTCACAACTACGAGTTGCCATGTTAGGAAAAAAAAAAAAGTTTAGCCGTGTGGGAATGTTCGCGCGTGCCGACGCATCTGCTTGGCCCCATGTCAAGCAGACAGCGCCCTGGCATACGCGCCCCCCCGACGCGAGACCCCTGACCTGCGACCTGTTAGCGGACGACTGACCCCATTGCACCGGACTGGACGCCCGAGTAAGCCGCACACAGGTTACACATAATTATAACATACATCCGTTGCGTAGCGTGTTCTGTGGCGCGGTGGAGGACACGGCGCAGCACACCCTCGAGGTGTGCCTGTCGTGGTCCGAGACGCGCCGCAATCTCATCGCGGTGATCGGACCGGACCTCTCACTTCCCGGCTTGGTTAACGCCATGCTGCAGGATGAGAGGTCCTGGGCGGCAGTCGCCTCCTTCTGCGAACACGTCATGTCCCAGAAGGAAGCGGCTGAGCGCGCGTGGGAGGACGATCCTCACGCGGCGTCGCTCCGAAGGCGGAGGAGGGGTCGAAGAAGACGTCAGTTTGTTAGTGATCTCCGACTCCTCCCAGGTGGAGGCCAGCAGGCAGCGGGTGCGGGGGCGCCCTTGCCTGTATTGCACAGGCCTCCACCAGTGTCGGACGGGAATGGCCAGGTGTTCCCGGCCATTCCCGTAGCCCCCCAAGTTGGGGGGCATGCGGGGCCCGCCAGCTAGGCGGGCACGCGCCGGGAGGGTTGTGGATGCAAAGGCTGAGCCGGATTCTCATGGCCCTCCCATCACGGCGATGTGAGAACACCGCTGAGTTTTAGTGGGTATACTGTCATTCCGACAGGAGTCCCACATATCCCGTCTCGTCCCCCCACGAGCGGGATTGCATAAAGCATTTCTCAGCGACAAAAAAAAAAAGGCACTTTACGTCAACAAAATACAGACACTCACCTCTACACAGGCGCCTATACTCACACGCGGATGCGCCGTGCGGGCGGCGATCCGCGTTGACACTGAGCGGTATTACACAAAGCAATACCGCTCAGACACTCATAACGGCCTCGCAGTCCGGACCGTGACCGGCTAGCTCTGGAAGCGGGGCGGACGGGGGCCTTATACCTTACTCTGTAGGAGCGTCGAGTCGGCACCTTCGTCGCTGGTCGATTTCGCCGGGCCTCCCCTAGGTAACTAGGGGTCTCACCTGGCGGGGACAGACCGCCGAGGTGTCGTGAAGAAAGCGGCGCTATGTATTAGCGTCGCGGCGCGCCTACAAAAACACGCATAGCAATTACACACATGGGCGTGCGTAATTGACGTACGCCCAATCACCCAAAAGCCAATGTTGCAGACAAAATGAGGGGCCAGTATTTACGGGCCACCGTGGTGCTTCCGCGGCCGGGGGGCTAAGCCCCGGTTCCGCTCGCTACGCCCCCTAGCGGCGTTGAGACTACAAAGTTCCAAGTTGTAGCCGTGTGTGCATAAATGACATCACTGAAATAACTAACCATAAATGTATCTTATTTGCTGATGAAATTTCTATTATTGTGATATCTAATAAAAAATAAACATTTTATGACCATGAAGCTGACATTAACAACATAATTGACATCTTAATTAACTGGCTTAGTGCTCAAAATCTGAAAATAAATATTGACAAATCAGTATACTTACAATTTAATAAATGTAATAACAATAAATCTAATATTAGTCTTAATATACCCAAACTCAAATCTGTAACACAGACTAAGTTTCTGGGTGTAACTATTAATGAACATTTAAATTGGAAAATGCATGTAGACAATGTCTCTAGTAAATAAATAAATTTGTGTATGCGCTCAGACAAGTAAAAAAAGTAACCAATTTAAATATAGCCATATTAGTTTACCATGCATACGTAGAATCTATACTGCGCTATGGACTTACAATGTGGAGCAACAGTACCGATCAACATAAAATATTTGTTGCTCAAAAAAAGTGCATTACAGCTCTATACGGAATCCAACCTGACGAATCATGCAACCAGTATTTAAAAAAACTTGGTTTGCTACCGCTACCTTGTCTATACATCTACGAAATATGCTTGTTTGTATGGAAACATAAAAAGTTATTTAAAACAGCGAACGATATTTGTCCTCGAAACCGACGAGACCCTTATAAGCTCGTACTAAGCAATGCTCCTAGGCTTGCAAAGTATAGCATCCTGTAAGGACCAGGCCCGAGTCGACGGCGCGTTGTGTTCCACGCGTGCCTCAAACAGATGTCAGCATAATTGATGGGGTCCGATAGGGCCGATGCTTGCCGGGGTCGCGGATCGTTCGAAAGAGTTACCGTGGCCCTGGCACGGCACGGGTGGGTTTTAGTCAGTAAGAGTCTGACACGCCCTCCCGCTCCACCCAGAGCGGGAGAGGTCTTTGATGAATTCCAACCCAAAAAAAAAAAATGCCTTGCAAAATATAACAAAAGCTGCTTAGCCATTGTATTTATTTTTTAATTTAATTAATACTGCAAAATTAATTTTATTTTGGTGGTCATTCGATTTAACTAACATCAAACGTAGCGCTGTTTTGAACCTTATTTGTTGATATACTCGTAGCATGTAAAGGTAAAATTAGTCACGAAAAAAAATTGTCGGTAACCGGCCATATTTCTTGGAACGAAGTTCCCTAACGCACGTACGTATACTCTTCACACTTAGCGAATGAGAGCCAGACCGACAAAGTGTAACATTTTTGATTGTCATGAATCTTTTTTTCCTTTTAGTTACTTTCAATCGTTGCTAATTTATTTCAATGCGCTTGTTATATTATAATCTATACTTACTAATAATAAAGCTGAAGCGTTTGTTTGTTTTTTTATTTGTTTGTTTAAACGCGCTAATCTCTGGAACTTCCAGTCGGATTTGAATATTTATTGCATCCGATAGCCCAATTCTTGAGGAAGGTTCAACACAACAACGACAACATCAACATGTATCAACATCACGCTACGAACCTTAGGAGCCGACGAAAAAGAAAAAAAGTCGGAAAGAACGCTGAGCGAAGACGAAGTACCTAATAGCGCTGGCGGGCGATGGGATGCGATGCGGTGGCTCGGGGGTCGAAATGTCGCGCTCGTCCGCGCAATCGCGATCAGAAGCTAGTAGGTACATACTATACTGCGAAAGGAACTTCGTTCCAACCGGGTGTCCCAAGACACGGTGGACACGGTGTTCGTGTTTTTTGTGATTTCAGGCTACGTCTCATACCAAAAGTTGTTCATATTGATGAGTACAATCCTTTTCTCAGGTTTTAGTTTAGCTTATATATCCAGGCTCTGGACAACCATGGGAAACCCACATTCATTAGTTTAGCCTTCAAATCGTTAGTAATTCAATAATCGTATTTAACACGACCTTTGAAATTAATTATGAGTATCTAGGCAGAAGTCATTAAAAAACCCGGCAAAGAGCGACTCGATTTCGCGCACCGAGGGTCCCGTTCCTTTGTTTGTATAGGGTTCTTGCAGATTTTTTCAAAACTGTGCAAGTTATCTCTTAAAAATAGCTTCGTTTTGTTTTTTGTGTACCTAATATTTACATAAACTTCCATCAACTAGATTTATTTCAAACAAGATGTAATTAAAGCCTTAAACACCGAATATGCAATAAAACGAAAACTGTCGAACTACCACATTACGATATTATTCGGTGGGGAGTGAGATTTTATTTATAATAAATTAATCATCAATAGTTTTCGCAGTGCACGCCAAATAATGACTTTTATAGGCAATTTTTTGATACCTTGGGTAACATTATTGCAATTTTCGTTGGTTTATCTATTTTTTTTTTGAAAAATAAAATACAACCCATGTTCCTCGCTGATAATGTAGATTTCTATAGGTGAATGGATTTTTAAAATCAATTAAGTATTTTTTAAGTTTATCCATTACAAACAATAATCGATCAATCAATCAATTTGACCTAGTTACCCCACTTTAAAATTTCAACCCCCTCATGTGTCGAAACAAGGATATTTTCTGAAATAAATGTTTATTATTATTATATCGGCTCCTGTTACAATGAAACAATGAAACTATCTTTTTTTTATAATTATTTCGCCTTTAGGACAATTATTTCTATTCCAAATTTCGAATCGAGAGCATTGGTAGTTCCTGAAATAAGTCAGCAGCTGTGACAGACGGACTGACCAACAGAGTCGCACTAAGTATATGGGTTCCTTTTTAGGGTTCCGTACCCTCATAGCTCATTCCGCATGCAATTTTTCGGAAATAGGTACTCTAAGCATATACCAGCCGTCCCGTAAGTGTCCACATTTCGACTACGTAGCCGGTGGCTTTTCCATGAAATGGAGTTAATTTATAAAAGTAGGAAATAACAAGTAAACAACCTCAATGGGGTAAAAAAAGGCGTTAAAAACCCAACGTTTTCATGCACAACTGATAAATGGGTTTTGTTGTTTACAAACAAACTTATTCACACGCACATTGAAACTATCAGTTATTAGTACTCGTATGTAGTTCACAATTATATAAATGAAGAGTGTCAAACAGATTAATTAAACAGTGTTGATAAGTACTCTGAGAGGAGCAGACATAAATAAAATACGGAATATAAAGTGACTACTTAGTGCTATCGAGTGAGAAGCTAAACTTTCAGATTTGCTTCAGGTATATAATTGATAACTCATTTTTTTTATACATCTTAAATATTATTTATTTTGTCATAATTTTATGTTACATAAATATTTAAGTATTTTATTACTTCATTGTAGTTATAGCACTAAATAATAGAATAGAATAGAATAGAATAGAATAGAATAGAATACTCTTTATTATGTACACCATAAAAATTACAGATATAAAAGTAGACTACGACTACTATGTAAGTAGATTATGACTACCTATACATTATATAATTATTTAGCGCACATTATACTACCTATACATTATATAATTATTTAGCGCACATTATACTACCTATATATTAAAGAAAATATTGTTTAACACAGTAGTCCTATCACAATTGATGATAATAATATTTTCTCTGGAATGTTTAATATAACTTCACTGAACAAATTCACAACATTTGCTAAGTTAGAAGCCGGGCCCAGGTGTTCAAAATAAATGAATCTATACATTATCTATTATATATAATATAGGATTTTGATGCAGTTTTCACCTTCATTTAGAGATTTTATTGCGTGCATATTAAAGAAATCTCGATGTAAATATAATGAAATCAAGTTGTAAGCCCCTTCTTCGCAAGGATTTTACAACTTGATGAGTGTGACACTAGTGAATGAATTCAATTCTTGCTAGTAAATTTTTTTTTTTTTTTTTCAGGCGTTACCTATAATATTTTGGTGGTTTCGATCTAGAACAGTGTTTTTGATAGATTTGACTTGGACAATGTATACTCCAAAATTGGCACCACTGATGGCTACTTGTGAAAAAACCAAACCAGGACAGTCCAGTGATACGGACGTCCAGCACTTGAGAGATGAATCTGTAAGGCGCGGGTTATTATTTTGGGCATCTCTGAGATTGGTAAGTTAACTGATAAATTACTTTTATTTCTGTAAGTAGGTTTGTACAATCAAACCTCAATATAAAACTCACTACCAAAAGATATAAAAAATACACAATCGCTATTACTAAAAACTATTAAAATGAATAGAATAGAATAGAATAGTCTTTATTATGTACACCATAAAAATTACAGATTTAAATGTAGAAATTTTACAAAGGGTGACGCAATGGGCATCCTAAAGGGTCATAAAATAAAATAACTAATCTAACTAATATAAGTCATTTGCCTCTAGTGTAAACGAGTCCTTAGATTTCAAACATTTATACAATGATAACGAGTCACCGCACGTCGTCGGCCGCGTCAACGCGCCGCACGGCGGTAGACAATCCAAAACTTTTAACAATTTTAACAATAACCTTCTTATATTTGTAATGTTATAACACTAGAAGCTCTTACTACTCCTGGACAACAGAAATGTATAAATTAAGTAATTTTTTGTATTTATTTTTGTACAAGTGATTTGTAATCTTTAGAAATAAATGAATTCTAAACGTTTTTATCTAAACTGAACGATGTCGTGTTTCCTATATGACTGCTCTGAGAAGAAACACCGAAGCAAACTCAGAGGTTGATGTTAAAACGTAGAAAGTACACATTTTAGTATGAATTGTACCACGTTTCTTGTTTTTCTCCCGACAGCAGTCAAATCGAATTTGTTCCGAACTCCTAAGTACCATAACAGCTAAACGTTGGTACTTTATAGATGCTACTTACAATGCAATAAAGAGTATAGTAGGTATTATGATCATACAACACGCCAAGGAGGAGAACATGCCAGGGGAAGTAAATTATAATTCCGTTTATTAATATTTACTAAATACGCTTTTAAATATTTTTACAAAAAATATAAAAAAAAATGTGGCCCATTGGTATCAGAAACAGGGTCCAAGCTGCCGGTGGAGTTAATTAATGAAAAATTATAATTATTATTATCAGCCTATTATGTCCCACTGCAGGCCGAAGAAAGAGAGAATTGGAAAGACGGAAGGGAGGCTTCTCTCTCTCTTTTGCTAATTGAGCCCCGTCCTTTAGGTAGGAGTCTATCTAGCTCGTCACTCCATCTCCTTCAGGGCCCAAAACTTATAATGTTTTTTTTTTATTATTTACAGGCTGTGTCAGTACTATGGACCGGTGTATTAATGATAATGACTTGGCAATATTATGCACACTACTGGTACCAGCGTAAATCAATGAACTTCACAGAAGCTCCCAAATTTTTGACGTTTGCATTAGTTGCCCTAGCTTTTCAACTAGTGGAATTTGGAATGATTGTCACGTTCATCTGCGCTGGGGTCAAGGTAAATTATCATAGAAACTTCTTCGTCTAGTCCTGGGCTCGATACCCGGGTCGAGCAATATGTTATTGTGTTTTCCGTTCTCAGTACCAGCTTGGCTGGATCTGGATTTCTGCCCAACTGGGCCCATTGCCACTAACTAGTGGCAACAGGCATTTAGCTTAACCCTATTACGTGGGACTTAAACAAAGCTGCAAATATGGATGCGGTATACCCCTCAGCCTACTCTTTTGAAGATTCGGACTTTATCTTAATTTATAAAAAGAAAACACGTTACAAAGTGTTGGAGGCAACCTATTGAACCTAGTCTATACACGATGAAATTGAATAGGTGCGCCAAATTAAAATATATAATTCAACGTGTTATAATGATAATTTAGAACATGACATTTGGCCGAGAGAAAGAAAAGTAATGCACATACTCGTACGTGCGCGTAGGCAAGCGATTCGGCAACGTCGTCGCGCACCCTTTTTTTAGTAGGAACGGTCCAAATTAGGTAAATGACCGCTAGCTCAATGCGTTGCCAACTTGCTTCATGTTGTGAACTCTGCGATTGCACTTTGGGCGCGCGCTAAAATTGATACTTTAATTTTCTTGTTAGATTTTTTTAAACTGGAACTACGATAATTCGTGTCTGCTTGAAGGCAATAACTTAGTTTGCATTGTCTAAGACGATAATTACAAGATTTTTGTCAAGAATTACTTTTGGGAAATGACAATTTATAATGATTGTATAACAGTTACTAAACCTCCTATTTCGAGTTGGTTCCAGTTTTCAATTTAATCCTGTATAATCCAAAACTTGACCGAGACCTTGACCTTGACCTTGACCTTGATCGATAACATAACGCTTTAAATTAAGCTGCGTTATTGTTCTGTTTGAGTAATAACTAAGAGATAATTAGACAGGGCTTTAAAATATCTTTGGGAACCGGTATCATTGGCCTTGGTGTGATACCGGGACCAGAGTAGTACCTGTACTATTGGTACCGGTACCAGACGTAGTACCTGTACTACTGATATATCTTATGAGTATCGGTACTATACCGGTACCAAAACCGGTACAAAACAAATATTTCCGAAATTTAGAGTGAAAAAACAGATATAGTAAATAAAACGGAAAGTTAATAAGCATTGCATAAATAACTTCAAGGTTGCTAACTGTACGAGGTTCCTCGAACAAATATGAAATTTGTGTTACGCGCCGGGTATCTGAATTTAGTACCGGTACCCGTCTGGTAGCGGTACCCAGGTACCGAAATGGCGAGAACTGCTAAGTAGGTACCGGTACAGAACCTGTACTTTTGGTTCTGGTTCCAAGCCCTAAGTAGACATCCACACAATTAACGCTTTTATTCTGAACTTCCTGTAACACATGTGCTTCATTACGCGCATGTGATAGTCCACATATTCACCATAATATGCCGACCGACAGACTGTAATATTGATGGTAGTGAAAATGCTTGGCAAATTGATTGTTGATCACAGTTCTTATTTCCTAGCGTAATAGACTTTGAGGTGACAGTCAAACGATCAAGTACAGGTGTCAAAGATTAACTTAGAAATTACTGCATAATGCAGTATAATTCCTGGAATTACATACTTTTTGGTCACAAATTGATTAAATTCTTTTTACACGTCAATCGGTTTGCTTTATATTTTTCTTCTTTTTGTTAATTTTCAAAAGTTGACAATTGTTCTAAACAATTTTGTCAAGAAAAAAAATTATGGTTTTTTTGATTCCTGTCGTTGGGATTTTTCAATGAAAATTGTCTTATTTCTGCATTTTAACCACGTTTCACCAGTTTAACCACGTTATGTGAATATTCAGCGTATATGTTTATAGACTGTACGTTCCCTGGAATTAATCGTTTCTTTTTCTTTTGATTGAAAGGCCACCTTTTTTTGGTCTTTGGCTTACCCAGCCAATAATTATTCGCCTACTTCTTCCATCGTCTGCCGGCTGCTGAAGTCCGAGCGTGCAGAGACCCACGGGACCGTTATTGAGCAGGGTCGACGACACAGGTCCAGGTTCTTGGAGATCAGGTGTTACATTTATTTTTGTTTGGCGCTATAACGCTTCAGCGTCATTATAGACGATCTAGACGACTATTATAGACGATATCGACGATAGACATTCTATAGATCTTAATCAACGAATCCTATCTTTTAAGTAATTTCCTAATTTCATATTCATTAGATCTTGTAATCTATTTCAAAAGTTATCTCAACGTTTTATGTGAAGAAAAACCTTAATCTTCTGCTTATTTTTGTAAAACACTTTATAGAGCTACACGAATTTCGTACGATTGCAATCGGATTTAAATTCGTCAGAATACATTTAAAATACTGTACGGTACCTAACATCTTTTAAGTTTTTTCAAAACTTAGTTTTTTCTTAAATTCTAGTTGTGATTTTTCTTTCTTAGTATATTTGACTATTTAAATTCCAACGACAAAATCTTATTTTATTTTTTCCTAATTTACTTTTATTCTACCTTTCGGATTGCTTTTATTATATTAATAAATTTTACGTATTTTTGCTTCGTGAGTGTTTGATTTTTTAGGTACCTCACGCCGGGGTTCGACTCCCCGGCGTGTCCTCTTCAAGTTTTACGTTGCAATAAGTATTGTTATTGAAAAAGTTAATTGATACAATACTTGTCAGGTTGCAACTTCCGCATCCATTAGCTGTAGATTAGGTCGTCTACCTCTGGAATACTTTATTATTAACGCAAGACCATAACATCACGCCTGTTATCCCCAAAGGGTTAAGCAGTGGTGTAGGTAGCTATAGAACACCCATATGAAAAATTAAAATATCTTAACCAATAAACTTATTTTTTTCAGAAAAGTGCCAGTCTCTACCGAGCTTACTACCGCTACTGCATACTGACCCTTATTATCTACATCATAGCGGTGACACTGTGTTTTGCACTCGACTATGAAAATGGACACTACTTCGGAGATATCTACTTAACTTATCATTTCACTGATTTTCCAGTTTTTGCAAATGACGCTCTTATATTTGGCGTTGCTGCCATTTTGGATATTTGTAAGTACCCACCCTATTTTTACCTGAATACAAAAAGTTGTTTTCATAGAATACGAGTACGACTACATCACTTGCAACAAGTTCTGCTACTAAAGTTTCAATTTTATCCTGAACATACTTTTGCTGTTGCGTCTTTCCATTCTATACAAGGCCAGAACACAAGAGTGTGAAACAAATCGCGTATTGATTGGAAATCGCTTTTTTACTAAGGTCTTCCAATCTATACAAGAGTAGTACGCAAATACTCGCGTATACTTCGCAATGACGTAATTAACTACCCTTATTCCATAACATACGGTGCCAATACGCATACGGACTATTCCACTTAGTAAAAAGGCAATGACAACTTAGGATGCAAGAGCGAGCGAAGCATGCTCGGGACTTGGGGCACTCCGACTCGGACAGGTTAGGTTCTAAGGGGATGGTGAGGTGTACTTAGCGAGCGAAGTGATCGAACAAAGACCCTGCCATTCCCTTCGTTAAAAATGAGATAGGACTTTTAGTCATGCAAGCGACGATATGGTATCGTACCTACTCAATATATTTTTTCATGCAGTAATTGATACTTTTTTGGGTTCTAAGACGAACTTAGTTTGTTTTAATTTACAGACATTTTGTTCCTCCCCTTACACAACAAAACTCCTAAGAAAAGGCCGTTTAAAACAATGACCCTTTGTTTGCTCGGTACTTATACCTATGTAATGATTTTTCTTTCTTTTTTACAGGTCTGGAAATATTGTTGATACGTTTAATAAAGAGGTTGATAATCAAATACAGTTATGATGAAGATATTACAAATTGCGAAAATGTCTAGGCATTGTATTTACTTATGATAAGCTAGTTTTACATTAAGACTGTAATTAAGGGTCAATAACTCAGAGTATTTGAAAAAATGTTATGAGACACCATGAAAATAAAACGCAAGTTTTGTTTATCTATTTTGTAAGCAATATTAGACGTTCTGTAGCTTGCTATATAAACATTATAAGTGTGTTACGCGCAGCTGCATAAGGGGATTCGCTAACATATCACTCAATACTTTTAGTATAGAAACATACGCTGCAAATTTAACGAACGAGGGAAACAGCGAGCTGAGATAGCACTTCGTGCGCACGAACGTAGTTTACCCAATTATTGTAGCTCTGTAAAATTCCATGCCATATTCATACTTCGAATAGGAATTTAGACTAATTTAAATAAATTAAGTAAAATCATTTTTGTTTTTTTTAAATCCTCCGATTGCAGCTAACGTATTTAGTGTATAATAATATCATAAGTTTATAACTAAAATAATTACTAACAATTCATAATTAATGTTATTCTTTTATTTTAAATAAATTAAGTAAAATAATTTTAGTTTTTTTTTAAATCCTCCGATTGCAGCTAACGTATTTAGTGTATAATAATATCATAAGTTTATAAATAAAATAATTACTAACAATAACAAATAATAAAATAATTATAAAAAAATGGTAGCGGGGCTGGCTGCCCAGGGTTCGCTAGACATGTATTAAGCATCAACGTTGGAAGAGGTTATTTAAATACATCCCAACAGGCTAGTTGACATTTTCAGAGAAACCAATTAGTACTGTACCTTGTGGTGTATTTGCCTCAAAATGTGAACATTTTGACGATTTATATCGTCAAAAAGTGGCAGAATCTAGTGTTATTATTAACACTAGATTCTGCCCACGGCTTCGCGCGCGTGGAGGTCGGAAATTACCCCACGTGAACGTGCTACTGAGAGAAAAAGTATCGTATGTCCTAACCCAGGCCATGGGTTATCCGTAACCAAATCCAGCCATTAAAGCGTGAAAAAGTAACAGACAGACAGACAGATAGTAAGCGCTACCTAAATATTACGTCAAGATACGGACTCTGACTAAATTCCAATTCCTTAAATCTTTACGGGCATGAGGAACAGGGTGTAAAGTTCACTCGTCCTCCATAGAAACGGGAGAATCGTCCGACCAGACGGGTGTTGTGTCTGGTGGGCAACTGCTCGACGTTTGATGTCGGGAAGTCTCTCGGGTGTGTTGATCTCGCGTTAAACTCTGCTTGCGCGATGCAGGATTTGTGTGACGTCAGGTCTTTGATGCGTAGTTCGCATGTGGCTTTGTAGACTCAGGGCTGCTACTGAGAAATTCCTGCTGGAAAAACCCAATAATACTTTGCCCGACCTGGGAATTGACCCCAGGACCTCATACTCAGCAGTAGCACTTGCAACCGCTACTTATAAATGGAAATATTTGTTCATAGTAATATCAGTTACATATTTGATACATCTTGATACCTTGGTTGAGATTGGACCGGCGACCACAATATTTCATTAAATCTATTTATAGACATAAGTACATATTATAATGGCATTATCAATGTCGCATATCACGAGTTAACGCGAAAATCAGGATGTCACATATTACAGATACACCTCTACCTCAGAAAAATCCAATTTGACTCTGTTGGGGGGATGATTTTGGAAAAACTGTGATACACGTGTCTCCTAATTTCAATAGAAGAGTATGTGTACAATTTTTCGAGTCAATCGCCGCAGAGAATAAAAAGTTACACATTAAATTCAACCCACCATTTCACCCTCTTAGGGGTGGAATTTTGAAAAAACCTTACTCAGTGGATTCTTACTCTTTATAAAGGACACAGCCTCCAAATTTCATGTCTCTAGGACCAGCGGTTTAGGCTGTGCGTTGACAAAAAAGGGGTACCCTGGTGCTTTCGCCTCAATAAAATGGTTTAAAATACATGGACTGACCTAGGCTAACGCAGCTTAACTCGCAGATCTATCGATCACGGCTGCTACTTAGCCACGCATCCGGAAAACCGTAAAAAAGCCCAATTCTTGAGGAAGGTTATAGGCTAGTTAACATCACGCTACGACCCTTAGGAGCTGAGGAAAAAGAAAAAAAGTCAGAAAGAACGCTAACGGCTTCGGCTTTTTTGGTTATCTATGCGTGCAAAAGTTATAAACTTTAGGCGATACAAATGGATTATAACCTATTTCAATAAATACTCAGATAGCCAGGCAAATCAAAACACTCGGTGTCTAAGCAGATCGCGCAATTTAGAACGTTCAAATAAGTGTACAAGTGACAACTCGTTGATGCATCCGAGAGCACATCGTGCGTCTGCCAGTCCGCGACGAAGTTTCAAGGCACCTATACGTTTGTATATGAGATAATTTGTTTAATAGATACTTAAGGAACTTGAGCAGACAGGTATGGCTTTATTATTATCTAAAATTTATTTCGATAACAATTTGTACTATCGAGATATTAATACAACTAAAATACAAGTAAATAGTACTAAATTATAGAATTTAATTCATTTACACCAGAGTAGAACTATTGTGATTGAAGCGGATTGGTCGCGAAATGTTTTTTATCCATTACTTTATGTTATTAAAAACTTTGTTTTTGCTTTATGTTGTTGTTGTTGTTTATGTTTATGTAATATGTTGTCCCGTAGATTTGCGCGGTGTACAGACCAAGTCAAAGTAACACTTTTCAAGGCCTATTGCCAAAGTTTGTACACGGGCAGTCTATGGGTCAATTATACTAAACGATCGCTGGATGTCCTGCGCGTCCAATATAACAATGCTTTCAGGATGTTGTTGAGGCTGCCTCGTTACTGTAGCGCGTCGGAAATGTTTGCCCAAGCCCGCACCGACGGCTTCTATGCAATTATACGCAAAAAAACTGCGTGGCTACTGAGGAGAGTGAGGGGCAGTCGGAACAGCATCCTGAAGACTGTAGCCGAGAGCTTCGGCTCTCCGATTGTACAGCAGTTTGTGCGGAGGGTGATCTTTACTAACACTAGGCACTAAGTTATTTTTTTGTATGTTACTAACACTATATGGATGTTTGTCCGAAATAAAGCGATTATTATTATTATTATTTCCTTTATTTCACTATATATATATAAATTATATTTTTAAATATTAGAATATAAAAAAATATAAAAACATTTTATTATTATTAAGCTATCAAGATTGACATTTTTGAGTGCCGTCATTCGCCGTAAGTATTTAATTTGTTTTTTTTAGGTATTGCGGATTCCATCTACTACTGACTTTTGACCCTCTCATATCATCTCTGCGGAGATTAAAGCCAAAATTTTGTGTCAGCCTACGACAATCAATATAAGGTTATTAAACGCACCAGAAGAAGTTTAAACTATTCATTAATTTATCTTTGTTTTTATATTAAAGGTAACTATGAAAATTTGTGTTTGGTTTATATTATTTAATAATATAGGTGGGTACACACATAATTCACGGCGCACACATACACATATTTTCGTAGATATTGCAAGGTAGGTATGTTTTATTTTCACATTTGTATTCGTATATTATTTATCTAGTAGTACCTAAACATCACAATTGTCGTATTTTCTACCTAGTACTCGTACTAGCACGAGACATGATTCAGCGTATGGGATAGTTTTTATTTATTACAGATTCTACAAATAATATTAATAGTAACAAAAAAAAAAAAACATCTAAATAAAAAGAAATAAAAAAAAGAAAAGGATTCATAAGGCATCAAAAAATTCGTCCGCATCGGTGTCAACAGGAAAAGTGCCTAAAAGGCTGGTAGCATTGCCACGTTGTATGGCGATTGTAGTGTATATAAATATAAATATGATTTGTCTCGAGCGTATACGTCACAAGGAACGGCCTGCGTGGGGGTCATTTTATGCCCAACCGCCAGCCCGCAAGCACGTGGTGGTGCGTAGGCGAGCCAAATACATTTTCAATATTGTTTAGCTATACTAGCTACCACATGTAGAAAAGTGCCCAAAAGGCTGGCAGCATTGCCACGTTGTATGGCGATGCTGATTCCTTGGCCAAAAAATAGGCCAGCCCTCTGGTCATGTGTAGAGTCGACCAACCGCTTGGCGATGTCTCCAAAAACCTAGTGGGCACTCGGACCCCAAACGTCAATTTCTATTTCAGCGTATTGTAACAAGTTCAATTGTTCATGCTTAATGCTTTTATACACTTAAACTGCATAATTAGAAAGTGATGTACTTTTGCACGCATAGATTACCAAAAAGACCTACGTGATGGCTCGGGGGCCGAAATATCACGCGGACGAAGTCACGGGCAGAAGCTAGTGGGTACATAATATACCGCGAAAGGAACTTTGTTCCAACCGGGTGTCGAACGACACGGTGTTCGTGTATTTTCGTGATTTCAGGTTACGTCCCGTAGTAAAAGTTGTTTATATTGATGAGTACAATCCTTTTCTCAGGTTTTGGGTACTTAAACCAAAACTTACCCTTTTTTTTTGGTTGGGATATCATCAAATGACCTCTCCCGCTCTGGGCAGAGCGGAAGGGCGTGTCAGACTCTTACTGACTAAAACCCATCCATGTTCCTTCAGTTGCCTGTGCGCCAGGGCCCCGGTAACTCTTTCGAACAATCCGCGACCCCGGCAGGCATCGGCCCTATCGGACCCCGTCAGGCATCGGCCCTATCGGACCCCGTCAATGGTGCTGACATCTCTTTGAGGCGCACGTGAAACACGACGCGCCGTCGACCTGGGCCTGGTCCTTACCGGACGGTGAGCTGCCCATTGCTCGCCGTCTGCAAGCCCGCGCCTACGGTGGCCGGGAGTCGGCTATCGACTCCCGACGCCCAGGGTGTCTCGTCCTGCGGCGACTAGGGGCGTGAGGGCGCAACGATTGCCTCACCCTCACACGCTCCGCCTCCTCTTTCGCTAGCGTTACTGCTTCGCAGAAGGAGGTGACGGCTTCCCATTCCCTCTCACTCTGTACCATGGCCTGGACCAGGGCCGGACGCGAGAGATCGCCGCCACGAGTACACGGCGGTGCTCCGCCCAAGCCGGGTAGACCTCCACCGTATGCTCCACCGTATCTTCCGGTCGATCCACACAATGATAACACCCGGGCGTTTCCTCCCGCCTTATCCGAAACAGGAACCTCCCAAAACAGCCATGTCCGGTGAGGACCTGCGTCAGGCGGAAGGTGAGGACGCCGTGGCGCCTCTCAAGCCACTCCTCAAAGAGGGGACTTACCATCGCAATTGTGGCGTGCCCAGCGCTGGGTCAGTCGTACTCTCCATGCCGCCATGAGATCCCGCCGGAGCTCTGTCCGCTGTGCCGTGATTTCTCGCGGCAGCGGAGTTACACCCCGGCGTTTCGCCTCCTCGCGCCACTCCCAAATGTGTGCCACCAAAACTTAGCCTGTATATCCAGGCTCTGGACAACCCTAGGAAACCCGCATTCATTAGTTTAACCTTCAAATCGTTAGTAACTCAATAATCATATTTAACACGATCTTTGAAATTAATTACGAGCATATGTCTAGGCAGAAGTAATTAAAAAACCCGGCAAAGAGCGACTCAAATTCTCCCACCGAGGGTCCAGTTTCTTTGTTTCCAGCCCCTCTGCTGTTCAGTTCATTCCGCATTAAATTTTTCGGAAATACTCCAAACATATACCAGCAGTCCCGCAAGTGTCAACATTTCGACTCCGTAGCCGGTGGATTTTTCATGAAATGGAGTTAATTTATAAAAGTAGGAAATAACAAGTCAGCAACTTCAATGAGTACAAAAGGCGTTAAAAAACCCAACATTTTCATGCGTAATAGATAAATAGGAATTGTTGTTAAAAACAAACTTAATCACACGCACATTGAAACTATCAGATATTGTTATTAGTACTCGTATGTTACTTGTGTGTTCTCAATTATATAAATGAAGAGTGTCAAACAGATTAATTAAACAGTGTTGATAAAGTACTGTGAGAGGAGCAGACGAAAATAAAATAAAGAATATATAGCGACTACTTAGTGCTATCGAGTGAGAAGCCAAAATTTCAGATTTGCTTCAGGTGCATAATATTAACCCGTTTTTATACATCTCATTTTTTTTTAATATAATTATTTAATTAGCCATAACTCTGTGTTTCATCAATATTTATGTATTTGTTTACATAATTGTACACTATACATTAATAAATTTTATAATTATTTAGTGCACATTATAAACAGAAATAAACCTCTATAAACAGAAAATATTTTTAAACATTGGTTTTTTGACAATCAGTGATACTAATATCTTCTAGGCAACCTTAGCGTTATAATGATTGCGTCGATTATATGTTTAATATAACTTCACTGACCACCATATTCACAAAATTTTCTCAGTTAGAAGCCAGTTGTCCAGGTGTTCAAAATAAATGCATGACACCACGACGTGACAGTTGTCTCTACTCCCGATGTGTTTTTACATGTCCCAAAAAGTTAATTAATCGGGTGTAGGGTTCACTGCAAAAATTTAAACTAGGTACCTGCTTTCGGACGGGCCCGTATGATCGTTGACGGGCTTAGAGAGTAGGCCCCCAGGGCCGGTTCACTAGTGAATGAATTAAATGAATTAAGGATTTTTTCAGGCGTTAGCAATAAAACATTGGTGGGACATAGAACAGTGTTTTTAAAAGATTTTAATTCGAAAATGTGTACTCCAAAATTGGCACCTCTGATGGATACTTGTGACAGAACCGAACAAATACAGTCCAGTGGTAACTGCATCCTGCACCTCAAAGCTGAAACTGTAAGGTTTTGGTTATTATTTTTGGCATGTCTGCGATTGGTAAGTTAACTGATAAATTACTTTTTCAACACATTTGCTCAAAAAATGCATTTACGATGCCTGTATACATTGTTCGAAAGTAAAAAATTACGCACGATGCAACGGAACGTGCGGTAAAATAGGTACTCACACCTAAGTACCTGTTTTCCGTTGTACAGCGCCGTGCGTATCCTTTAAGGTTTATTTTTAATTTCCATACAAATATATAATAAATCCACCAAGGAGTTTCACATTACGAGAATAAATAAGCTGAATAATCGACCCTCCTTGGAAGTGCTTTTGCTCAATATGCTTGTCTCGCTTTAATACTAAAGAGAAAATGAGACGAAAGATGTAGTTGTAATATTCACCACGCGCACGTGGCGCCATTTGCAATACGCGTCATTTTCATATTAGAAACGTCAAAGATTGTTGCGACTTTCCGACTGATATATTTAATAAACGAATAAGTAATAATAAATTAGTTCAAAAGAGGAATCCGATATTAATATTGTACTGTTTTCTCGCAAATGTGTCGAAAAACGTTGAATGACACACGTGCGGAAATTGGTATTTGGTTGGTAAACTCGTGACTATGGTAAGCCCTCGACTTTGTCGCGGACTTACATTTGTCTACTCGTTTGTAAAAAGCAACTTACCGCACTAGTATCATAAATAACTATTATTCCTGTTGGTACAAACTCAGAGTACTCTGAGTTTGTTTCGGTGTTTCTTCTCAGAGCAGTCAGATAGGAAACCCGACATCTAGATGATGTCGATGTTTGATGTGTGTATGTGTGTGATGTGTGATGTGGTGTGTGTGAAACAAACTCAGAGGTTGAAGTTAAAACGTAGAAGGTACACATTTTAGTCTGAATTGTACCACGTTTCGTGGTTTTCTCCCGACAGCAGTCAAATCAAATTTGTTCCGAACTCCTAAGTACTACAATAGCTGTATGTTGATACTTTATAGATGCTACTTACAATGCAAGAAAGAGTATAGTAGTTATTGTCATCATACAACACGCCAAGGAGGAGAACATTCCAGGGGAAGTAAATTAAAATTCCATTTATTAATTTAATTATTTTTACAATGAACACACAAAAAAAAAAAAAAATATAAGAAATTGTGGCCCATTTTTATCAAGAACAGGGTCCGAGCTGCCGGTGGAGTTAATTAATAAAAAATTATAATTATTATTAACAGCCTGCACCCTAATTGCGAACACACTATCAATCACAATCTGGATCATTTTGAAGGCTGCTATTTGCTAATCCATTGCTTAATGCATAATGATCAAAACATTTGTCTGCTTAACAACTCAAATAACCCAATGAATGTTTTTGAACTGTCAAAATGAAAGCCATTCCTACTGTTAGAGTGTTACGCAATTACCCCGCGGTTGTGGCCCACTGCACTGCGATGGCGTCCCTTCCGTCTTTCCATCTTTCTCTCTCTTTTGCTGTTTGAGCCCCATCCTTTAGGTACGAGTCTAGCTCGTCACTCCATCGTCTTCAGGGCCCAGAAATTATAATGTTTTTTTTATTTACAGGCTGTGTCAGCAGAAACGACCTATGTATTAGTGCACAAGACTTGGCATTTATATGTACACGTCTGGTACCAGCTTAAATTATATCAGAAACTCCCACGGCTTTGATGTTTGCATTAGTTGCTGTAGTTTTTAAACTAGTGGAATTTGGAATGATTGTCACGTTCATCTATGCCGGGATCAAGGTAAATTATCATAGAAACTTCATCGACTAGTCCTTGGTTCGATACCCGGGTCGAGCAAATTGTGTTTTCCGTTATAAATGTTCTCAGTACCAGCCCAGAATCTGGATTTGTGCCCGGTTAGTGGCAACAGGCATTTAGCGTACCCCTATTACATGGGCCTTAAACAAAGCTGATAAAATGGGTGTGGTTTACCCCTTAGCCTACTCTTTTGAAGATTCGGACTTTATGTTAATTTATAAAAAGAAAACACGTTACAAAGTGTTGGAGACAACCAACTGAACCCAGTCTGTACACGATTAAATTTAATAGATGTGTCAAATTAAAATATAATAATTCAATGTGTTATAAAGAAAATTTAGACCAATAGGCTGAGAGAAAGAAAGTACACAAGTGCACATACGTGCGCGTAAGCAAGCGATTTGGTATATGGTCATCGCGCGCCAATTTATTCACAGGAACGCGAACGTTCAAAATTAGGCAAATGACCGCTAGCTCAGGTTTGCCAACTTGCTTCATGTTGTAAACTCTGCGACGAATGGATTGCACTTTAGGCGCGCGCTAAAATTGACACTTAAACTTTCTTATTAGTTTTTTTACTGGTACTACGATAATTCGTGTCTAATTGTCTGAGTGTGTCTTCGATAATTACAAGATTGTTTTCAAGAATTTAGATTTGGGAAATGACAATTTATAATGATTATGTAACAGTTACTGAACCTCCTATTTCGAGTTGGCGCAAGTTTTCAATTTAATCCTGTATAATCCAAAACTTGACATAACCTTGATCGAAGGACATAACGCTTTAAAATAAACTGCGTTAATGTTCTGTTTGAGTAATAACTAAGAGATAATTAGACATAGGGCTTGAAATACCAGTATTTTTGGAACCGGTATCATTGGCCTTGGTACCGGTACCAGAGTAGTACCTGTAGTACTGGTATTTCTTATCAGTATCGGTACTGTACCTGTGACAGAACTGGTACCAAACAAATATTTCCGTAAGTTAAAGGGAGTAATAGATATAGTAAGTAAAAAATATAGTTAATAGGCATTAGAAAAATATCTTCTAGGTTGCCAACCATACGAGGTTCCTCGTACAAATATGAGATTTGTGTTACGCGCCGGGTACTGCAATTTGCTATCGGTACGGAGTACCGGTACCCGTCTGGTAGCGGTACCCAGGTACCGAAATGGCGAGAACTGCTAAGTACCGGTACAGAACCTGTACTTTTGGTTCTGGTTCCAAGCCCTGATTAGACATCACATTAATTAACGCTTTTATTCTGAACTTCCTGTAACGCATGTGCTTTATTACGCGCATGTGATAGTCCACATATTCACCATAATATGGCCGACCGACAGACTGTAATATTGATGGTAGTGAAAATGCTTGGCAAATTGATTGTTGATCACAGTTCGTATTTAGTAGGGTAATAGACTATGAGGTGGCAACAAAACGATCAAGTACAGGTGTCAAAGAATAACTTAGAAATTACTGCTTATAAAAAGTTAATTAATACAAGACTTGTCAGGTTGCTGCTTCCGCATCCAATAACTGTATATTTGGGTCCTCTACCTCTGGAATACTTTTTTATTAACACAACACCATAACATCACACCTTTTACCCCTGAGGTTTAGCAAGAGGTGTAGGTTCCTATAGAACACCCAATAAAAAAATGTAATATTCTTAATCAATAAACTTTATTACCTTATTTTTTGCAGAAAAGTGCCAGTCTCTACCGAGTTTACTACCACTACTGCATAGTGACCCTTATTATCTACATCATAGCGGTGACACTGTGTTTTGCACTCGACTATGAAAATGGATACTACTTCGGAGATATCTACATAACTTACTTTATTATCTCAGATATTGTGAGGTTTGAAAATGATGCATTCGTGTTTGGCTTTGCTGCCATTTTGGTCATTTGTAAGTACATACAATATATTTACCTGACTGCAAAAATATCGTTTTCATAGAAAACATCACTTGAAACAAGTTTTGGTAATAAAGTGTGGCTTCTTTCCATTCCGTACAAGTCCAGAACGCAAGGCTGTGAGACAAATTGCGTATTGATTGGAAATCGCTTTTTTACTAAGGTCTTCCAATCTATACAAGAGTAGTACGCAAATACTCGCGTATACTTCGCAGTGACGTAATTAACTACCTTATTCCATAACATAGGTACAGTGCCAGTACGCATACGGACTAATCGACTTAGTAACAAGGCAATGATAACTTAGAATGCAAGAGCGAGCGAAGCGAGCTCGGGACTTGGGGCATCCCAATTCTGACAGGTTAGGTTCGAAGGGGGTGGTGGGGTGTACTTAGCAACCGAACTGAGTAAACAAGGACCCCGCCATTCCCTTCATGTTTTTTTTAATCAGTCAGAAGAAGAAGCCCCAGGAAGTGGTGCTACGTCGACTATGCCTTACTACATACATAACATATGTATATTAATCATTTTAGTTAAAAAATATATGATTAAAAGCCATTGTTAATTATTTTATCCTGCACTAATAAAGTTTAAATATCATTCCATATATTAATCAATGATTTTATTACACTATATCTTTTAAACTCCTGCGTAAAACAGGAATTCCCTATAAAATTGTAAGTAAAGCTTAAAACTATGTTAGTACCTTATACCTACTTATTCAAGTTATCCATTTACCTTACATTAAAAGGACACCACCAGAACTGTGTACCTTATTCCAGTGCCGCACAATAGGACACTCAACCCTTTACGTTATGGTGTTTAGGAGGTCGTTGGTGCTGCCCCACACACGGCGCATCAGGGAGGTCAATCTCTTGCGCACTATTGCTCTAAAGCAGTCGGTTGCATTACGTCTACCATGAGTTGTAATCGAAAAATTGCTCGCTAGCGCTAAACTCGCTGGCGTATTTAACGTGGATCAAATAGATTTCGATAATGCTTGCACCATGAGTTTTACGGAGTCTTATGCTGGCGCTAAGGTAAGCTCGATAGATCGTGTCATCAACTTAACTTCACTCCTTATACATATTTTGTTTCTTTCTTTCTCAGTAATAAGAACGGCTCTTATGCTCAAAATGTGGTGGTATCGCTATCCTAAAAATGTTATGACAGTCAATATCACGAAATAATCCGACTAAATAGAAAAGTTGGCAGTTAGTGGACTGCTTATGGTCAATGGTTGTTGAAGTTGTATTCTTTAAATTTGTCACTGGCGAGTGTCATCTTTTTTTTTTGTGGACTTTTTGTTACGGCGTTTTAGACTTAAATTAAGTGAAATACATTAATCAAATATAATATATTGTATAATGAGGACCAGTCTGTAAAGATTAATAAACTTTCTTTAACTTATATTTTACAATTGGTATCCAACATGAATTTTCATATTTTTGGCTTGTAATTCACGTTTTTTACGTCGTTGGTCTTGAAATTCAGCGGCCACTAACATATTCCATGCTAAATAAGCTCCTCCAGACATTTTTTTAACTTTTAATCGACTCAAAAACTTAGATAATTTTACCGTTAACATATGTTTCACACTTCAAAAAGCTAGTGAGCAAGGTAACAGCTATCGCAAGCGTATTTTTCGATAGCCTCTGTCAAATTAGTAACTCTTGGAGCCGTTTTGTATGGCGACAGCTGAAAAACATTACTGACTATCGAATAGATTACGTTAGGTTTCCTACCTATCGAAATCTATAATGCTCATAGTACGAATTTTAATTATTTCAATGACTGCTAGGTGCGCTGTACAATATTTCATATTATATGTATGTATATCATTTACGGAGACGCTAGCGGGTTTTGGCTATGTAAACTCAAGGTAGAGCTGCAGTACGAAAAAATCGTGTATACATTGTAATTACAGTTTTTTTTAAAACATAACAATGTACACGCGAGCAGTTTCCTATGACTGCGTTTTGGCCTTGATAAATTGGAAAGACGCTGCCCTGTGACAATCGAGAAATTATTTTAGAGTCAAAGATGGCATCGTACTCATTATAATTTTAAAACTGGTAATTGTTATTTTTTTGGGTTAGATGAAGATAGTTTGTTTTAATTTACAGACACTTTGTTCCTCTCCTTAGAAAAAGGCGTTTAAAACAATGACCTGTGTGTTGGGTCGGTATACCTATGTCATGTCTTTTCTTTCTTTATTTACAGATCTGGAAATATTGTTGATACGTTCAATAAAGAGGTTGATCAACAACTACAGTTATGAGCCGAAAATTACAAATAGCGAAAATGTCTAGGCATTATATTTACTTATTATAAGCAAGTTTTACTTTAACACTGTAATTATAAGTCAATAGCTGCGAGCATTTGAAATAATGTCATCAGACACCATGAAAATAAAGTGCAAGTTTTTGTTTATCTATTTTGTAAGTAATATTATTCTGTAGCTTCATAAATACCGGACTAAAATCGTAAGTTTATTAATAAAAGAATTACCAAGAATAACTGTTTTTTATTAAATCTACAGAATAAAGTTCCTCCATTGCCGCCTCAGCGGTGGTTCTACGAAGACCTCAGCTATGTGGTTAGTGTAGCTGGACCTGCCCTCCTGGTACCGCTCCTTGCGTAACTCACTGCGGAGTAGGAGGAGCAGATATATCTGTAACACTGTACACAAATAGTATGTCAGATAGGGTCTGCGGTCCTTAAAAAAATGGTAGCGAGGCTGACTGCCCAGGATTCGCTGGACATGTATTAAGCATCACCGTTAGTAGAGTTTAAAACCAATTAGTAATGTTCCTTGTGGTCTATCATCATAATCAGCCATCATGTTCCCACTGCTGGGACACAGGCCTCGTCTCAGCGGAGGTAGTGGGCCATAATCCACCACGCGGGCCAGTGCGGGTTGGTAGATTTCACATGACATGTCTTCGATTTTTTGGTTCTAGGACTTGCCGGTTTCCACGCGATGTTTTTCCTACACCGTTTAGAGAGCAGTGGTGATGAAATAATTTAGGTACACAAAGTAGCCTGACTGGGTTCGAACCTACGACCTGCAACTCTTAAGTCGCGGCCGTTAACACTGGGCCACCACTACTGCTCCTTGTGGTTTATTTGCCTCAAAATATTAATAATTCCGCGAAATATAAACATGAACAGTTTTTTTTATATTATTTAAGAGGCTTACAAGAGCTAAAGCGCGGTCACTGTCGGATTGCATAGAAAAGAAAGAGACGCGCGATGACACAACGCTGGTAATTTATTGCAAAATATGAAACAATTATGGATTTACAAAAAATCTATTCATTGGACTAAAAAACTGGAACACTCTTACGTTAGTATGTTACTTGTAGAATAATCTGACAAAAAATCTGAATGTTTGCATGTATATTAGTATGGTTTTAGAATATTTTTTTAGAGGTATCTTCGTGTTTTTTTTCTATCATATCAAGTTAATTGTATTATGTTTTCAACACACTATCTAACCAGCATATATCCAGAAGAATACATTATATTTTTCTGATTTTGGTTACTGCAGTGGATCATATATTTTTAGGCATTATAAATTTGCGTTTAGGTCATGTAGTCCCCTTAATGTCGGCCGCTTATTTTTTTTAATACATGAATTACAAGAACTGACGTGGTCGCGCTCGGTTCGAGTTCATTGCCACGTGGCTATTGTCTTAATTGTTAAGCGATTATTTCTCAAAAATGTTAGCAATATTTTTGAGAAATAGTCGCTTGATTCGCTTGTTCGTTTGATTTATTAAATGTAAAATCATTTACAAAATTAAGTTGTTTGAAACCTTTTTAGCTCAGAACCATTCTATAAAACAAAATTCATAATGTATGTTTTTTACTCTCAACAAGCCGAATACTGTTGCTGATTGTGGAAGGCAAGGTTTAGATTAAGATATAACATTCAAATTTACATGTAAACAATCTTAACCCACATTTACACCGCGGCAATATTGTGTTACCGTGTACAGCAAAACTTTGAAGTTGTAGGTGGAAGGTTTTAGTACCCCGATCGAAACCTGCTGCTGTGCCGATTAACGCCGACTTGTACAAGTGTGTAGCGCGCTTTAGTAGGTATGTTTAGCAAATTGACACATTACCAAATCCTGTGAATGCCAGAGAGAACTCAGTGAGGACGAAGTTCCACCGAGGGAACCTGTCCAGGTCAAAGTAGGTGATCAGCACTACTACGAAGGTGGCCACCATCGTTGTCAGCTGGTAGTAGTAGTACACACGCAGAAGACGTCGCCTTTTCTGAAAGATTTAAACATATCCTTATAATACCAGCCTATTATTTCGGCACTGCTGGGCAAAGGCCTCTTCTCATGCAGAGAAGGCACGAGTATTGATCAACACGCTTGCTCAAGACTGGTTGGTGATTTCAGATTTATATCCTACTTAGCCTATTATCCTACTTCCTATCCTACTATCCTACTAATATTATAAATGTAAAAGTTTTTGAGGATGGATGGATGGATGGATGTTTGTTACTCTTTCACGCAAAAACTACTGAACGGATTTTGATGGAATTTGGAACACAAATAGTTTATAACCTGGATTAACACGTAGGACTTTTTATTCCGTTAGTTCGTTCCCGTGGGATATTTTCCGACCTCCATGCAGGCGAAGCCGCGGGTAAAAACTAGTAATATTATAAATGTGACAGTTTGTCAGGAGGGATGGATGGATGGAAGTTTGTCACTCTTTCACGCAATAACTGCTTAACGGAGTTGGATGAAATTTGGCACACAGATAGACCATGACCTGGATAAGAACATAGGCTACTTTTTATCCTGGATCGCAGACGAAGTCGCGGGCAACAGCTAGTTAGCTATAATTCCAGGTTTCCTCACAATGTTTTCCTTCAACGATTTCAATACTGTCCAAGATAAACTCAGAAAGAAACGTATGCATAAGGTAGGTTAAATTAGCTTACCATCAGGGCCTATTTCATAAAACCGACAGGTGAACGGAGACCGGCGATCATCTGACTATGTTATTAGTTTGCGTTATAAAAAAATAAAAATAAAATAAAAAGTCCATAGGCAAGGCAAGGTTGTTAGTAACAAGAATTTTGCTTATAACTAATGTTAGTAGGTAATTAAAAGTAAAAAGAATAAACTAGACAGACCGTCTACCTCTGCAGAGTAGGCTCATCGGTCTCGCAACACGTGGAGTTCAGTGAACCTACTGAGCAGAACAGTATCGGTTCTCTCGCCAATCATCCTCAGGACGCTATTCGGGCTCCCCCGTTATAGTTTTCTCTTTTACGCACGTATTTGAGGGAAAATACCGGAAGTCAAGCTACTGTTTCATTGGTTGAGTGTTTGCTAACGCTGATCGTGGGGTCCTGCGTTTGATCTTCTGGCCCTATTCCATTAGGAATATCAGCTCTATAATACATATCTACCTACATACATATATACATACATAAATTCACGCCTTCTTCCCATGGGGATAGGCAGAAACTACAGAACGCCACCTGCTACGATCCTTACATGGTCCTTTTGCCTCGTTTACGTTCACACATCTGGTCATACACGCACGCCGGTTGTGAGTACTACGCACCTGACCTTTCTGAAGAACATCACCAATAAGGTCACTATTTATGTCTTCGTAGGGCGTCCCCTACCGGCGTTTCCACTCACATCTGCCTTGTAAATACCTTTTGTTAGTCGCCCGTCATCTCTGCCTATTCTTTCTAAAAATACCAGCGTAATATGAATCAAAAGCTATTTCAAACACGCTTACCAAATGAGCTCCAACGATCAAAACAACATGGAACACGATGTCTAGCGCATATAGTACGAATATGACGCACAGCTGAGCTTCCATTATTACGCCTCTGTACAGCGCGGCCGTGGTCGTGAAAGTGCTCTCGATGTCGCGGTAGAACAGCCATAGTACCGCCTGTAGGATGCCGAACAGGCATGTCACCAACTGGAACAGAACATTGTGACCTATTGATAGATATAATCTACTATTGAAATCCTAAATACACTGACAGACAACGCGCTGGGTGTAGAAGTATGAAATTTAGCACAAGAGGTTCTTATACTGGCTGTTTGGAAGCTGGGTGCAAAGCCTTAAAGGGGTGATAGTTGAGTAGAGAATTTTGAACCTTAAGTACATATCTCATGTTTGAGACGAAATCAGTTTTTTTATTTATTTTTTATCTGCTTTATCTTTACCCAAAAAAAAACCTAGAAATAGCAGTCGAAAATAAAAATAAAACTGACTTCGTATAAGAAATATAAGGTTCAAAATGCTCTAAAGTCTAAATGGTGTCAACTTTCACCCCTTTAAGGCTATACTGGGTGTATAGCCTTAAGAGAAAGTTCCAAACATCTGCTTCCAAACATCCTCTATAACGAAAGTGAACACTAAGGAAGGTTTTTTTTCTAAGGGGTTACATCACAGAAATCTAAATAAAATAGAAAGAAAAAATGTTTATTCTACACAAAAAAATCGCACATTACAAAAATATACGTAAAATACACACTGACAAAGTAGCCAAAAGCCTCGTACTCAATAATTAAAAGTTTAAGGTTTGACAATTTTGTCCTAAGACTCCTACAAACAGGCGCGACACGCGACGCAAATCGTGCGCGAAACAAAGGCACCGCTCACTGCGCGACACGCGGTGCCGAAGAAGCCTAAAAGGGATGAAGGTTTGTATGGACTTTTGTCATTTTTGCCGATGTGAAAACCTATCGGGCGGGTTTACGGCTTGTATTCTATAATGTAGACTGAAAGATCTAACTGCCTCGTTAGCGGTCGCAAGCATTACTGTCGAGTTCGATTCCCAGCCCGGGCAAACTGTTATTGGATTTTCCATAAGGGATTTCTCAGTAGCAGACCGGAGTCTGGATTTGTGCCCGGTTGATGGCAATAAGCTGTCCCCTATTACTTGGGACTTAAACAAAACTGGCGAAATGGGGGTCTACAAATAGGTACACCTCTGCCTAACTCTTCGGCCAAACAGGTGTAATGTTATGTTATAAATAAATAAAAATAAAATAAATTTATTTCAGGTACCATATAACCCATATTAGATATTTGAAATTATTCAACAATAAATACAAAATCACACATAAATTAATACAAACGAATAAATACAACAACAATATCAACATACAAATTATATAAATCAAATTCAAATTCATATTCAATCATAATTAATAAAATTCATATTCATTACAGTAGTCTCTTACGTGCGACACTGTATGTAACTTGTCTGTCATAGTAGTGTCGCACATAAGGACAGTCCAACCTATTAGCTATCATAGTCAGAACGGAATTGGAGCTTGCCCGCACTCTGCGCACAAGAGACGCGACTTATAGAAGGACGAACAACAGGACACAGCATACACTAGAACGGTACAAACGGTGGTCTATAAAGTTTTGTGCTAATTTTATAGCCTACCTCATTGAGCTATTCGTCGCAAGTACAATTGGTGACTGTAGGTTTGTAGGTTTAGGTGTAGAAAATATCACTCTGCCTGGCCCGAATATCAACATATTCGGGTCAGGCAGAGCATGGTCTAAAAAAACAAGGTTTGGCATTCCGGGAGTGACACATGCTTACGTCATTATCCAGTAGCCACTTTATTGCAACTAAACATGAATTATGGAAACATTTTTAGTCACCATTCTGTTAAAAAATATATATAAACCATTTAAATTGTCGTTTCATTTTTCTAATCAAACAAAACAATTCAATTTAAACATATGCCAACGTAATTGTTAGTTAAAACCTCTTTGTTTTATTAAATTCGCAAAGGTAATAAAGTCGATTGGGGAGTTATTATTACACACTTCTGGTAACACAGCGGTGATGATGTAGGCTCGTGTCACCCCCGTCACCGGAATGCTATACCTGGCGAAGTATATTAATATACGATGAGGCAGAGTGATATTTTCTGTTTCTATTATTAATGTACATTATCCCGCATGTTATAATCAGAGATCGGATATTCGGATAATGTTGGAATGCGCTTTAGTATCGAAAAAATCCCGCTAATGACAGATTTCAACCGGACCAAATCTAGCGATCGAAAGGTAGTGATTAAAGTTGTTGTAGCCGAGGTAATATTAACGCCCGATCAGGATATAGCACTTAATTCAATTAAAATAATAATTATTTTAATTTATGTTTTTTGTTTGTTTTAACTAACACACACCACCCCTCCTCTTACACCCTACAAACACATATTTGCATCGGGAGTTAAACATTGATTTTAAATAAATAGGTATGCATGCATCAGATTTTTTTACAATAATATTATTTTCATAGTCATAAATTTACTTTAGATAAATATGCATCCGAATATATACCGATATGACGAAAGCGTTTGATTATGTGAGTCATAAGATTTTGATAAAAAAAACTATATGGTTATGGAATCTGAGGAAACATTTTGAAACTTTTGGAGTTATATCTGGATAACAGATCCCAGTGCACAGAAATATCACAACTCTGTCCAAAAAGCAATTTATTAACAGTTTACACATCTCAACCAAGAGCTATAAAATACGGGGTACCTCAAGATAGCGTGCTAGGGCCGCTACTTTTTTTAATATATATCAATGATCTCCCAAAAGTCATATCACAAAATATGGTTCTTTTTGCCGATGACAGCACAGCTGTTGTAAAATGTACTAATCCTGTATATTACGAGACTGATATTAATGATTGTCTTAGTAAAATTATTAACTGGCTTATTAGCAATAACCTAGTAATTAATTTAAACAAAACAAAAGTAATGCACTTTCATCAAAGGTGTGAAAACCTCCAGTTCAAGTTACATATGAAAAGTACAAAATAGAAGATACAAACAAGGCTAAATTTTTAGGTATAACGATTGATAGTAAAGTAACATGGAAACCCCATATCGACGAAATTTGTCTGAAATTAAAAAAATCCGCATATGCACTGTTTCAGCTGTCAAAAAAAGGTAATAACTAACACTTTTAATAGCGTATCACGGATTGGTTGCATCAGTTCTGAGGTTTAGTGTTATTTTTTGGGGGCAATCTGCTGAAATAGAGACTGTTTTTAAAACGCAAAAACGATGTATTCGATCCACGAGTGGCTTAAAAACTACCAAAACTTGTGCACCCCATTTTAAATCTTTAAAATTACTTACTATGCCAGCTATGTACATCTACGAGACTGCTTTGTTTATTAAAATTAATTTACACCTTTTAAAAAAAATATCCGATGTAAAAAAGACTCCAATGCGTTCATAATAGGTACATAAATCAGCTATGCGGCATAAAATGCTGAACCGCTTTGATGAAAAAGAGTTTTTTTGGACTGGCTTCAAAAATTTATAATAAAATACCCGATAGTATAAAAAATATGTCCCTATCAAAGTTTAAGAAAGCTCTCACTTCGCTATTAATTGAAAAATGTTATTATACTGTTGCAGATTATATAAATGATATTTTTTAATATTTTGTTAGTTTTTTTTTTTGTTTAAATTACTTGTTTTATTTAATTTTTAAGTATTTTAGTTTTTAACTTTATTTTACTCAATATTTGTATGCCTTCACGGCAAAAAATAGCGCCCAAATATGTTAACCTAACACCTATAAGTAAATACCTATGTTTGACAAATAAATATTCTGATTCTAATATCCGATTTCTGGTTATAATTTAGTCTCGACACGTCTCGTATAAATAATATTTTTAAGAACTGAAAAAAAATTGGTAGGTTCCAGTGTAGCCGTAGCTCCTATAAAGTATTTACACTCTATGTACCTGCATTATAATTTCTTTACAAAATAGTAATTATTTATTTCCTCTGTAGGATTTCCGCTTATTCGTTATCATTAAGTTTGTATAGAAACCTATTCTTTATATCTCATTTAAATGTAAGACATTGTTTCCGTAAGCTAAGTTGATTATCAACGAGTAGGCAATTATGTGGGAATTGGACACGATTGATAACAGTTATCTCTTTCAATTCAGGGAACTGGCTTCGGACGGTTCGTAAATAAAAAGATAATGTATTAAGTACTTCTTATCACTTATCAGTATAAACATGGAATAACTAATATCGATCATAATATAGTATTCTAAACCAAACATTGGACATTACAGATAAGGATTGTGGGTCAGAGTTCATTAGAAGAAGTTACTGTGATTTCCCGAGACGTACTCAAGGCGTGAAACATGACTAAAAATACGCTTTTTGCCCTTGAACACTAAAATCTCCCTTGCTCAAACTCTCATACATCCCATCATAGACTACGCTGATGCCTGTTATTTGGATGCCACCGAGGAGCTTTTAAATAAACTTATGCGTTTGCAAAATATCTGTATTCGTTTTGATTTTAACCTTCGCTTCTAACTTTCGCAAAATACTCAAGTGGATCCTTATTTGACTTCGTAGGAAATTTCGGATATTGTGTCTGCTATTTAACATATTTCACAACCCTATAACGCCATCCTAACTGAAGGAACGCTTCTCCTACGCCCGTCCTTTTGATGCACCCTGCCGGTCACATCTTAGTAATCTCCCTAAATCCCCTCCCCACTCAACCGACTTCTACTCCTATTCTTTCATTGTGCACGCGGTTCGGTTGTGGAATTCACTTCCACCTGACATTGGAAACTGCCAAACTGTTGCAGTATTTATAAATTAAAAATGTAAAAAACCCCCAACGCAAAAAAGAAAAGCGAACATTTAAAAAGTCAAAAATAATGCCTATCGTTGAGCCATCAAATTCGATTGAGTAACACCATATATTTTAATTAGGTATAGAAATTGATGGATGGCACAATAAGGTTTGCTCGTTGAAAAGGCGCTATAATGTCGCGGTGGGGAACCCCGGCTTATATAAGTCAGACCCTTCATTTGATTGACTATCTATTAATTTACTAGCATTTCCAACTAACTTCCTTCGATACGATATTTTTTTTGTAGAAAATCTAGTTGTGTGTTAAATTGTTAAGTCTGGGAGTGCTTTGAGTAATGAGTATGCAATCTCCTATTTTAGCTATTTTTATTGCTTTAGCTTAGCGGTACCCCGCCGTGACATTATAGCGCCATTTCAACGGGCAAACCTTATTGTGCCATCCATTAATTTCTATAACTAATTAAAATATATGCTGTTACTCAATCGAATTTGATGGCTCAACGATAGGCATTATTATTGACTTTTTAAATGTTCGCTTTTCTTTTTTGCGTCGGGGATTTTTTAAATTTTTAATTAAATTTTTCTTTAAAAAAAATTAAACTTAGTTTAGTTTTGTTTTGTATATGAATTAACAGTTGTGAGCGTTTTTCAGGGTATATTTAGAAACTACATCAAATAGCTTGTTTTGGCGTTTACGTAAACCCGTATAATACTGTGTGTTATGTCTTAAACGCAACCATAGCGCGATCAATCGGTTTCCCAAACATGACATATCTGCTATTATTTTTTCAAGAGTGTACCAGTGTGCTAGATATCCTGGCTGCAACATCAGCTCATAATGTTGCCACCAATGCATTGTATGTAGAATTAAATACTGATCAAAACAAGTCCAAACACGACATATCTGCTATTATTTTTTCAAGAGAATACTAGTGTGTTGGATATCCTGGCTGCAGCATCAGCTCATCATGTTGCCACCATAGCATTGTATGTAGAATTAAATACTGAACAAAACAAATCGAAACACGACATATCTGCTATAATTTTTTCAAGAGAATACTAGTGTGTTGGATATCCTGGCTGCAGCATCAGCTCATCATGTTGCCACCATAGCATTGTATGTAGAATTAAATACTGATCAAAACAAATCGAAACACGACATATCTGCTATAATTTTTTCAAGAGTGTAGGTACTAGTGTGCTGGATATCTTGGCTACAGCATCAGCTCATTGTATTGCCACCATTGCACTGTATGTAGAATTAAATACTGATTAAAACAAATCCAAACACGACTTATCTGCTATTATTTTTTCAAGAGTGTACTAGTGTGCTAGATATCCTGGCTGCAACATTAGCTCATCATGTAACCCTACCCTATCTACCTACCCTACCTATCTACCTACCCTACCCTACCCTACCTACCTACCCTACCTATCTACCTAACCTACCCCCTACCTACCTACCTACCTACATACTTACCTACCCTACCCTGCCTACCTACCTAAATGATAAATGATTTTATTTCTGTAAGTAGGTTTGTACAAACACTTTTACACGTCAATCATAGTTTTAAACTAGATGAGGTCGGCGTTTCCTATCTGACTACTCTGAGAAGAAAGGCCGAAATAAACTCAGAGGTCACAGTCTCTTTTAAAGTCCAGGCATAATCTTGGTCAGATCATGTGAAGACCATGTAGATTGGTATCTGAAATGGTCTTTTGAGGAAAGAACCACACAGATTGAGTGGACCTGTCCAGTCAGTGCACGCATTTGTCAGTAATCGTGCAGCTCAACTCAGGAAGTCAGGACTTAAGGAGCTCAACGATTCAACGAACAATACCAAAGAAAGGACATTTGGGTAGGCCGCATAAATTACTCAAACTGCCAGATCATGATAATAACCACTAATTGGTCTATCCCTCAAGGTAGTGTGATAGGATGCATACTTTTCCTTATATACATCAATGACCTGCCAAAAATATGTGATCATCTATGTGTGTTGTTCGCTGATGATATCTCCATACTCTTTAAAAGCCCAACAAACAGCACAGAATATAATACTCATATAATAGAAACATTTAATTTAATAAAATCTTGGTTACAGAACCATAACCTAGAAGTAAACAATAAGAAAACCAAAATAATACAATTCAAACCCTACCAAAAGCAAATAACTAACTTTATAACTATAACCAATAATATCAAAATTGAAGAAGTCGATGAATTTAATTTATTAGGTATTACACTGGACACTCATTTAAATTGGAAAAAACACGTAGATAAAATCAAAACAAAACTATCACAATTTTCATATGGACTTAGTGTGCTCAAATCAAACACAAAAAAGACTGTGCTCTTACTGCATACTATGCGTATGCCTACGCATGGCTACGCTACGGAATTATCCTGTGGGGACACAGTGTCGATGCTAAAGATTTATTTATTGCCCAAAAGAAATGTCTACGAATAATATATCATATTAAACCGAGAGATAGCTGCAAACCTCACTATATCAAGGAAAAAATCCTAACGTTACCCTCGATTTATATTCTAGAAATAGCCATATTTGTCAAAAAGAATATACAACTCTTTAATTTTGATAAGAATGAGCGCCGCAAAACTAAATTAATTCTACCAGTTCCTAGACTAGAGATGTATAGAAATAGCCCAGAATACCGAAGCATCCAAATATATAATAATTTACCTGAACATATAAGATCCACAAAAACACTTTGCATATTTAAATTTAGACTTAAGTCATTACTTTTAGAGAAAAGTTATTATAATATTAAAGAGTTTATGGAAGATAAGCTGCTAAAATAAAGCACAAATGTTATATAAGTATCTATGTATAAAATAATTTTATTAATGTTACTTTATACAAATTACTTTAATAATTATAAGTTAAATATATTATGTTATAAACAGTTGTAAGTATGTATTGGTAGTAATAATGAATGCTTTGATATTGTTAATAGTAGTAGGCATTGCAATATAATGTTAACTTTTAAGTTAGAACCTAGTAATAAGTTTTAAATGTAATAATACTTGCTGCGCCCCAACGGGGTCATGTACTCTTAAGTTTTAGCCTAGCCTGTAACTGAGTGTACATTATGCAAAATAAATAAATAAAATAAATAAATAAAAGATAAAAGATTAACTGAGAAAAAAAACAAAATATCAATGACCCGCATAGTCCTCACATTCACAATAATTAAAATAACATAATACTTTACAAGTAAATACTCATGTCATTGTATATATAAAATTCAACAATGTCAATGTGTATATGAAAAATCGGACATAATGTTTGAGAACCATGTAGATTGGTTTCTGAAATTGTCTTTTGAGGAAAGAACCACACAGTTTAAGTATAAAACTGAAACAATGACCCACGTAGTTCTCATATTCACAATAATGAAAATAATATAATACTTTTTACAGTAAATATTCATGTTTATAATAGTTAGCAAATTAAAATCAACATACACGGTCTAAATTTATTGGAGCAGCTCAATCCCAAGCCTTTTTGTCGTCAATATAGTCTTTCACAGTATAATAGGATTTCTGGTATAGTTTCCGTTTTATAAAAGATTTGAATTTATTAAAGCTTAGGTCTTGAATGTGGCTAGGAAGTTTATTATAAAAACGTATACATTGGCATCTAAACGAGCCACCTATTTTCTTGAGCCTGGTTATAGGAACAATAAATTTGTGTTAGTTTCTAGTATTTATATTGTGGATATCACTGTATTTTTTAAATAGATTAATATTTTTATGTGCATACAAAAGATTTTCATAAATATACTGAGAAGGCACAGTAATTATATTAATCTCTCTAAATTTATCTCTGAGGGAGTGTCTGGGACTTAATTTATAAATTGAACGAATTGCCCTTTTTTGTAAAACAAAAATTGTCTGGATATCGGCAGCATTTTTCCACAACAGAATACCGTACGACATCACACTATGAAAATTACTAAAGTGTACTAAACGGGCTGTCTCTAAATCAGTTAAAACACGTATTTTTCTAGCGGCGTATGCTGCAGAGCTAAGCTTTTTTGTCAATTTATCTATGTGGTATCCAAAGTTATGCCTAAGAATACTGTGGTATTTTCGGGTTTCAGAACTTCACCCTTTATGATATAGAGGTATGAGGAGCAGGGTGTAAAGTTCACTCATACTCTATGGAAAAGGGAGGATCCTCCGACCAGACGGGTGTTGTGTCTGGTGGGCAACTGCCCGACGGTTGATGTCGGGACGTTGTATATATGCTAGTCGCACGGTAAACTCTGCTTGCGCGATGTAGGTTTTGCGTGACGTCAGTATGATGTGTAGCTCGCTTGTGGCGATGTTGATACCGCTAAATCACTCTCCTGCGGAGACCGGAGGTTGATAGTGGGCTGAGTCTTGTATCTTGCGATGCTTGCCAGGGCCAGTTGAGGTTCCAGTGAGTCGGAACCGGATGACGCATGGTTCACGGTGAGTCGGAACTGTCTGCGGTGGTACCCCAGTGAGTCGGGGTGGCACTGTGTTATGCTCCAGTGCGTCAGATGTGGTACAGCGCCGGGTTGAGGCTGACTGCTGGCGTCGACCAGGAGAGGGTTTGAAGGCTCTGCTTGTGGACCGGCCGAGAGTGCAGTGTGCTGTGCCAAGGTTGCTGATGAGGCTGAGGGTGATGACCGGGTATGCGCTCGCGCTGCATGCTGGTGGTCAGGATACCCGTTGAAGCCGTGGGTGCTGGCTGGCTGTGTGACTCGCCGCTCTAAAGCTTGCGGAAGTGATGATGATGTGATGATGACGTCATGCTGAAGTAGTTGCGCAAAGGCTGCGCTGACGTTCAAGTTCGGGGTCACCAGTATAGAGGTATGAGAAACAGGGTGTAAAGTTCACTCATACTCTATGGAAAAGGGAGGATCCTCCAACCGGACGGGTGTTGGGTCTGGTGGGCAACTGCCCGACGGTTGATGTCGGGATGTTGTATATATGCTAGTCGCGCGGTAAACTCTGCTTGTGCGATGCAGGATTTGCGTGACGTCAGTATGACGTGTAGCTCGCTTTTGGCGATGTTGATACCACTACAATGAGAACACTAGTTTCCACTTGTCTAACATGAGGTATCGTAAACTAAATACATTTAGTTTTTTTCTCGTTATGAAGTAGGTTATTAACATTACTACTCTACTTACCTACCCCACCTACCTATCTACTCTACCTAGCTGACCCGTCAGACGTTGTCCTGTGATTTTTTTTCCTTTGGTTTTTTTTTATGTTTTTTCCTTTATTCCACCCCAGTAAAGAGGTGAATAAAACAAAAAAAAACAAAAACCGCAGCCGTCAAGCCGTTTCTGAGCTTTAGCGAGACTAACGAACAGCAATTCATCGATTTTATTTATTTAACCATATATGTATACACATATAAACAGACAGGAAGAAAGGAACAGCAATTATGTACAAAGGTGATGCTTGCTTCTAAAGAAATCTCTTCCAGCATACCTGCGATAGGAGACTATATTAAAAGAGATGTAGACAACGTAAGAGTAGAAAACAAAATATATAAAATAAAAAACAATTTTCCAATAAACATACATCTAAAATAAATATCACTAAAATATATAAAAATAGAATGTAATTTAAATAATAAATACAGTCAAGAGCAAACCCATCTCAAATAATAAAAATAAAATAAAATGTATGTAAGAAAAACTGGAAAGATAGTGTTCTTTCTCTCTACTTTTTAACCCTCGACGCAAAACGAGGGGTATTATAAGTTTGACCGCTATGTGTGTGTGTCTGTCTGTCTGTCTGTGGCACCGTAGGTCTTAAACGGGTGTACCGATTTGAATGCGGTTTTTTTTTATTTGAAAGCAGGTTTTCTAGCGATGGTTCTTATACATGTTTTATCAAAATCGGTTCAGCCGTTTCGAGGTAGGTAATCAGCTCTTTTGTTAGCTGCGGTAAGGATCTTAGACGCATAATGGGTATTTACTTTACTTTCAAACATATGTGTGACCTAAAATTTGAAACACCCATGTACGCTATATAAATATGCAAAATTATGGAATTCTTGGTCCGATGCTGCAGTCAGAATATCCAGCACACCAGTACACTCTTGAAAAAATAATAGCAGATATATCGTGTTTGGTTTCGTTTTGATCAGTATTTAATTCTACATACAATGCAATGGTGGCAACATGATGAGCTAATGTTGCAGCCAGGATATCTAGCACACTAGTACACTCTTGAAAAGATTCTTGTAGCAGTCTATTTACATTTTCTTTCGATTTTTGAAGTGAAAACTTCATTAGGCGCGTTGAGCGCGGTTTTGGGTAAACAAAAATCATGAAACTCGCGTCATCGTCACCGAACGCTTTTCATGAGCTATATGTATACTGTGTCTATACTGCCCCGCATTTTTTTTTCTTTGCAAGTGTCAACTTGGATGTCGGCTACGATGGGGCAGCAGTAATATGGCATCCTAGTTTAAATTACACGGCAAACGAAGTTTAAGGTCAAGTTGTTTCGTTGTGTGCATTTTAATCTTATAAGTGGAGTGTCCTGTCTATTTCCTCTGTCTAGGAACACTAGATATAGCTTACATAGCTATGTATACCAAGAACTTTATGACAACAATCCTCAGTTTTTGAAAATAAGTACCTACCTAGTTAATGGTGCCTATTCTCTTGTCACAAAATTATCTAAACTAGACTAAAAATCACCACAGTTTAATTTATTCCTGTTAAACTACGTTTCCTATTCTGAATCTGACGGTTTTCACCTAAAATTTTGATTGTTAAACTAAATCAGACTATATTTAATCGCGATTAAAAAGGTGTGGAATATAATTAATTGTCATGAACTAAAATTAACAAAGCACATTTTTTACTAGTTCTTGAAAGTTTGGAAATCATTATGGAAGCTTATGTGATTGCAGCTGTTGTCGATTCACGATATAATAAACAGACAGAATCAGACAAATTCAAGATGTCCTTGATAGGGCTATCCTACGGCGACGAGAATACCAGAGATTTTCAACTTAGGTACGGAACGAGAAACCGGATTATCTTTTCCTGAGATCACATATTTACTAGTAAACCATCTTTGGCCCGCGGCTTCACCCGCGTGGTGGTCGAAAAAAACTGTAAATCCTTCTCCATTAAAAATACCTACATAATATAGGTATACTTACCTATGTGCCAACTTCATGGTGTTCGGTCAAACGGTGTTAAAGTTCACTCTAGACTCATAAAATGTATTACTTAGGTATATTAAAAAATACTACTAAAGTATCTAATAATATTATTCAATCATGATCCGAAAGACACGTAGCGCCATCTAGCGTCCTAGATTGATATATTTACATGTCACTGGGGTGAATTCGCAAACGTACTATTGTTTAAATTGTGTTAAAAACAATCTTTATGATTTTGTTATGTATTTTGTGCTTGAATTTTAATTTTGTGTGTGTGACTTGGCTATCGCATTAGGTTAAGACCTGTAATGATAGTTTTAAGGCATTCAAATAAATAAATAAATAAATAAAGCAATTGTCACCGCTGACAGTTATTGATTTTTCCCTCGGGAACAGTATTTTTTCTGGATGAAATTTAGCCTATGTCCGTTTCTCTACCTCCGACAACGTATAGACAAAATTTCATGATGATCGTTCAGTGGTTTAGGCGTGAAAAGGTAACAAACAAACTTACTTCCGCATTTATAATATTAGTTGGGATTAGGATTAGCAAGTTAGGAAATAAATAGCAAGATAATCATGCTACCTGAATGAATTTTTAAAAGCTGTAGTTTGGCAATTTTAATCAAATTAATGTTGTTTTTTCTTATTGAATACCGAAGAAGTAACGCCGAAGTTACATTACGAATACGTTACCGAATACAGATTATAGCATCTAAATTTATTAAAATAAACTTTAATATATTTTGACGCCGGCATTAACCTCCCTGTATTTCATTTAAATAATTATTAATAAACAATTAAAGATTGATTTCACTCATTTGATTATTTCGTTCACTTTCATTCGATCTCTATTTTAATTTCCGATAAATCTTGGTCTATGGTCTACGCAACTTACGATTGTCAAACTGGAATAAAGTTGTGTCAAAATTGCTTTAAAGTTTAGAGAATCTTGTCCCAATCTTGTCTGCAGAATAGCTTTTAAGATTCTGTGATAGTTTAGTTTAATTCGGTGTACAAGAGAATCAGCACCAATATCGATATTTTCAATTTTGAATAGAACTAATCAAAGAAAAGACTTAATTCAACAAAATATTTAGATTTACATAAGCTTCATTTGTATTACCTGACTGGCAATAAGCAATTTCTTATAATCTCATATAATTTACTTAGTACATGATATATGTACCAACCAGGTAAATAGTACTCAAATCCACTAGTACTAATTACTACTAAAATCAGGTTACAACCAGTAAAACAAACGATACTGATAGATTAATCGAATTATCTAAGGATATAGTGGCAAATACAATTAAAAAAACATTTACCAACACGATCGAAACACTTGCTCATGCGCATTGCACAAGCATCCTCACACATCTTCCTCTATTCTTCCTTTCAATAAACTAGAAGTTAATAGAGGTATAAAAGATAATACTTACCAAGCTCAGGTACGCAAAGACAAGGATGCCCCGTCGCAGTGGTAGGCAGAAACAACACCGCTTCAACTCAGGTATTTCAATCAACATTTTAACAGTTGTTAGATCACGAACCTAAAGAAATAAACATGGTACTTTTATATTTGGTATGACATTGGTAGGAGCTCCTAAAGGCAACGTTTGGACTATAGCGCAGAGAATAGCGACTGAGTTAGTTGGTCAAGTCATAGGGTTGGTGACTCCGGTCTGTTCAGAATTGTGTCGGGCTGTGAGTCCCGAAGGAATTCGTATGTTGTCACTATTAAAAGTGTTTGTCGTAAAGGAATGCTTCTTCCGTCGTATCAGCACGAAATATCTAACGAATTTCGAACTACTGCAAGCTTCACTGGCTTATTTATTTTAATAAGTACTCCCCGTAAAAATATACTTATCTTATATACTACCCTATACGCCTTTGGTGAGATTCTGGAAGCAATAAATGATGAATAGAATTTTCTAAACAGCAAACAATGCTGCAATATGAGAAATATTTAAAAAAAAATGCAATTGAAATAATCCAGTGAAGCTTAACACATTTACAATGACAATGCTTTACATTTTGACAGTTCAACAACATTCATTGCGATATTTACTTGGTTGAGCAGACAAATTTTTTAAACATGTGAAGCAATGTGTTAGCAATTTCTTCCAAAACCTTTAGGATTGTGATTAAAAGTGTGATAAGCAATCAAAGAAAGAAGAAAGAAAGAAAATACGTTTATTTGCGGTAAACATGACACAAAGAAAAAACACACAAATACAAAAAAAATAAACGAGTTGGGGGAAAATATGCGTCACATCCATGCAAAACGGTAATCGCTCAGCATAATGCTAGGACCCTATGCGAGACAGAGCGCCAGCGCTGGTTTTCAGCGATAGCCGGCGTTGACGTGATGACGTCAAAATCAGTGCAGCATACGAAAACTAAGAATAAACAAAAAATAAGAAATAAAACAAATACACTATACTAGTTCAATTAGAATGCTGAAAGCATTAAATGATGAAAAGGGTTCTCTAGACAGCAAACTATGCTGCAATGAAAGAGAGATTTTAAGTCTCACAGCATTGTAAAAAAAATGCAGGCCGTTTTTTGAAACAATCATGGTCTGCTCCACTTTTCTGATGTTTAAATAACATAATATTATGCCTATAAACTCTGAAGGGGTGTAGGTACCTATAGTGCACTTACTTTCTACTTTGTGATGTTGTTAAGCAGAAAAGAGACTTAGTTAGTTGACAGCCCTAAGGTATCATTATCTTATTGACTCTTTGCGTTGGAGGACGTGAGCCGTGATACACTGCTCTGGTCTCGATGATCTCTTCGTCCAAAGGAACTCATGATATTCTTCAAAGGAAAAATTCCTTAGACTACGTTGTGATTTATAGATGGAAAATTTTATACACCATTTTTAGATAAATCTACAAATCCAAGAGACTATTATAAACAAACCATTATTAAGTTTTGTTAGGGGTCTCTCTCTGTCTCTATGGTGACGATTGCCCGTGGTTCCCCATAGATCTTACCACAGACATATGGCATCCCCTCTCTAAAAAAAATGGAATCTGCTTCTCCCGACAACTTGCAATGCTTCACCTCTATTAACATATTGTACAAATTTTAAGAAGACGTGTTCGGAGCGGAACACGTGACACCATTTATGACCAACTTACCCACAAAGGCAGGTCATAAATAAGTGTTGTGGTTAATAAATATACCTTCATCAGCATCATTGTCTCAGCAGGAAAACGTCCACTGCTGGACAAAGGGCTTGCTTATCATTGTGGACAGTTACTAAGAAACTAAAAATAGACTATTAAGGTGAGGGTTAGTTCATATGCAACTAACTAGATGGCGCCACTTGTTGCTGCTTGGAAAACCGGAAAAAAAACCACTTTTCTTTTTTATTATCATGCGTTAATACGTACATATATTCAAGTTATCGAATTGATTCTTATTGTAAATAAAAATATAAAGGCGAATTAGTAAAATACGTTTTTTAAACATTCAAAAAGTAATTAACTAGGTATGTCCATTAAATGATGTTATTGTCCATCTTGTAAAACACAATTCAGTTTTACTATTCATAAAACACTTGGCCTTAGCAATGCATGCAATGCAATGTTAATTTATAAATTAATGAAAACCGAGGAATTAATTTAAATCATTGTACCAAGAGACGAAAACAAACAAGAACATTACCGACACAGCTCATTAACGCATCATCCATTGCTCGTTACCCCAAGGTACGGTAGATTACCAACCCTTGTTAATACAGCAATGGATCAACAAAGTAGTACAGCACATATTAGGATGAATGTGTCTTTAAGTAGCGGAAGTATCTTATAAAAGACGGTGTAAGAGGATGCAATTTCGGATAAGAGTCGCTCAGACCCAGTCAGCGATGAGATTTGATGTGAAATGTATGTAAACTGTAAGAAATATGAAGAATCTGTGTAAATTAAAATGTCCTAAGATACCTGTTGTTAGGAAGTGCTGTTTCTGTATACCTACTTATGTTGGGATAGCTGTGTTTGGATATGCAGATCTAGTAAGTGCAATAATTAGGTGTTTTGTTCTTAGTTGGATTCTGACGTGTATCGTGTGACGTGATCACTCGGATTTTCCACGATACTTTCAAGAAGTATACGTAAACAGATCTAAAATATAGCAGCATTATAATCATTGCGATGCTGTAATGATACACACAACAAAACATAGTTTCCTTGAACGTTACTTGAAAGTAAGATAAATTCTTACCTGGTAAATAAATAAATTAGTAATTATCTTGTAAACAGAAGATAACCCAAGTAATTCTGAGGAATTCTAATTAGTAACTTCCCATCCACACACAACACAATATCTAATATCTGGTATTTGTTATGATTTTTTTTCTAAATACCTACCTATTATTTACAATCCTAATCTTAACTAATATTATAAATGCGAAAGAAGTTTTTTTTGTTTATTACCTACCTTTTCACGCAGAACCACTGAACCGATCATCCTGAAATTTTGCATATACGTTGTCAGGTGTACAAAAACGGACAGAGGGTATCATTCATTCCCAAAAAAAAAGTACTGTTCCCGAGGAAAACCACTATAACGTTCTTATGATAATAGATGGCGCCACGTGTCTTTTGAATCATAATTGAATTATATTATTATAGAAGCTTCAGTAGTGTCTAAGAGATTATTTTTTTATTTAAATGCCTAATACATTTTGTGAGTCAGCAGGGTGCATTTGGAAAAGCCATGCTTTTCCCATGGCATATGTTGCATTTCCGTGTCTGTACAATGCCCAGAATTTATGCGTATTAGCGCCAAATAGAAGGACATACAACATTTTGTATAGGAGCGTCCTAGCATAATGTTCCGTTCAGAGCTCAACTCAAATTGATTGTTAAATTCTAAATTAACGCGAGCAAAGCCGCGGGCAAAAGGTAGTTGATTATTAAAGTTATTCTGAAAGTTTACCTATCTTTAAAGAAATGATAATTTTAAGGTAGAAAGGTAAAGGTTAGTAAATAAAAGGGCTCCAGGTTCCACTAAAGTTACACACGTACCTATAGTTGTAGGTGCAATCGGGTTGGTAGCTACAGAACGAGAGCCGGGCTGGGTGGCATTTCACTATTTTGTGGCATCTAAAAACTATGATTATTATGACACACATGATATTCATATTAAGTACAAGTCTAATTCCTATACAATATGGGAATCAGAAGACCTTTGAACTTGGAGTCCTTTGATCTACTGATCTGAGCTTTTAATTATTATCAAAATCAGCATATATACCGGTCTACTGCTGATATAGGCCTCCAATTGACTCAATCCTTAGCTAATCTAATGTTTTCAACTTTTTTCTCAATCAGCGATCCAGTATCTAGTACATTCTTTTTGTTGGTTTGTAAACATTAGTAGGTCAACTTACTCAAAGAACTATGTTTAACAGGCTCTAACTTTGTATGGTCTTTGTTTGCTCATTGATACGTATCATTAATGCAGGTACCTTCTGCCTCATAATTTGCGTAGTCAATATTAGGAGCTATTTTTGTCCAATCCTTCTGAGAATCACAAGGTTGAGTAAACGTACCAAAAAATAAATTCCATTCCAACGCGTTTTGACAAAACAATAACTAAAATAACGTATGTTTCAAATTATAACAGCATACATAATAAAATGCTTGTCATTCCATGCAAGTTTGCAATGTCAAATAAAATAAAGGTTGACTAGTGCGGTCTTCATTGATATGGAGTTGGTAAACTCGGTGAACTGTTGTCCCTAGTCTATCCAAAAAAAAATTCGAGTGCTGTGAGCATCGGTAGTAGGTACCTACCTTATCTACCTGGCACAAAATCGCAAAGATCAATGCTAAAAACAAGGTAAAATAAGATGATGTGGGCGAGCAAATAAAATGTGTGAGTGTTTCATAGTCGATCCTCAACAATATTATCTAAGACCCATCACCCAGTGATACTATACAGGGTGACAGGGAGTTTTCTTTTTAATAACCGACGAAATATTTCAACTCTGGGGGATTCAGAATCATGTAATTAATCCATGGTAGCAGATTGCGTATCGATGCCCCTGACACCCTGTATAAGTATACACCGCAATACGATACCCAAAATATATGTAAATGCTCTTATTGTTACTCCTTCCCGTGTATTAGACAAAGATAAAGTTCCCCTAATCTGAATTCCAGACGCTGGCCCTAGTCGCATTCCCGATGCTAATGTACGAGATGGTGGACGAGCTGACGAGTGACAAGCCTCATGGAGACATGCACTACAGTGACCCTGCGGTACACCTCCCGGTCATTGTGACTGCGGCATTAGCAGATATTGTGCTGACTGTAGTTCTACTGATCGGTGCTCATAGGGTAAGTCTACTCCCGTGTCGGCACGAGCTGTAATATGAGAACAGCTCGAGGTGTAGGCGAGCTGACGGGAGACAAGCCTCACGGAGACATGCACTACAGTGACCATGCAGTACACCTTCCAGTTATAGTGGCTGCTGCATTGGTAGATATGTGCTGACTGTAGTGCTACTGAAGGGTGCACATAGGGTGAGTCAAAAGCCTTTGTTGAATCGTAATGGTCCTGACCGGGGGATCAAAATTATACTCTGCTTTTTACATATTTTGCTGTCTGTGGTTGCAGAACAATAAACAATACATTAAGCAGCAGCAAGTGCATATTTTGAAGCGTAACGTAACGCCTGCAAAAATTTCTATTGCAGCTCAAGATGTGGCTGTTTTAGTAAGTCACCTAGATTTAGGGGTAATATAAAGCAAAATTCGGGACACACATTTCCTACGTAGTATGTTGTCATCCTCCTACTTTCCGCTTCTTACCTCCACGAACAGTGTACACTTGATCCAAGCTTTATTAGGTACATAGTTAAACACTAACATACTCGTATGAATTTTGCTAATACTTTAATTTCAGGCGAGAGAGATAAAATCTTGGCACCATGACTGTGTCATTGTATAATAATAATGTCCCACCTGATAAACAGCTTACTTAACGAAATTATGTCCATATTATAACTACAGAAAAACAAATTAATGCTGAAGATTTACTTCTACTTCGCGACGGTGTCGCAGCTGATGACGCTACTGGCTGACCTGCCCTTCTTCGACTACACAGAATACAAGAAAAACGCCATTTATATCTTCTTTGTAGGTTAGTATTAGAATTATATCTCATTGTCTGTCGTTTCACTTGCCATAACCAAGGCTAATAATTATCCTGTAAAACATTACGTGCTTGCGTAATGTAAGTCATATACGCTACGGTTCACTGGAGACGCTGTCTGTGCTGGTACACCTGCACAGGTAAGCCTCACCGGTACTCTTTAGCATATATGACCACCATAAGAATTTGGGTTTGTTTTAAATTATTTATTGTTGTTATAATATACGTATAGGCTTGACAGATAGGACATTGTTTTAACACCGCTATCGTATATACCCCAATACGTATTATTATATATAGTTCAGAAGAATGTTAACAACTTTAAGTGATAAGCTAAGTTTTGAAAGCTTCCTCTCTCATAATATCGTTGCTGTGCCCGATGGGGTTCATAATGATCACATATAATTTTAAGTTACCACCTAAGTACACATTGTGGAATGCAAATAAAGTATTGAGTATTACATTAAACACAGATAGATATCCTAATCGGCTAACTTGTGGGTGTTAGTTCCATGGTACACTTTTTCTCTAGCCAGCAGGTCAGGGATTTAAAATTCTTGAAGGCTAAGAAGATTATTAAATACTTTAGTTTACGTGTTTTCAATAGTTTTATGCAATACAGTCGGTGTTCGATTTGCATCAGTGCCGATTGTGCAGTATTATGTAGGAATTTCAACACAATGATAGCATACACAATATTTGGATTTCAAAACATAATTCGATAAAGTTTTTGTGTAATGTAAAACTGGTAATTAAAATGTTACTTACTTGCTTAGATTTATTAATGAATATGTTTTTGTATATTTAACAACTACCTTATGACTCAGCAACTGGTTAAAGCGCAGATATACGACTTTTAATGATTTCAAATTGAACATCACGTCTAAACGAATAGTCTTATTTATTTGAAAAAAAAATATGATAAACTAGACTATTTTCTTCGTAATTTGATATGTGAATATTTGAAATTATATTTTTATAACATACTGTAATTAATTTGTAAAGTAATGTCTAACGCGAACACAAAAACGATAATCACGCAAAAACTATCGGGCGTATTTTCGTGAAATCTGCACCATCTAAAAGACAATTTAACTACCCAAATTTTAGTATACGGCTTTTATTTGTATTGTGATTGATAAATCAAGGTGAGTTGTTTTTGCGAATAAACTTGCGACGGGCGGCAGTGCATCGTTGACCAGTGTCCGGGTAGACGCTAACGCTCTGTGCAATTTTATTCGCTTAAAAGTTTCGCATGCTCCTCCCACTCGCTGAAGGTCGCTGGCACTTATTGTCGTCTTAAGTATGAATACAACGAGATCACGAAAGTAGCATGGTGCAGGACTCTAGTTGTGGTCATTAATGGCATTGCATAATCAGCCTATAACGTTCCCATTGCTGGGACACAGGCCTCCTCTCTATGAGAGGGACTGGGCCGTAATACACCACGGTGGCCCAATACGGGTTTGTGTATGTCACATGTCTTCGACTTTTAGTTCTAGGACATGCCGGTTTCCACACGATGTTTTCTTTCACCGTTTTGAGAGCAGTGGTGATAAAATTAAATACATAAAGTAAAGTCTGAGTTCAAAACTCATGACCTACAACTCGTAAGTCGGGTCCGATACCACTGGACCACCACTGCATTAATGGCATAGATCATCAGTAATGTGATACAAGAATATAAATCTGTCACAGGAAAAAAAGTTATTAATCTTATAGCCAACTCTTGCATAAAAGTAGGGACTGTAGAGTTTATTTTATCTTCTCTTATCTCAAATTTAAATCAAAAGGAAAAGATATGCCGCCCTTATTCGCAAGTGATCTAACATCTATGATTTCCCAAGAAGCACCATTTAATCCAATTTCTTTGTATTCCACAGCCCTAAACATCTACCTCCTATTACTGGTACATAACGTGGTCTACGTGAGAGAGGAAAGCAGAGAGATCCTCATCGCATACGAGCAGCATCGGACCAGCGTGTAATCGAACTTCTACCACCATCAGTCAAGCACTTAAACGTGAGCATGTAAGCGTTGTAAATAAGATAACCGTTTTAATAAAAATTTAAATACTTTAGTATGTTTTAGTTGATGAGAATCAAGACGAAAAAGATAACTAGATCATACCTACAATGTTATTAAGAGAAACACAAGAAATTCCTAGTCAAACAAGTAATAAACTAGGTGATTATTTAAGTATTTGATGATTCATGGTGATAGAATGAAAATGATGTTGTTCATAATCAGTTAAATACAAAAACTTTATGAACTCAGGAAATCTAACAATAGAGAATTTCCCATCATCAAATTAATACTCAGATACGTTTTAAGTTTCATAAGCCTAAGTAAGCTTATTTTATAACATTAAATTTACAAAACCCCCGAGAGAAACAAAATTTTGTAAAAACGGCTGAACTGATTTTCTTCTTTCTTTTATCTTTTTGTTTAGCTAAGAACACTCCAATCAAGTAAACTTTCCAACAAAAAGAAAAACAAAATGGGTTCAGCCGTGTGGGAGCTACGATGCCGCAATCACACACGTTAAACTTATAACACCCCTTTTTTTCTGTCGGGGGTTAAAAAGAAAAGTCCTAATGAAGTAAATCAAAGTATAGATCTAGTTTTAGCTAAGAATGCTAAAGTGAACTTCGTAGCTATGCAGTAATTGCTACAAGTACAACAATGTATTACACTGATTAAGATGCGTGACGTCATACAGTTAGACTCAACTCATTGTTTCTAGTTATAAAACTCAAGAATTTCAAGTTCGAACCGACAATTCTTACACGTGTATCTGAACATCTTAATAGTAAAACAAATAATATTAGGAATAATACTACTAATGGGAAGTGTTTCCCCCATCAGGCCCATCTTTATGAGATCGATTTTTATAGTAAGATTGCAACAATTCAATCCTACGACTTGCCGCAAACTAACCAGCACCCTAATTACGTACACACTATCAATCACAATATGAATAATTTTGAAGCCTATTGCTAATCCATTACTTCATATGTTCGAAAAATTTGTCTGCTCAACAACGTAAATAATGCAATGAATGTTGTTGCACTGTCAAAATGGAATCCATTCCTACTGTTAGTGTGTTACGTAATTACCCCGCAGGATTCTTAAATGATGTAGGACTAACGATGCCTACCTCGTTTACAACCTATTAAAACTAGGTAAAGCAATTCTACAACAGTAAGAAAATTGAACCAGACATAATATTGATGATCTCAGAAAGCCAGTGAAGAGTAAAACAAGATAAATGTGGAAAGAAACGTACAATAATAAATAACAGTGTGATCTTCTCACGCATCTGTGAAGTCAGCTGCAGGAGAAGGTATTATTTTTATGGAGTTGACACTTTAATGTGTCTGTCTATGTTACAGTCTGACGATTTTCATTATATTTTTTAAGTCTACCTTAGTATTTATATCGTTTAGATGATAATTATATATATTGTGTAGTCTTTTTAAGATATTTATTCTGGCATTTTCCGGGAAATAAAATATATCGCATACAAAGTAGACAAGTTCTTCAAAAACATGAACAGTTCGTCTGTGTTTCTGCGTTCAACAGTTAACAGACATTTTCTTTAAACAAAAAATAAATACGGGTTTTAACACTCCATGAAAATATTAACCCGAGCATCGCGGAGCGACAACTCTTGCGCAGCCCAGTGTTGCACCAGCCGTTGTAGTTCGCGCACGCGCCGTCGCGTCATGTCCACCTCTATCGAAACTAGTTTGAAGTAAGTGTTGTGAGCGAAAGTTCTACGAATCCAAGCAATTTGAGCCGTGTGTGTTCTGGTGACATCGTAAACCTTTTTTTTAGAGCTGCGGCAAACGTAAAGTATCGTATTTTTTGCGCCGGAAATGTTCAGAAATTATTCCAGTTTTCTTGCGATTTTGGCCTTTTAGAAATTGTATGTTGCCGTAATAGTTTGGATCCTGTGAAGGTATTTGTTTATACGCTGTGAGTATGTAGTAAAAATGTTTAACAGGTGCAGCAATCATCACGTATTGAGGAAACCAATATTAATTCTCCGGTATTAGCATAAAACCGATAGAACACGTAGGTACTTAACATATAAACTAGCATTAATATTATTTTCTATAGATAACGAACTAACGGGTTTCTTTTGGTTCCGTTCTTTCAATAATATGCAGTTACAAATGATTGAAGCCTGAATTTGGAGAGCATCTGAATTTTTGAGATCTAAATTTTACTGGGTATCATCAAGAAGTATGTTCCCCACTCTCTATATAGGTACTAAGTTTAGCACCAAAATGTTACGGTCCCACTATAGGACCTTTGCCCTCGAAAGAGACTTTTGACTAGGTACAAGTTTATAATCCACTACATCCATTGTCTTTGCATCTTTTCTGTAATGGAGTTTACATAATTTTACGCAATATTTGTTAGATGTATCAAAGTCATTATGATGATAAGATGCGATCAGTACCCTGCCCGCTGCGCGCAAGCGCAGGCTCTGCAGTTAAGATTCTCGGTCAGTGGGTCTTCTTAGGGGCGGAGTTGTAGGAGTTGGTCGCTAAGGGGCACTAGGAGCGGTAAAGAAAAAAAAATTGTTTAAGAAAAATAGAGCGAGGACTTTTTTTTCCGAAATTTCTCATTAGCTTAATGGAGTTCCCTGAATGAATTTTTTCAGTCACAATCGCTTGGGTTGAAACTGCTTGTGCTTCTGGATGAAGGAGTAGATTAATTTTCTATCATCAAAGGATCATCCCCAGTAAGTTTTCCCCAGAAAATGTTCATTAGCGTTCCCGTAAAAGTATTGACCAGCAGATTTTTATTTCGCGATTTCTGGATTCGTCCCTTAATAAAAGTTGTTTATAATGATGAGTACAATTGAGAGGTTTCAGTCATTTCAATTACACCCAGTAGGTAAGTCATCTTCTCAGTGCTCACTTCCTACCTATTATGTACCTATGATCTCGTTCTCTTTCTTCTTCTACTCTTCATTCAGTCTTTCGGCTGAAATGGTGTTGATGATGAGTTATATTCTCTGGAAACATTTGACGTGGGAGCCCAGTGATCTTCTCTGAAACGGGGAAACAGTACTTTAATAGATAACTTCCGTGAAGCCGTCTGCCTACTAAATCCCCTGCCGAATAATCTTCTCAGAATCAACACAATTAAGTACCTAAACAAGACGTTTTAGATGTCTTTAGAAGTAGGCGCGGGCTTGCGGACGGCGAGCAATGGGTAGCTCGCCGTCCGGTAAGGACCAGCTCCGGGTGTACCACGCGCGCCTGAAAGAGATGTCAGCACTAATTGGCGGGATCCGCTAGGGCCGATGCCTGCCAGGTTCGTGGATTGTTCGAAAGAGTTACCATGGCCCTGGCACACAGGCAACTGAAGGAACACCGGTGGGTATTAGTCAGTAAAACTCGGGCACGCCCCCCCGCTCCTCGTAGAGCGGGAGAAGTTATCTGATGATTTCCCACCAAAAAAAAGAAGTCTTAAGAAAAAGAAGATTAGTTCCTTGAAATCTTTCCTGTTTCCTTATTACTATTTGGTTTTCGTGTTGATGTTCATCAACCGGTTTAACCTGTTATTGCCAAAGTGATATCGCAAAAAACGGACCTTGAAATATGATAGAAGATTCAACTAAATCAACCGGACTAGATTTCACTTAAATGTTATTAAATAGGTATTTGTGAAGACCCCAATACCTCCCCAGCTAACAGGTTTGCTCAAAGTTTTTGTCCAATAACGTGAAACATGATATTTTTGTATAATATTGGAAGGAGGTGGTCAATACAGCGACGCGCGATGGCTAATTATAAGAGTTTACTTGAAAGGTGAAGTACTGCACCGACTCCTAATTTATTTGAAAAAGTATTAGGAGGGTGATGCTGATCGCAAGATGAAATTAACAGCAATAACCGAACAGTCATCAGATTAACGAACATCTTTGTATCTCGAAAACCGGGAGGATCCCAAACTAAGTCCCGTATTACGGAACCTCACTCAAGACTCAAGCATTACTTAAAACTAGTTTCAACCAATCAAATTACTCTAAACTAGTTTTAAGTAATGTTTGAGCCTTGAGTAAGCTTCTGTAATACGGGACTAAAAGTATCAAAACGTAAATAATGGAGAAGCGCTAACTCAACTCAAACTCGAAAGAATTTATTTCATTACATGCATTTTTGAATTGTCAAGGGGTCTGTCAGGTAGACAGATGAACTAGTTGCACATTCCAAAGCGTAGGAGGTTAATTTTCACTAAGGCGCAATAAGTACCTAACTAATAATTAAGGTAGGTACTTCGTTAGGAGTTCTTCTTCTAACGATGTAGTGACAAGCTGCCAGCTCAATTAGGTGCTTATCATTAAAACAACAAATAACAATGATTTGTTAGACTTATGACTCGCTCTTAATGATAAGCACATGCTTACTACAAACTACTTACAAAGTTGGTATTTACTTAGTTCATTATTTAAAGGAGACAGGCGTTTCTTTATTTTGTCATTATGCCTAGTTTATTCTTTTTTAACACGCTTTAATTAGCTACACTTGTAAAAAAAGATAGAAGTCAATTTTATCCTACTTCTAATTGTCGTATCGAAATTGAAACTTTGTAGGGGCAAACCAGATAGTGATTGCCCACGAACAGTGTTATCTAGGTAAATTGCTGAAAATATGATGTACCAAGGTCCAGTCCCCGGTATTACATAAAAAATCCAGGGCATAAAATCAGTTTAGGACCATCAACTAGCTATCTTATCTGTGTCCGAAGAAAGTCTCTTTGAGGTGATATGCAATCACTATGCTCTGGTGTCTGCAATGATTGTAAGCATGGGGCAATAACTATACTTTTAAGAAGTTTTTAATTGTGTTATTCATATGTAATTATTTCCTATATTATGTAAGTTTTAATTAAAAACTCTTGATACTCCATAGGAGAACATAACAGCTATTACATAATAAAAAGTTGGTAACTTTTTTTTTATGTTAATTTGTTTGAAATCCAGCAATAGCAATAGCTGTATGGTTTACCCTATGTATATGTGGTTTGGATGACAAAACTATAATTTGGTATCTTGGAGCTGATCTAATGATGGAGCCAGGAGGTGGATAGTGGAACTCTTCAGTGGCTACTAGTAAACCCCTCGAGTTTGGGCTCATATGATTCGCTTTGACGAGTCCAATACATTAGGCTTAGGCAACGAGAGTCTGATGATGGAGCTAAGAAGTGATAGTGGAACTCTTCAGTGGCTCCTAGTAAACCAAGTCAAGTGATCAAGTCATAACTTCGTTGACTTTAAACTCATTTATTAAATGAAGAGCGCTCCACGCTTTTTGATTTAATCATTGGATAAAACTTTTTTACAAAAAAACAACCGACTTCCAAAAAAAATACTAAAAGACGTGAAAAATAACTTTAATTTCGGAAGTCGGTGCCTTTGGTTTTGTATTTTCGTATTTGGCCACCGACTTCCGAAATTAAAGTTATTTTTCACGTCTTTTAGTATTTTTTTTGGAAGTCGGTTGTTTTTTTGTAAAAAAGTTTTTATTTTTCACTTTTTAGTTGCGGTACCTACCCCACACAAATTCGTATACCACTACTTGGTGTGTAAATAACAGTGACAGGAAATTATTAACACATCATCCATATAAACTAAGTTGAAAAAATCTGCAGTATTAAGGATAACTCAAAAACTACTGGTCAGACCTTGATCAAATTTAAATGGGACCACATGTGAAGTACCACCTATCAAATAAAAAAATAATCATCAAAATCGGTTCACCCAGAAAAAAGTTATGAGCTAACACACATAAAAAAAAAAAAAAAAAAACATACAGACGAATTGAGAACCTCCTCCTTTTTGTGAAGTCGGTTAATAAAAGAACTAATACCTACAAGTCAATTTAATTATTTCATAATTTTTAATGCATGATAAAAGCGTGTTTTTTAGTTATTTTTTAAACTATAGATTTTTACAATTTTGTCTGGACTAAAAGCCTTATTAGACTATCATAGAAATATGATCAGAGATACATGAGTAATTTTTATATGAAGAACCTATGACTGTTTAATAACTATATAAGTATGATTCATATTGTCTATGATCCTATTTGAAAGCAAGCTTACAAATATGATCATCGTCTTACCTCAAAAATGGCGTCAAAATGAAAGAATTTGAAAGCAGATAGAATTTGAAAAAGATTCTCCGTTAGCTAGATATTTCATGGTTACTAAAAAATGCACGTTCTGCACTAATTGGCACCTAAAGTGAGTTTCTTGCTTTGACATTATGGGTGCTACCTTTGACAATATATATATAGTTAAACACAAGTTCATCCATCCGGAGATATTATTTTGTAAGACTTTTTAACGTCCAATCTAAGTTCTTCGAGTAAGGTGGTATGGACCCCTCTCTCTGATCACCCTGCTACCCATGATCTAACTCAAATACGTCTTTTATTTTTTGTTTTTTTTCTTATCCGTTTTTATCTTCTTTTTTAATGCAATTATTAAAATTCCACTCATAGCACCAGAAAATACGACTAAATCGTTATCCATCATGATTAACCGGCTGAATGCCGTAATTATAGACACAATTAAAAAGTCATTGTGACTCGCATGGATCCACATTCTGAAACGAAACTAAAGGATACGAAAGGTTAAGTGTATGACTATTATATTATCACAAGTGTAATATGTTAAAATGAAAAACAGCATCATTTAACTATGTTCATAGAATTTGGATCATTTAAGCTCCCTTCAAAATAGTTGAGCTGAATGGTGCTAATCCATGCGTCATGTTCGTGAACGGGTGCCGTCAGGGACTGGTCATCTCTTAGCTGCCACGGATATTTTAATTAAATTTAATATTTGAATTGTTTTTTGTATTTTTATTACAGACGCTTTTAACGTTCTGCATTGTTCCCACATGCATAATTCCAACATGAACGATGTAACCCATATTTTGTAACCATATTTTGATTTAAAAGAGTGTTCGTGGAGTTTCTTGCCTGTTCTTCTCCATAGGCACCTACTACGCTTCGGAATGGGCAACGGTTAGTCCCGCTATGGTATGGTCCCGGTATGGCACCCTCTTAAAATACCTATCAAAAAGTCCCGCTATGGTACCCTTCAGTTTTTGGTACTGTTGTAAAGAAAAGTTATACAATGCGTTAAGAAAAAAATAGTATTAATAAAAAATATCTTTTCTTAACTAGTAAGCTATCACCAATTTAATTAGTTTTGTGTTTCTTAAATAATAGGGTTTGTCCTCAAAATAGTAGATCTGTCACCAAAATGTAGTCACCAAACAATGCAAAATCAGTTCCACAATAGCCGACGGAGTCCCGCTTCGCGGGACTCCTACTTCTGGGCGGTTTAAAAAAAAATAACCACGAAGGGGACGGCGGGGTCTTTCAGACCCCGCCGTCCCCTTCTAACCTAACCTGTCCGAGTCGGGGTGCCCCAAGTTGTACCAAATACCTGGGAACAATTTTTGTTTATCTGAGAACGAAAATATTTCGTGGCGATAGATGTATTGATACCCTAAATCAAGGTGGGATCATCCCAACGAGTAACAGTGTAACAGTAACTGTGACTCGTTGGGAATTATTATCCAAAACATTCCCAACGAGTCACACTGTTACCCGTTGAGGTGTGACTCGTTGGGAACAAGCTATTATTTTTTGTAGTTTATGTTTACAATTTGCGCCTTTTTCTCCATGTTGATTATTTGTAATTAATATTGTTGATTATTTTAAAAATTACATTGCAATTAATATTTCGTTTTACTGTTTGATATTTTTTTATAAATATTTTGAATTAATAAAAGACTGATTTAATATCGCAAACAGACGTTTTATTGATACACTCCTAAAAGTATTTATTTATAGATACACTTTTCTTTTCAGTTGTACCTTCTATTGTCTAACGTAGATCTAAAAGATGGGTACCATAGCGGGACTTTTTGATAGGTATTTTAAGAGGGTGCCATACCGGGACCATACCATAGCGGGACTAACCCATGGGCAACTAGCTTCATCTTTCTGACCGACCGACCTCTTGACTATTCAAATGTTCCTGTAATTTAGGTTTGGTTTATTTGAAATAAATGCTTTGACTCTTGAGTTTTTTTTTTTGTCAGATATGAAGTCATATTTATACAATAAATATAAATGATAGTGTAATTGGGGCCTTAAGAGGAAACCATGGCCACCTTTTTTAATTTTTAAAAGGAGTTTGATTCTTCTTTTATTTTCAGCGATTTTTACTTATAAGTACATCATTTATAAATGATTTCTCTATAATTCTTGCAGATTGATTTATTTAAAAATATGCCACAATATTTGTTTACACATTGCAAATGCTAAATGAAACGAACAGCGCAATTGAATCCTGCGAATTCTGTACCTCACCTTGGCAAGATTGTTTCCATCTTCCAAGACTTGCAATTTAAATATAGAACAAATTAAACAATACGTCAGGCAATAGTTTCCACTAATTACTTACATAATGCCATTGTTATATTAAACCTTAATAACACGTCTACAAGGCTTATAATTATTTTTATCCTGTGTAAAAAATGTTATTAAGATCAGTCTGTTGATTATGTACATAGCTTATCTAGGAGACTGTTCTGATAAACTGTGCTAACTAACCATTTTAAAATATTGAAAAAAAAAAAAGTTCAATATCATCGTTCTTTTGATTGTTGCTTAGAGGTCATTGGCTGATAGCACTGCATTCCTAACCATATCTTAATGCGAGCCCTGCCAATTTAAGGTGAATCTTTACCTGTAGCCCGCAAAATTTATCGCCCTATGTTGATCAAAATGCGATTCGCGACTATAGGAATGATATATTTACTGAATAATAATCATCAATTTCATATCAATTGTCATACTTTGGAAATTTATTCCACCTAAGAATTTACATACAACGTAAAACAGAGCTGCGATTTGTAAAAAAACCAAAGAAAATTTGAATTTGGCGGGCTACAACTGAGGATTCACCCAAACTCATAAACTCTAGCTCAAAGCATTTATTTCAAATAAACCAATTACAGGCACTTTTGATTGTCAAGGGATCGGTCATTCGGAAAATGAAGCTAGTTGCCCATTCCAAAGCGCAGGAGAAGAACGGGCAAGAAACTGCTTGGACACTCTTTTAAATCAACATATACTTACAAAAAGAAAAAATTGGTTACATCATTCATGTTGAAATTATACATGTGAGAGCGATGTAAAAAGACGTGCACGTTAAAAGCGTCCGTAATAAAAAAGATAAAAACAAAAACAATTCAGAAATTAAAATAAGCCATGGCACCTCTGAGATAACCAGTCCCTACTGACGGCGCCCGTACACGAACATGACGTATGGGTCAGGAACATTCAGCTCAACCATTTTGAAGAGAACTTACCAGACACCTTAAAAGAATTCCCAATTAGGATGTAATAAGTATACAGAACTATTTAGTATACGGAGGACGTCCCTTTTTATTATAGGTCTTGTTATTCAGAATCCAAAAAACAAGCACATACTTATTTGAAATGCCACATGGGTATATTCGGATTTGTATGGGGTAATACTGTTTTTCCTATATTTTTTTTTGTATTTCTAGTTTATTCCATACCTACCTTATTAAGTATCTACATATTTTTAAAGATTCATATTTACATTTTATTAAGTACCCTTAAAGATGATTAACCTATTTTATTTTAATTGTAAACCAATAAAAATCGTCTGCATTTCTGACAGTTTTACATACTCGTAAGCATAAGCAATAAAGGCGAATTTCACCAATGAAACTGAACGGGATTAGCACATACAAACTGCGTTCAAGAGCTGTCACTGTCAATATCCCAAACAATAATGACACTGACAGGCGATGGCGATGCCGACGACGATGACGATTTAGATGTGCTGATCGTGTTTTTCAAAGGTGAAATTTGCCCTTAGTAATCTAAACAATTAAATAACACTTAGCCCCACAAAATTATTATCTAGATTACTGTTGCTTAACAAAATTATTATATTTTCAACAACCGTAGCTAGTTACTAACCTAACCTAGTTTACAGTTTCTTTCGTTCTCGATGACACACATTCTTCTTTTGTTTTTCTGAACTGAATAAAGTTTTATTTTTATGGTAAATCAAATCAAATCAAAATATTTTATTTCACATAAACCAACATGGGCACTTATGAAACGTCAGAAGCTAGGTGCGCGGTGCCAATTAGTTGTTTCCTATGGAGAAGAGCCGGCAAGAAACTCCACGGTTATTCTTAAAAAAATAAGGGGCTTTTACAATGTTTCCAATTACAGTGTTGATAGATATGGGAGGACAGTGTAGGCCTGTCAATAAGTAACAGGTACTCAACAAAATATAAAAAGGTCCACAAATCTACAGTCTACAAGTTAGGTCTACAACGTTGTCACATTCACAAAGTATAGAAGAACCTATATAAAAATAAAAGCCTATTTAGACCAAATGACATGATTGCCATTACAACTGTAACAAATCTGAATCAACCTAGCACCTTTTTTTGAATTACCTATCGTTACTAATAGGAATACCTACCATCTTTCCACGTCATTTAAGTTTTAAGACTCCCGCAGACAGACGAGACGACGTGACTCTTGTAGAACAATTTCAATGAAGTTTTCATAGAAATTGTTCTACTAGAGTCGCGTCGCGCCTGTAGCCACAGAAGGTACCTAAGTATAGTAGATGTAAAATTGTTTTTCTGTCCTTTTCTCCTGTTGTTTTTATTGTTGTTTTGTTTTACTTATTGATATATGGCACTTCAACGACTTACTCAAACAAACACAAACAAAAACACACAGATTTTTTATAGGTATTGTGAATTCGTCACAAATTACAAACAAGAAAACCGTTAAAGAATGATGAATTTAAATTGATTCAATTTACTTACTAATGTTTGGAACAATCATGTTTTGAATTACGCAACTTTCACGCATTTGTCTGAGAATGTAAACGAGTAATTTAAAAGAATTTAAGAAAATTCCCAAAGAATCATGGGAAAAACGAATTATAAAATGTTTTCTGCGTATCATCACTTTTTATGATTCTTACTTTCATTGTAAACTTTTTGGTTTTTGTTGAATCGTTTCGTTTCGGTGAATTCGGTTAAGTAAACAAAGCTTGTATTCAATCTAAATATTGAGCTTCTTGCTACACCGCGGTGACCTAGGGGTCACCTGTTCGATGCTCAGGTTGGGTAAATGTGGCATTTGCTGGTTTATAACGCAACACGGCAACAGTGAAAGTCCCTTCGCATAGAGTAGTGGTTTTACTTGAATGTAGGTACCCTTTGTTCATAAGTGGAGGTTGGTTGAAGGTCTATTTGTTCATATGACTGTTAGATAGTTTCAACCTTAGTAAAGTTTAGCGGGAAATAATTATAGCGTTCTCTAAAGTTCGTTTTATTCATGAATACTTTTTTCATCACAATCAATGTTTCAAAGGTTAACAAATATAATATAATTTTCTAATGGGGTTTGGCCTTTGTGGAATAATTTCCAGAAAGTCCCGAAACCAAGTTTAACAAAACAATGAAACAGACAAGTGAAGACACGACAACACACAGACAGTGAGACAAGAAACAATGGTTCATTTGAAGTTTCGCTACTGATGGTATCCTCTACCCTAACCTTAAATGAACCTGTTACCCTCTGTTCAATACAAAAAATACAAATTCACGATTGTAATTTCACAATTCTTCTCCATAGGTACCTACTACGCTTTGGAATGGGCAACTAGCTTCATTTTTCTGACTGACTGACCCTTTGACAATTCAAAAGTGCCTGTAATTGGTTTATTTGAAATAAATGCTTTGAGTTTGAGTTTGAGTTTAAATCCATGCATGTGCTCCTAAGAGTACTAAGTGCATAAACGAGCAAGTGATTAAAAATGATTAAGTACCAATTAATCATCCAACCGTAAGAATTCAGTAGGTACTTATAAGTTACTATTTTTATTTTACATGCATTTTATGTAAGTACATTGATAATTCGACATAGAAACATGATTTAACCAGCGTTTTTTTACTTGATCGGAGAACCAGATGTACGGAATCATTGACAAATATAATGAATCAGTGATAGATAACACATTTTGTTGGATTTTGGTGCGAAACAGGTGATAATTCCGAAAATCAGGGAAGTGCTGAAATGATAACGGAACGCCCACAATTTTGAAGGTTTTTTGTAAACTTTGACTCACAAAATGTTCTGTTTTCTAGCGTAGGTAATTTGAAGAAAATAATGTACTTTAATGTTTTCTATTTTACAAGGTGTAGGTACCTAGTTGAAGTACCTAACTGAAAAAGTCTTAAGTGGTCATTGTACACATCATTATGAACAACGTTTTACTACGAGATCAACCACTGAAATCGCGAAAAACACGTCATTTATGTTCGCATAACTCGGCAAAATGTAGGGAATAGCAGATATTGATTGAGCTGGTATTGATTGTAATTAAACTAACCTAATTGTGTCCGATTGCCATAGATTTTTCAAATATTATCATCTTGCATCTATAATTCTTCATTAATAGACATCATGTAGGTAGGTATAAACTGAAAATTGGCGGCATCAGGTCAGACCATACCTGAAAACTGTCTAGACTTTCAACAATACACCGAAATAGGTTGTACAATGTAAACACAACAAAGAGTGCATTCTGTACATTGTAGCCAAAGTCAGTGGACAGTGGGTTGAAATACTCGTTAGATGACGTCATAGGTGACATGTGACGTAATATATACTGAAGATAATATTAGCTAACAGAAATACGCAAGCCAGTTTAGTAGATCTGACATCGATTACTTACGTGTATTGATGTCACATAAAATGAGTGCTACGAATGATGCACGGTTGTTAAACTGGTTGATTTGCGATTAGTGTCATGTATGGGTGGCATCAAGATCAATTGCTTCGTTGGTGTATACGGCCAGTAATATAAGACCTAACCTAACACACGCAAACTGTACGGTCTCATCGCCGCCCATTTTTCTGCTTACTCTGTAACCTACTTTAGGCCGATGATGCGCATCATAATTTAGCATAATAAAATACCTTGACCAACGAATTAAAATATATTAAACATAAAACTGTGTAGCTATCAACAACTGAGAGAAATAATCGCCTTTCACTCTAGTATTGTCACTTACTCTTAACTTAAATAAACTTAACTACTTAGTGCATCTTAGTGGAACGTGTTTCTCTATACTAACTGAACTTACAAACCTTCACGATAAATCAGTGTACGGAGTTAACTACTACAGCCCGTACACAAACTATCAGTACCTATATGGTCAGGATTCGTCACTCGCATGACTAAAAGTCCTATCTCATTTTTTTTCACTAAACGTCGGTTCTCTGTTATTTGGATCTCAAAATATAACCATTTTGAAAGGCAACGTATCTCATATCAACTCAACAAATTAATTGAAAAATGTAAAAAATCATGAGTAGAAAAATGTAGTTGTCCTAACTCAAATCAGCTAACAAATGAGATAGGAATTTTAGTCATGCGGCCGACGAATTATACCAACGTAACTGAATGCTATCAGCACATATATGTCCTAAACCGAATTCAACAGCTGTCAGTGTCCATATTCCACAACAATGATGACACTGGGCGACTCTTGAACGGGTTCAAGGCTCCCGCAAACAGGCGCGACGCGACAGTACAACGTGACTCTTGTAGAACAGTTTCCATGAAGGTTTCACAGAAATTGTTCTACTAGAGTTGCGAGTTTGCGGGAGCCTTTAAATGTGTTGACCGCGTTCTGTTTTATTGGTGAAATTCGCCCTAATTCGCTTACGTGACTTCAGGCGCATGACGTTAATCTGGCTTACGACCCCTGATACGATAGTGGCGGCTTTCGGTGGTTTCCGACCACTTCACAGAACTATCAACTAGTACCAGATGTATGAACGTAAACGAATCAAAAGGAGAATGTAAGGATCGTAGCAGATAGCGTTCTCTAGTTTCTAACTACCTCATGGGAAGAAGGTGTGAGTTTATACAGAATTTCAGGGACAACGACGCGCAAGCGCAACCTGTTACCATGGATGCAGTACATGATTATCAAAGTCTGCGTTGCGTTAAAAATAGATATCTGTTCCTTATAACTTGACCGCGTAGGTATTGTATTTTTCTATGAAACAGCTGTTTTTTTTTAGATACGCGACGGAAAATTCAACGGTACTCTGCGATCGCTGTATCGTTTGAGAAACTGTTTGCCCGCTAAGACGAAAACTATGCTTGTGCAGACTTTGATTTTCCCCATCATTGACAATGGTGACGTGTGCTACTTTGACTTGAATGCGGTTTGCTGGATAAGCTCGACAGACTGCTCAACAATGGTATCCGGTTCATATTCAACCTCAGGAAATATGACCATGTGTCGAGTTACAGGACTGAGCTCAAATGGATGTCCATCCGCCAAAGGAGAAGTTTGCGCGCTTTGGCCACGCTCTTCTCGTTTCTCAATTCTCCCACCCCTCCTTCTTATCTTATGTCTCACTTTCAATATCTATGTTCTTCACACGCTAAGAATCTGCGTTCTTCCAACAATCTTCTCCTTCTCTGTCCTTCTCATACTTCTGATTTTGTTCATTCTTCCTTTCATATTCAGTCCATTCTTCTCTGGAATGCGCTTCCTCTTGAAATCAGGACGGCTACCAGTCGGTATGCATTTAAGCTGAAATTGCAGAGTTATTTTCAAAATAAATAGCGTAGAGTCATCTCAATTACCTCCTTCCCTTTTGTGTATATATATAGTATATATATATAATGTAGATATATATTATAGTAAATATGTATATATATGTGTATTATAAATTTAAATTCTGTTTAGGTACTTGTATACCTATTTTATTTATAAATACTTATGTTATCTTTTTAATATTTATTTTTATTATTAGTAACGTCTGTTATACAGAGCACCTGCCATCTTATCTCTTCACCACCCTTGGTTGACTGGTAGAGAATGCCTAAGGCATTAAGTCCGCCTTTGTATACTATTGTGTGCGAGAAGTTTTAATAAATAAATAAAATTCTACGCTAGGGGTTCTAGCAGTGTTGCCACCATCCGATTTTGATTTTCCCCGGGCACCTCGTGAAATTTCCCTAAATTAGGCACTTTTGTTTTTTTTTTCCCCTAAAATTTATTCTACGAATAAAACACACATTTAGGTGAATTATTCTTATTCATTAAAGTAGACTACACATCTACGTCCGTACCCGTAGCATTATAGTAGTTTTATTATGAAATTTGTGTATTTTATCTATAGGCCTCAGTTGCCTGAAAATAAAATAATAATAATAATTATTATTATTATTATTCGTATTCGACATCTCCCTTCCGCATACACAAATCTATCAACGCGAAAGAGAAAAATATATTATAGAGAACATCATCAACATCAACATCGCATCATCAGCACACCAAGTAACGTTCGGATACACGCAATCGCGCATTAAATTGTTTTGCGAACCTAAAATCAAACTTTCCCTAAAAAATCCCCTAAATATTTTTTTCCCCTTAATATTACCTACCCTAAATAATTTTATACCCTAAAAAATCCCCTAAACGTACAAAAATCCTCTAAATCTAGGGGAAAATACCCTAAGGTGGGCACACTAGGTTCTAGAACTAAGTGCTGAATTCATGGTTTCAGTTTGCGTGTCGTGTCGCTGCCACCCTGTATAATGTATTACTATTCCGCAAAATTCACTTCAAATCCCACTCAAGTGATTGCACACAATTAGTCAACAAGTGTTTCCAAGCCCGCTGCCCGTGGCTCCAGCCAGTCAAGGCCACGATAGGTTAATGTAACATCCATACTTTTCAACTTCTTCCGAAAATTGTTTGTACTGACGGTAATGTTTGTTCAACTGTTCATTGTTCTGCTGAATATAGGCGTTTCTGTATTCCGGTCCAATTACAATGGCGTTTAGGCACTGGCTTATACAATACTTGTATTTACAGCTGTATTTAGTTATTCATCGGATTATTACTTACATTACCACTGAGACTTTATTTATAGAATTTTATTACAATTAACTGTGATATAATAATATATCAGCTAGTTAATACACGACTGCACATTTAAAATTGAAATATTTCATGATCTCTATATAATTTATTTATTAAAACTTTGTGCACAGGTAAAAAAATACTGTACAAAGGCGGACTTAATACCTGAGGCATTTCCTACCAGTCAACCTTAGGGTGATGCAGAGACTAAACATGGCAGGTGCAATATACGGGATGGATAGCATGGAAATAACTATAAAATACCAGAATAAGTACTAATACATACATATAATCTAACACAGGCATTATCTGCTTAAAAGGAGGCGTCATTCCGGTTTAAAGATATTTTTTATTCTCAAAAAAAAAAAGACACTAAGTCACTTACTTGAGAACAATGCTTAAAATAAATTATATAAATATAAAGTTCGTTACAGACGTCACGGTGGCAATTATGATACAGTCCTATACTCGAAAGGTTTAGGTAGTTTAATAAAGGTAAACAAAAAAAAACACGTGACTCATAGATGTTAAACCTTTTATGTCAAACGGTAAAATCATATTATTTTGAGTCGTATAATAATAGGCTCTATTCTGAATCTGAATTTGAGGAACTATCTGTCACATTAATAATAAAGCGTTCAGTGATATCATCAATTATTTTGTCTAATTTAAACATTTTCTGTTCTTCTTTTATTACATGACTATGTTTAGGTCAGACATTTTAAAAGTTTTATTTTTCTCGGCTACAAACCCTTTAACTTGAGCCCATATTAACTCAATTGAATTGCGCTCACGGTGTGGTATGGTGGCAGCCGCAATACAGTGACACCATATAACATTTTTTCTAATTCATCCACAACTTATAAGGCATCTGGTTAACCGACTAAACGTAATACCTACTACTTCAGTTGCCATACTACGTCACAGGTGTACTCTTCAATTTAGAAACGTTATCTAATTCGTTATATTTTCTAAAAAGGTTTAGGGAACCTGTCTTTTTGGGCTCTTTACAATAGACAGATTACAAAATATTATACTATTTTATAAATCTAACAAAAAAAATAGTGCTCAAGCAATTACATGTACGAAGAGTATAGTTTACGAATAAATGATAAAGTTTAACATACATTAATAAAAGAGAAAACTATCGTATAAATCGCAAATAACTTTAATTTTGTTGTAATGTATTTTAAACAAGAAAGTGTTAACTATAAAAAACCCTTTTTACGATTTGTTTACCTTTATTTAACTACCTAAACCTTTCGAGTATAGATATAAGAAAGAAGGATACAGTGCATCCAATACATTCAGTTTTTAGGAAGGGTGTTATTTGTGATTATATACGCAGCCAATTGAGTGTTGAATGCATTGAACGAGTGCAACCTCCTTATGCATGAGGGTATATTGTTATATAATTGTGCTCCTTCAAAAGTTAACATTCACCAACAAAATGTTAACAATTATGGTCAAGAAATAAACATTTTTGTATTTTTGTATTTGTATTATAAGTATTTACAAAGCAAATTACTGAGAACCTAACAGTGAAGGCCAGAAAAAAAATATTATGGTAGCAACTTTTTATTCAGTTAGTAACAAGATAAAATGCCACGTTTATCAATAAAAACAAGGGAATAAGCAAAAACACTGATTAATAAAAAAACGATGATATACGATCTTTTTTTTTTACTTTTTCTTATATTAAACAACACTGCCAATAAATAACTAAATCCCCAGAAGTTATCTATTTTACAAATAAATGTATTTCCATCTCAACAACGGAAAAACCTTGTGAATCTAAATCTTAAAAAACTTGTAATAACCTCGTCTTTAATTACCTTCCTATTTAATGAATCTTCATTATACCTACAAGATTACATTCTTACGTAATTACACTGTGTATGCATATTTTAATATCGTGTAGATGCTCAAGAAAGAACGTATTAATTATTATGAACAGGAAAACAGAGAGTGGCCCTACTAGAACTATTTGAAAAGAAAACTGTTCTCTTAACCATTTTTTCAGAGTTTTTTAATATTTCGGAGTATGAAGGCGACTTTGAGATGAGCTTTGTATGAAACATGCCATCATAATGTTATATTTAGAGAAGAATAAATCATAAAACACAAGTTAGAGTCCCCTAATCGTCTAAGTTACGCCGTGTAAAATCTAAACTATAATTCCTACAATTTACGGACTGTTATTGGTTAAAATTAAGACTCTACCAATAATGGAGCAATGACCTCATAGCGAAGTAGCTATCAGGTAAAACTAGCTTACTAATCTATTTATATGCCCAGTTTGGCAAAAAGAAATGCTACCATTGGTAAGCAAAACGATTCTTTTTTGTTTATAGGAACCAAGACTTTCGGCCCAAAACGTTTGGACTCTGGACCCGTTTGCCTAGGTTCATCAACACTCAAAAGGATTCTCATATCATAAAGTTTGGCAAAGCAAAATATAGACCATAGGTAGGTACTTTTTCGGGCAATAATTTTTATTTTTATTTATTTGGGAAAATAAACAGTTACACATTACAGTATTACACAAAATGTGTGCTATAAGTGAGTAAATGTATAACCCACGACATTTTCCACATATTTTTTAAAAAAGTTAAAAAATTATTGCGATGTGCGCTTACAATTTGAAAAATACATATAATAGGTAATGTGTTAATGACAAAATTAAACAGGCATGCAAATAAAAAATTATAAAAGTACAGTCTAAGAGTTAAATATTACGGAGCAATATCCAAAATAGTTTCGCGAACAAGGCCCCTAAATCTATCAGTTGGAAAAGCGAAGATGTCAATATTTTGAAAGAGATTGTAATATTGACCAGTGAGGCGACGTAGGGGTGCTCGCAAGCCTGCGTTCGTACGACTAGAAGATACGGCGAATAGAGGTCGTGCGTGCACCCCACGGCTTATGGTTGTTCTAGGTAATACGTAGCTAATCCTAATAGTAACATCCAATTTTACAACTGTTATTTAAACATTAGGGAGGTTATTGTCAGTTGTAAAAATTAACAAGCAGTAATTTAATTTTTCGGCGGTTGGTAAATTAGTGTGACAGTAAAACTTGAACAGTAGTAAAAAATTAATTGGTCGGATTATCCTACATTGTCAGTACAAAAAATACTCAAGTACGTAATAAATATCTCATCGAAGGTTTTCCTTAAACATCTCTCCAACAAGTCTTTACTAAGAATACTGAACACTTCCTTATCAACCTCATAATATTCTGTTATTATAAAACATAATGATCACAAGGGACTTGACAAAAACCCCGTTGTATTGGATTCACTGAGCAAAGAGGACAACCTTAGAGTAATCACTACAGTTGTGCTTACCAACCGCGAAATGGAAAATGTTTTTTAAATGCATTACATTCCTACGAAGATGGTGGCTCAGCGGGGTAATTGCGTAACACACTACTAACACTAGGAATGGCTTTCATTTTGACAGTTCAACAACATTCATTGCGTTATTTACGATGTTCAGCAGACTTTTTCGAACATATAAAGCAATGAATTAGCAATAGGCTTCATAATGATTCAGATTGTGACTGATAGTGTTACGGAATTAGGGTGCAGGCATTGAGAAACTTCTTTTGCACGTCAAAAGTAAGAAAAGGCATTATTTGTATGTCCTCACTTCTGGGACTCGGGTGCAGGCCTCAACTCTCCGAAAAGGAGGAGACTGTAATCCGCCAATTTGAGCCCGTACCAGTCTGGACAAATAAAGCAACCGCACTTAAAAACTTTTAATATTTTAAATTTCTTTAGTAAGATACATAGTATACAATTAGAGAACAGAATCTCTTTTTCTGAAGACTGGCGAGCTTAGCACAAGAATTCAATCATCCATTAAACATCCACGTAAAAAAGTCCCGGCCCCAAATCTCAAGCCACGATAATTATGTTTTTTGCAAAAATCGTTCAATACCGTTACGCTCGAAAAATCCATAAATTGAAAAACTAAAATAAGTAGCCTAAGTAAATCCCTGAAAGCTACCACTAAAAATAACAAGAAGGAAAACACAGTTTCAACTATCGAATCAAATCTTCATCGCGTCATAACTTTTTGTATCCAACGCTTAAGGCGCTGCCCAAACGTAGGACTCCGTAAAACGCTCAGTTTTTGTCGCACAGTTAGAAAAGCCAGTTTTTTTTTTTGTGTATATATTCAAAGAAAATACTTATTCAAAAATATTTTATAAAAATAAACAGTATCATGATAAAAAAAACGTAAACAGAGTAGAAAAAAAATTTTTTTTTCGTCGCATTATTAATTCTCAAAATGTTGAGTTTAAACTATCATATTTCATGTAATAATAATAAACGGAATTCAATCAACTAAAGAAATACCTAAAAATTATTCCACTGTGCCGTGCATTTATTTTTTAATTTAATTAAAGCTGCAAAATTTGGTGGTCATTCGATTCAACTAACATAAAACGCATCACTGTTTTGACTCTTATGAGCTGCCACGATGCGCTATTGTCAATTACATAAAATTTTGCTTCTTACCGGGCCTTATGGTCCGTTTTGCACATAAGAACTAAACAGCAACAAAAAGTTTTGTTATTACGAGTACTATATTTATATAAGATATACTGAAGAGAACCACAGTGGAGCACTGGCTGTTTATAAAACAAACAAAAGAAGCGCGTTGTTTGGAACCGATGACGTACCTACATCGTCGAGGTCAAGGTTATCGAGTCTGTCGTGCATTCATCAGTGAAAGTTTTTATCTCTTGTGAGTCATTTCGCTGCTTGAATTTCGAATGTTAGTGTTGAGATAACCTATTCTACTTCGGTCACAATTACTGATAAAACTTTTGCTTTATCCGGTTCCAAAGACCATGTTAAACTTATCTTAGGAATAGAAAGACTCTTTATTATATACAACATATAAATTAGAGATATTATATTAATATAAAAATTTGACGTACTATATAATGACACAATGGGCGGTCGTATCGCCGGGAGCGATCTTTAATTATTTTGGATTTGATATAAAATATCGGTTTTCTAATAGTATGCTAAGAACCAGTTGTCCCAAACCACCCAAACTAGCATGTAGTATTACCTGACCTAATTTGACTCGAGAATCTTCGGCAAGAATAAAATAAGGAGTCCATAGTTTGGAATGGAAGCCATTCTCATACCTTTACGGGTAACTGCTTGCCTGTAAGTGAAAAGACTCAGTTTGGCAATGAACAATTTACCATGGCTATCAAAAGGATTCGTGATGGGCATAGCCATTGGGCGGGCATGAAAACATTATTTATCGCAATTCGACATTGATTTGGGAGCGAAACTTATTTTATTTATTGCTTGGAATGCAGAGCTATAACCGCCTTTCAACCTCCACTTACTTTATTTTTAATACGGAATGAGGTACAGTTACTATAAAAAGAATGACTCCCACGGAAAGAAATTGTGTCAAATAATTATAGACAAATACCACACGAGTAGAAGATGACATACTTACCAAAAGAAGCTCTCATAATAACACTTCAGTCGATACCTACATCTATTAATATATTCAATGTCACACAAGTATCTGTACTTAATATTATAATATATACTTTAACGATATACCAGCACAACAGTAGGTAGTAAATGGAGACCACCTAAACTTGATCCAAGGCAAACAAGCCGTGCCATTCAGCACTGCAACATCGACGTTTATTACATGTGGATCCTTGTTTACACCTGTAGATCCTTGTTAATACCCTCCGTCTTTTAAAGACATCATTATCCTCCTACCCATATCCCAACTTAATGGGGGTCGGCGAGCATGTCTTATTCTTATATGTATAATTCTCTATTAGCCGTCATCTCTGAAGTTACTCCCTGTCTAGCCATATTATTCTTTACACGATTCATCTTTGAAAGACCATACAATCTAAAAATATCCATGTTTTTCTTCAATCTCGCATTTCTACCTACTAAAATAATACACAATAACCGTCCTTCAGCAATTTTAGAGGTTCGGGGAACTACCGTAGATCCGTGTCACCGATGGCGCGTCCTAAAGGGAACAATATTTTACCCCTAACACCGTCGTGGCACACGGCAGCATGGAACCTGCCGTTCTACCTGTCCTTTCCAGGGTACTATATCTACTCCCTAACGGAATGTTAAATTTGATGAAGCTTGGTTTCTGTCTTATATATTTATGTTCTATAACATTGTAGCTTTACGTCATCGAGAACCTTTATATATATCGTCTGGAGCATCAGATGGTAAGATAATGGTTAGGCCTTAGGCTCTATGACAGGGTCTGGTCATAATCTCAGTAGTCATGGGTCAGTGTGGGTTGGTGGACGTAACATGTCTTCGAATTTGAGTGATTACAATAACAGATATCTTTTCCACGCATTATTTTTTTAACAAATAGGTGTTCGATGTAATTTATCAGTTCATACATTAAACTTGTTCCGTACATTAGTAGGTACTGAACTCACATTTATGTGAAATGCGAGCAGAGGAATGCGGATTAAGATTCCCGCAGACAGGCGCTACGCGACAGCGCGACGCAAATTTTGTAAAACAATTTCCATGAAGTTTTCATAGGAGTCGCGTCGCGCCTGTTTGCCTGGGAGTCTTTAAATGGATTGAGCATGAGCAAAACGGTTTTGCAAGCCTTAGATGCATCGGCATTCCTGGCTGCACCATGCAATATACCTACTTACGTCAGGTTAAAGAGCACAACTGCATTCGAAATAACAGGCTTTCCTGAATAGAGAGAAACGAACTATCCTCACAAAATTGGTTAATATTTCAGGCTTCCCAATTCTTACGGTAGTTAGTTGAAAGTAGGGCCATTTGTGAATGGGATCATGTGGTATATGTGATACTATCATTATTGCTGTCAAGCAGTATTTACTGGTTTTAATTGTTTTACTGTATGAATTATCAGACATTATATACCTACATCTTTTTCTTCGATATTTCGAATTTTCCTAGTATAGTGATCAATTTTTGATGGTGCACTTCTTTTGGACATGTTGCTTGAAGGGCGCGTGCGATAGTTACCGCGCACGAAAAAGGAATGAGCTAACGTCAAAGTGCGAGCACAGAGCAACCATACCGGATATACGTCACATAATAGTTTTAATTTTTTTTTAAATACGTGCGGAGTTACCTTGCAAGTAGGGAAACTACATTGTTATTATCATAATTATCTTTAAATTAAGCAACTCATTATAATAATGATCGAACTTCACTTGCAAGTTCGTTTGGTTGACATTATATACCTACAATTCTAAATTCAACTCTTTACTTATGGCTTAATTGTAGACAGGATATTACTTAAGCAGCCTATAATGTTCCCACTGCTGGGACACAGGCCTCCTCTCTTAGAGAGGGAGTGGGCTGTAATCTACCACGCGGGCCCAGTGCGGGTTGGTAGATGTCACAAGTCTTCGAATTTTTGGTTCTAGGACATGCCGGTTTCCTCACGATGTTTTCCTTCACCGTTTTGAGAGCAGTGGTGATGAAATTATTTACACAAAGTAAAGCGCCTGCCTGGGTTCGAACCCACGACCAACAACTCGTAAGTCGGGGCCGATACCACTGGGCCACCACTGCTCTACACAGGACAGAATATTAATTCAGATTTATTACAGTTGTAATTTGGTTTAAATAGGCCTATATTTTTATTATTTTAGTTATCTTTTATATAGATTCTTTTATATTTTGTGAATGTAAAAACCTTGTAGGCATAACTTGTAGACTGTAGATTTGTAGACCATTTTCTATTTTGTTAAGTACCTGGTACATGTTGACAGGCCTACACTGTCCTCCCATACCTATTAACACTGTAATTTAAAAACATTTTAAAAGACAATTATTTTTAAAACAGTAACCGTGGAATTTCTTGCCGGTTCTTCTTCATTGGAACCGTGCGCCTTGCTTCTGACCTTTCATAAGTGCCCATGTACATAGGTTTATGTGAATTAAAATAATTTGATTTGATTTGATGATAAAATTATAGGTATATTTCTGTTTTTTTCGTTCTTGATAACAATTCCGAAAATCCCCTGTTTTTATAATATTTTGACAGCGGTAACGAATTTCCACTAAAATTGTGTGCTCAGTTCTTTGACGAACATTATGAGATATAATTAAAAAACGACTTGCAATCTTATAGGACATCATCGAGAAGGTCAGTGTTCAAGTAAAGGACACTACGTAATAAATAAGAATCTAGTGATAAATTTGAAGTTTATTAGCAAAACAAAAGAGTAGATGACCTTAGTTTCTTGTTCCCGGAGATTTCTCAGTCACATGGATGCATTGTTCCAAAACTGGTCAGTTGTGTTTTATTTCTGGTTTTGCATCTCGTCTTTTCATCAACCTTGATGGTTGCGGAAACAAGAATCAACCAAACCTTTTGATTAGACGGTAATAATAAAATTTGAGGTTGAGAGGGGCCTACAAATTTGTTCGATTTTTGTCGATTGACGCGTGTGGTCAAACATAATCGAGTAAATGAGTAAGCAACAGACAATCGACATCCTATTTTTGTAAGCAATTCTGTAAGTAGCTAGTAATAATACTATTTATTAGTTTAGTTTTTTTTTTTTTCTGATTTTCTATTAGTTTAGATTTTCTTTTTATTTTATCGTAATGAATCATTAGAATAAAATTTCTCACCTGTGAAACTTCGCCAATCAATTTAATTTGACCTTGTTATTACGTTTTATAGCCCTCATTAGCTGTATTCACAAATTAATCACAGTCGATGGAGTAGGTACCTAACAAAAAAAAGTTATTTTAATAATATAAATTATTAACTTGTAATGTATTATCGCCATCATCGGTTTTTAAGTGTTATCAATAGGATATGCATGTGATTCAAATAAGGGTTATTTTTTTATCAATTATATTACGTCAAAAATATGCCTACATCATTATTTTTGATTATAATTTCTTTTTGAGCAAGACATTATTTTTAAAGTGCAATAAAACTGTGGGAAATTCAAATATTTGAAAAGCTACGCCATTGGTCAGAGCGGATGTGACGTAAAAGTCTATGACAACAATAAATATAAAAGAGAGAGAGAGTTGTAAGAGTGTTTTCGATTCAGTCCGTTGTCAATTTCATAGAGTATGATGGCCAATAGATTTAAGATAGTTGTGGTTCGGGAATCCCGATCTGCGAACACAATGTGTTCCAAATGTTTTAGTATTGTTCTAATTATAATGCGTGCCTGTGCCAAGGTCATCTATTGTGCACACAGCAAAATATACAGGGTGGCCTCACATCGACGCGCAAACTGTAACAATGAATTCAGCACATGATTTGAGGCGTAGAAATTTCCCCAGAATTTTGGCCCAGTGCGGGTTATGTCAGCATCATTGACGGGGTCCGATAGGCCCGATGCCTGCCGGGGTCGCGGATTGTTCGAAAGTCCGTGGCCCTGGCGCACAGGCAACTGAAGGAACACGGGTGGGTTTTAGTCAGTAAGAGTCTGACACGCCCTCCCGCTCCGCCCAGAGCGGGAGAGGTCATTTGATGCTTTCCCACCAAAAAATAAAAAAGGCGTAGAAATTTTGAGTCGGTTATTAAAAAAAAATGCTGTTTTATAGAAAAATGCAAAACTTGTATTCAAAATGAATGGAAGAGCAATTAAAAAAGGAAATTAGCTGGGGGTTTCGGAATCATGTAGGTACTGAAGCAATGGTAACAGGTTGCAAGACGATGTACTTGCCACCCTTTATTTTATTGTAGTTATACTATTTCTACCGCCGCACCGCACTGGTCGATCGAAGGTTAAGCTACCCTTGTCGCAGTCGTTTCATGGATGGGTAACCATTCATTACATATCAAGACCCCTCCGTGCCTCGGAAAGCCCGTTAAGCTGTTGACCCGGCCGTCATTCGTAGATCTTTGACAGTCGTTACGGCTAGTCAGAAGCCCAAAAGTCTGACAACTAGTCTTTCCAAGAGTATTGTAACAGTAACAGCTTAGGATATCGGATGTCAAGTAGGCAGTCGCTCCATGCGGCATCATCCGGTTAGACCCGAAGCCGACCCGAGCATAGTTGGAAAAAAGGCAGGCAGATTGATTTTGCAGCTATAGGTACTATTATCAACACGAAGTCCTCACATAATCTTTGTTGACACAGGAATATATTAGTCACCTTTCACGTAAGTGACAAAATATTCAATGAGGACAATGACTCGGGACGCCATTTTAACAAAGACACTCAGGTATTCAACTGGGATAGCTACATTGTTAGTTAGAAAGAACTAACGGAATTTAACAATTTTTTGTTTGTAAACGATTCAAATTCAAGGTAAGCTTGCAACAAAGTTCGCAATTTAATTTGTATAAAAACGTATCTTGGTCTTTCCGCATTCGTAGATCCATCAGTCGTCTTGGTCTTTTTTATAGTAATCGAAGACGTTAAAAAGAAGTTAACCTATTACCTAGATCCTCTTTACTGCCTTAATTTGAATAATAACATGTTAACTTGCTTTTCGAGGCAGAAAATAATAGCTTGAGGCTAATGGTAATAGTAATTGATTTTAGCTGTAATTTAGTAATATTACAGCTTTGGTCTTTTGTCTATGGAATAGCAGCAGAAAGACAGACATCACGCGTAAGAGACACGATTTACTATATCATGAAAAAGGCTAGTGAGACGTGGTCATCCAATTCAAGACAAGGACTTCCCTCGACTTATTGACTTTTAGATAGACCATGCCATCTTGTCACATGGTTTCACCACGAACTTGTTAACAGCACGACTAAAGATGTTTGATTCACATACGATGTGTACAAGTATTTACATATCTGTTTGAATGTGAAAACTAAACAATTTGCATGCACGAACGTGTGTCTAAATCAAAGTTTACATGATATTAACACCATTCCTTCCATGGTTTGCCTGGGAAATCGAGGAATTCAGCAGTTGTTTTAACTTAATACTAAACGCCCCCAGACGTAATAACAATTGTATCCCTATTGTGTCTCGTTCAGTGTGCTTCAACCGATGAAGTTTTCAATAACAAATTCATGATAGCTTCAATTATAATTATTTAAAAATTAGCAGCGTTCTAAGATATTATGAAGAGCTAAGATAGAGGATAGAGGTAAGTAGTTACCTAAGTTACTGAATTCGCGCGATTTGCACAAAAGAAAGGATGGTGAAGAAGTGTAGTGGCTACATAAATGCAGTAATATCGATCAACATTTACATAATGCGGTAACTAAAACTTAACAATCTGCTGACCATATAAATAATATAAATATACAGCCTTTGCAATAAAGTCAACCACATTCATTCACACGTTTTAATCCATTGGCGAATCCATGACCTCCACTCTGCATACAAACGAATTTGATCGAAGACTATTTTCTCTGATTCTAACAATGGTAGTCAGTGGTCCACTTAATGGACGAAGTGAAATAAGGGTCAGTAGAAAGCCGACGATAAACGCTGTGAATATTTAATATCCGATTGTTGGTTTACCGTTAAATATTTCCACTACATCGTCTGGCTCCTCTTCTTTATCATCTTTACTGATTTTATTATCTACAGTATCTACTGATAGAGTAAAAGTATTCATATTTTTTAAATCGTCATTAGCTGGTTTTGAACCTCCAATCTCTAGTGTACAGTCACCAAAAGAGATACGTAACCAGGGTCATCGGATATAGTTGAAATTTAGTAAGAAACCGATGGATGTTTTCGAATGAAATTTAATTTGATAAATGAACTGTTTGTTGTATATTAATTAAACTAATTTTATTCGAAAACATCCATCGTTTTCTTACTAAACTTCAACTATATCCGACCACCCTGGTTACTTATCACTTTTGGTGACCGTACGTCGTCCTTATCTTGCAATGATCTCATGTTTCTACTGCATCTTTCTCATTCTATGTATAAAATAAAATATGTGTCAAGTTTTGCATTATATTAAAGCAAGTTACTGTATGACCTACAGATATTTAGATATTAAGTTGATTCACTTAATTTGTGTGCATTTCATTAGCGTTTATTATAATCACGTCGTTGTCAACTTATCAGGAAATCCTAGTATGAGTATGGATTTCTATGAGTGCGAAACGTCTATTTAATATTCTTTCTGCTGGGAACCATAGCGTGTAAACTGTCTGTCGTCACTTATTGTAACATTTAATTGTGGGAATGGGATTCTTTTGTAAAATACGTAAACCATGGCGAGCGTACCTCATCATCATTATGTTTGCGCAAATTATAAATGAAAAAGTGCGTTAACAGAATGACCGTGGAAACAAAAATTAATAAAAATCAAATAAATTTGTTAAAGAAAACACGATCGACTTATAATGAGCTTAGTTAAACCTTCAGAATGGTTTTACATCGTCCACTAAAGTTTAGTAAACACCTCCGTTATCTCTAAACCTGAACACAAATACAAATGATTCATCTTTCACCTTCCTCTAACCAACTACAAACTACGCATTAAAGGAATGAGTTCAAAAACCTATACCTAAATAAGGTTTAAACCTAATAAACTTTCTTTCCTTCTTTAAATTGTATATATACATATTTTGTCACAATTTAGGCGTTCAATGACATCTTTTATTATAATATTATGTACCAAATGACAAACTAGGATTACTCATAATGTTACCTTATTCCTTATAAGTCTGGCTGTATAACCATCACCACCTAGAATATTTGCCCTACCTACAATACTATGTTTTGAGTTATGTGACTCTGTATTCTGCACATTAGACAATATTAAGCACAATATTTTAGTTATTACTAAGTTTCCATAAGTCTTAAATCAATAGAATAGAATACTCTTTATTATGTACACCATAAAAATTACAGATATAAATGTAGAAATTTTACATAGTGTGACACAATGGGCGGTCTTATAGCTAAAAGCTATCTTATTCAATATTATGATCAATATGATTGTATAAAAAAGAAGTAAAGGTAAGTGAATTGTTTGAGATATGCCAATCTATTTAAACTCTGAACATTTTGAACAGACGCCAGTTGTCAATTTTAAATGTAGGCATATTGTTGTAATTGGTGTAGGTTTGTCAAAAATAGTGTGATAAGTATTTTTTTCCTTTAAGTATAGAAGACTAGCTTTTGCCCGCGAATTCGCTCGCATTAATTTAGACTTTGACAATCAATTCGGGTTATAATTCAATTATGAGTCGAAAGACACGTGGCGCCATCTATTACCATAAGAGCGTTATTGTTGTTTTCCTCGGGAACAGTACTATTTTTCGGGATAAAAGATAGGTACACTTTGTCCGTTTCCGTACACCTGACAACGTATATGCAAAATTTCAGGATGATCGGTTCCGTGGTTTAGGCGTGAAAAGGGACCAAACAAACAAACAAACTTACTTTCGCATTTATAATATTAGTTAGAAACGTGAGAAGATAACATTTATCTTCTCACGTTTGATATGTATTTTGTACCTACAATAACATGTCTGTTTACCGACTTGATTAAAAATAAATCAACGGGCTCTCTGTTTTCCGATTTCGCTTCATTCCTCGGTCACCGAGCATCAGCCTATAACAACTCTAATTAGGTTTTCCATAATCTTAAAATTGTGCCTTAGTGCATATTTGAGATATTGGACCCACACAATGGTGCCGATTTTCTTGTCACAATTTTTTCTAAACTAGACTAAAAATCACTAAAATTTAGTTTATTCCTGTCAAACTACGTTTCCCATTCTGAAACTGACTAAAACGACACAACTTAACTATATTATAGTTTGACAGCACTAATGTCATCTTAATTATCAATTTAGTGAAAATGGCAATTTTCCCATCCTAAATTAGACGGTTTTCACCTAAAAATTTTGATTGTTAAACTAAATCAGACTATATTTAATCGCGATTAAAAAGGTGTGGAATATAATTAATTGTCATGAACTAAAATTTACAAAGCACATTTTTTACTAGTTCTTTAAAATTTGGAAGCTTATGTGATTGCAGCTGTTGTCGATTCACGATATAATAAACAGACAGAATCGGATTATATTTTCTTAAGATCACATTTTTATTAGTGAACTACCTTTGGCGTGCGCTTCACCCACGTAGAGGTCTAAAATAATCCTGTAAATCCTTCTCCATTAAAAATACATATAAATATATTATATTTACTTATCTATGTGCCAACTTTCGTGGTGTTCGATCAAACGGTGTTGTAGTTCACTCTAGACTCACAAAATTGATTACTACTTATATTAAAAAACACACTACTAAAGTTTCTAATAATATAATTCAATCATGATTTATGAGACACGTAGCGACATCTAGCGTCGTCTAGTGACCATTGACAGTTATTGTTCTTTCTCTCGAGAACAGATTTTTTTCTGGATGAAAGGTACCCTTTGTCCTTTTCTGTACCTCCGACAACGTATAAAATGCAAATTATCATGATGCTCGGTTCAGTGGTTTAGGCGTGAAAAGGTAACAAACTTAGTTTCGCATTTATAATATTAGTTGGGATTAGTTGGGTTTAGGATTAGCTATATTACGCTAAAATAAATAGCAAAATAATCATGCTACCTGAATCAACTTTTAAATGCTGTAGTTTGTCGATTTTCATCAAATTAATGTTATTTTTTTCTTATTGAAAACCAAAAAATAACGCCGAAGTTACATTACGAATACGTTACCGAATACAGATTATTGCTTCTTAATTTGTTAAAATAAACATTAATATAGTTTGACGCCGTCATTAAGCTCCCTGTATTTCATTTAAATAATTATTAATAAACAATTAAAGATTATTATTTGATTTTACTCAGGTTTTTTTGCACTTCGGATCATTTCGTTCACTTTCATTCGATCTTTATTTTCATTTCCGACAAATCTTAGTCTATGGTCTATGCAACTTAGCGATTTTCAAACTCGATTATAGTTTTTTTTAAGTTTATAGAATTTTGTCTGCAGACTAGAATATCTTGTTTTAAGATTTCTAAGAATATTTTGTGATAGGTAGTTTTGTTTAGTTCGGTGTACAAGAGAATCGGCACCATTATCTACCAACGTTAGTGCGGCTTGTTTTCGTCTAACATAGTCATTCGACTCCGCATTTTCCGAGAAAATGTCAGTAGACTTTAATGTATCCACGTGCATTCTGTGTACTATGTAAATATGACAATTTGATAACAAAGCCTCCGCTCCGAGTCCGCAAACTGTCGGAAATTATCGTCGGTTGAATTACAGCTAATCGGCCGGCCTCCGCTCATTAATGAAATAATGAGCTGTCATCATTCAGTTCTCGGCAGGTCACGTTTCTGCAGTTATGTGTACACAAACATACACATATCGCTTCGTCACGGTTATCAGAACTAAAAATGAGACAGTAAAAACGTATAATTTGGGATCGGCATTAAAAAAATATCATATAAGCTGCTATTCAACATCACGTGTGACTTCGTCATGTTATTGTTGCTGTTAAATTAGGTACTTGATTTCTTTAGGATTCAAAAGATCTGGAAAATATGAGCACTTAAGTACTGCATCCAAAAATTGTTTCGGTAAAAGTCCATGACCAGTTTTAAATATTGTTTTCTTTTTACTCAAAAGTGAGTGACAAGAACTTTCCTTCCAAAAATACAATTTGAAAGTACAAACTGACCGATGAATCAAAAAAAAAATACCTTATAATTACCGTTTTGGAATACCACAAACAACATTTATACTCCGGAAATTAGACTACCGTAAAAGTTACTTGTAAAAGCCAGAACGAAAGTAATAACCCAAATTATTCGCTAAACCGGCCGCATTTCCTTTAATTATGAACATTATTACGTTCAAAATAGAGACGTTAATAGTAATAGTTTACGGGGCACATAGAACGTAACCAAGTACCATGAAATGTGACGTAGTCATTACATAAGCGACATCTAATGAGGATGGTAGGATAACCTCGAGAAAAATTATGCTGCAATGTTGTGGTACAAGTCATGTGCTTGTAATTCGAAATTCGGAAATGATGAAAGCCTTGAACACCAGCACATTTTCATAGCAGGCACTGTGTGTTTCAAATTCGGATCTATTTTACGCTTTTGCTGTTTGCATTCTTGGGATAGTCTTTGTCCAGAAAAGGTTCGCGAACTGGCGCCGTCTGTTGAGACGGGTCATCTCTTAATTGCCACGGTTTATTTTTAATCTTACATTTTGGATTGTTTCTTCATTTTGTTATTTTTTTACATTGTTCGCACTTATAGAAGCAACAAGAATAATTTACCCAGGAATTTGTAATAATATCTTGGTTTATTAAAAGAGTGTCCTTGGAGTTTCTTGCCCATTCTTCTCCATAGAGATCTACGTTTTGGAATGGGCAACTAGCTTCAACTTTCTAACTTACTGACCGGCTCTTTGACAATACAAAAGTGCGTGTACATGGTTTAATAGAAATAAATGCTTTGAGTTTGTACTGATGATGATATTGCTATCGCGTTTGGTGGACATTAAATTTAATCTGGTCTAGTTCTGCGTATAGTACTGTGTTTGATTATGATTTCATTATATACTATATTAATTACCTAGGTCTTACAAGATTGCAGCCAGTCAAACACATCTTATCTTGTTTCTTCTTCGCTATGTACTATTTCGTATGACACTACTTCTTATATTTTGATTACATGGTTAAGCTAGTCGACAGGTATTATTTTTTGGTTTGGTTATTCAATCCATTGTTAGACAAAATCTAGTTTACAACTCCACAATTACTTTATTGTACACCGGATGAATAAATTCATTTGATGTTTATCTACTTTTGGATCTGCGGATAATGTTCGCAGCAAGTTCAATAAAGAGCAATGGTAATGAATCCATCTGAGTTAGACAGTTTTTATTGCAGGTTGTTCTATTGGAGATTCAGATCATTGTATTTTTCGTTTTGTGGTTTAGTCTCGGGCAGATCATGGTCGTTACCTGGATATACATAATCAATGTTCTGTGATCTGCTATACTTTATTTGGGCCTCTTATATTCTGCATTCCTATCGCACTGAATGCTGCTTCTAATTCTCTTTACTCATCGGAGTTAAAACGAACCCTCGTTTCTTGAAATACCTAAATAACTTTTTTTAATGGAATAACCATACGGTAAGATTATCATTTCTTATGCTCAACAACAATCCTTTTTTTTTCTTCGAAAATATCAACGGAGTTTACGGTGCGTCAGTTTTTTTTGCAAAACTAACGGATGTGTTTTTAAAATACTTGGCATAGACTCAAATATATCTTCGAGTTTCCCTAATATGCATTTGTCAAGTGTATCCTTGGTGACAAATCTTACAAGTCATTTAACCGCGGAACCATATTCTTATTCAAAATGTCCATATATTCAGCCCAAAGAAATTGTCTTTCTCTCATCTTGTTTTATCTACTTCCTCTTTCTAGTCGGCATGCTTCATGCATTAATGTGATCAACGAAAATACCTAATACCGTATTAAAACGGGATGCTGTACAGGATATCATAGAACCTGCGTTATCTCCCTGGACCACTTAGGTTTCATCATCATCAATGTGGATGCTTCATCTCGTTCATTTTCCCCTTCTTTGCTAGCTGCTCCATTGACTGGTTTTATTATGATCCTTGAAAAATCCAATCAGTATGTACTTATTATACCTATCTTGAGATGTAACTTATCTCTAGAGCGTAAATGCCAAGGTGTTAAAAGTTTCATTGTTCAAATGTCCCACAGGCTAAAGAATATTTGAACAATTGTACCTTTCGCTAAAATTCTGTGTTTTGTGCTTTATAACCGACTAGCTGTGCCCGCGACTTCGTCCGCGTGGAATAGTGTCTTTGGGTAACCTTACATATTTCCATACAAACTTTCATCCCCTATGCCCTATTGTTATTTTACACCCTTGAAGGTAAAACTTTTACAAACGTTCAATGTTATATTTATTTATATCGAATCAACAGCCTAAAAAATAAGTTTTAAGCTTCTAGCTCTAAAAATGACGGTACTTCCATAAAACTTTTCATCCGCCTCTTTCAACCCCTTATAACCCTTTTTTCGCATTAAAAAGTTGCCTATGTCCTTTCTCAGGCTCTAGACTATCTGTGTACCAAATTTCATTTAAATTGGTTCAGTAATTTTGGCGTGAAAGTGCGACAGACAGACAGACAGAGTTACTTTCGCATTTATAATATTATAATATATAATATAATATAATTATTATTAAGTAAGGATAGTAAAGATTAACACTCGCCCGTCTCTTACGTTTGACTAATGACTGACTACAAATTGTTTTATGACTTATGTGTTGTCACTGCGATTACGTAGTGGCTGTCACTTATTTCACAGTTCCAGTGTAAGCGAAGCTAGCATGAAGCTAGGTTGAGTTAAAAAAATCCTTTCAGTTGACAGCTTTTAGAGGATTGGCAGCCTTATATTCGTTAATGCGGGTACCGTTTTCTGCAGCGGTTAACTGCTACGTTGGTGATTTCAAAATGATGATTTCTTTTGTTTCTTAAAAATGTACCTATATAGAGGTATGAGGAATAGGGTGTAAAGCTCACTCATACTCTATGGAAAAGGTAGGATCCTCCGACCAGACGGCTGTTATGTCTGGTGGGCTACTGCCCGACGGTTGATGTCAGGACGTTGTATATATGCTAGTCGCGCGGTAAACTCTGCTTGCGCAATGCAGGATTTGCGTGACGTCAGTGTGAAGTGTAGCTCGCATGTGGCGGTATAGATACTGCTACACCTACTGTAAAGATTTGAATATATTTTGGAGGAATGCAGCAACTATATCACTTCGCTTCCAGTAGACCAGTGCCTAAGTAAAATAACAGCCGGTAGTAGCCTGCGATCATTATCTATTATTGTCAGCTAATTGTCCGGAATATGGAACGACGACGAAGTGCCATTAGCATGCTACACCCGCCTTGGTATCAGCAGTAGTCTGTAGTACCTACTATTTAAATAATACGCTGCAATAATACTAGTTCATACCGCAGTGACATGTTACACAGAATAATTATTGTTCAATATCGTGCAAAACCAGACCTCCCTTTCTTTCCGAAAGGGACTGACGCGCGAATATACAATTGTTTAGCTGAATATTATTATATTATATTCATATACGAGCGCGCGGATCGCGTACTCGCGCGACTGTCGTTTTGGTTAGGACGTGGCCTATTTCTGCCACCAAGCAGTGTTTACTGTGTTCAGGTTTGAAGGTGCCGTTGTAATTATAGTCACACGACTCATGTAAAGTCGTGAGTTCGAACCCAGGCCTACTTTACTCTAGCAGTCGGGACCCAGTGATATCGGCCCCGACATACGAGTTTTAGGTCGTGAGATCGAACCCAGGCAGCCACTCTATATTGAGCACCTATTTAATTTCATCATAACTGCTCTTAAAACGGTAAAGGAAAACATCTTGAGGAAACCAACATGTCCTAGAACCAAAAATTAGAAAACATGTGATATCCGCTAACCCGCACTGGGGCTGCGTGGTGGATTACGGTCCACTCTCCCTCACAGAGGAGGAGGCCTGAATCCCAACAGTGGGAACGTTATACGCTGATTATGATGATGATGATGAGACATTTATGCTGCCTGCGACGCGTATTATTGCAGATGAATTGTCCATAGGTGACGATGATCGTCGGGAAGATCATCTGCTAACGGGCCACAGACGGAATCGCCACAGCCGAAGCGTCTCGCCGTCCTCTGTGTCGTTTGCCAATGAAATAAAAAACCTGACGGTGGTGCCATGTCAGTAATTTGCGTAATATACCTTAACAATAAGGCCAATGAACTCTAGAAACACCATCATCTTAGGGAAACGATAACGGTATCTTTCCGAATAATACCAAACAAGTTAATAAAACTAGCTCAGAAGTCAGGGTCGATGAGATGATCGCAGACATCTTTGAGGAAAACATGTATGATTGACCGTCACATTATACGGACCTTGCTCTATTGACCTTAGATATTGTGCGAAAATATAAATTCAAAAGAGAGATCGTCACCAAAACACACAACCGGCTGAAGGTTACTAACATTGGTTGTTTCAAAAAATCTTATTAACCTCTTTATTTCAGCTTCTATCAACTGTAAGTATGAACTCTTTGATACGTGTATCATCATTTTCATCGTCATTCTCCTGTATACCAATTTATTCGTGGTCGGTGCAACATGTCTTTTTCTTCCATATCCCTCTATTATCACCTCAATAGCCACCCCCTTTCTAGCAAGATGCAAGATGGATGGACTGAATGAAATATGATATCATCTTTCACACAGTCCATCCATTTTTTCTTTTTTTTCGCTGCAATATGTGTATATAGTTCTTAAATTATCTATCCCGAAAGTAGTACAATGTTGTGATTCTAGGATGAAAGCATACTATATCACTAACAGTAAACATTTTGGAAGTAGGGAACTGAGGAAAATGTAGGAACAGTATGAAATTAGCCAACAATTAACACATTTAAAAAGAAAGGTCCTTACTCACTCGCGCATCAATGACTCATTAACGCACAATCCAAGCCTTTGGACCTGGAAAGCTGAAAGGCCAAAAAATATGGCCGGAGTTTTTGATTCCCATAGGGTATAACCCGCGGGCGGACGAAGTCGCTAGCAAAGTCCTAAACTCAAGATAATTATAAACTTTGGTTGCATCACTTGTGATATATGTATACAGTTATTATCTTTAAAGTACAATAGTTTCTCAAACGAACAACTTTTAGGAAGCATTCCGGTAAACGTTTTATCTACAACAACTGCTTGATGTACAAAAGTCCCTAACTATATCAATAGAGTGAGAGTTACATGGACGTCCGGCGATAAGAGACTGATAGTAGTTATCAGACCTCCTACGCTACCAACCTTTGTACCATATCAGCCAGTCCAGTAGGTACATAGAAAGCTTTTTAGTCAGAGCCTCTTTGTTGTAAAAGTTTTGGTCCACGGTAGTTCTACCATCATTCATTATATGTATATATTCATTACTGCTGTCTTCTTGTTTTAACACAAACTAAACGACAGTGGTTCATTTAGTGTAAGCAAATAGCCAGTCAGCAAAATTGGTAACAGAGTTTCCTTCCTAAATTTACTCATCAAAAGAGCTGTTATTATACCTCATGAATCTAAACAACCATCAGCAAGCTTCTTCGATTTCTATTCACTATGAGAGAAAAAGAATAATTTTATTGTTTCTGGTCCAGGTGTCTTATTGCCATTATTTATGTCTTATTTTCCAGAAACAAGATTAAGGATGCTGTGGAGATCCCCCTGCTGACAAGATGTTGCTTCTGCTTTCCACTGCGGAAGGGCCTCATAGCCTTCGCGTATATAAACTTGGTAAATACATCATTATTTACTTTAAAACTATTAAATACACTCGAGAGCAATGAATCCGGGTCACTTAAAGAATCCTAAAAATCTCGGAAACTAAAAATGCTAGGTTAATGCAATAAATTGTATTTAATAGACAATGTAATACTCCTTAAATGAAGGTATTAAAACTTCTTAGTTATTGTAAAGTTATATCATAAAAAAAACAAATTTGAAAAAGGCCACTTTCGAAGATGGAACTACGAAATTACAGCATTTGGTTTTGCTTTTGTTTGTAATCTGTCATTTATGTGGGTACATAAACCATGTTGATAGTGCTCTATATTCATTATTCAAGCTGAAATTATGTCGCTTACGCCTGAAGAATGCACCAGAATACTTACAATGCTGGAAACCGGCCGGAGTCAGCGCGATACAGCCAGGACTGTCGGTGTGTCGCTGTCAACAGTACAAAGAGTTCTCCGACGTTACGAAGAAACTGGTTCTAACCTACGCAGACCAGGAACGGGCAGAACCAGGTGTACCACAGCACGAGAAGACCGATACTTGGTGAACACCATGCTTCGAAATCGCTTTCTCACAGGAACTGAACTCACAAATCAGTTTCGACGCCTCGGAGGAAGTAACCCAAGTGCATGGACAGTAAGACGTCGGCTTGCTGAATCTAACTTAAAACCCCTTAGACCTGCAAACGGCCCTAAACTGGAGCGTGGGCATCGTATTTCAAGACTAAGATATGCCCAGAGCCACGTAAATTGGAGTATTGAAGATTGGTCAAAAGTTATGTTCTCCGACGAATCAAAATTTATGCTCTACAAGCACGATGGAAGACACAGAGTGTATCGAAGACCAGGGGAAAGATTCAAGCAAGCATGCATCGAAGAAAAAGTAGCCTACGGTGGTGGGTCTGTACTTGTGTGGGCCGGAATTTCTTCTGAAAGTCGCACAGAGCTGGTGATCATAGAAAACGGCTCTTTAACTAGCGTAAGATATGTGGAAGAAATCCTCAATGATCACGTTGGTCCATTTATGGTCAATTTAGGTGAGGATGCTATATTTATGCATGACAATGCCCGACCTCATACAGGTAGGATTGTGAATGACTACCTTCAAGAGATGAACATTACTCGTATGGAGTGGCCAGCGCGCAGCCCGGATATCAACCCGATCGAGCATGCTTGGGACGAGCTAGGCAGATGCGTAAAACAACGAAACCCTCCCCCAATCACGCTTCGTGAGCTCAAAATTGCTCTCACAGAGGAATGGGAGAATATTCCCCAAAATCGTATAAGGAACTTGGTGTACAGCATGCCAAACCGCGTAAACGCAGTAATGGAAGCACGAGGAGGCAATACGAAGTATTAAAATTCAAGAAAATCGTTAAAGTTCAAAAATTTCATGTTTCCTATTTTTGTTTTAAGGAGAGATCAGCAGTTTTTTTCTTTATGTAATTTTGTGTTAATAAAATGTATGGTGACTCATATTTTTTTTACTTTCATTTAAGGAGTATTACATTGTCTATTAAATACAATTTATTGCATTAACCTATCATTTTTAGTTTCCGAGATTTTTAACATTCTTTAAGTGACCCGGATTCATTGCTCTCGAGTGTAGTACCGTATGCCTATTGAAACTTGTCTAAGGAAATGTACTTCCGATGGCGACAAATTGTTACACTGCCGGACGACGGCAATGCCTTTGTTGTTTGAATGTTTTTTTAAAGAATGACACTGAATGACACCGACAAAAATCCATACTAATATTATAAATGCGAAAGTAACTCTGTCCGCCTGGCTGTTGTCTTTTCACGCTTTAATGGCTGAACGGATTTGGATGGTATTTGGCACACGGGTAGACTATGACCTGAGATAGGACAAATGATACTTTTTATCCCGGTAGTACGCCCCCGTGGAATACCGCTCTAAAAGTAAAACAGCAGTTTATTTTTATTTTTATACTTAACTATCGGAACATTTCTACGCTAGGGAGTCTAGATTTTTTTTCTTTTTGGGTGTGAAATCATCAAATAACTTCTCTCGCTCTGGGCGGAGCGGGAGGGTGTGTCAGAAATTTACTGACAAAAAAAGGGGGTCTACAATCATGAGCTGAATTCATGGTTACAGTTTGCGCCTCGATGTCCTAGTGACCCTGTATAGTTTGTGTTCAGTACATCTAAGACTTAATGAGCCGAGTTTTGGACTTTGATCGTGTCTCTGCGAATCGATTATTCCATCAATCAATTAACTCGTCCAATACACACATCAGACAAAAGACCTCTCAAGTTACACCATTACGGTTCTTAGTCTTATGTATAGTCGAGCAAACTGTTTTTTATACAGACAAAAATATTAATCTTACCATTACACCGCCAGTTTTCGTTTTATTGTGTCTGTATTATAAGCTTATGGCATACCTACTTAAGAGGGCACCATATTATAGAATTGACCACACAGCACACTCACATCATTGTTTGAAATGAGTTGCAAGTTAGCTGCCTGTATACCAAATAGCTACGTTGACTATACTGCAATAATTAATCCAAGGCCTCTTCACTTCCAGATGCTAACAGTAATAGTGACATGCTTCCTGTCACTTTACATCTCGTACATCCGAAACTCCTCGGAATCGGACCAGGCCGCCCTAGCTTCGGAGTTCGCGAGGCTGATCACCGATGTCATCGCCTTGCTGGTTGAGGTCATCATGACTGTCACCTTCATTGTAGCGTTGCATAGGGTGAGTGGTTATTTTAAGCTATAATCTAAATGAGAATGGATTTCCTAACGTGGATGCTTTTATGATTGCTTGGCTAGTTGAGAAACAAAACGATGCCTATTCCAGAGGTAGCAATATGACTTTGCCAAAAAAGTCTAGAAATATGCACAATTATACAAATGAAATATATATACTTTCTATGAACGCAATAGAGGTAATTTCTCTGAACAACAATGTTATCATTTGAATGTGGACAGTTATGAAGATCAAAAACTTGTGTTGAAAGTATGCTTTATTGATATTAAATCAGAATTGATTAAATATGTGCCTATATTTGCCTATATTTCCATCTTCATCTAGTAATATTTATTGTTCCTAATTTTCCTACAACTTTGTCATTGACACTTCCATCTTTCAATGTTCCAGAAACACGTGCTGCTAATGAAGGTGTACCTGTACTTCGAGATCGTGTACTCGGTCTTCGGTTTCGTGTACAGCCTCGCCTTCCTCACGAAGGAGACTGCTAGTGAGCTGTTCCTGGTGCTGTTCCAACTCAGTAAGTATTACCGTGAATATTTTCATGCTAAGTACTATATATATACTCATCGCGGTTAGAACCTGGATGAGGCTATTACAGGAGCGTGAGGATTGGCACAAGAAAAGAGAGGTCTATGACAGTGGGTGAATTGGGGCTGTGGATGATAATGATGATGAAGTAATAAATACATTTTGAAGAGATATGTCAATCAGGTAGGTTAATCAGTCAAAAGTTAGGCTCAAGCATTGGGTTTATCTGTGATGTTACCAATTAAAAAATTAACCCTCCTTACGTTACCTTCAAAACTTTAAATTACATGGTCACGTACACAATAATCGAAAATAGAATTCATCTTCATTTAATCAGATATCTAACGAGGTACAAAAGTTAAAAAAAATAATTAGAGGTGCCAATGAAACAGCCCGCAATGCTGGCCGATAATATTTTTATAACTTTTGTACCTTGTTAGATAGCTGATTAAATGAAGATGTCTTGTCCGTAATTTGTACGCTTAATGCCATAGTAAAATTTTAAGATGTCAAAGTTCAAGTAAATATTTTTTGAAAATGTTTACTAAACTTCTTCCTTTAACTTCTAACTGTTTAATGTTTTAGAACATTTGGATACATCAAAAGGTTTGTAAAGGTATTGGGTACCCAATAGGATAGCAATTAAGGCTATTCAATTTGAGAGTTTAGAGAAAAGTGATATTTAGTGACGAATTTTGGGAAATTTTCAAAAGTTCATAAATATCTGGTTTACTTGAATCCCATGAATTTTCGCCTAGGCTTGATGGGGTGCTTAATTATTGCAAATAGGTTACACTATCACGTCCTGGAAGGAACACGTCAAATTACAAGTCACCTCGTATTTGCCATGATATTGCGTATTCTGTAAAACTGGCCATGGGCGTGTCAGACCTCATACAGTCAAGAGTTGCGTAGTTGATAATATTTGTATGGATTTTGCTGGGATGATGCCGTACTTTTGTTGAGTATCAATGTATTTTGGTTAATAACGTGTTTACTTATGATTTTGTTAGTCAAATGGAAGTTAAAACCAAAAAACAGAATTCAAATCGGACCAACATCGGCATGTCATCGATAACGACATTCAGTGGGTTGACAATATGAAGGGAAAAATGACTACTATTCACATAAAATATCTAGTATTGTAGTATAATAACATTTACTTGTTTTAATTCCAGTGCTTCAAATGTACCTGGTGATCCTCATCTGGAGTTCGATAGTCAAGATGGAGCGAGATGGTTCAGTAAAGTATTCAAGAGAAACGGACGCCGTATAAAATACTATTGATAAGATTACACGGTTAGTTAATTTAGAAGTAAGGGCAAAATTAGGGAGTGTTCATAAAGACACTATAAGTTTTTTAAATATGTGTAAATATTAGTGATATTTATGAATGTGGCAACATTGGTGCGGCTGGATCAATTAAAATGCCGTCTGTAGTAAATCAAAATATGAAATGTTACTTGATGATCGTTACCAAAACTTTGTCGTTTCTACTTCGTGGTTACTTTATTTTAAACTAGCGACATACCCCTGCTTCGCATGGTTTTTACAACTTGACAAAACATCGAGATTTCTTTTTTGAAATGTTATTTTAATTATTTTAAAATTAATTTATTATCAACAAAAATCTTCTGGAATAAGTTCTCTAAATCATGCTGAAACCGCATCCGTTGCATAGTTTAGAAGGACAACGCGGTCACACAGACAGACACAAAAGCGACTTTGTTTAATATTAATTACAGCTACCGACCCTAACCTACCCTTTACCTTATTTGTAGATACAAAATAAAATATATAGGAATTCCGTTTCTCTAATCAGTGTTACCTTGATTTAGATTGAAGTAATCAAGCGCTAGATAATTTTTTATATATTTTCATAGACATGTTGTTTCCTCGACTAGGTATCTGGTACATTTTATAAAACACTGGTTCATATTATAAATTGTTTATTTAGATTTAGAGTAAGTAATTCAAAGTACCTATACATTTTCAGGGGTTTTTACCTCATCATCAATGCCAGCCTAAGTTATTGTTAGTTTAAGGCGCTACCCACACGTAGGACACCATAAAACGCTCAGTTTTTGTCACACATTTATGCGTATTGGTACATATATTATAAGCCAGAATTTTTGCTGGCGTATTGTCAAATGTTCAAAGAAAAGACTTATACAAAAATAATTCATAAAAATAAAATAGTATCATGATAAAACAATCGTAAAACAGAGCTCAAAAAAATATTTTTCGTCGCATAATTCTTAAAATGTTGAGCGTAAACTATCATATTTTATATAATTATAATAAAGGTATTTCATACAACTAAAGAAACACCTAAAAAAATATTCCACTGAGCCTTGCATTTTTTTATTTATTTAATTAAAACTGCAAAATTACTTTTATTTTGGTCAAACGCATCGCTGTTTTCAACCTTATTTGTTGCCGCGATGCGCTTTTGTAAAATTTGCTTCTTACCGTGCCTTAAGTATTCCCATAAAAATGACCATAACATAACATTGTAAGCAATTATTTGCTTACAATATTTTATTGTGATTTTAAATAATTTTTTAACTTAGGCATGTTTTGACAATGAGGTAAATACACCTGAATACCATCTAAACTATAAAATATTGATGTTTTTCCCTTTTATTCACCTTTTGAATTCTATAATAATACGTACATATATTATTTTTTATTTTTTATTATTTATTATCTAATATTCTCTTTTATGAAAAGGTCAAAGATGAGTGGTTTCGTTCATGACCCACAATGTTATACAAAAAACCTTGATTCTTTGACTATTATAATTTTTTCTCGATATTTCATTGTGTATGAGATGATAAATATACTTATATTTGTTCTATGAATGTACGTAAACAATATAAAGTTATTTTGAAAAACACGTTAGTTACATTTAAAAGGAATTGTAAATATTAAGTTTAATGTAGTTTTTTGTATATTTAAGATTCTAAGAAATGTTATACCAAATAAAAAAGAATAATTAAAATTATTCAATGTTTTATTTATTAAAAAAATATACTAGTTGTACAATGATGAAAATATTTACAAAGTGACAATGAAAACATAGGACTGTTGAATGTTTATATACACACAACAGTATCTTGAATATAAAGCTTTATTTACATATAATTAATTGCAAATATATTACGAACTAAAGTCATCACAATTTTAATTAAAATAATTTTATTGTACGCAAGACGGCGTATTTATCAAGCTATACATTTCTAGTATAAGCTGACTTCTCATCGTACGAAAAGCCTAAACAATGCAAGGTCAAATAAAACTGAAAATGTATAGCTTGATTATGTCGACGTGTGTACCCTTTTACACGTTGAGTGACCAAACTACTACTACTACAATTTTCAGCCATTAAAAAGATTTGGTCAGGCAGCATGTAATAAAGAGTTTACTACCTAATTACGAATAAAAATGATGGTGCCGCTTTTTTCTAAACTTACAAAGGAACAAGTCGTTCCTCTGAGACTTGCCTATTTTCATTGCTCTCGTTCTAAAAAGTGGTCCCGCTATTTCTACTCGACGTCATCTTAGACACGGCTTCGAAGCGCCTAACAATTAATGCAAGCAATGTTACGCAGGACTGTGCCACGTATCGGTGCTTAGCAGTGTTCGCAGGCGTTCCACTCTCTCTTCTACGAGCTCCAGGTAGTGACTCGACACCAGAGTCAGCATGTAGATTCGGAAAACTATGAGAAAAAACAAAATCAATTTCAGGCATCGAATAAAGAGTTGTATCAGGCGCTTTTCAGTCCAATAAGCCGTACCGTACTTTCAGAGATGTAGCTAGCATACTGTTCACTTTCGAACTACAAAGTACTTACTAATACCATGATTTTGAACCAAATACTACGCACGCCTACATAACAAGCTATACATTTCCACTATAATCTGACTTCTCATTGTACGAAAAGCTTATACAATGCGAGATCAGCTAAACCTGGAAGCGTATAGCTTGATATTATATATCCGTGTGTAAAATTTAAATAACAGGTATTTATATGTATTTTTTTTTAAACAAAATTGTTAAGACTCTTAATAAGTACCTCTAAAGGTATGATATATAAGTTAAAGGTTCACTATCTGAGAGACGTTTGTGATGTCCGACGGAGACCGAAAATTGGAGTCACTACATATTATCAGGAACATTTAAGAAACCCACGGTGATACAAAAAAACAAATATGTTTAAAGCATACGCATACTCACTTAATGCTATAAAAGCTAGCATATAATACAACATCAATGAGGGTTGAAAGTCTAAACGGCTGAACACCATTATGAGTACGGTGCAGAAGATGATCAGCATCAGATTACCCAGCACTATACAAGATGTCCAGATTATCCAAGGTTTCATCAGGTGCGCCCTTTCCTGGAAGTGAGCATAATTAGACCATTAATATTTTTTTTTTAAACTAGGTAATTCATCTCTCTGAAGATCGCATTGCAGAGGGATCTGGTATTATGGCACTAATGCTCACCGGAAGACGATAGCCTTAACTCATTCAGAGGAGGTTATCTTTTAACCAGTTAGGAAATAAAGATCAGCTTCCAACAATGTTATGGCCAGCCTTACGCATTTGGATCGTGCCATCTTTTTATTTTTAAACCCTTACTTTTAACAGAGATGATTCTTTCACCAGTCCTGTTTACAAGAGCTGCCATTGAAGAGTCAGCAATATAATAATCTGTTTTAATAAAAAGACATACGTACCCTCAGCACCCCAACTAGCATGATAGTAGTTAGTATCAGAGTAATGCAGTGGCAGATGATGACGGCCACCTCGAAGCCGGACACGAAGACGTTCCCCCAGTGGTCCGTATCCACAGGACCAGGTATCTGCTTGTCCAGGGTCGCTAAGCATTGTGCGAGGGCTAGGACTGTGTATAACTGGAATAAATAATTAAGTAATGAATGTTTAGAACTTTAGAAAAGAGTTGAGAAATGGATTAGGATTACTTGGTGTCCCATAAGGTTGGCTTGTTAGAATGGCAGAGGTAAAAGGGAACCAATAAGTGCAGGTGTAGCCATGGACTGAGTTTCTTCCGGAAGTTTAACGTAATCAATACTAATAGACCTTTGACCACCAAAAAAATAAATAAACAGTATTTGAGGACCACCGAGATGGCTGTTGATCACGGGCTCTGCAACCACGGAATGCCTCTCTCAAGATCTGATAATCTATTACTTTCTAGCTTCTACGCCATTTCTTTCATGATGATTTAGTTTCATGATACTTACTATAATAACTAAACCAGAGAAGAGACATCCGAATCGGAGTGAGAGGCAGGCAAAACTCTTCTGCCTCGGGAAGTTTTCCAAGATTAACGGGATCTCTGGAAAAATATAAAACCATTGTTAGGAAATTAGATAAAAATTTAGGGTTTTTCAGCGATACTTAACGACTTCCTTTATCCTCTCTCGAAGGAGTTATAAATGGAAGTCTAGGTAGCCAGGCAGCAGCACCTTAGTGATGCACTTCGGGGACTACGGAAAATAACCACATAACATACATATAATACATATTCAGCCTATAACGTTCCCACTGCTGGGACACAGGCCTCCTCTCTGTGAGAGGGAGTGGGCCGTAATCTACCACGCGGACCCGGTGCGGGTTGGTCAATGTCACATGTCTTCGATTTTTTTTCTTGGTTTTTGGACATGCCGGTTGCCTCGCAATGTTTTCCTTCACCGTTTTGAGAGCAGTGGTGATGAAATTAAATACACAAAGTAAAGTGCCTGCCTGGGTTCGAACTCGCGGCCTACAACTCGGTAGGTCGGGGCCGATACCACTGGGCCACCACTGCTGTAATTATAATTACGTACCTATAATGTGCTGTGCTGCAGTTTTTAGGACGATGTTAATCTTTGTACAGTCAACAGAAGTTCAGTGGTAACAGTTTCATATTGACAGTACCTTTATGTTGTAGCAGTAAGGGCGATTTTCATAGTGCAAGTGTTACCACTGATGTGCAGTTGACTGTACGCCCTGCCATTCGAGTTCAAGGGGAAATCTACCTACGTATGTTTACAAATAAAGCATTTTACTTCTGAAATTACAAAATGCTTCTATGGTCTCGCCTACTTAGTTTAAATGGAGTTTTGATCATCCCCTGTAATCCATTCTTTCACATTGAACTCCAAGGAACGAGTGATCTTTGAATGAGATGGATTCGGGATTTTCCTAATATAATTTTTGCATAAATTGTTGGAAACTATGTAGATTCCTGACATATCGCAACATGATCGCGGTTTCAACACTATCAGCGGATATAGATTGGATTTATTTTGTGAATATCATGTACCCAAGCAACAATAGCAAAATGTTATCTCTGAATAATATGTTTTTAACGTAAGTACATAAGGACATCTGCATTATGATATTACCAGGTATTTTGGAAAACAAAATGTGTTAACATAAGAGTTGAAAGGAATATTGGTCATCAAGGCCTCTTACGCCAGACACTGAATTTCTAAAGCAATTCTCTCCAAACGGATTCAAAGCTATTACACCACTATGCTTTTATGACTGAACCATGAAGGCTGTGGCGGCAGACACTTCCTCCGCCATAATAAGGCAATTTATGTGAAGGCTTATACCCTAGTTTCCATTTCTCGTTGTGTCTAGTTGATGGGTGGTCTCCTCATTAATTTGTCTTTAGTTTAAGTTACTAACAATACTGTTCTAAGTGTAAACCTGTTACTAACCATTTATGAATCTTTTTAGTGGTCTGAAATAAAATGATTTTATTTATTATTTTATCATCCATCCAGTGTATTTGGGTTTTTCCATCTGGAATTTCTCAGTAGCAGCCCTGAGTCTGGGACTGTGCTCGTTTGATGGCGATAAGCTCGCCCCGCCTATTACATGGGACTTTGAACATAATTGGCGATATGTGGGTGTACACTTCTGCCCAATCCTTCGGAGAACAAGGCGTGATGTTATTGACATCATCCATCCAAAAAAGAAGGAAGACGGAAAGCCTGACTCTCAAAAACTGTATAGTAATCATGAAGGCTCTTTTTGGTGCACCTTAAAATGACGATGCGTAGGTTTTTTTTTTTATTTTTGCTCTGGAAAACGGCCTTGTTTTAACGTGGAACAATTGTTTTCATAGGTTACAGTAACCTAATTTTGGTTGGTATGTTTAAACATGTGTCTCATCTGTCAACGATTCTTGGCCACAGGAAAAAAATGTGTGGGAACATGGTGGGAACAATATAGGTATTTGACGAGGTCATACGGAGTCAGAAAATCTACGTCATGGTTAGACAGTACTTATGTATCTAAGAATAGATAGGGCTATCAATACCTATTATATATACCCTCAATCGAGGTGAATAGGGATGCAGGGGTGAATCAGAACGAAACTTTAAAAGGGATTTTAACATTGAAATAATATACTTTATTGCCAACAAAAACACTTAATCGTGGATTATAAATTTATAATACAGTAAACACATTAACCTACCTACCTACCTTAACCTTTTTGGCAACAAACTATATTATTTCAATTTTGACCCCTACATCCTTATTCACCTCGTTTGACGGTATATATATTCCTATCTTAAATATATTTACTAAAGGAACACGTAATGAGTATGAATGTGATGGCTATTAGAGAAAGGGAAGACCATAGAAACAATGGAAGGACTGTGTGGAAGATGATATGGCTAGAAAGGAGGTGCTTACTGAGATGACGACTAATATAGAAGCGTGAAAGAAGAAGACAAGATACGTGGGATAGACAAGGACAAGAGAATGATGCTGATTAGGCTACAGGATCAAGTAAAAACTGAGAGTTATTTTTCATTATTGAGTCTTAGAAACTTAGCTTGCTGATGATATTTATTGTGTGGGCCTGAATAATAAATTCAAGCAGTGAGATATTCAAGCGAAAATTCAAATTGTTGTTTCTTTAGGCGCTAACAAATACAAAATGATAATTTTACTTGTTTATACAAGTATATCTATCGGACTAGGTATTTCAATAATTTTGTACGTTACTGCATTCTTATCTGGTGTAACTACTTTCTGATTTGATAAACGTCATGGTTCATTTAATTCATTGGAATTCAAATGTTTTTCATTCAATGGAATTCTTGAATAGTTATGGTAGAAAAAATTGTGAATTAGCCTTGATGGAAGGTTAGCTTCGATAGTGTGCTGGCGTTTATAAACAGACTTAACAACTAAACTTCATTGTCTTCATTGATTTTTTTTTCAGTAAAACTGATGATAATAGTACAATTTTCAAAGGCTAGTCAACAACTTACTCAATCACTTCTGCCAAACAACACAACACAAAAAAAAAATAACACAAATGAATAAAACTTACTGGAATACATTCTCATTTCTTTTATCACAGACACAACACAAACACTTATCACTTCCTACGCTATTTTATAAGTATTCAAATATTTTAAATAATTAATTTTATCATACGAGAAGTCCAATCCGTTCGCCTAAATAGTATAGACTGATATTGTGCTATCAGCGCACGATAACAGCAGCTTTATCAGTAAAATATCGGTATTAGAGACGGCACTAACGATAATGATAGATAATCCCTTCATTTATCCCTGAGTAGCACGTGATTCGAATGAAAAACAATATAATTATTCATTGCAAAAAGTATTTTGCTAATGGAACAGTGAAAACAATGGTAAGGCAAAAATAATTGTTGTTTTTGATGAATGGATAGTCTTTGGTTTTTTTCCAGAGTATTTTTGTGTTTAATAAAAGAACGATGAATGCAAAACAAATAATAGACAACTATTAAGAAAGGGAGAGGGAGAATCTAAAATCCTTTTTTGAAACTGGAGTACTATACGTAAAAAAATAGAAGGTGAAGTTTTTTTAAACATTACTTATGTAAATACTTGATTACGGTTTCATTTAATTTTATATGATTGTGACTTGACCTCAAAAAAATGCTGTATTTATAGTTGGATACAAATAGGTAACTGTTTCAATTCAATTCTTTGCCGTAAACCTTGCATAAAATATTAATGATTTAGCACTCATTGTGAACAGCGAGCTTGCAATTTACTAATTGCATGCTCGCTGATGTATTCTTACTTGATTATACGAAACATAATGCATTAAGTAAGTATTATGTTGCTGCTTTTACTGCGATATTTTAATCTATGGCTTCAAACATAATTCCTAGGCTAACATTAAGAAAACCAGAAATCTATAATTATTTTTTACTTAGGCTATAAAAAAACTAGAACTGTGATGAAGTATTCTTTAATCCATAATAATAAACAAGCTTAATTAACGAGAATAATTAAAGCTTCTATTTTATAACTAGATAAGTACGTAATATGACTATGTACATCAGTCAATATGAAACGGCAATATATCTACAGAAAATACACATTCTTATACAAATTTAAGTACATTAATACATAGAATCATACAATGGCTTAAAACTATATAGGTGGTCAATTGCTTATTTTACGAGTACAATTGCAAACATAGGAACATGTATGTTTGATCAATCCACTTAAATGACTTAATAAATTGGCAGATATACAAAAAGTCCGTTACTGATATATGTCAACATAACGAAGGATATATAAGTAACACGAAAGTAAAGGGTACAGGGAAAGAAGTTACATTGTCAGTATTTGTTTAATATTGAGTTGACAATGCCATCTAGTAGAAAATGCATAAAGCTTTCAGGCTTAAAAACAATAAAATGTTAAAAGAGATCAGTGTAATCATGCGACTCATAAATTGTTTGCATGGCTGTAGGAAAAAAAGATCATGGTCACCGCTATTGTTTAAAAAAAGATCATTGTCTATGGACTCTGATCTTTTTTCTCGTTTTAAGAGTAAGATTAAGTGAGTTAATTAATAAATTAATTAATGCTTCAGATTAAGTTACAGGTAATTTTTGTAATTTATTGTTTTGCCTTCTTAATGCAGTATTAAAATATGTTAGAAAATGTTCTAAAAACTTATTGAAATTTTTAATTTTCTCAAAAATTATAACATTATGACAATGATCTTTCTTTCCCTGTACCCTTCAACTGTAAATTACTGAAGCTACTGTATTATGAAAGCTGGTTATTGAACATAAAAAAACAAAAAAATATACAGATGCAATTACATTAGATAAACATTTTAAAAAACATTTACATGTATAAGTATATATTTATTGTCTTGGCAAAAATAACGCAAAACTGTTATCATAACTTAAACCAACTTAACTTACTTATTTACATACAATTTGGTAAATTATAATAAATATATAAAATATTTAGAAGTACCTATTTGACTTGTTACAATTGAACCAAGTAAAATACTCAGTACCTAATGATGACCGTAACCATGTCCATGGGCCGCCACGATTGAATTACCGCCGCTCAAGCCGTGGCCAATCACTGGTGAGGAAATAACTGAAGTATGACCACCAATATGGCCAATACCACTTAGACCGCCGAAGCTGCTGCTTATGCCGCCACCAATTCCCCCAATACCGCCAATTCCAATGCTACTAATTCCTCCGATTCCTCCAATTCCACCGATTCCGCCAAGTCCCCCAAGTCCTAGCCCACCGCCGCTTCCACCCACAGACACAGGCACGGCTACAGGTTGGGGAACACCCACAGGTACTGGAGCAGGCACTCCTACAGCATACGGCTGAGGCACAGGGATCGCCACTGCCTGAGTCACACTTACAGGTACCGGTTGCGCGTAAGGGTACGCGAAGGGGCGGTCCACAGGGACGGCTACAGGACGGGATATAACTTGGGTCACAGGTTGGGGTACAGGGACGGCGACTGGACGCGGTTGGTCGACGGGTACCCCTACATGGACGGGGTAGGGAACCGCCCGGGGTACGCCGTAGGGAACAGGTTGGGGGACGGGGATGGCAACTCGGTTTTGGTACTCGGAGTATGTGTGGCGGACCGGGAAGCTGCCGCCGCCTCCTATGCCCCCAATTCCAGCGCCACTTCCTATGCCCCCTATTCCAGCGCCACTTCCTATGCCCCCTATGCCGGCGCCACCACCTATGACAGCGCCACTACTTATGCCACTTATGACAGCGCTGCCGCTATCTATGCCACCAATGGAATGTCCTCCATCTATGGATCGTTTTGCCTGTTCAGCGCTTTCAGCGTAGTGCACGCTGAGAAACAGCGAGATCTGAAGAAAAAGGAAAATTTATTTTATTTTGTAGACGTTAGGTGTAGCGGTTATTCTTCGAAATATGAGTAATAAAAAATATCCGTAGGAATAAGAATGCATGCAAACCATTTTTGAAAAAAAAAGAAGTTTCTTGTTTGTAAATTGTTCATAATAGTTATTTATGATACTAGTGCGGTAAGTTGGTTTTTACAAACGAATAGACAAATGTAAGCCCGAGCCGAAGTCGAGGGCTTACCATAGTCACGAGTTTGTAAATACCAATTTCCGCACATGTGTCATACAACGGTTTTCAACATATTTGCGAGAAAACAGTACAATATTATTATCGGATTCCTCGCTTGAACTCATTTATTATTACTTTGTTTATAAATATCAGTCGGAAAGTCGCAACAATATTTGACGTTTCTAATATGAAAATGGCGCGAATTGTAAATGGTGCCACGTGCGCGTGGTGAATATTAGAACTACATCTTTCGTCTCATTTTCTGTTTAGTATTAAAGTGAGACAAACTTATTCAGCAAAAGCGCTTCCAAGGAGGTACGAATATTCGGGTTATTTATTCTCGTACTGTGAAACTCCTTGGTGGAATTCTTACATATTTTTTATGGAAATTTAAACTAAACCGTAAAGGATACGCACGGCGCTATACAACGGAGTATGCGGTAAAACAGGTACTTAGGTGTGAGTACCTATTTTACCGCACGTTCCATTTTATGGTGCGTAATTTTTAACTTTCGAACAATGTATACAGGCATCGTAAATGCATTTTTTGAGCAAATGTGTTGAAAAGGTTTTTTATTGATTCCTGCGCAAAAAAAATAGCTGTATCGTTATTAAAATCGATATGATTATCTAATCAGTTAGATGAATGTACCTAGTTACTTATAATTATTACCTACGCACGTATAATGATTAGATACTAGGTGCACAAGTCCAGTATTCTAGAACGATCTCCAGGCATTCATCAAACTTTATCTGTCTTTCATTATTCGACATTAGAACTTTTTTTTTTCATTTGACATTTCATTTCGGCTGAATACAGTCAGTCACAAAACCATAGGTTTGTAACCATAGGTTCCACTTCTGGAAGGAATAGTAAACTATGGAAATATGTAGTATAGTGTACAAACAATGAACGACATTTTATACAGTTTTTGTGAACGCTACAGAGTCATCAAATATCCGTCTTATGTGATCCGGCTGTTAACATTTCAAAGTGCAACATTGATGAAGAAGATTAATGAGGCTATATTTATATATTTTATCTTCAAAAAAAACTCAGTTTAAAAACTGTTTACATAGCCGTGCCTACTCTTTCTTATGTTATGTTAACCTAATTAATTTTGATAATAATAAACTAATAAGTGCCGTCTTTGTAAAATCAGAATCATTATTATCGTTTCCCTTGTTCTTAAAGACTTAAATTACTGTTCTTGAAGAATTAACTTTTTTTATAAGTAATAGCGTACCTGTAACAGTCAAAAGATATTGGACTTTTATTAGAAGTGTTCTGTTTTCTATTTTGAGAACTAGGCAAGGATCGTCTAATTTAAATATGTACGCCACCACTTAATCTCTATACAGACATTTGAAATGTGCATGCAACAAACAGCGGAGGGACGTGCAGTATTAAATTAGACGAGCTCTAGAAATATAAAACTATTATAGATATGATATGAACGGTGCGTGGCCCCCACTGGGTTTTTCTTTTGTACCATTTTCGTATGGTACCCTTAGAATTACGCCACTTCCGAAGTTACAATAACTAACAAAAACAATAAAAAAAGGTCACATGGAAGTTATGAAAATAATCATTTAAGGTCAATAATAACGAAGTCTGTTACCTACTCTTTATATCACAAGCCGTTACCAGAGTTAGATAAACTTTAACCCCAGAACGCCACACCGACCTAAATTTTTTCCCAAGGACGTTATCTAATCGAATATATTTATTTGAAGTAATGCTAAATTATTTTTAAAGAGACATTTTTTTAAAGGATTGGCACACTATTGCATTAGACCAGGAAATGTGGAAATAGGGAAGGAAGGTCTTTAGCCTGCAGCGGGATAACATAGGCTTATAATAAAAAACCGAGTTATTCTTCAGATACCTATTGTGGTTGGACTATGTATCCATAAGGGGAAAGCGCAAGGTAGCCAGCGAAATTCAAATTTTCTTACGCATTTTGCAATTTGCAGGTCAGTGTCAGGTTGTATGTTGAACATAATATAATTTGCGTCCGTAACAAGTATGTATTTGCAAAATTATAATGATTAAATAATAAATTATTTAATTTCTGTAAGTAGGTGTGTACAAACATTTTTACACGTCAATCATATTTTTTAAACTAGATCAGGACGGCGTTTCCTATCTGACTACTCTGAGAAGAAAGGGCGAAATAAATCAGAGGTCTCAGTCTCTTATAAAGTTTAGACATAATGTACAAATGGTCTTTTGAGGAAAGAATGGCACACAGACTGAATGAACTTGTCCAGTCAGTGCACGTATTTTTCAATAATCGTGCAGCTTACAGCTCAACGATTCGACGAACAATATCAAATAAAAGTCATTAAAATCAGCAATACAACTCTCTAAGATCATATAATCCTATTTAATGGTATTTTATGAAATTGTCATACATACGCACATACTTTTTACGGTCGCGAATCATATTTTGTTCGGGACACTAACAAAATTATACAAGAGATACTTACAACATTGTTTCCACTATAGAGTTAGTTTAATTTTAATAGTTGTAGCAGTCAATTAAATGTTATTAAGTTGGTGCATACTCGTACATATATTTTAAGTACCTAGTAATGTTCACATTTACAATAACACCGTCCATAATTAGGTGATAATTTTATTAATTATCAATGTACAACAACCTCTGCTTATCTCTCAGTGGAAGTTAATTAACAACGTTTATATTTACGCAGTTAATTATAAATTATGTGCGATTAGTCATGGAAGTTAACTGGTGGTACTTGTTTCCGGAAATTTACTGATAATAAGGGCATAACATACAGTGTCAAATTAAATTAGCTAGCTAAACTCCGCAGACATGATGGGTATCGATACCTAAAGTTACTAGGTACTGTCATTGCCTGGAGCACTGAAATCCGGCGAAGTTCCGCAGGTAAGTTCAAAAATATTCTGATTTTTGAAGTTATCTAGTGCCTAACTCCCTATCTTATTTGAACACAGTGGCTCTTAGACTTATTGATGATAGTATATACTGTTATATTATTACTATATTCACCCAAATACCCACATTTACCTTCGAATCCAAAACCAAATATCAAAACAGAAATAAACTTACATAAAACAGACGAAACATTTTCTTCAACTACTCTAGTCCAGGTGAGGAATGAAAGTGATCCAATGAAGGAAAGTAATGGTATTTATAACATAATGTGTTTAGCGGAAACACGGCCTATACACCCTGTATAGGAAAGCTGCCAAGGATTTATAAGGAGCTGGTAATTATAGGAATTGACGGTGATACTAACCGAATGTAAGTTAGATGGGCAAGGGAATGTGATCTTGAAGATGAGTTGTGTAAATAAGTTGTAAACTAGGTTCTATGATACTGGGGAAAAAGTGCGGTTACATGCAAATTAGTCATTGATGGATGGAAGTGATTTAGTTCAGTTTTTGGTATCAAATAAATATGATATCATGGTTTAAATTAAAATAGTATGTCACTTTAGACCTGTGTATCTATGAATATTTAGGGTTTCCTGAAGTACTTAGTTATTAGTAAAAGTTGTACCTATGCATGCGTCTATTAAACGAAGAAGGCTTTTCTATAAACCTTACAATGAAAATGAATTGTGAAACCATTATAAAATCATGGTAGAATGATGGTATTATTGAATGGTGGTTTCATTCCTATGAAAGTAAACACTATCAGCTTTTACAGATTCACAAAAAAAAAAACAATAAAAACACCTCTATACAATTCCACATGGGTGACACACGGGCGCCAGCAATCACTCTAGATCTAGTTAGCGTAGACTACCTATAGTAAACTAGTCACCTACTCCTATACTAGACTAGTTACTAGCTATGCTGTTCCACTACACCGCTACACCGGTAAGGGACACGTAACAGCTTATCTGACCACTATCTCTTATGCAATATGGAAATTGTGTACATTCCAAACGTATCATTAAGACATTATTAGTTTATGAACTAAAACTTGAACTGAACTGCGAATTGATTTCTATTTTTAGTCAAGTATGCAGTTAGAAAAGCTTTGATTTTAGACTCTGTTTATTGCTCTTGTTTGTTCCTATAGTATACTGTTTATTGCTCTTGGTTTATCGCTTTTGTTTGTTCCTATGGTATCCTGTTTATCGCTCTTGTTTGTTCCTATGGTATCCTGTTTATTGCTTTTGTTTATTCCTATGGCATCTAATTTATTGATCTTTTTTGTTCCTATGGTATCCTGTTTATCGCTCTTGTTTGTTCTTATGGTATCCTGTTTATCGCTCTTGTTTGTTCTTATGATATCCTGTTTATTGCTCTTGTTTATTCCTATGACATACAGTTTATTGCTCTTCTTTGTTCCTATGGTATCCTGTTTATTGCTCTTGTTTGTTCCTATGGTATCCTATTTATTGCCTTTGTTTGTTTCTAAGTATCCTGTTTATTGCTCTTGTTAGTTCCTATGGTATCCTATTTATTGCTCTTGTTTGTTCCTAAGCAATCCTGTTTATTGCTCTTGTTTGTTCCAATGCAATCTTGTTTATTGCTCTTGTTTGTTCTTATGCAACCTTGTTTATTGCTCTTGTTTGTACCTATAGTATCCGAGATAGTACTTACTGATTAGCTTGAAGTCTCTCCCAAGCTTTCTTGGTTTTGCATCATAGTTTACACTTTAAAGTTTTACCCATTACGCCCTAAACACAAAATATCTAGTTGAGTGTAAACTTGTGGAGGTATATCAATGGCATCAGTACCCAAGAGAGAGATAGATCCAGAACACAGTTACACAGGCACTTCGTATTCAAAAAGTAAGATGGACGATCTATTTCAATAGTAGCTTTTAGTCATGTTTGTGTACGGGCGCCGTCAGTAGGGACTAATCATCTCTTAGCTGCCACGGCTTATTTTATTTTAATTTAATATTTGAATTGTTTTAATTTTTTTATTACGGACGCTTTTAATGTTCTGCTTAGCCCTCTCATGCATCATTTCGAGATGAATGATGTAACCAATTTTTTGTAGAACCGTGGAATTTCCTGCCCGTTCTTCTCCATAGGTACCTACTAAGCTATGGAATGGCTTCATCGTTTTGACCGCTCGACCCCTCGACAATTCAAAAGTACCCGTAATTGGTTTGTTGGAAATAAATGCTTTGAGTTTGAGTTAGGTTTTGACAACTGCCGAAAAGAGATGGAAGAAAAATGAAAAGTGTTTTCTGTCTCGAAACAAGGAAAAGTCAGTTGTAAGATATTCCCCAATAACAACAAATGCAAACACAGTTCTAATAATCAATCTGCAAGTTCCACAGAAATGTCTTTCAGTAATGCATGAACGTAAGTTGTAGCTTGCAACTAACTAAAGTAATACATTAACATAACTATGTACATAAATCAAGCGGTGTAATGGTCAGTACATTATGTACACAGGATATTTGTACACTGAGCGTCCATTCAAAACGAATAGCTCGTAACAACATGAGCTTCCTTATTATCAGAGGCGGTGTGGTTAGGTAGAGGACATGTTCTGACGCGAAGAGCGTACAATTTTCTTCGTTTATAGTTTAGACTGGATGGGGCTTTCTTTTTTTAACATTGCCGATTAATAGTCGTTTTAAAGTAATTCCTAATTTCACTTTTTATTCATGTTTAGTCGAACCATTTCCATTTCATTCCATCCATCAAAGTAAATACTTTAAAATTATTTGCCCAAAATCGTAATCACTGTAGATTAGTTATTTTCCTGAAAATTTCATGTGCACCAACATCTTTACAAATCAAAATCAAAATATTTTATTTCACATAAACCAACATGGGCACTTATGAAACGTCAGAAGCTAGGTGCACGGTTCCAATTGGTTGTTTCCTATGGAGAAGAGCCGGGAAGAAACTCGGTTACTCTTTTAAAAATAAGGGGCTTTTACAATGTTTCAAATTACAGTGTTGATAGATATGGGAGGACAGTGTAGGCCTGTCAACAAGTAACAGGTACTCAACAAAATATAAAAAGGTCTAAAAATCTAAAGTCTACAGATTAGGCCTACAACGTTCTCACATTCACAAAATATAGAAGAATCTATATAAAAATAAAAGCCTATTTTAAACCAAATGGCATTACAACTGCAAGTGAATTAAAACCCAGTCTACAAAAGCCATAAGTAAAGAGTTGAAATAAGAATTAGAGGTATATAATGTCAAATAATGAGAAGATCATGTCAAAGAAGAATGTAAAAAAACAAAAATACTTTTTCTTTTTCATAAATAAAGCACAAACATCTATAATAACATGGCTAATCAATAATAATCTAAAAATAAATATAAATAAAACAAATGTAATGAACTACAGTCAAAGACCTCAAAATTTAAATTAATATATGATAATAATATAATAAATCAAGTAGAAACAGCCAAATTCCTCGGTTTAAAAATTAACAGTAGACTCAATTGGAAATGTCACATAGAAGACCTTTGTATAAAAATAAGTAGTTTATCTTTTGCGATGTACAAACTGGCACCAACAGTGAGTAGAAACGCATTATTGATTGCATATTATGGACTTATTGAATCGGTGCTTAGATACGGTCTAATATTTTGGGGTAATTCGACAAACACCGACATGGTATTTAAAATGCAAAAGCGTTGTATTCGGGCTATGTTTAAGATCAAAACTACGGACAGCTGTCAACCACTCTTTATTAAATACCATATACTGACACTTCCGTCACTACATATCTTGGAAATAGCTTTATTTGTTAAAAACAATCCTCACTGGTTTCCTCTTTTGTCAGACAATGTCATTAGAAATAGACGTACTAAATATAAGAATTTCTTACAGCCTCAGTCTGCGAAAACAACACTCTTTCACAAAAGCGTGTTTTGTATGGCACCTTTAATATATAATAAAATTCCAGAGGTTATTAAAAATATAAACCAGCCAAATTTATTCAAAAGAGAACTTAAGAAGTTACTCACGGAAAAATGTTACTACTATGTTAAAGATTTTTTAAAGGATAGTTTCGTATCTATTTGTGTTATATTTTAATTTTGTTATGCTTTTTTTATTTCTTAATTATGTTAAATATATTTCAAGTGTCTATAATTCATTTTGTACGCGAATGGTGGCAAAACATGTTGAAACTGTCAGATTTCCACTTTTACATCCACATTTTCATGTAAATGTATAATGTTACACATGTTTACAAACAAATAAATATATCAAAATATCTGTTTTTCCAAAACTTCTTAATTTGGGAGCAGTTAATAGACATTTACATAGTGATGCCGTTAATGAGGTACCAGGGAAAGCACATAATATGCAGAAGGAATTATTGCCAAACTTCCTTGTCTTCAACGTAGTCTTTAATGTTATAATGTGCATTTTTGATAAGGATACGTTTGATGTGGGTTTTGAACTTTCCATCGCTAACTTCTGTAACTGACTTTGGCAACTAGTTATAAAAGCGGATACTGTTTATAAGAAATTACTTAGAGTTCCTTAAGCCATAAGCGCTAAGCGTTTTCCTGTTAAACCCCGCTTCTCTTCCCCACTATGATATGACCTATAAGAAGAGTTACGTAGCCGATAACTGAATGTGAGTGCACCATATAAGCACTAGAATGCGGTTCTGTCACTACACTTATAGGGCTCACACATTTCCCTCCTCTGTTTTTTTCGCGGACTGACTGACCGATTAGTGTCCACGTTCCAGAGAAAGCTGTAATACTATATTTAATTTTTCTAGACTTCTGAGTGCACCTGGGTGAAAAATAAGGCGTTTTTATATATTTAAAGTATTTTTGTCATTTTCTCACAACGATTTTTTCACAGCTGAAAAAAAACAGTTTGATAAACATTGTAAGGTCAGTAACGGGCTGTATTATTCACAACTGCGCCGAACAATTTTTTAGGCAAACAACTCGAAAAAAATGATGTGTATAGGAGAGACTTCTGAATAAAATAGACTACCCCGAAAAAGGCCAGCCTTTACCGCTTCTTTTCGACGAGAAGTACATGATTCTAAAAAAAAAACACTGAACAAATATTCATGGATAGCCAGCTTTATGGTAATATCTAGTTAATCCATACGATGTAACCGTTACAGCTTCCTACTTAATTAACATGGCGGATAGCCCCACGAGTTTTTGTTACACGACAAGATACGGGATCAAAGGCAACAAGACTACATTAGTAAGGTGCCATGATACAGCCTGTTCTAAGGATCGGCGAGGCATGGACTGCAGTATAACGTTTTTTTATGTAATAGGTGGAAAACATGTTGGCAAACAGAGACATCTGGTTGGAAGATTAAAATTACATCAGTAATTGGGGTATATCATTAGATATACCCCAATTACTTCAATATCAACCGAAGATGGTGGTATTTGCAGATGACACATCATTGATCTTTAAAATAGATCGACGGTCACAAAATCTTGACGACGTGAATAATTCTATTCCTTAGATTATTCAGGCCCTAGATTGGTTTACGGTAAATAATTTAGTAATAACTGAAAAAAACCAAATGCATTAGATTTAAATTACCTAATGTTAGAATTTGTGAATGTGACATCATATTCAATGGAGAAAAAACAGAATTTATTAATCAGATGGCTTTCCTAGGAATTACGTTAGAAGAGAAATTACAATGGGGACCTCATAATATATAACATATCTTGCGGGGCGGCTAAGCTCAGCCGCTTATGCTATTATAAAGATAGGACAGTTAACAGATGTAGTTCAAACCGTGCGTTTGGTAAATTTTTGCAACTTCCATTGCATTATGTCTTAATGGCATTTTACTGTGGGGTCGGGCTGCTGACATTGAATCAATTTTTATTTTACAAAAGAGAGCTGTCAGGGCCATTTACAATCTACGTCACCGCCGCGAATCTCTTAAGGAACTATATAAAAAGGTTAATTTTATAACGGTACCTTTTTTTTTTTTTTGGTTGGGTAATCATTTTTTTTTGGGTGGGAAACGGAACCTTGCCAATTCATTTATGAAAATATTATGTATCTATGTAAGAAAAAATCTACATATTTTTAATAAAATAAGTGATAGACATAATTTAATAGTACTAGAACTGAAGATAAAATAAATCCACCATTTTTCAGATTATCGAAAGTAGGTACATACATCTTTTATGTGTTTATTGTGTTAAATGTTACAACAAAATACCTTGTAATTGATTGCATTAAATGAAAGAAAATGTAAAACTCATATAAAAAGGACACTTTTTAAACAAGTACAATATGAATGCTCGGATACATGCTGTTCCAGCTCCATAGGACAATCTAGAGTCTTAGACAAAATCAAACTGGTTGCTAATTTAATTGTATAATTTATTATTTTTAACCGACTTCCAACAAGGAGGTGGTTATATGTTCAACTGTATGTATGTTTTTTTTTTTATGTATGTTCACCAAATGCTCCGTCAATTGAGAAACCGATTTTGAAAATTCTAATTTTTTTTGTAAGGGTATACTCTCGAGGTGGTCCCAGTGTCACCAAGGCAGAATCTGATAAGGGGATCCCATTGAAATCCAGGGAAATCATCAAATTTTATAAGCACACGTATAGCGATTTGGGTATTTTTTATAGTAACTCGTGCATTTGCTCTTGGAAAGCACCATTCGGTGAAGTGAAACTGATAATGAAGACCAGAGGTGGCCACCGGAACTTCTCAATAACAAGTATTTCACGGGTTGCGATCCGATTTTAATATGGTTGCTAAGCAATTTATGCTCGTCACAATGCATATGGTGAAATGGAGCTGATGGTGGCTTCACCATCCAGTGGTTTTGGTTCTTAACAGGAGAACTCCTCAACAGTTAACGTCCCTGCGTCGGGAAAAGGAATATTTTGTAAAAGATGATACATGAGCAGTTGACATTAGGCTATTGTAACTTAGATTTATTAATAACTGACTCACTAAAAAGCAAAAACAACAACCGACTTCAAAAAAAACACTATAAAGTGAAAGATAACTTTAATTTCGGAAGTCGGTGGCAAAAAACAAAATACAGATACAAAGACACCGATTTCCGAAATTAAAGTTATTTTCCAGTTTGTAGTGTTTTTTTTTGAAGTCGGTTGTTTTTTTTGTAAAAAAGTTTTTTTATGACATTGATCTACATTCTGTGATTATTTTAACTCACATACTGACACATTTTATTGTTAAAAAAGAATTGGGAAAATTGTTTACTTTTACAATGTTTGTAAATATGTGAGCACCATGTATCTATCACATAATTAATTTACATGTTATTGCTTTATATTTAATTCGTTTTACCTATTGTGGCATAATAATTTTATTCTAGGTGCATCGTCTTCACATAATATAATGAATGTATATAAAATATTTTAAACTATTTTAAAAGAGTAACGGTGGAGTTTCGTGCCCATTCTTCAACGTACGGAACTATCTTTTGGAAGGCGCAACTAGAGTCATTTTTTTTTGGTTGTAATTTTTGAAAAGTACCTTTTATTTGACTATTTGTAATAAATGATTTGACTATGACTTTGAATATACAATCCTACCTATTCGTCTACTATATCTGCAAAGCCATCAGTACAGCTATTTATAAATAAAGTAATTAAAATGTCCACAACGTAATCAGTATACCTAAGAAGAATAAATAGGTAGCAAGCCAGATCACCTAATTAGGTTTTAGTAATCAAGTGATCAAGCCTGCTACATATTTTATTGCGAAGCATAAATTAACTACACAAATGACTAGAAGGTATGCAAACAGCACACGTGCGTCCTCCCTGCGCGCGAGCTTGTAATTCAATTCAAATTCTTGCGAAAATGTAACAATTGGAGTCGAACGCTTGTGACCAAAATTAATCAACACCTAGACATCTTCCGCGTTGGTACCTTAGCCTAGTTGTCACAGATGCATTACAATCAAGTCATTTACATGCTACCACAATGATTTTTTGTTACTAGGTAGCTGACTTCGTCTGTTGACGGCTATACTGCACTCAAGCGCACGCAACTGATAAGATTTCCTTTGCCGTTTTTTTTGGGTGAGAAATTATCTAATAACTTCTCCCGCTTTGGGCGGATCGGAAGGGCATGTCAGACTCTTACTGACTAAAACCCACCCGTGTTCCTTCTGTTGCCTTTGCGCCAGGGCCACGGTAACTGTTTCGAACAATCCGCGGCCCCGGCAGGCATCGGCCCTGTCGGGCCCCGTCAATGATGCTGACATCTCTTTGAGGCGTGCGTGGAACACGACGCGCCGTCGACCCGGGCTTGGTCTTACCGGACGGCGAGCTGCCCATTGCTGTCCGTCCGCAAGCCCGCGCCTACGGTGGCCGGGAGTCGGCAATCGACTCCCGACGCACAGGATGTCTCCTTCTCTGGCGACTAGGGGCGTGAGGGCGCAACGATTGCCTCTCCCTCACGCACTCCGCCTCCTCCTTCGCGAGCATTACTGCTTCGCAGAAGGAGGTGACGGCTTTCCATTCCCTCTCGCTCCGTACCATGGCCTGGACCAGGGCCGGACCCAACAGATCGCCGCCGCTGATCACCGCCACGAGGATACGGCGGTGCTCCGCCCAAGACGGGCAGACCTCCACCGTGTCCTCCGGTCGATCCACACAATGTTAACACCCGGGTGTTTCCTCCCTTCTTATCCGAAACAGCCTGTGTTTCCTAAACGGATTTGCCAAAATAGATGATTATTTCGTTTATTATGTCATCTATAGTAAGGTCAGAGTAAAAGGTGACATCAAACGTAAAAGCATCAAAACCCATAAATTAATATTTAAAAGAGTGTCTGTGGAGTTTCATGTCCGTTCTTTTTAATGGGTATGTAGAACGCTTTGGAATGGGCAACTAGCTTCATATTTCTGACTGACCAACTCTTTGACAATTTAAAAGTGCCTGTAAATGGTTTAATTGAAATAAATGCTTTGAGTTTGAGTTTGAGTGAGTCATCCAACCAAATAGGTTGAAGACAATACGACACAGAGATTGGGTTATACGCCGCGATGGATTGTATTGGTGTGCAAATGTATTGCAGAACCAGCTGTTAACGCTTTCAGTCAACTCGGCATAACAACCCACTGCTGGGCATACGGCTCTCTCAAATTATTCCCCAACAACCTGTTCTTCACCATCACTAACAAATACTATTCTTTTGTAAAAGAAAAGCTTGTGAAAATAATCAACACATCGTCGGTGTGGTGCCTTTGTATCTTCCGCGTAGCACCGAGCGACGCCGGCGCAGCGTTGGCCCAGTTGCCCCAATTGATTCATCACCACAACACCGCACACGCATGACAATCAAGTATTTACCATAGCAGACGGTAAGGTCGTTCGAAGGCATTGCTTATTCAGATCAGTTTGAGGTAGGTATGCTAAAAATAAATAACTAGGATACTTTACTTATTGCTGTTGTATGGTGCCAGAGTTTTACCATCAGCTTTTCCATCAGGATCAGGCATCTGCCGGTATTATTCCTTCTGTAACTGATATTTTGGTGTCTTGACAAAAGGTACATTCAACATGACGTAGGTGTGTCTAAAACGTGGCATCTCTCTCATGACTATCACGTGCATAACTAAATAAAAATCACAGAGTACTTTTATCTACAGAATAAAAATGTTATACTGAATTAAAGTTCGCCAAGTTATTAAGTAACCAAGGAAACGAATGATTGATTTGGCTCTTCGTCAAAAACATCAATCAACACCGCTTAAATAAATTCATCGTACCAATGGCTATCTCGAATACAAAACCTACTCGTAAAACCCCACAGAATGTGGGACATATCCACAAAATTCCGTGCGCATGACATCGTAACGTAATCATTGCACTACTAACACTGTTGGTGATCTCAACACCCTGGGTTTTTGTCAGCACACGTATTTCTTACGTAACCATGGTTACGGAGGTAAACAGCACATTTTTATAGTACAATACCTACTTGTGTATGATGGACCCGAGTTTTGGATGAAAGCTCGACCTTGGCTAGACGAGACGTGCGTCATTTTGGCACTCTAGATTGTTTGGCGCTTTTGTCAATTTCGTCCGACTTAAGACACGTTGCTACCGATTTCCTCGTTTTAGGTGCCAAAACAATAAAAAAAAAAAAAAAAACTTTATTCATAAAGTCTCTTGTTAAAATGTTATATTGTCTGCTTAATTGTTTATTAGTTTGTTAGGAAAACTTGCTAGTTGAAGAAAATGCCTTGAAATTTTCAATCTGCATGTTTAAGGTGCTGCAATATGTTCAATCTATTTTTAACCCCCGACGCAAAAAGAGGGTTGTTTTAATTTTGACCACTCTGTGTGTGTCTGTCTGTGGCACCGTAGCTCTTAAACGGGTGAACCGATTTGGTTGCGTTTTTTTTTTTAAAAGCAGGTTTTCTAGTGATGTTTCTCAGATGTTTTTATCAAAATCGGTTTAGCCGTTTCAAGGTCATCAGCTCTTTTTTGTGTCAGGAGTTTTTTTTTAATTTTACCTATTATTCTATTCTTGCTCCCGAAACTTCAGTGCGCTCTTTGGTTTCCATACCTGCTCTGTAGTTACCTGAACATAACATAATATCACGCCTATATTCCTGAAGGGAACCGCAGATATGTCGCCAGTTCTTAGAGCCAGTTTCCTGTTATATTTGATCTAACTACGATAGCGCAATTCCCATTCGACTTTCCGAAAGAGAAATATGGGTACAACTTTCATGAATTCCTCTAGATATCGATAGTTAATTTTATTAGAATACGGGGTCAGTAAATATTGAGTAATTGACAGAGTATTTACAACGGCACTCGATGCGCGTCGCAGTACCGTTGCATATTTACTGGGGTTGGAACACATGAGCAGATGCATTATATAATAAACAAATAAAGATAAAAAGATTTTTATTTTCTACTTTTACAATGTTTCTAAAACAAGTTTAAGTTAAGTTAGTTGAAATAAAAAGTTTAAAATAGTAAGCCTCCTCTGGTTGAAGACCTCTTCCAAAGATGGCTAATTTGCTCGGTCTTTAGCTATCAGTTGCTATGCATGCATTTTTAACCGACTTCACAAAAAGGTGGAGGTTCTCAATTCGTCTATATGTTTTTTTTTATGTGTGTTAGCTCATAATTTTTATCTGGGTGAACCGATTTGGATGATTCTTTTTTTATTTGATATCTGGTGCTTCACATGTGGTCCCATTCAAATTTGATTAAGGTCTGACCAGTAGTTTTTGAGTTATCCTTAATACTGCATATTTTTTCCACTTAGATTATATTGATGATGTGTTAATAATTTCCTGTCACTGTTATTTACATACCAAGTAGTGGTATACGAATTTGTGTGGGGTAGGTACCGCAACTAAAAAGTGAAAAATAAAAACTTTTTTACAAAAAAACAACCGACTTCCAAAAAAAACACTAAAAGTCGGTGCCCAAAAACGAAAGTACAAAACCAAAAACACCGACTTCCGAAATTAAAGTTATTTTTCACGTCTTTTAGTGTTTTTTTTGGAAGACGGATGTTTTTTTGTAAAAAAGTTTTTATAATCTCATGTTTTCATTTTTCATTTGCAGGGTTTTTTTTTGTATGTAAATTTTGATCAGTTTATGATTGACAAATCACTGACATTGTTTACCTTCAGTGTACATACGGCTACATACCAAGCTTTCCTCGCATTGTCTAGACTTTTCGTACAATGAGACGTCAGCATACACTGGAAATGTATAGCTTGGTATGTAGTCGTTACCCGTTTACAGGTTTTATGCTTGTTTTACCGTAAAATACTTAACTAGTATTGTTTTATTTAGTATGTAATGTAACAATAAAATTATTATAAAAAGTTCACATTAGGCAAGGTCAACTCAAATTCTAGATCAAGAATTTTATTATTACAGAATAATATTATTATTGCTCCATGTGAAATGTTTAGGTCACAGGACATACCTACTATTCATACATAGCAAAGACTCAGCGAGAGTTTGTTAATGCTATTGTGTGTGGACCTTCATGCTTGCTCCATTCATACCTACGTATGGTCAAGAAAAAAAAAACAGGCTCGTTGGTCTAATGTTCGCAAGCGCATGAGGTCCTGGGTTCGATTCCCAGGTCGGGCAAAGTATTATTGGGTTTTTCCATTACGAATTTCTCAGTAACAGCCCGGAGTCTGGATATTTTGTGCCCGGTTGATAGCAATAGGCTCGCCTCCTACGAGTATTACATGGGACTTAAACATAACGTGCAAAATGTGGGTATGCTATAGGTATACCTCTGTCTAACCCTTCAGGAATTACAGGCGTGAAAAAAACAGTTTCCTGGAAATGCGGTTGCAAAATTGCTCTTAATCTTTCAGTGACTCCTTCCACATCCAGTTCACTCCAGTTACCAGACTCGTTGCCCAAAACAATTACTTTGCTTGCTTGACAGAAAATTCCATCCAATGTAATCTGTCCGATGTTGAAGCCTCCTCCTAAATTACAATCACACCGGGCGCGCGGTGTTGACACCCGTGCCGTTAATCCGTGCGCGTGCGTTGCATACCTACTGACACGCGCACACGACGTATGCGCATCTATGACGTATCGATGTTGTTGCAGTTGATGCGTGAATCAGATTGTAAATAAATTATGGAGGTAGTAGTCCGTAATTATGCATCATTTATTCTCATTTTTACTCAACAACAGGTGCAACTTGCCCTTGCATGCACAACAAAGTTATCTCCTATCCCCCCTTTAGGGAGTGAGTTTTCTTAAACCCTTTCTTAGTGCTCACTTTCACTATAATTTATAAGGAACTCTTGTTTCAAGTACATTTAAAGTGTCAACAAAAATATGAAGATTGAAAATATGAAATTTGAAAATTTGAAAATTTTCTTGCTTCTAGACCCAACGGTTTAAAATGTACACTGTCTGTCATTGAATGAATGAACTCAAGGTTTTTATTAAGTTGGTGGGTTGTTTTCGTTTTTATGTGATGATACCAATCTTAAGACCATACAGAGTGTAAAAAGACCCATCACATAGCCGTCAACTACGCATTCTGTACATCAAACTAAGTAACATAGCACAAAAATAATTGCTGGGAAACGAATTTTGTTTTTGGTGTGTAAACTCAGTGTTTACGGTAGTACGCACCGAAACGCACTCAAAACATTGTGCTTATGGGTGCACGCAACGGTACAGGGTTCGTGGGGGAATTGAAAGCCTATGTTATAACATTATAAACTTGTTTTCGTAAAAACGTCAGTAAAACTTGGAGTTTTGACCTTCAATATCTCCGTAACCAGAAGGTTCCCAGGTATGGTCCAGTACAAAAATATATTATAATGACGGGGAGTACAAGTACAGACTCTCGGCTTCGTTATAATGTACCATATTCTGACAAATAAATAATAGATTGATTATATTTTCATGGAATAACAGATTTTTCGTTCTGATTTCAACCCGGCCATCTACTCAGGATTAGGAAGGAGCTTTGTTTAAAATAATCATAATATTATTGCAAAAAAAGTGGACGTCTCTCAGCTAAAATGATGATGATAATGATTGCAAAAACAATACGATATGAAATGTGGTACCTGCATCAGGTTGTCTACTAAGTACTAACAATATTATAGTACTTAGTAGACAACAATTCGAGTGTACAAATACCCGAATCTTGCCTAACAGGGAAGGCTTTCTAGATTAATTTTAGGTCGCTTAGACTATGCTTAGACCGACATATATAAAGCTGCACTGCATTACCCTAAAAAAATAAAAAAATAAAACCATTGTTTTAATATAGTAGTTTGCTAATTTATGTTATTGTAAAAAAATGCTTTCTCTCTCATAACTCACTTATTTTGCTGTGCCCGACAAGGTCCATATGATCTAATTATAAGTTTACTACCTAAGAATACCTACATGTGGAATGCAATAAAAGTATTGAGAGTGAATCCCAGACCGTACAATAGGTACTTACACATATCAAACTATAATTACCAGTTTAACCTGATCTCGCATTGTATAGGATTTCCGTAGTATTATTATTTAATTATTGTGAATGTGAGGACTATGTGGGTCACTTTTATTATTCATTTTATTTTTTCACTTTCTCAGATAGTTTTAATGATAATTAATGATAATCTGGCAGTTTGAGTACTTTATGCAGACTTTTTTTTTTTTTTGGGTGGGAAATCATCAAATGACCTCTCCCGCTCTGGGGGGAGCAGAAGGGCGTGTCAGACTCTTACTGACTAAAACCCACCCGTGTTCCTTCAGTTGCCTGTGCGCCAGGGCCACGGTAACTCTTTCGAACAATCCGCGACCTCGGCAGGCATCGGCCCTATCGGACCCCTTCAATGATGCTGACATCTCTTTGAGGCGCGCGTGGAACACGACGCGCCGTCGACCCGGGCCTGGTCCTTACCGGACGGCGAGCTGCCCATTGCTCGCCGTCCGCAAGCCCGCGCCTACGGTGGCCGGGAGTCGGCAATTGACTCCCGACGCCCAGGGTGTCTCCTCCTGCGGCGACTAGGGGCGTGAGGGCGCAACGATTGTCGCACCCTCACGCGCTCCGCCTCCTCCTTCGCGAGCATTACTGCTTCACAGAAGGAGGTGACGGCTTCCCATTCCCTCTCGCTCCGTACCATGGCCTGTACCAGGGCCAGACGCGAGAGATCGCCGCCGCCGATCGCGGCCACGAGGACACGGCGGTGCTCTGCCCAAGCTGGGCAGACCTCCACCGTATGCTCCACCGTGTCCTCAGGTCGATCCACACAATGCCAACACCCGGGCGTTTCCTCCCGCCTTATCCGAAACCGTTAAGGATTATATTGAGGACAAAAAGGCTTGGGATTGAGTTGCTCCAATTTTTGCATACTGAATGTTGTTTTTTTTTGATATTTTTTTATTTTTGCTATATTTTTTAGTTTTTTATTTTACATAAATTTTGACATTTTGATAATTATTATAATAGGTCTTTACCTATGAAATTGCCGTTTTGTATGAAAAAATTTAAACGATTTTTTTTCATGAATTTTTTATTTGTATTAATCGAAGTAATCACCCATGCAATCAATGCATCTTTGCCATCGCAGTGGCAGTTTATTGATGCCCTTCTTAAAGAAATCAGCTGGACGGGAGGCAACAAATTCTTCAAAGGCATTTTGTACTGCCTCTCGGGTATTAATTTTTTTTCCCGCCAAGAAGTTATCCAAATTCTGGAAAAAGTAGTAGTCTGTAGGCGCAAGGTCTGGTGAGTATGGCGGATGACGGAGAGCTTCCAACCCCAGTTCTTGCAACTTGGAGACCGTCTGCTGTGCAGTATGAGGTCGCGCGTTGTCGTGCAGGAGCAGCGGAGACGAGCGATTGACCAATGCTGGTTGGAGATGCGCCAGCTTCTCCATCATTGTGTTCAGTTCTTCACAGTACACATCTGCAGTAATGCTCACCCCGTTTGGTAAGAAGCTGTGATGAATCACACCAGCGCTAGACCACCAAACAGTGACCATCACTTTTCTAGGGGTAAGTTTTCGTTTAGGGCATTGTTTAGGTGCTGAACCAGGATCCAACCAACTTGCTGAGCGCTTACGGTTATCAAACAGAATCCATTTTTCATCGCAGGTAACAATGCGGTTCAAAATTCCTTCATTTGTGTGTCTGTTGAGCAGTGCAAGGCACGTCTCGACGCGTACTTCGCGCTGGCGATCATTGAGTTCGTGGGGCACCCATTTGTCAAGCTTTTTTACCTTGCCAATTTGACGCAAATGGACCAATATTGTTTTGACGCTAACGTCGAAAGCTGCTGCTAATTCAGCCGTAGATTGTGTATCATCAGCTTCCACAATCGCCTTTAATTCGTCATTGTCGACCAAAGTCTTCGGACGACCGCGAGGTTCATTTTTCAGGTCGAAATTTCCAGAACGGAAGCGAGCAAACCAATAACAGGTGGTGCGTTGGTTTGTAGTGTTAGCTCCGTAAACGTCGTTGATGTTGCGTGCCGCTTGTGCCGCGTTGCTGCCACGACGGTACTCATATTCCATAATTACTCGAATTTTTAACGTATCCATGATGACGAAAAAGATTGAAATGCGATGAAAATGTAACACTAATCAATAAAGAAATGACTACTTTTAGAAAAAAAAATCCATGTTTTTAAAATAAAATTAATTTGAAATTAGAATTCTTAGCCAAACAAAAATTATTTTGATTTGAAATGGCCAGTACTGCAGAACGGCAATTTCATAGGTAAAGACCTAATATATACGAGTACAATTTCATGACAATTTACTTTGTGAAATATAGTATTATTATTTATTTATTGTGAATGTGAGGACTATGTAGGTAACTTTTATTTTTTATTTTATTTTTTTACTTTCTCAGGTAGTTTCAATGATAATCTGGCAGTTTGAGTGCTTTATGCAGCCTACCCAAATGTCCTTTCTTTGGTATTGTTCGTCGAGTGGTTGAGCTCCTTAAGTTCTGAGTTGAGCTCCACGACTAGTGACAAATGCGTGCACTGATTGGACAGGTCCACTCATTCTGTGTGGTTTTTTGGAAATTTTGCCTCGTGTCACCTTCGTAAAACTTTTTTGTATACAGCGTGTATCTATGAACCAGCATATTTAAAAAAAAAAACATTGCAACATTTTTGCACAAGTATTTATTTTCCTTTTTTTCAGATTACGTTATCACAATATCAAAAAAAGATTTTTTGAAGAATGGCAAAAAAAATCTAAATAAACGACAAATGAAGAGTTGTTTCGATTCATATCGGTAAGACATGATCTCAACAGAATAACTGATCATTCTCGGAGGGAGATGAAAGTCATCATCTCACAGATTTCATCAGAACTTTCGCTAAACTGGACTAAATGTGGGAGATCCCGAGAGCGGTTTCTGGAGACAAATTCAGAGTGGCTAATGAGTGCAGATATATCGTTAAAAGTATCTGCCCACCTACCAGCACCAGGGCTTTCCACTTCCACAGAAACTGCAGCAGGACCTGGCCGACCACCCCTTAAAGAATTCACAGATTCAAGTCTTAAAACAAAACGGAGACGAATGGATGATTTAATTCAGTCCAGAAGTACCATTGAACTACTGTACGCTGCTGAGGTATCAGCACGCTTGTCAGGTAAGAGGGGAGTGGCAAGTGTCTTAAAAAATGTTGATGAGACGGGTGAGAAAATCAGTGACACAAGTGTAGCTAAGTGTTTAACGAGTGATGAAGCTTCGGCGTACTATGTCGACAGCAAATCGACCACTCATAGTTATAAGCAGACTCGGAAGTGGAGCATGAAAGCATGACATAACGTATTTCCATCATTGTATAGTCTTAGAAAAGCAAAAGTTGCGTGTTTTCCTCTAGAGGAACATTTAACGGTAGATGAAACGCGTGCTGAAATCAACGTTCAGGCTATTTTAGATAAAACTGCAGAACGCTTGATTTTAGCTCAGAAAGATGTCGTAAGCAATTTTATGCCTTGCTCGTCATTTAAACTCATTAGTAAGTCGGGTTGTGATGGCAGTTCCGGTCACAGCACATATAAACAAAAATTTACTAATTGCGATGACACTGATGAATTTTTGTATGTTTTTTCATTCGCTCCAATTCAATTACTTGATGATAAGGATAATATTTTTTGGGTGAACCCTCGACCATCTTCTACGATCCTTTGTCTCCCAATAAAGATATTTTTTTCGAAAGAAACTAAGGACTTCACCGTTGCAGAAACGAATAAAGTTTTAGAAGAGAAAAATAATTTATTACCAACAATATGCAAAGTGGAGGACGATGAGTTTTCTGTCAAACAAGAAATGCTTCTCACAATGATTGACGGAAAACTGTGCGTTGACTAAGACTACTTCGGCACAGAAATGTTTCATTTGCGGACCAACTCCAAAACTAATGAACTACAAGTCAAGGGACTTTGTAGCTAATAAAGACAACCTTGGATTTGGTTTACCTAAATTGCATGCCTGGATCAGATGTTTTGAATGTTTGCTTAAAATTATTATTATTAAGAGGTGAATCTGATAAATCTAGTGGTACATAACGTTCAGATTTAATCTACATAGTTTTAAATGCGAAATGGGTCTAGTAGTAGATAAGCGAAAGCCAGGGTTCGGAAATACAAATTATGGAAATGCGGCACGTAGATTTTTTGAAAATCCAACAGTGACTGCTGATATTACAGGGTTAGATGTTTCCCTCATAACTAAATTTAGCATAATACTTAGGGTTTTAGCATCGGGATACGATATACATTTAGTAAAAAATTGAAACTTTAGCAGCCGAGACTAGAAAACTTTACATAAATCTGCATTTATATTATATGCCTGCTACTGTCCACAAAATACTTCTACACAGTTCGGAAATTATTAAAACTGCTATTTTGCCTATAGGCCAGCTTTCTGAAGAAGCTCAGGAAGCTCGGAACAAGGACTGTAGAAGATTTCGTGAACATAACACGCGGATTTATTAAACATGTTATCAATAACATCTGATCCTGTAATAAACAGTTTGAGAGATGTCCCACTGAAAAAAAGAAACAAGTTCCCTTTCTAAGTCGTTGATTGATTAATTCCACTTAGTATTAAGTCCAATAGTGTTAGTATAGTTTCTAGTTATCATAGTAATGTCACTCGTGAACATGACTATTCAATGGAGGATTCATCTGAAGAAAGCGAATGATTACCAGTGAATGACTAAGTAATTCGAATCTTAACTAATTAGTAAGTAGTAATTACCTTTAAGCTTATTAGTAATTAATCATTAAGTAATATAATAATTAGATATGATTCTTTGTTTGTAATTAATTTTGTAATACTAAGTATGTAATTGATACTTAATAATTATTCATAAATAATTTAGTTATCATTTCTATAAAGAATATTAATGTATTTTTTTTCTTTTATAACATTCACTTTTGTCTCACTTACCTTTTTAATCTTCTATTTTCCAAACTACCTTTACTGAATTGAGTAGGGAGGATTTATTTTGATTAATAAACACATAAGAACCTAAAAATACAAGAAAATCATTTTGTCCAGCTAGGTTGTTCTACTATGTAACTACTTTAACTCACACACTAAATTATTACTTGTGAAATTTTGGAAAAATCATTTACTTTTCAATATTTGTAAATATGTGAGCACCATGTATCTATCTCATAATTAATTTACCTGTCATGCGTTTTATTTAATTATTTTTACCTATTGTGGTATAGTAATTTTATTCTAGGTGCATCGTCTTCACATATAATTAATGTATACATAATATTGTAAAACATTTTTAAGAGAGTAACGGTGGAGTTTCTTACCCATTCTTCTCCATACGAAACTACCTTTTGGAAGGGGCAACTAGAATCAATTCTATTTTTTTGTAAATTTTGACGTTCAAAAGTGCCTTTTATGTGCCTATTTGAAATAAATGATTTGACTTTGACTTTTTTACTCGAATCACAGTGCACTTGCTCAAGACGGGTCGGCGATTTCAGACTTCTAGCTAAACTATAAGTCCAGGTTTCCGCACGATGTTTTCCTTCACCGATGCCAAGATAAACACAGAAAGTACATACCTATGAATTGAAAAAGTCACATTGGTACTGTCCACAACCTCGTGCATGAGAGGCGAGGCTTTAACCACTGGGCCATCATGACATAGTGACATAATTGAACCATTAATTTCATAACGACACAAGTGCTGCAATAGCAGAACAACCGCATTTCAGAGTCACGGGTTTGATAACCGCTTCGTGAATCAATGTTGGCCTTTATATTCGTCGTCCATGGGACGATAAATATAAAGGCTCCTACAAAAAGGCGCGACACGTGACGCGAATCGCACCGCCTGTCGCGCGACGAGCGGTGTCTTTGTCTCGCGTCGCGTGTCGCGCCTGTTTGTAGGAGCCTTAATTCATTCATAACTAAAGTTTATACCAAATGGAGTAAGAAGGAGCAACGACGTCACAAGGAATACGGACTGCTAGCCTTTGCGTGGAGTAACACAATTCACAGTATCTTGTGAGAATGTTGCCATAATCCGCATGCCTAGTGGGCTGGCTGATTGGTCATTTTATCCAGTTTCGGGAAATTTTACAGTTCAGGGGGCCTCTCTAAATTCTTCAACGAAGACGCGGGCCCGTCCTAAAGTAGTTCGATACTTAGAAGTGCTAGTCCTGATTAAATAGCTTTTTCGGACGGGTTTAAACACATCGGGAGTAACAACAACCGTCAAATCGTTTTTTCATAAATGTTTAGTTTGGGCCCCGGGCTAATAATATTATGTCCGAAAGTGATGCGGAGTAGCAAACATGCGTAACTTCGGTCAAAACTACGGACTTCGTCCTTATAGAGTAGGCCCCCAGTTATAGCACAGTTACGTCATATTCGTGAACGGCCGCCGTCAGAGGGGACTGGTCATCTCTTAGCTGCCACGGCTTATTTTAATTTAATTTAATATTTGAATTATTTTTATCTTTATCATACGGACGCTTTTAACGTTCTGCATCGTTCTCACATGCATAATTTTAACATGAATGATGTAACCCATACCTTGTAACCATATTTTGATTTAAAAGAGTGTCCATGGAGTTTCTTGCCCGTTCTTCTCCATAGGTACCTACTACGCTTTGGAATGGGCAACTAGCTTCATCTTTCTGACCGACCAACCCCTTGACAATTCAAAAGTGCCTGTTTGTTTGAAATAAATGCATAGAGTTATAAATTTTATTTTTTTCGAGTTTTTTAAGGCTTTCACAAACAGGTGCGACGCGACGCTTGTAGAACAATCTCCATAATTTTTTCATAGAAATTGTTCTACTAGAGTCGCGTCGCGCCTGTTTACGGGAGAGTTTACACTGACACCTTAGATACAGGATATGTCCTAGTTTGGGAGTCAGGAGTTTCACATAACGACCATGTGCTTAGCCTTAGCTTATTGTACTAGACTTATGAAATAAATCATTATTATCTTGACATTTCTCGAGACCCTATTTTATTTTTACTCAGTTTTATATCTTAGTCGGAAGCTCATCGGAAAATACTATTTCAGTATTTTTGGCATCGTAGCGTTACGGAAAGGCACCGTTTATCAAAAAATAAAACAAATAGAAGGGACACGAACGAGAAGTGAAGTGTTGCCCAATAGGGAAGTTCGGGCAAAGCTAATTGTAGATGGCGTGATCATAGCTAGGTCCCTACGGGCTACAATAAATTTGACGTTTCGTTCATTCGTTCCATTTCGTGTTCGTTCATGAGTTTGGTTTTATGCCACTATTTTGTTGTTTTCGGTGATGTCAATATTTTAAATCTAGTATTTGACATGAAAAGTGTCAGAGTTTAAAACCTTAAAATATTCCCTCGTAATCACTTTCTCCAAAGTGTTTCCGACATAACCTCGAACTCTGTTTAATTTAAAAAAGAATCTCTACGAATATCTTTAAGGCCACAATCTTCTAATTTTGGGGTGCTTCGGAATGTGATGGACTCCAATTTCGAAGTATTTAGGAACACAACAACGCGTAATTTACTCAAAAAAAAAAAAAAAAACACCTCACAGCTTATATTATTAGCTTGTGTTGGGAACTAGCTACGACAGCGCCATCTTGACGTTTGCCTTCCCCATTGTATTGTATCGTGAAAATCACTTGATGCCGACTTCATAGTTGCTAGATTAATAAATAAAAAGCTGTCACACATAATCATTAGTAGGTACATACACTCGTTTATGGCATTGTTAATTAAATTAATTTCAACAGACTAGGAGACAAAGACATAGTACAATTAACAATAGACGCAGGTAAAAACTCCCATGTATATAGGGTACGTTACTTACACATAACTTTGTTTCCGATGCCAATTGTCTTTACTACGAGCTCTTACACTATTATTATAATGTACTCTGGAAGGTTTTTGTAGATTCTAGGAAATGTAGGTTTCGCACCCATTCGCAATGTAATACGGGCTTTACATGGGTGAATATAGACGTCTATTCAATTCTTAATGTTATGTAATGTCAAAGTCAAATATTTTTTTTCAAATAGGCAATAAAAGGCACTTTTGAACGTCAAAATTAACAAGAAAATAGACTTGATTCTAGTTGCCCCTTCCAAAAGGTAGTTTCGTATGGAGAAGAATGGGCAAGAAACTCCACCGTTACTCTTTTAAAAATGTCTTACAATATTATGCACCTATACATTAATTATATAAATATATGTGAAGACGATGCACCTACAATAACATTACTATACCACAATAGGTAAAAAGAAAAATAATGTTAAAAGGCACGATGGGGTCAGCGAATCTGATTAGATAAAAACCCCTAAACAAATAAAGAGAGAGAAAAAAAAAACAACCGAATTTCAAAAAAAACACTAAAAGTCGGTGTCTTTGGTTTTGTATTTTCGTTTTTGGCCACCGACTTCCGAAATTAAAGTTATTTTTACGTCTTTTAGTATTTTTTTTGGAAGTCGGTTGTTTTTTTGTAAAAAAAGTTTTTATTTTTCACTTTTTAGTTGCGGTACCTACCCCACACAAATTCGAATACCACTACTTGGTGTGTAAATAACAGTGACAGGAAATTATTAACACATCATCCATACAAACTAAGTGGAAAAATATGCAGTATTAGGATAACTCAAAAACTACTAGTCAGACCTTGATCAAATTTGAATGGGACCACATGTGAAGCACCACCTACCAAATAAAAAAAAAACCAAATCGGTTCACCCAGAAAAAAGTTCTGAGTTAACACACATAAAAGAAAAAAAAAAACATACAGACGTTAATTGAGAACCTCCTCCTTTTTGTGAAGTCGGTTAAAAAATCGCCTTGGTCGCAAGTGACTAAAACGACTTTCGTTTCGACTTTTGTCGTGCGGCGATAGGTCGCATGCGTCGGGTGACTAAAATCGACCGTCAAGTGCTCAGTCGCAGGCGACTACCCGCCGCACCAAGGTCGAGATTTTGATGCAAAATGAACTAGTCACCTGCGATTTTTATCGACATGTGTAAATGGGGTGGCGATTCGGCTTACCGACGACGAACTACCAATATCTTCTATCTATTTTTAGAAAATTTCTACACAGTAACAGTAGTTATTTCTACTTAAAAGTTAGGAGGTATTCGCAGCAAAATTAGCGTCTCATAATTTAGACGTTATTTCTATTAGTGGGATAAGTAGTCAACCATTGTGTTAGGAGGTTTTGCCTTTACACGCAAAATTGCATTTTACGTCGATTGGTATTAAAAACAAAAAATCTAAAAAATATGTAGTTAGGAGGTATTGATCATCGTCGTTATGTCATTTGGTAAGGGACCAGCCGCACGATGAAAACCGACCTTGTGTAAATCTCCCATAATCAAGCTAAAACCTAAAGGCTATAATAGACTAAAAAAACACACACACACACACTCACACACACACACACATACACACATACACACACACACACACACATACACACGCGCACACACACATAAAAAAACACACGCACGGACACACATACATAGGGAGTGGTATACAGAGTATCTCACTTCTCCACACACTTCTATTATATAGGGCAATGCTTTCGGTTCATCTTGATCACAGAGCTCTTAAGTATAGCGGTGGACCTGTCACCCGTTCGACGCTCTCTCATCTCAAATATTGTACGGATAGGCCGTACTGTTTACTACTGCACACTACTGTTTACGCTCTTCTTCGTGTAATTGACAAACATGTGCAACGGCTAAATCTGTCAATAAAGATGGGGGCCCGACCGAAAGTATTTGATCAGTCAAAACCAGTGTAAAATTAATTTTTTCGGAAGGGAAAACACACATCGGGAGTAGTGACAACTGTCAATTCTCGGTTCGGGTCCCGAACTAATTTTATTTCAGTTAGTCATACGGAGTTGGAAACGCCCGTAACTTCGGCCAAAACAACGGACTTCGTATTTAGGTAGTAGTCCGACCGCATACAACTCAAATCTCTTCAAAGTGAGAGTGACAGGCTTCTTCTGGGTAAGCTCACTCCATCGTCGACTTTGTCTCTGTCATCTCTGACGTAGACTAGAGTTAAGAGCAAACCCATCTAAAATAAAAAATAAAAAGAAATAAAAAAGTCCCACACCCGTGAGGCACACGACACTGTTATGATAACTATTATTTTACAAAATTATGTATTATTCTTATATTATTGTGTGATAATTATTCTTTCTTTATTTCTGTGTGTAGGAAAACTCAGTACAGTTATAGTAAACAAACAGAACAGTACTAAATCACATGTCTCATGTCGTAATCACAAGGACTACCGTAACATGACATCATGCAGTTAGAAATTATTTCATTTTTTATAGCTTGCTGACTGACAGTCGCCTTATACGAAGCGGCGCGGCAGCGTGAAGATTATGTCATTCACGAGTGAAAATGCAATAACATTGATAAGATCTAGCACGGGCCTGCGCTCCTTTGACTTATGAGGGAAAGGATATGTGGAATAAGTAATAGAACATGCAGCAACCCAAGCAACGGTACCTCATCAATGCAAGCAGGAGTAGAGACAAGTTCTGTGGTAGAATTGCATTATGTGCCAAGAAGCAAAATAAGTAAGCAAAAATAGATGTAGCGGTATCTTCACCGCCACAAGCGAGCTACATGTCACACTGACGTCACGCAAATCCTGCATCGCGCAAGCAGTGTTTACCAAACGACTAGCATATAATACAACGTCCCGACATCAACCGTCGGGCAGTAGCCCACCAGACACAACACCCGTTTGGTCAGAGGCTCCTCCCTTTTCTATGGAGGTATGAGTGAGCTTTACACCCTGTTCCTCATACCTCTATATAGACATCACCTTTATTGGAAGCTTAATGGAAAGCTTATCATTATTTTAAGGAGGTAATGCTGCCGTAACGCTTATGATTGGTGATTTAAGACACACTCCACCGCTATTTAGAGCAATCATTATAATTATTATTTATGATAAGTCTACATAGTAGCTTGTGGCTGCATAGTAGTATAATAATAGTTCGGTCTATTGACGATTCGAGGCTGTTCTTTACAAATTCAAAGACCATGAAGAACTTAAGGCTTAGTACGAGCGCGCGGAGTAGGTAAACGTAACGCAAATTCGAACGCCTTTAAAATTTAAAGTACTCGTTTCGCACATAATACTTACTTGGATTAAAGACTTTATTCATAGTTATGGTTGATACTAATTGTGCTAAGTAGTCGCAAAAATTTTAACCCAAAATTATGACATAAAATTCGATTATAGATCCTGCTACTCGGATGCTACTGAGGAGCTATTAAAAATATAACTCGTGCATTCGCTTTGTTTTCGGTCTACGAAAGTATGACCATGTTTCCCACTTTCGCAAGGTACTCAAGTGGCTCTCGATCTGCCTTCGCAGGAACTCTCGGATTTTATGTCTTCTCTTCAACATCTTACACAACCCGTCCTTCCTTCTTACCTGCGTGAGCGATTTTCTTACGCTCGCCCTAACGACACACCGTGTAGATCACACCTTAGATCCCTCCTTAAATCCAATTCTCATAAGACAACCTTATGAGCCTTTTCACGCTGTAAAATTGTGGAAGTTATAGATTTAAAATCTATTTCTCAATTCAAATATCGAGTAAAAGAGCATTACCTTTCCTGCTAACTAAGAATTTATATATGTTTATTTTGTATGTTTTTTGTTGTTGTTTTGTTTGTTTTTATTATGTTTTGTCTCCACATAAAAGGTGCTCTCCAGTAACATGAATCGTAATGCCCTTTGTAATTATTTAAATAAATACTTTTTACTTTTTGGTATTTTATTTTAGCATCATTTATTTACGTATATGGAAGGTTTTTGCATTATAATGTAGGTATATTTAATATTCTAGTTTAAAATGTCACAAAATCAAATGCTTCTCTTCTTCTTCTCACAAACTATTGTCTAAATTTCTTAAGAAATAAGCAGTACCTTTCCACTCAATATGTCGTATCTGTATCTATTTTACTGTGTGCACATAAATAACAAACTAAGATATATCATGTATTTTCGATTTAAGGTTCGTGCACACTGGCGCGACGCGACATCCCGACACAAAGGCGCCGCCCGTCGCGTTGCACGCGGTGCCTTTGTGTATGCTGTCGCATCGCGCCAGTGTGCACGGGCCTTTAAAAATCATTCGAATTCGCGTGTTCGTCCTCGGGCACGAACCAACCGAGATTCGAAGGGAACTTTACAGATTTTATCTGTGACCGCTGGGAAAAGCTTTGCGATGTCCCAATTCAATTAAGCCCTAAAAACATCCAATCACATCTCTCATCCAATGCAACCTTATCAATTACGTTTCTTGTCTAATTGATTAGAACACCATCAGCATTTTAATGAAAATTTCGCAACATTACAGATTGGATTAAGTTGTTCGTATATAAGTGAGTACGTAACTAGACATCGGTATTGCTCGTTAGTTAGATCGCTCATTTAGTTATGTTCAAGTTTGATACTGGACGTTTCAGGATGAGTTGAATTCCATGGCCTAGGAAAAGCTTAGGTAAATTTTATTTTAAAATTTTTCATTAAAATTCACACTCAACTTTGAGTGCTTGTAAGGATAGCAAGCGAATTATAAAGAAATAAGACCATTAACTGAATTTCAGTATCGAAGGTGACTCTAATGCCTGAATGTTTATCGCCTTAAGATGTTTCAAGCCTAGTTACATTAACGCATTTCAGAACACTATAAGTCTAGTGTCAATACAGACAAGAGCAATTAAAAATGGACTTACTCACATCCAACCACTCCGCCAAATTTTTTAATCGTTCTGGAAAAATACCAACGATCTAAATGTGAGACCAAGAGCGGATCCAAGGGGGGTCATGGGGGTCTTGACCCCCCCCCCCCCCTGGGCTGGGTCCAGGACCTAGGTGGACCACAAATTAAAATTGTTTTATATATTTTTTTGTCACAATATCGATTTTATGTAAGTACTTTCAATATTTAATTAATTTAATATAGTACTTACATACATTAATAAAATACCTAGGTACTTTTTACTTGTATCTATGATTATAAATATTTTAAAATAACTTCTTGTGACTTGACCACGACTATGTGACCCCCCCTGGCACCAAAGCTGGATCCGCCCTTGTGTGAGACCTGGTGTTCCCGTGAACGTTGAAGGCTAACATGATCACAAAATGATTGCCAACTTGTTTAGGGAATATTTTACAGTGCAGTCGACGTTGAACCCGTAGCCGCGTCTTGTTGCCAAGACAGTGGTGTCTGAGCGAAGTGTTTATTTCTCAGCGTGTTAAAGGCTATAAAACACATGTAAAGAGGGAAATCGCCTGGTCATGACGGTCTCAGTATAGAACACTTTAAGTATGCTGGGGAGCACTTACCAAGAGTGCATAGTATAATGTATAATTTGCTTCTGTGCCACTCTTATTTACCTGAGCCATTGATGCGTACAATTGTGGTACCCATTGTTAAAAACAAGATGGGTGACGCGTCCGATAAAGTTAAGTATCGACCCATCTTACATGGTACAGTAACAACCAAGGTGCTTGAGAGTCTGTTGAATGGTAATCTCATAAGGCCAGTCAACTTGCAGGACGCGCAATTCGTTTTAGAGTCGGTCTGTCGACAGAGAGCGCCGTACTCTGCCTGAAACATACTGTCAAGTACTACACAGAGAGAAGGACGCCAGTGTACGCGTGTTTTTTCGACATATTAGGAAGCCTTTGATCTCGTAGCATATCACGTGCTATGGGAGAAGCTAGGAAGAGCGGGTGTACCGGTGGAATGTACCTCTCTTCTCGAGTACTGGTACTCAAATTAGAGAAAACAGGTGAGATGGGGCGGTACTTCTATTAATTAGAATGCGGTGTGTGTATTGTTTAATTTGAACGTAAATAAGCTAATTGAGCGGCTCAGTAGCACTCATGTCGGCTGCCTCATTGATGATTTAGCTATGCAGACTACATGGTGCTGCGGTGCCCCACAATCAGCGGATTAAGGAATCTGGTATCTCAGTATGAGGCATTTGCGATGTCGCACGGGCTTAAATACAACTCCAAAAAGAGTGAATTACTAGTATTTAGAGCAGGTACATACTATCCCGCATATTTTCCTCTTGTCATCCCTAACGGTCCAGCCTCAAAAGTAATGGGCAGGTTCAATAATCTGGGTCACATAGTCTCAGGTGACCTTAAGGATGACGAGGACATAGAGAGGGAGTGCAGGGCTTCTGGCGGTGTGAGGCAATAATGCTCGCTCGCATGTTCGCAAGTTGCACAAACGAGGTGAAGATAACACTTTTTAAGGCATTCTGCCAGTCGTTTTACTTGAGTGGCCTGTGGGTGAAACATACGCAGTGAACCTACACACCCCTGCACACCCAGTATAATAATGTTTTTAGGATACTGTTGAGGCTACCGTGGCGCTGGAACGCGTGTGTTATGTTTGCTGAAGCGCATACGGATGGCTTTAAAGCCATCATGCGCAAGAAAGCAAACTCCTTGCTGCACCGTCTACGAAGCAGCAGCAACAGCATTCTGAATGCGGTTGCTGCCCGTTTTGACTGTCTTTTAAAGAATCAGTGGATAAGGACAGCCATAGGCATCAGTTGGGTATAGGTACTAACAATACTGACATAATTGTAGGTACAGTTTTTGTTCCAAAGGCACTAAAATTTTATGTTTTTTTGTACTATTATAATAATGTAACTTATATGAAATTTCTCTGAAATAAATAAAAAATAATAAGACAAACGCTGAAAACTTAATATAGAAAAGGGTAAGATTATGGGAGTGAATAATTCAACAGATTTGGAAGAACTAATAGAAGCAATGAAAAATGAAGAACGTTATAAATACTTAGCATACAACCAAGCACGACTTTTAGAACACAAAGCTATTAGAGATAAACCCAAACAAGAATATTGTAAAATAATTGATTCATTATGTAAAATGTATCTAGCCAGTAAAAAAAAATTCAAATACATAAATACTTACCTATGCTATACCTATACTAACGTCTTCTTTCGGCGTTATTTAATGATCCAACACAGAATTACATGCACTCGAAAATAAAACTACAATAATTCTTACATAACATAGATAACAACACCCTAAATCAGCAATTGAAAGGATAATTACGTCCAGAAAAGAAGGAGGCAGAGGACTAATTGAATTATCATACCTACACAAAAGACAAATAATAAACCTAAAACAATGTTTCAATAGGAAAAGTAATACCAGCCAGTGGCAGAAAATAATAGTGATATATATAAAAAAATATGATACGCCACTGAACCTTTGTAAAGACAATAATGAAACAATAGATGAAGCGAGACATGTAGAAGAGATGCATAAAAAATGGAGGCATAAAGAACTACATGGAAGACATCCAAATGATTTATACCAAACACACATTGGTAAAGAAGATCCAAACAAATGGCTGGAATTAAGTGGGCTATTTCCAGAAACAGAAGGATTCATGCTGGCCGTTCAAGATCAAATTATAAATACCAAAAATTATAGAAAATACATGATTAAAGATAGCACAGTAAGAAGCGATTGATACAGAAAGTGCCACAGCAACCCTGAAACTTTACAACACATCACAGGAGCTTGTAGCACGCTCACGCAAAATGATTACACTGATAGATACAATCAACTTGTTAATAACATACACCAAAAACTCGCAACAAAACACAATCTCATCCATACACACCATACTACAAATACTCACCTGGGGCTGTATTGGAAAACCAATCTTACAAATTGTATTATGACCGACCATAATTATAGATCATACAATATATAATAACAGTTCCGATGTACCACTTGTTGATAAAAAAAAATACACACATACATAATAGGTATAGCAGTCCCAAACACCAATATATACAGTAAACTATTACCGAAAAAACCAAGAAATATACAGAACTACAAGAAGAAATTACCAGAGTTTGGAAAATGAACAGAGTAACCATAGTGTCAATAGTGATATCAACGACTGGTATCATCTCGAAACAGCTCTTTAACAGTTTAAATGCAATCAATCTTTCCAAATATACATTATCTTACACTATAGAAAGCAGTTAAATTAAACACATGTCGCATATAGTTCGGAAATTCCTACAATTAGATTTATAAAGACAATAACTTCAATACAGTACAATACACCTAGGTAATCTAGTCAAACTTAAAATCTCAGCTTGGTTTACACCCGTGAGGTTTTAAAAAATACCAGGTTCTAGGAATCTGAGAAAATAAATTTTAAAAACATTATAATAATAATCCCCACCGCCGTATCTCTAGGTCTGTGCCAGTAGAGTTACCTTTGGCGGAACAGGTCTAGGGTGAGGAGCCAGACCAAGAGAGATACAGAAACCTTCAGGCCAGCATGTGGCGAGCTGTTGGGCATTAGCGACCCCACGGAGGGTCCGTGAGTAGTTTTGTTTCTCGATCACCTCTGGCTTGCCTTTATTGGCCGGCTTGAGTCAACACTGACGAGGAACAGAGCCCCCACCCCTTTCTTGTCTGTATTGGCTGGCTTGAGCGGAGATTCGCAAAAGCAAATGTGCTCGGCGTGGAAGGAAGTATTCCAGTAAGTGCTGGTAGGGATCTTGACCATCTTCCGGACTCTGCGATTGTCCTGATAGCCGTGGAATACCTCTACACTCCTCAAGCAACTAAGGATATGTTGCCCCTTGTCGCTACGTCACTATGTGCTAGCCACAGTTTCCCGGGGCCCATTATTGAGTGTGCAAGTCATCCCCTGCCATTTTATCGGTGTACATATTATGAACATTGTTCAGGCAGGGCATATAGTTCTTCTATAGTTCAAGGTAACGAACCCACTATAAATGATAAATGATTTTATTTCTGTAAGTAAGTTTGTTGAACACTTTTACACGTCAATCATATTTTTAAACTAGATGAGTTCAGCGTTTCTATCTGACTACTATGAGAAGAAAGGCCGAAACAAACTCAGAGGTCACAGTCTCTTTTAAAGTCCAGACATAATCTTGGTCTGATCATGTGAATACCATGTAGATTAGCGTCTGAAATGGTCTTGTGAGGAAAAAAACCACACGTATTGTGTGGACCTGTCCAGTCAGTGCACGCATTTGTCAGTAACCGTGTAGCTCAACTCAGAACTTAAGGAGCTCAATGATTCGACGAACAATACCAAAGAAAGGACATTTGGGTATAGCCACCCAAACCCATAGCCCAATATGTTTTGTTTCAATGTTCTACAATAGTCCTGCACCAACCGGGGATTGTACTTGAGTACACTTACATAGTGCACACAGGGACAATCGTCGGTTGGTGCCTCATTTCATTAAAAGCGTCTAACGGGCCTCTGCGAGTTGGCTTCAACCCCTCGAACGCCTTCCAAAGGTGTGGGACCCCATGTTCCCGAGACATGTTAACATAAAAATAAAATGTGTTTCTCGGCGAATGTTTTTTTTTTTTTTAAGTTCCTTTTAAGTGTTATAACTTAGGATCTTTTCGTTAAGTATTAAATTAATAAAGTAATAAATTGAAGGACTATTAACTTCACGTAAATGCTCCTGTTTCGACACCATATTCAGCACCTACCCTGCCTTTCTCTGTACCACAACAAAAGCGTCAACCGCCTGTTCTGTTACATATCCTGTTCGTCAAATACTAAAGAATTCTTCTCTTGCCTGCACTTCACCTGCTGATCGTGTCATCAATTTGTTATTCTGTGCCAGCTTTGTGAGTTACTTGTGCAGTCGTAACTACGGGAAATACGTTATTATATCACTTGAGGGCGTAGTTTTACAAACTCATACGTTATTCAAATGAAGTGTTTGGCGCCACATTTAAGAACATAATTGCCATCTGCATAAAACATCCCGTATAGCCAACTTCCTATCTGTGCTTATGGGAGTCCCCTGCTTGGCATAGCACTCCAGCGTGCAACGATACTAAGCCCGATTCTCCACCTTCCGCATCCAGTCAGTCCTGACCGAGTCAACCTAACCATCACATGATAACATAACATATCACCTGTATTCCTTGAAAGGTTAGGCAGATATGTATCTATAGTATACCCACATATCACCTGTTATGTTTAGGTCCAATATATTAGGGGGCGAGCCTATTGCCATCAATCGGTCACAAATCCAGACTCCGGGCTGCTGATGTTTATTCTATAAATGCAATAATCATAATAGTTAGATTAATATTGCTCGTATTTCCCAGAAGCCCTAGAAAATGTAAACAAACACTAACTAAAAGCAATATAATCCTTGAGACACACTATGGAAAGTGGAGCATCGATGCATTCTTCGCGTGTCAATTGATAGCATCTACACAACCACAAAACCAACCTTACCGTGTTTATTACAAAGTTCAAAATCGTTAGGTATTTTGGAGTTACATAAGTCGTTTTAGCAATAAACGAATAGGGTATAGATCTATATTGTAAGGAGCTGTGGGAACTGCGCCTGCGTCCCTTTCAAATGTAGTGATATTTATAGTATTAGTGCAGTGTTGGTGGCAGTATGCAAAACCATAGGATGTAGAAATTGTTGGAATGCTGAACTATGTGGGAGTGAGTTTAGAGATTCGGAGAGCCTGATATTGTCATGATTAATCGACGTGTTAAACGTGACATGCATTTAACAAGCCTGTCTGCAGATCTAAAGACTTAAACGCAAATCAATATCTGATTGAACTTAAGTCTTTATCAGGAATAATATATGTCAACCAGGATTGGAAATAACTGATGGGTATCTACCATAATTCCTACTACTGGACCATATGTCCGAAATCTGAAAAGAAATTAAATATTCATTTATTCTGTAAATACGATAACGGAATTACTTTTACATGTCATGTTTAAAAAATTAAATAAGTTAGTTGGGGTCGACATTTGGTATCGAACTATCGGTAGATGTATTCTGTCTGTGGATGTTCCAAAAGTCCTGACTCACCAATGATTGACCCACATTCCCCTTGGAGAAGGTCTACATCCAGCAGTAGACGTCTTTCGGCTGAAATTATGATGAATGCCCACAATTTCAGTTCGGAGAGAGAGCAGCAACAGTTGTAGTTTTTCTATACTTTAGGTATTAAAAAGAACCAGGTTCTTAATAATTAATAACCAACCTCTAGCCTAAGCTATTGTAATCTAACATAATTATCTAAGTGATAATTAAAGCTGCAGTTGAAATTGAAAAACAATTTAACAAAAACAAAACAACACGCGAAGACTTGTAATTGGCTTCCTGTTGACTGTGGTTTCCTTTTGATTATTATAAGTTTTTAAGCTGTAAGTCTTCCATGTTTCAATAAATAAATAAATAAATTATAGGTATCAAATGCTAGAACCGCTTCGAGTCTCATAAAGCATTGTTGTGACCCACAAACTCAGACTACCGCCTCCATTACATAAAGGTTTGCCCTCAATAGCCTGGTCCTCTGGGGCTATTACAAAACTTATGAAATCCGGGACACTTGGCCACCTACCAACTTGCCATTGTTAGACTATATGAATGAATGCTAATTAAACATGTTGAGTTTAGTAATTAGCAGTTGATTTGTCGTGTGATTAGCTTTGTTGAACTCGCAATTTACATACGCACATATTGCTATTATTTTGTGAAATTACGACAAGAACTAAAAATCTATCAAGACCTTCAACATAAAAACTTTTTTACAAAAAAACAACCGAATTACAAAAAAAAACACTAAAAGACGTAAAAAATAAGTTTAATTTCGGAAGTCGGTGTCTTTGGTTTTTTTTTTCGTTTTTGTTTTTTTTGGAAGTCGGTTGTTTTTGAAAAAAAAATATTTTACAGTTTTTAGTTGCGGTACCTACCCCACACAAATTCGTATACCACTACTTGGTGTGTAAATAACAGTGACAGGAAATTATTAACACATCATCCATATAAACTAAGTGGAAAAAATATGCAGTATTAAGGATAACTCAAAAACTGCTGATCACACCTTGATCAAATTCAAATGGGACCACATGTGAAGCACCACCTATCAAAAAAAAAAAGAATCATCCAAATCGGTTCACTCAGAAAAAAGTTCTGAGCTAAAAAAAACATACATACGAATTGAGAACCTCCTCCTTTTTGTGAAGTCGGTTAAAAAAGTTATAGGCCAGTTTTCGTATAATTTCAATTTAATTTTGTAGATATTTCACACTTTCCCAGTGCACACAGGACAAACCTAATAAAAAAAAGTAAAATGATGACTAAACCAAAACAGAACGAGACTACAGCATTCTAGGGCAGCAATTGAATTTAATCAATCATACCAGTCACACCGGTATCATTGACATTATTTTGAACGCGTCTTCTAAATTGGGCTAAAACATACCTAACTAATCCCTTCCTTTAGCACCCAACGATAACCCAGCCGCTTCCTCGATCGTTAGTCTATGATCTTGGTCTGATTATAATTATTTTCTTATCAAGATATAGAAGTTACATAGAAACGACACCTACACAAGAACTTCAGAGATTAAGTGCACCGACTCAATGAATCGTTTCCTATTGTATAACAAACAAACGTAGGAATCTATTAGAGTGTTAGTCGCGTAGCACGGCGATGCTATCTCTACGAGATCTGCGCGAGCGATGCTTACTGATGTAACGATCGACATCGCAAGTTGTACAAGTACTAAGTTGACACTTTAATATCTAAACAGAACATAAGGGTTAGAAAGAAGTGACCTATTGTACACCTATATTTAGCCAGTTATGTTTGCCATCAACCGAACACAAAACCAGACTCCGTGCGGCTGCCCGGAGTCCGGTTTTGTGTTCGGTGTTGGGGTTGGAGTAGCTACTTTTTTTTTTTTTTGGGTGGGAAATCATCAAAATATGACCTCTCCCGCTCTGGGCGGAGCGGAAGGGCGTGTCAGACTCTTACTGACTAAAACCCACCCGTGTTCCTTCAGTTGCCTGTGCGCCAGGGCCACGGGAACTCTTTCGAACAATCCGCGACCCCAGCAGGCATCGGCCCTGTCGGACCCCGTCAATTATGCTGACTTCTCTTTGAGGCGCGCGTGGAACACAACGCGCCGTCGACCCGGGCCTGGTCCTTGCCGGACGGCGAGCTGCCCATTGCTCGCCGTCCGCAGGCCCGCGCCTACGGTGGCCGGGAGTCGGCTGTCGACTCCCGACGCCCAGGGTGTCTCCTCCTGCGGCGACTAGGGTCGTAGCTACTGAGAAAAATATTTAAAAAAACAAACATCAGCAACCACCTAAATCTAAAAAGTCATTAAATCATCACTCTGTCATTCCTCAGTTTCAATTGTTACTGTCACATACTGTTTTCTTCACCTAGCTTCATTATTGGCAATGCAATAGTCATCATACTGGTGATCATCAATGCTCGTGTTTTCTTCATAGGTGTATGAAGATTCTGAAGTGAGATAATAAAAATAAAAAAACATAGTTTATTCTGCACAAACAAAACGCACATTACATTAAAAATACAGTCAAAAATAGTATCCTAAAGCCTCGTATTCAACAAATAAAAGTTTGACAATTTTGTCTATTGCTTGCCAGGGACCAAAGACAACACTGGCCAAAAAAAAACTAGCTTTCTTTTAGATTTGCGAATGGCGTTCCAACATTATGATCCTGCAACCTTTTTCTTCTGACATAACCATTATGGACCCTGAACACAAGCAGACACTCACGGAAATATTCAAGAATCCATTTCCTTGGTAGAATTACATCGTGGTCAACTAAATAAGTAGGTACTTTGACTCAGTCTACTTAGTAAAGTTACGTGAAACGACCGACGCCATGAGAATTATCAGATTTGTGTGACTTGAGCTATGTTTGTTGATGCAACGATCTACATCTACGTACGGAGCATTGAGGTGCGATACTTGAATAGCATGTATTATGAATAAGAATTGGTAATCCACCAACCCGCACTGGGCCCGCGTAGTGGATTACGACCATCTTTCTCTCACTAGAAGGATGCCTGTGTCCCAGCAGTGGGAAAGTTATAGGCTGATTATGCAAAAAAAGGAAAACAAAAAAGAAAAAAAAAGAAGAAAATTAAGATTATTATTGTAGTAAGAAAATTAAACAAGGTCTAAGTTAACAAAGATGTCATTTCCTCTACTTGGTCCACTAATAGAAGAGCTTCGCAAATCCGGGAACACACTCCATAAAGTTTTGTCTTTTTACAAGCTTTTATTATTACCTTTTTTTTATTTTAAAATAGCTTTTATTAGTTTAGCTAATAACAAATATTTTAATCCAATTCCAATCGGAATAAAATTATTTTTAACATTTTTTTATTAACAACTGATAAAAGCTTGTTTTTAAATATATTATTTTTCGTTTTTGTAGCTGAAATTGTAATGGCCAGTTCTAAATTTAAAAGGCAAAACAAAAGCAAAGGCAGCATTTTTGTTTGAATGGCTTCTCGCAAGTCAACCTAGGAGGTTGTCAGCTGCTTAACTGAACATGCCTGTGGTTGGCCCCTAGCCAGGGCTAAAAAACATACAAACTAGGCGACAACACGCTAAGGGCACCCCCTGCGGGTTACGAGCCTCGGCTTAGGGCGTCGCTGGGAGAGGCTAGCAAGGCTAGGTTGGAATTATTATTATTAGGGGACGAATTTAAAGCTACACGCTCAGCGGCGTGGGCTGGCTCGAGCAAGGGTCGGGGCGGCCAAAGGCAGCTCGATGTGCCAGTACATGACTATTTAACCATACCTACTATACTGGATGTACTGTCGTAACTTACTTATCTAATCTGCTTATTCTGGAGTCCATTGTAACATTTAGATCCTAGGATCAAGAATAGCGTAGGATAGTGGTGTAATTGATGGATGATAATATCTATGGCCCCATTTTTTTTAATGTAGTTAGTTACATGACTATACCGATATCAGTGTATATCTAAACCCAACTAGAACATGAAACCTTGCACAAAGTTTCCACGAACGTCCTTTAAAAAGGGCTATTCCACCAGAGCGCACGTTTGATTGCACAAACCAATCGGACAGTCTCCGTCTACGGACTGCTGCTACAATTGGCCAACTAGAACAATATGCCTCAGTTTCTATTGTTGTACGAGATAATACACTAAAGTGAAACAGGTTGTTTGTGGAGGTGGAGCACGATGCTGGGGTTCTTTTTGGCGCTTGGATTTATAAGTACAGAGTTGCCTAGGTTTTGTTGATAAATGATAAATAATTTTATTTCTGTAAGTAGGTTTGCACAAAAACTTTTACACGTCAATCATATTTTTAAACTAGATGAGGTCGGCGTGTTCTATCTGACTACTCTGAGAAGAAAGACCGAAACAAATTCATAGGTCACACTCTCTTTTAAAGTCCTGACATAATCTTAGTCAGATCATGTGAAGCCCGTCTGAAATGGTCTTTTGAGGAAAGGACCACACGGATTGAGCAGACCTGTCCAATCAGTGCACGTATTTGTCAGTAACCGTGCAGCTCAACTCAGAACTTAAAGAGCTCAACGATTCGACGAACAATACCATAGAAAGGACATTTGGGTATAGCCACCCAAACCCATAGCCCAATATGTTTTGTTTCTATGTTCTACAATAGTCCTGCACCAACCGGGGTTTGTCCTTGGGTGCACTTGCATAGTGCATACAAGGATAATCGTCGATTGGTGCCTCATTTAATTAGAAGTTTATAACGGGCCTCTGCGAGATGGCTGTCAACTGTTGTAACTCAGATGTCACAGTCTCTTTTAAAGTCCAGACATAATCTTGGTTGATCAATTTTGATCGCTAAAACTAACCGTATTGTTTTGATATCAATCGTAGGGTAGCATGATCAATCACATTCAACTGAAAACCTGAAAAGGCGCCATTTTGAACACATTTTACAATGGGACCAACCTAGAAATCACGAAAAAAACAAAACATTTACTCCGTACATAACAAAGCTATGGAGTAAATGATCTCGACAAAATGTAGGGTAGGCTGATAGTAATAGTATGCTAATCTTGTCTCGTGATTTTAGGGATTTTTGTCCAGAAAAGTTGCTGATTATGATAAGTAAAATGACGCTTTACACTTTAAAGGTTTTTTAATCAGTTATGTCAATCACACCTTGTACAGGTCTAAACTCCAGGATATTATAAAAAAACGAGTACCATTATGGCGGTATGGAAGCTACAATCGACATACTTCATCTGCATAAAATAAATATCCATTTATCTTTTCCCGAGACACATTTATGTAAACACGGCGACGACATGTGTATTCGCTTCCTTTGGCCCAATTCTTATATTAATATACATAGGATTTAATACTATTACTTAACGACATCCTCGAGGTAATAGACTGGGTAGAATTTAATATAGCACCTGAATAATGGGCAGATAAATTGGAACCAGTTCGTTCGCGTCCGGGGTTGCATCATACCTTCCCGCGCTTAGACAAGGATTATAGAAATAACGGAGATGTGACAATATACTTGTGCCTAAATAGTAAGCTGATCCAACTATTGTACTAATTAGATCATCAGATATAGACTACGAAAATGAAGAATGGGTCACGGAATAGCTGTGGGACCGCCTGTGTGCAAATTATGTGCTTAGAAAATAAATAAAATACAATAAATTCATATTAAAAGATTTTAAGCATTTTAGAAAATTCTAATCTAATCTCACTAGAATTACTTATACGTAAAAGAAAAAAGAAAGAAAAATATTTTATTCAAATAAACCGCACATTACAAAAATGATACACGCTAAAGTAATGCCCCTGACTAAAAAAAAAAAAAAAGTATCTTAGCAATGACAAATTGACCACAATATTTCGTCCCATAAACTAAGCCCGTTCAAAAACAAAAACAAAACGTATCTCCATCATTATTTTAATCTCTCAATCGATACAGCCTTACTTGGTCCTAATGGATAATTTATGCGCTATTGTGAAACACTAATGCCTTTTTGATATACATCCTGAAGTTTAGATATTTAGCTCAGTTACAAAATTGTAATTAACTTCGTCGATTGCTCTACTAAGTAAAGGCTGTTCATGATAAATAGGGACACGGTACCTGTATTTGTCCTTACAAGCATTTACTTGATTGGAAAAGGTGTAATACCATACTTTAACTCCTTGTGATCAAAGGAATGAATACTAGTATTATCAACAGCCTTCAAGTGTGGAAGCATTCTTCAATGTATTCTTGGAATGTTAATAGCAATGAACCTATTTTAAGTAGGTATGTTTCCAATGACAGACTTCCCAGATTCTTGACATGAAACAATAGTATTTGTAGGTCATACAAATGCAGAGAGCAGTGGTGGCCCAGCGGTAATGGCCGCGACTTACGATTTGTAGGGCGTGGTTTCAATCTCAAGCAGGTATTTTTCTTTTTGTAAATTATTACATTATCACTGCTCTCAAAACGGTGAAGGAAAACATCGTGACAAAACCGGCATGTCCTAGAACCAAAAAAATCGAAGACATGTAACATCCGCCAACCCGCATCGGGCAAGCGTGGTGAATTATTGCCCATTCCCTCTCAGAGAGAAGGCCTGTGTCCCAGCAGTAGAACATTATAGGTTGATTATGATACAAATGCGCCGAAAAAACTGTTGGGGCCCGGAGCATATACCACACTTCATGATAACAGAAAGAATACCGCTGGATCTTAGTCGGTAGGAGTCTAACATAACCCAACTTACCCCAGACTAAGGGTATGACGGCTTTGCCCTCTAGCAAAAAAATCAGGATAATAAGTTGTTTTCCCGCTGTTCTTGCGAACTACTGCGCCAACAAATGCCAAAGAATACATTACATAGGCAAGTTTCAGCTGTTTTAGAGCCTATGTATTGAATCAAGAGATAAGACCGAGAATCTCCTAATATTAAAATCACTTATAAAAAAGAAAAATGTATATACATATAGCTTTATCACTGAAAGCTAGAGTTGTAGTTGAAACTTGTAGTGAAAGGTCAGTAGGCTCTAGGCTAGGAGTTAGCATCGTAACCTACAATGTCGCCTCGGGACATTTGATCCGTGTCAAAGGCGAAGGGCCTTTATGTAAGATATCCATATACGATGGTAAACAATGTAATATTACCATGTTATGAGAAATAACTCGTGTTGCTGTATTTATTTAGAGAAACAAAGAGGCTAATGAATCTAATAAATTTCAGTGTCTTTCTTTACTTATATATCATGAACACTGCAAAAATTTAAGAAAATTATGAATGGGATATTTCTAAAATAAATTATTGCCATATTAATCGATAAAGCACAAATCTTTTCCGACATTTTATCATTCGAATCGAAAAAGTTTTTTTACAGCTTCAGCAAGCCTATTCACGTTCAAAGGAAAATGAAAGTAAAACAAAGCGTGACACTTGACCAAACAAGGAGCACGATCACCGATAGTGACAACGCCAATAGTAGGTACTATAACGTTTAGATCCTTTCGAAGACACTTGTCATAAGTAGGTATTAATTAAAGTTCAATAAATCCCATGGGATGAACCACTTCCCAATCCCTTTTGAAAGCCGCAGGTATTCGTTGGATACAAGAAGCACAGAACCGGTTGAAGTGGCGGTGCTTGGGGCAGGCCTTTGTCCAGCAGCGGATGTCTTTCGGCTGAAATGATAATGATGATGAATCCCATGGGATTGCCAGGAGACCACTGACTATTGTTGGCATTTTAATTTTGGGGATCTTTATCATCTGGCCAAAACACTTCCAGTCTTGTTGGCTATTATATCCAAAAATAAAACATTCAAGTATTCAATAAGCACACACACATACATAACATCACGCCTGTATTCCCCGAAGGGTTAGGCAGAGGTGTACCTACCTATAGCACACCCACATTTCGCCAGTTATGTTTAAGTCCCATGTAATAGGGGGCGAGCCTATTGCCATCAACCGGGCACAAATCCAGACTCCTCGAGAGTATTCAATAAGTAATTGGAAAAATATCTCCAAATCATAGGAAAAAGCAGGATGTGAGAGAAATGTGGCGAGGACCAACTCAGAACAGACATAGCCTTGCAGATATTTATGACTTTTTAAACGATGAAGGAAAACATCGTGAGGAAACCGGCATGTCCTAGAACCAAAAACTCCAAGACGTGTGACGTCCACCAACCCGCAGCGGGCCCGCGTGGTGGTTTACAGCATGATTATGCAATAACTGCTTAATCACCAGCATATTTAGTGATTAAACGAACTAACCTATAAGAGAAGTTCTATAATAATTATATGATAGCCTCGGCGGAAGAGATTAGTACACTTGTAGTTCCACATAAGAGGTCGCCACTCATGCACATAGTTTAACCTCCTTTATATTTTTTTATATCAAATGCCTTATTGTCGGTTTGCCGTCAATACTTCATTCACATTTTAGTGCTCCGTGGGTTACATCATAATAGGCTGATTACGCTACGACTCCTTAATACCAGTATATTTTAATTACGGCATCTATACTACTGACCCACTGACGTGTGTCATGTCAATTGGAAGACATCCAATGTCGAGTGTCGCTATAAGTCGCTACCACAAAGTGCTAGGTTGCGTCCTACTCTTTGTTTGACCTCATAACAAAACATAAACATAACATCACGCCTGTATTCCCCGAAGGGTTAGGCAGAGGTGTACCCTAGCACACACACATTTCGCCAGTTATGTTTAAGTCCCATGTAATAGGGGGCGAGCCTATTGCCATCAACCGGGCACAAATCCAGACTCGGGACTGCCACCGAGAAATTCCAGATGGAAAAACCCAATAACACTTTGCCCGACCCGGGAATCGAACCCAGGACCTCACGCTCAACAGTAGCGCTTGCGACTACTAGACCAACGAGGCAGCCACTAGACCAACGAGGCAGCCTTCTTTGACCTAACTATGACTAATTGGATACCGTGGGAAATACCGTGATACTAATTAAACTATGTGCTATAAATCGGTTAATTTGATCATTTATTGTTTTGGCATTCGCTAAACACGAACTTAAAATTACGCAGCTACGCATACTACTCACGGTTTTGAAGTTTACAAAACATCAAGATTTTTTTATTATATTAATGTATTACACACATTTAAAACCTTCGGGAATTTATTCTCAAAATGATGATGAAAACCGTATCAAAATCCGTTGCGGAGTTCAGCAGAACAACGAGGTCACACTTAGAGACGCGAGACGTGACAAAAAAACAACCGACTTCCAAAAAAAACACTAAAAGACGTGAAAAAACTAAAGTTATTTTTCAGGTCTTTTAGTGTTTTTTTTTTAACCGACTTCACAAAAAGGAGGAGGTTCTCAATTCGTCTTTAACCGACTTCACAAAAAGGAGGAGGTTCTCAATTCGTCTGTACGTTCTTTTTTTTAATGTGTGTTAGCTCAGAACTTTTTTCTGGGTGAACCGATTTGGATGATTCTTTTTTTATTTGATAGGTGGTGCTTCACATGTGGTCCCATTTAAATTTGATAAAGGTCTGACCCGTAGTTTTTGAGTTATCTTTATTACTGCATATTTTTTCCACTTAGTTTATATGGATGATGTGTTAATAATTTCCTGTCACTGATATTTACACACTAAGTAGTGGTATACGAATTTGTGTGGGGTTGGTACCGCAACTAAAAAGTGAAAAATAAAAACTTTTTTACAAAAAAACAACCGACTTCCAAAAAAAACACTAAAAGACGTGAAAAATAACTTTAATTTCGGAAGTCGGTGGCCAAACACGAAAATACAAAACTAAAGGCACCGACTTCCGAAATTAAAGTTATTTTTCACGTCTTTTAGTGTTTTTTTTGGAAGTCGGTTGTTTTTTTGTAAAAAAGTTTTTATTTTTCACTTTTTAGTTGCGGTGCCAACCCCACACAAATTCGTATACCACTACTTAGTGTGTAAATATCAGTGACAGGAAATTATTAACACATCATCCATATAAACTAAGTGGAAAAAATATGCAGTAATAAAGATAACTCAAAAACTACGGGTCAGACCTTGATCAAATTTAAATGGGACCACATGTGAAGCACCACCTATCAAATAAAAAAAGAATCATCCAAATCGGTTCACCCAGAAAAAAGTTCTGAGCTAACACACATAAAAAAAAAGAACGTACAGACGAATTGAGAACCTCCTTTTTTTGAATTCGGTTAAAAAGTGACTAAATGTATATGTTTAAATAAAGAAGATATGATAGAAATATTCCTAAAGACATGGTATGTCATGTCTTTAGTTACACAGGTTCTTTCTGAGATATTTTCTGCAGAAACCCACAAGCAGCATTGATGTGCCTAGACACCTGATGGGTAATGGTGAAATTGATGGTGACAATTCAGCTTTGTCTCTAAAGTTAACAATGCTCCACATATCTTGGTATGTAAATTGCCAGTATCTACTTCCAACATTAGTAGTCAGCATGATTGCCAACCAATCGCATAAAACATAGAATCATATAGCAGGATATGACAAAACCTCCTCTCAGCTTCATAAGCAATTATAGTAGCTACCGTTAGCAAATTAGATACCAATCGCCAATCATTTTCGTATGCTGCACTGGTTTTTGACGTCATCATGTCAACGCCGGCTATCGCTGAAAACCAACGCTGGGGCTCTATCTCGGATAGGGTCGTAGCATTATGCTGAGCGATTGCCGTTTTGCGTGGATGTGACGCATATTTTCCCCCAACTCGATCTTTTTAGTATTTGTGTGTTTTTTCTATGCATGTTTACCGCACATAAACGTATTTTCTTTCTTTCAATCACTAAGGATCTTTCTGCTAGGTATCAATACGATCACGTTAAAATATCCTTTACACATTGCCTTTGTCATAATTAACGTCATTATTAGAACAGCTGGGTAATTGCGTAACACACCAACAGCAGTAATGGCTTTCATTTTGACAGTTCAACAACATTCATTGCGTTATTTACGTTGTTGAGCAGACAATTTTTTCGAATATTGGAAGCAATGGATTAACAATATCCTTCAAAATGATTCAGATTCTGATTAATAGTGTGTTATGCAATTAAATAGGGTGCAGTAGAAACATACTGTTCGACAAACTTATTTATGAATTCAACGGTGGCGCTGTTCGTCAACAAAAAAACAAAAGTGAAACAAAAGACAACCGAATGTCTCATTCAAAATGTTAGTTCCAAAAATGGCCGTCTCACATATATGTTGGTCAAAATGCGTCGGATACTATTACTTTAGGAGAGGACCAGTTAGGATGACCTGCTGTGGTATATAGGGTACAGGAAAAGGAGCCGGTTAAAGATACAGATTGCGTGGACGAACTATGGACACGGGTCTCAGTTAGTTGGTTAGGTAAGCTGTTAAAATGTGTCGCCGTGAAAGTTGGAATTGGAGCGTTTTGGTGGATGACTGGTTAAAGGACTTGTTTCAAAATGAAGGCGCTGCTGCAATAGTAGAATCATGTAAACAATAAATTGAATTTAGAAGTATAGTAAAATCATTTTCTCATACATAAATTGTGATTATTCGCCATATAGGTAAAGACACTATCACCAAATTCCGAGAACAATTCCCCTTTGTCTCAGACCTTAATTTAAACAGGGCAACACCAAGTACACCGAACACCGAATATTTCCCAATCACAGACATACTCGTAGCTGAGTACCTCAAGACCAGCTGTTTTTTGGGCATCAATGAACAAGTAATAGCTTTTTAATTTATTCGAAATCTGTTGGGCTTTTTAAGGACAGCCCAAAACATAGAAGTCGGTATTCATGAAAGCCGGAATATTTAACAAAAAATATATATATATATGATTTAGTAATATATCGGCACGGTTGGCGCAGTGGTTAAGCGATTGACTGCTGCGCTGTGTGTCACGGGTTCGATTCCCGCACGGAACAAATATTTGTATGACCTACAAATAGTTGTTCCGGGTCTGGCTGTTTGTGTATGTGAGTTTAAATGTTTGTAAACGCATCCACAATACAGGACAAATACCTAGTGTGGGGCAACGTTTAAAAAAAAAATGTTATTAAACAAAACAATAGAGGTGGATTTAACCCTTAACTGGTCAATCTCAATCAACCCTACTGAATTACATCCTCATAATCAAATCACAACCGGTAACACTCAAAGATCAATCTATAAACGCAGAACTCATTACAAAAACAATACCTAGGCAATCTTAGCTAATTTGAATAACGTCCAAATTGTCGGCATACCAGCAACACAAGCACTAAGTGTCGCAAATAGTGGCGTTTGGAGTTAAAACCAATGGGTCTGATAGTGGGGTGGTGTACTGCCAGCCTTATATAAGTGGATGGTAGGCCTTAGAGCACATATGCACAGTGTGGCTCGATCCTTACAGTGTTAACAGTTGAAGTGCAGTGTTTTGTTTCAAAATGAAGGCTTATGTAAGTTAATTAAAATAGGTCAACTAGGATTTTTAGTTACAATTGTTTTATTTTATAGTTAGTAAGGTTCTTTGGTGTTGTTGAAATTTTTTGTAAATTTTGTAGTGTAACTTAATATATTAGGTTCACAATAGTAACAGTAAAATAAAAATAAATTAATCATTTTGTGGGAATACAATGCTGACCAATAAAATAATACAAAAATATGAGTTGGTATTTTGTAATAAACTCAAATATATTATATTGCTTAAACATTTTGATACCTGAATAAAACAATTAATAAAAAGAAAAACACGGAAACAATAAAGCCATAAAGAAATTAAACAACAAAGTCTCATTCATTGTTGCAATGTTTAAAAAGTCATTTAGCAAGTACACTTAACAAATAACAATTAATGGTACGCTTTAAGCACGCTTTTCCCACGGACTAATTAATGCAGAACGCAATCTAAATGATCACAGTAGTGCACCGAAGTGTATGTAACTACTATCGGTAATCTAACCATTCATTTCCTTCAATTGATTAGTTCATTCAAAGCTAAAATCATAATTAAAAGATCAACCTCTAATTAAATCCACCAATGTACAATTTATATAGTGCAATAACAATGTATGTAAATAAAAATTAAAAAATGTTACCATCACTAAATGATAGTTATAGAAAATTAATATTCTTAATATCTATATAAATACTAGCTTCTGTCTGCGACTTCGTCCGCGTGTAATGTCTTGTTCCCCCGACCCACCCCGTCTTTTTCGTTGTTACGTTCTCCGTTTTTTTTTCGTTAGGATGTTCTACAAAGTATTAGAATACTTTAAAAAAAAAGATGGTTGAAATCGGTAAAGTCGTTCTTAAGTTATGGCGTGAATTTGGGATTCATATATACATATAGATTAGTATTACTCTATCAGTTTTTAAGACTTTACAGTATATTTAAAGCTTTCACAAAACCGTTTTGTACAAATATAAAATATGATGACAATCTTCTGTTATTTCCTGAACGAACCGTTAAGTCCAATGGAACGTATAAATATATTGCCATATTCCAATATAGAACTTTGTCGAACTTTTACGAAGTGAAGTAACAATAATCACTTTCCAGAAATACACGTTTTTACTTACACCTGAAAGTACAATAACAAAACTGCTTTTAGAGCAATGTAAGCTCCGCGAGTTTAAGCTATTACAAAACAAAGTCCGTCTTGTTAATTCATCAAACAATCATGCCCGTTTTCACTAGCACCTGTCTTTTTCTTTTATCACATCACCTAAATGTACAAATGTTGAAAATCCAACGTGTTATCATTTTTAGTCATAACATTTGGATGGCCCCTAGTGTTAGCGAATACGGGAATCAGTCAGTATCGCTTATTGTAATTCTCACATAATTACGTCAACACACTCACAACATTCTGTTTCTAAAAGCTTTGTAATCGGCTAACTAAAACGTTGACAAACAATTATTTAATTAATACACTCGAGAGCAATGAATCCGGGTCACTTAAAGAATCCTAAAAATCTCGGAAACTAAAAATGCTAGTTTAATGCAATAAATTGTATTTAATAGACAATGTAATACTCCTTAAATGAAGGTATTAAAACTTCTTAGTTATTGTAAAGTTATATCATAAAAAAATCAAATTTGAAAAAGGGCCACTTTCGAAGATGGAACTACGAAATTACAGCATTTGTTTTTGCTTTTGTTTGTAATCTGTCATTTATGTGGGTACATAAACCATGTTGATAGTGCTCTATATTCATTATTCAAGCTGAAATTATGTCGCTTACGCCTGAAGAATGCACCAGAATACTTACAATGCTGGAAACCGGCCGGAGTCAGCGCGATACAGCCAGGACTGTCGGTGTGTCGCTGTCAACAGTACAAAGAGTTCTCCGACGTTACGAAGAAACTGGTTCTAACCTACGCAGACCAGGAACGGGCAGAACCAGGTGTACCACAGCACGAGAAGACCGATACTTGGTGAACACCATGCTTCGAAATCGCTTTCTCACAGGAACTGAACTCACAAATCAGTTTCGACGCCTCGGAGGAAGTAACCCAAGTGCATGGACAGTAAGACGTCGGCTTGCTGAATCTAACTTAAAACCCCTTAGACCTGCAAACGGCCCTAAACTGGAGCGTGGGCATCGTATTTCAAGACTAAGATATGCCCAGAGCCACGTAAATTGGAGTATTGAAGATTGGTCAAAAGTTATGTTCTCCGACGAATCAAAATTTATGCTCTACAAGCACGATGGAAGACACAGAGTGTATCGAAGACCAGGGGAAAGATTCAAGCAAGCATGCATCGAAGAAAAAGTAGCCTACGGTGGTGGGTCTGTACTTGTGTGGGCCGGAATTTCTTCAGAAAGTCGCACAAAGCTGGTGATCATAGAAAACGGCTCTTTAACTAGCGTAAGATATGTGGAAGAAATCCTCAATGATCACGTTGGTCCATTTATGGTCAATTTAGGTGAGGATGCTATATTGATGCATGACAATGCCCGACCTCATACAGGTAGGATTGTGAATGATTACCTTCAAGAGATGAAAATTACTCGTATGGAGTGGCCAGCGCGCAGCCCGGATATCAACCCGATCGAGCATGCTTGGGACGAGCTAGGCAGATGCGTAAAACAACGAAACCCTCCCCCAATCACGCTTCGTGAGCTCAAAATTGCTCTCACAGAGGAATGGGAGAATATTCCCCAAAATCGTATAAGGAACTTGGTGTACAGCATGCCAAACCGCGTAAACGCAGTAATGGAAGCACGAGGAGGCAATACGAAGTATTAAAATTCAAGAAAATCGTAATAAAGTTCAAAAATTTCATGTTTCCTATTTTTGTTTTAAGGAGAGATCAGCAGTTTTTTTCTTTATGTAATTTTGTGTTAATAAAATGTATGGTGACTCATATTTTTTTTACTTTCATTTAAGGAGTATTACATTGTCTATTAAATACAATTTATTGCATTAACCTATCATTTTTAGTTTCCGAGATTTTTAACAATCTTTAAGTGACCCGGATTCTTTGCTCTCGAGTGTATTACATTTGCCAGTGGATTTTAATAGTCAACGGGGTAATTGCGTAACATACTTGCAATGGCAATGCCTTTCATTTTGAGAATTCAACATCATTCATTTCGTTATTTACGTTGTCAAGTTGACGTATTTTTCAAACATATAAAGCAATGGATTATGAATTTCCTTCAGATTCTGATTGTGAGTGTTATGCAATTGGGCTGCACGCTTGGCAAGGTCTATAAAGCACCTCTGTGGAACCCTCCGAGGAATACAGACGTTATGCTGTTTAATAATATATAACATTTATAAATATTATTATTTTTATTTCCTTTGTTATTATTTCATTTAATGATGAAAAACAGCATCATTATAAACTTGCCACGCACCTAACCACGCAAAGTTAGCAAGTTGTGGGTAGTTAGATAACACCGGGTTCATTTTCTCTGTATGTCGCTTTCCCTGACTCAATTCGAGCAACATCCATATAAGTTGATCAGGTCTCCTTAATTGATTCACATTTTATTGGAGCTATAATCACATTCAAGTCTATATTAAGTTATTGAAAATTGCTTCTAAAAACTTCAGGAATTCCTGTATGAAACTCAATATATTTCCCATGCACTCTGTCTCCTATTCATTGGTTGTGATCCATTCTGTGTCTATGGGTACTCTGAATCCTATCACTATAATATATAACGCCGAATTTAACAGCGGCATTTTTGCATATTGGTTTTTTAACAAAAATATTTGCTTACACGTCAAAAAATGTTTTTAAAACAAGATGAGGGTCGGTGTTTCCTATGCGACAATTCTGAGAAAAAACACAGAAAAAAAACTCAGAGATCACCATTGACATTAAGTCGGTAATGAAACTAAATTCCAAATGTACTGAATTGGACACAATATTATCTTTACTACTTACCGTACGCAGCGCCCCAAGAACTACCACTATCATTTACTAATCAACCAACCGTATTCTGTCACCGATTGTACACGTAACCGACAACACGCTTAAATCATGTTCTAATACCCATAGCAAGCATCGATAGCAAGGAATCCCTTCATTGTAATTCTGATTGCGATACGAATTTCGTTTCTGACTGTACGCCTTAGCATATCAAGTGGGTGATGGAGTCATATCACGCAACAAGTAAAAGTAATATCGGATGCATTGTCCTGCTTAATTTATGCGGAAATGCATCCGAGACTTCGATTTTGGTGATGGATGCGTTGTTGATACTTTTCTCTTCATTTGCATAGCTTTTTGAGGGGGTAGTGACCTTTAATTTCGTTTGAGTGTGGTTTTATTATTGCTAATGACATGGGGATTTTGTTTCGTTCTACTATCATTTGGCTAATGTCTATCTATGGCTATCAACAAGCCTGACATCACCACCTAAGGAAAACTTTAAAGGTCAATTTACTCAGAAGGTAGATCGAGTCTTAAGAGATAAAGTGCGTAGACATCAAGTGTCGCCGTTGTATCAGAATGAAATGATAACAATCCTTACCAAAGTTGAAGACGTAGCGGATATTTAACAAAATTCATAACAATTGTATGGACCACCTTATTAACAAAACTCGTTTTATTTCCAGATCGCAGTACTTTTCTTGGCAGCCTCAGTTCTGGCGGAACCGGAACCGAGCAAAGTTGTCCAGAAGCGAAGTGGCCTGGTAGGTCATTATGGCCTGAGCTCTCCATTGATAGGCCACGGCCTGTCTTTGGGCCATGGTTATGCGGCTGGCCCAATCGGGGGCAACTTGGGCGGAGGGCACATCGCGGCGGGCTATGCCGCAGGACCCATTGCAGGGGGTTACGGTGGTGCATTGGTCGGAAGTCCTATTGGTGGGGCTATAGTGGGTGCTGATGTTCATACGACTGTGACGAAGCATGTTGGAGTACCAGTGCCTGCTCCTTACCCTGTGCCTGTCGACAGGCCTTACCCCGTAGCTGTCAAGGTGGGTGTTCTTGTAAAGTACTTTAACACAAAAAAAAATCCGTGGCTGTATACTATGAAGAGCTTGTTTCTTTTTTCTGAGGTAATTTCAACCATATCTTAACCACAGTGAATAAAACCACAACATCATCTCTATTCAAGGTTGCTGTCCCCGTGCCGGTGGACCGTCCCTACGCCGTGCCAGTCCCCAGGCCGTACCCCGTGACCGTGGAGAGGCATGTCGCCGTCCCCGTCGACCGTCCCGTGCCCGTGCCCGTGCCCCATGCCGTACCCTACCCCGTCATTAAACAAGTAAGTATTCAAACAGAAGACATGGGACATGCATTGGTCAGGAGCACCGCATTTTTACTCAAAACCATATTCCATATGTTGGAGTGTCTAAAGTGTCAATACACCTGCACTTCAGAGGACCTAAAAAACTCCACTGATGCCTGGATGGGCGTAGCCACCTACTGGACTCAACTCATCTAACATAAAAATATATTTCCTTATCATCGACTCGAAAAGTAGAAGATCTTCGTAAAGAAGATAGAGAAGATTTGGCTCATCGAATAGGCAGGGGGCATAGTCTTTCCATAGTTCTAGGTAACCAATCCGGTATGTTATGTTACCATGTTCTTCAATAGTCCTGCACCAACCAGGATTTATCCTTGGGTACACTTGCATAATGCAAATAGGGATAATTGTCGGTTGTTGCCTCATTCCATTTAAAATTGTTGAAGGGGCCTCTGCAAGTTGGCTTCGGCCCCTCGGACGCCTTCCAAAGGACCCCATGGTCCCGAAATATGCTGGATAATGAATAATGCTGGAAGTAAATTTACGAATGTCGATAATCATCACAGTGTGCTAGATATCGAGTCCAGCTTAGTAATACACACAGGACGGTAATCATAATCATGTAGTAAGTGTGACTAAAGGCATGATTACCCTTCTTTAAGAACTAATACAAGTGCACTGCAAGAGTTGTGTTAAGTCTTCATTTTCCCCAAGACATGCAAAAGAAGGGACAATAGTGCATTTATACATTTGAAGAGAGAGCTTCTATGTTCAATGTCAGATCACCCACTGTAAGATTTTAGTTGGTAGAACACACCCTTTTGACTGCGAAAGAAAGCATTCGACAGGATATCCAGGGGTTTCATTCTTAGATAGGTCAGAAATCTTTACTATTGCAGATATGTTCTGAAACTAGAATATAACTACGTCGAAATGTGGACGAAATATCGGACGACCTAAATCAGAACATTTCTATGTGCACTTACTGTTATTTAAAATTCTATCACCGTGCTGCTACGTAGTCATTCCTATAGAGAAGAATCACCTACGTGTTTCTGCTAGTAGGTTAATGAAGTGATTACGATTACTGTCCGTAGTCAGTTAATGTGGATTACATAAAGTTGACTTCCCTGATTGTGTGCCATGATATGGCCTTGGCACCTTGCTTTGTTTTGTTAGATCACCATAATTATGATTTAATAATTGCAAATTTAAAAAAGGGTGTTAAGAAAAATCTTGCTTTTTTAATGTTCTCTTAGGATGCAGAGGAAGAGATAATAGGCATATTTTAATCATGGTCGATTAGTCTAGTTAACTATTTGTCTTCGATAGAGGAACAAGATTTATATAACGCTTAGAAAAAGTTCAGAATTTCTCGTAAACAATTTTTTTTTTCAAAACTGCTCCCGTAAAAGACTCCAACGCGTGTCAAATTACAAAATAACAAATCTTTATCACGGCAATAAAACAAAGACAGGCCACTTGAAACAACGTTAAAGTAAATCAATAAAGGTTTCACAGAGCGTAAAACCGATAACGATCAACATTAGAGCCGGTTCCGTCACGCCAGCGTCGCCTGCGCCGCTCAATTGAACTTAATACTAGACCGGTCTGCAGACAAGATACTGAGTTGGCCAGTAGGTATACTTGAGTGTTGTATTATATCGTCACTATTAAGCTTGCAGTGTACAGTCAAGGAAATGCATTTTCAAGCAAATTGACACCTTCCGTCAATTTGCCGTGTTACAGCCGTTTCATACAACTTTCAAAGAATGATAGTTGTGATTTGAATAGGTGGTCAATTTAAGTTGGTAGTCAATTTGGTTAACAATTAATTGCCCTGACTTTACATAAATATTAATGGCACAGTAGAACATAGGAAGCTTAAACTACAATAATCATGTACGTCATACCTAACGATCTTTATTCAAATCCCAGTAAGCATAGCCGTTTGAGGGCAATTTTCACCAATGAAGTTGAACGCGACCATAACATCTAAATCGCGTTCAACAGCTGTCAGTGTCAATATTCCACAACAATGATGATACTGACAGCTCTTGAACTACTAATCGCGTTCAATTTTATTGGTGAACCTCGCCCTAAGACGTGTAAGAGTTGGATTTGGTTCAATTTGCTGGATACAAGCTTAAATAATATAGGATACAAGAGTCTTGAAATCACCCTAAAGAGTGGTCACTTAGCGCGACCGTTATTCGGCCATAAAACAATTAGGGATACTCAATCTCAAAACCTACTTTACGCTGCGATTTTATTTGCTTCACTGTCAGAGACATTATTTTTGTTTCAGCTAAAAAGTAGCAAACAAAATTTCTATCCAAACTGTGTTTTCTTACAAATCAATAACGAATCCTTTCTTTCCAGGTCGGAGTCCCCGTGCCCCATCCCTACCCAGTTGCCGTACCCAAGCCTGTAGCTGTCCCCGTGCCTGCCCCAGTCGCCGTGCCCGTCTTCAAGTCCTACGCAAGCGCACCCCTCATCCACGACTTCCACGGTCATGGCTTAGGACATGGTTTAGCCCACAGTCATGGCCTAGGACATGGTTTAGCCCATGGACATTCTCTGCACTCCAAACTCGGATGGTAAACTGTAATGTGACGTCACTGGCTCGATGACAGATTTGAATTTCGAATGTGGTTTTTTTTTCAGGGATATGTGTAGGAAACTTTTTGGATAAACATCGAGGGAGTTGACGCCATGTTCTTAAATGATTGTGAGCTGTTTAGCCCTTGATGAATGTAGTTATGGGGTTTTCTTTTTAATTTGTCATCAAACAAGTGACGAAATCCAACAAAGTGAAATGTTTGTTTTCATAGGATTCTTGTGCGTAGTCAGAATGATATTTTGTGATGTAGATAAGTATAGATTTAGGTGTGCGTGTATGATAAAAAGGATTTATATCTGTTGTATGGAACTGTGAGAGAATATTCAACAGAAATGGCTTAAAAATGATGCCAGCATTGTAAGGATCGAGGCTAACCACAGCTTTCAGTAAGCTTGCGAAAAATGGGCCAGTGAAAAGCCGTGAAAATTAAACTCAACTGATAGCGGCTCGTCATGACAAATGACGTCACATTTCATACGGATATAAGTTCAGGTTTTGTGAGAGAAGTTAGGGATAAAGTGCAATCACAACGAAGCCTGTCGCCATTTTAAATTAAATTATATTCGAAGTAGGTTATCCGTGATACCGCCATATTTAAAACGAAAAAGCTTTTTAGTTTGTATATTTTTTCTTTTGGCGAGGGAGCAGAACTATAAATAAGTATATCCTACTTCAAATATTCTTTTAAGCATTCCAAATGCATACTGAACAATTAGCTCAAACAATTGCCATCGTTTGTATGTATTTATTAATGTTTTACTTGAAACATAGAGAGACGAACATGACAAGTAGTCATAAAACCACAATTTTCATAGTTTTCTTCATAGAACACTACTTATTTATTTGTGTAAAAAGTGTATGTAAATATTATTTTCAGTAACATTTTGTATGTAGTTGAATGTATTTTTATTTTTCTAACCTTTTGGTATACCAATGTTGGTTCATGTTTTCACATGATCTCTTTGAATGTTTTTGGTCGACAAGGCTTCGGAAGCAAGTACCTGGTAGAGCACTGTTGTATATAAACGTCTTTTTTCTATTTTCTAGCTTTAATGATGAAGAACAAGAGTTTATTTCGACCGCAGTCGACTAAAAACTATTTAATGTACGGCCTTTTTGTAATAAAATGTATATCAAGTAATTTTTTTTTTGTATTTTTTGCTACCCTACTTAACATTTTACTAATCATATCAACCACATGCTAAATACTAAGAATAATTTTTTGTTATATTCAATTCAATTTAGTTGTATTCAATACAACTAAATTGGATCATATCCAGTACTGTGGCCATACTGATACAATACATATCATCTTTGAAAAAGAATATAAACCACCAAAAAAAATGCATTTTACTGTTGAATGAATGAATGATATATTTATTTGCAAGATAGCTAACATAAGTTCTTAAAATCTATGGCTTTCACTTTATTCAACATTTCAGCTGTGCAAATATTTAGATTTTACATCTTGGTTATACATATAGCATGCAGAACACATATAATTTAAATTTAGATTACAATGCAATTAATAAATAAAATTAAATACAATTCTATTCTTTAAAATAATAATTTATATAAAAAAGCGATCAATAATAATGATGTCATGTCAATAAAAAATAGCAAGAATAATCAAAATGTTTCAATATTATTTATGAAATGTCAATATGTAGCTGTTGCTCTAGAAAATGGGTAAGAACTGGATCGTTCACTTTGATTCAAATATATATCTCCCTAGTCGTTTAACACCACCAAATGCAAAAACAATCCACACAAAATCCAACATACGTATGTCATAACTTAAAATTCATGAGCACGAAATTCCTGAAACATACCTCGAGAAACTGCCTGAAAATCCTTCAGCTAATCAACCAATATCATTATAAAAACATAAACAACTACAACATGTTCTTACATCACCGTCCCTTACCATGAGTGGTGTGACCACTTTCTATAGGAAAAAGGACGTGGCTCGAATACCTGAACCAAGGCGGGTGACAGGTGATGTCATTGATGGAAATGGAGCGGATTATGTCGCCTTATATAATACACCATGGCTGGGCTGCGAAAGCATGGCAGGGGGAGCGATGTAGGGAGCCATAGAAGGATAAGTATGACACATGTAGGTAATAATAGTCGCTACTTTTATGTGAAATGCAGACATAGTACAGTGCACAAGTAGTTTCATAATAAGTACTATTATGAAACTTCTATGTTACTGAATGTAAAAAACATAGGTAACTTACATGGAGAAGACCGCCCCCCCCTCCCCTACTACAGGGGACTTAAACATAACTGGCGAAATGTGGGAGTACTATAGGTGCACCTCTGCAAAACCTTTGGGTATTCCAGGCGTGATGTTATTTAATGAGTTACAACGAGCCATAGAAGATTTAAATGAGTGGTTCTAAGTTTTAAGGGTACCGATTACGCAAAATACGCGTTTGAACGTGGAGTTGCGGACACCAGCCCCTTTTACGATACAATGACAAACAGACAAAAAGATCGAATCGAAGATCTATCAATCAATTAATATTTATATAAAACACAACACAACGATGTTTCTACCTATGTACGTTATAGACTTTGAAACCATCTAACCAATTTGCCCCAAACCGGTTTCATTAAAAAGCCAATAATACGAATATGGTTTTGAAATAAGTGTTCAAAAAAAAAAATAGAAATCCTTTTTTTCCAACAAATAAACAAAATTTATTTATTTTTTAGCGAAGTAGCACACGCCGGGTATCGGCTATAAATAAGTAAAAATCAATTGTCAAAAATGTTTGTCCACGCATCGCTTCAAGGCCGCACCTATCTGGCTAATTCTTTTTTGGTTGGGTTTGTAATTGTTAGGACAAGGTTTGTATGAAATATTTTTTTTTGGTAAATCCAGCGGGAAGTCGGAAAGGATGCTATTTTTGTATGACATCACCCCGGGCGACGCCGGGCATGAACAGCTTGTAGTTTTATAAAATCAGTGATAGTCTAGAACTACTGCACTTGTAAGATGTTTATTGTTATTGCTTTTGAGATTCGTAATTATATTCTTTGATGGATTGTTGTATTGAACCTTCTGTTCTTAATAGTGTACCTTCTTAGGCATGTGAGGATGCATCTTGCAGACTGCATGGCAACCATAGACTTTGTAGTAATGCGCAACAGTGGATAACATAAACTGAAACTGTACAAAATATAAATGTGAATTAGGGAAGATCTCTAACTGACGCTGGAATTGTTAATTGGGGGTGAACAGTAACTGTTCAACATGAGGTTTTTGCCTACTTTGTATTAGTATTCAGGCCCAGGACCAACGGCTTAACGTGCTTCTGCGCCTGATCTCACTCCGGTCGTGTCGGATTGCCGTCCCATTGGACTATGAGAGTGAGGGAAGAGAGAGTGCACCTGTGTCTGCGCACACACTTGTGCACTATAACATCTGCCGCGCCGGAGGCTAGTTTCCGTTGAGATTGGCCGCCATGGCCGAAATACGGTTTGGAGGAATATTATTATTTATTAATCTGCGTGTTATTTGTGCAAAATAAACAATTATTCATTCTTTCTTTCTGCTCTTTCTGAAAGTTTTTAAAGTAGGTTCAAGATACATGCACCTCCTACTCAGGTGGACAAAAAGTACCTGTTTGTCAAATACCTAATTAACTTAAACTTTTTTTTTTAGTTATTGTGAACGTGAGGTCATGGCATGGATCATTGCATTTTTGTTTTCTTTTTCTCAGTTAGTTTTAATCATGACCTGGCAGTTTCAGTCATTTATGCGGCCTACCCAAATATCCTTTCTTTAGTATTGTTTGGCAAATCGTTGAGCTCCTTAAGTTCCAAGTTGAGCTGCACGATTACTGACAAATGCATGCACTGACTGGACAGGTCCACTCACACTGTGTGGTTCTTTCTTCAAAAGACCATTTCAAACACTAATCTACATGGTCTTCACATGATCTGACCAAGATTATGTCTGGACTTTAAAAGAGACTGTGACCTCTGAGTTTGTTTCGACCTTTCTTCTCAGAGTAGTCAGATAGGAAACGCCGACCTCATCTAGTTTAAAAAATATGATTGACGTTTAAAAGTGTTTGTACAAACCTACTTACAGAAATAAAATCATTCATCATTTATAAAGAATATAAAAAGAAATACCTAATATAACCAAAAATACCATTATTATGTATAAGTGAACTTCAGCACTCTTCTGAGTCACGAACAAATTAAAACTTTTAAAGCTACACCATCAATAATCCAATCCACAAACCACCCACGAATCAACAAAAAAGGACAGCCTTGCACAACATGCCGTGACCGGCATCGAACGCGGAACTCCCCGCTATACTTACCGACTACTTACCGTTGCCCAATGGAGGAAAGAGGTCGCTTGTCTATGGGTCACCAGGAACAGTAGGCTAAACATAGTGATCGATTTTGAAAACTATATTTAGTGCAGTTTAGCGTGGTCCGTGTGAAAGATTTCGTAATGGAGGCTGATATGATAAGTAGCACTATAGTGCTGTTTGAGTTGGTAAACGTGCGATAGAAGGCGTTATTATAAATAAGAGTCCTTCAGTGTCATCATCAAAAGAGCGTCCACGAGAGAAAGTACGTAAGAACCTTATTGGTGATGTTCTTCAGAAAGGTCAGGTGTGTTGTACCTACCCGCAAAGCGTGCATGTATGACCAGATGTATAGTATGAACGCAAACGAAGCAAAAGGAGGGGTTGTAAAGCCCGTAGCAGGAGGCGTTCCGTAGTTTCTGCCTACCCTCGTGGGAAGAAAGTGTGAGTTTATGTATGTATGTATGTTCAACGCACCTTGGACCGCCAGACCAGCTGCAGTCCGTTTTGACTGGCTAATTGTTGATCTTGACATAAACTATTACCATAGGTTGAAATGCTCATGCCATCATAAAAATAGATACCGTCAAACGGGGTGAACAGAGATGCAGGGGTGATTCGGGACGTAACTTTAAAAGGGATTTTAACATTGAAATAGTATATTTTTTGCCAACAAGGGCACTTAATCGTTAATTATAATACAGTAAACATATTAGAGTCCTCTTTGGCAACAAACTATAGTATTTCAATGTTAAAATCCCTTTTAAAGTTTCGACTTGATTCACCCCTGCATCCCTATACACCCCTTTTGACGGTACCTAATCTCTTGAGTTGCATATTACACAACACCAATGTTCACAAAATCCTTGTAAGATAAATGATTCTCAACAAAAACACATAACTGAGGGCAGAATCTTGAAAGGGATTCAAACTTAACACTCCCTCGGGGACTCAAGTCGAGGGTTAATAAGCCCTGTCCAAATATCATCTGAATTTAATAATAATATTAATAATATTTTACTACTAAACTTAAAAGTTATTTCAGGAACAGACTATTTTATTGAAACACTATCGTAGAACGTCCATCTATACTGCTAATTCAGTACTATTTCGATACTAAGACTAGCTAAGTTACATAATTTCCAGTACCTAGATAGTAACTATTAGCGTTACATAAATCCTTAGAACGTAACTTGAGTAAAGCTAGAGCTAACAGCTAGTACGGTGATGTTTTAAACGAAGCATAGATGTCGCTACAATTCAGTCTAGAACTTTACTAAAATAATAATATCGAATATGCTAATCATGCTAAAAGATTCAGTGATAGGGTCAAAGACTTTTGTGAACTGGGTTACGTTTTAGCATCGAGACATTATTAATCCACTTCTAGTAATCACTATGCAGATGGACATGACTTCTTCTCCTGTATTTAACCACGCAAGCTAACGGCGTTGTAGCGAAAAGACAAGCCGTTGCTCTAAGAAAAGTTATTAGTGGACTAACAAAACAACGTATCTACAGAGAACATGCCAAAATCTAGTAAATCCAAGAGGGTCTCTTAATGCTTTACAAAATTGTTTGTTTTATTGCATAATAGTTTCCAGAGTTCAAATAAAAGCCATTTCCTTAAGCTAAAAATGAAGCTAACTAGCATTAGAATTATTTACGAACCCAGAGCTTTAAAATGACCTGTCTGACCTCCAGACGACAAACAAATCCGATAATTCTAAGAAATCTGCTTTTCAAATACAAATGACTTAAGACTAGGCCACACACACAAATTTCTAATAAAGTCTAGGAAACTTATCGTGAGTAACAAGAAACAAACTGTCAATACAAAACAATCAATCAGAGGTAAAGTTAACTTAATCATCTTAATTCATTTATAGCTTTAAGTAGCCCCGGTATTTATATTTTTGCCCAACTTAATTTGTTAACCACGTACAGCAGTAGTAAATAATATTCTGCTCTATTATATACAGGCCTTCCCCCACTCCTTAAATCTTTTGCGAGCCTGCGCCCGCACCCGCTGTGTTCCTTCTAGTTTGAACGGAACCTATCCAATTCGTCCCACCATGTCCTACTACTTGCTGCCGCGTATACTACTGTATATTACTGTCTCACCACAGAGCACCAGTTTTGAGCTATTTGTGCCCAAAGTTTTTCCTGGAGGGAGGTCTTTGCCCAGGAGTGGGACAGAGCAAGCTAGGAAAATCATAATAAATATATACAGGGTAAATTTCTGATATGGGATTTCGGATCCGAAACTATGATAAATCAAAGAAGTCAAAAAAATCATAACCTTGATTTTGGACAAAACCTAAAATGCATTTTTTTTTTAAAGTTCCAGAGTGTCTAGAAAAGTGGCAATCGGTTACAAAGCTTTCGTATTTCTACAACGACTTTCAACAGCATTGACATTAGCTCTTCGGTAAGTTATGTCAATGTAATACATGACATACATAAATCATCATCACCATTAATTTCAGCCGAAAGACGTCCACATAGGCATCCGCCAAGCACGGCCACTTCGACCGGTTCTGTGCTTCTCGCTTCCAGCGGGTTCCCGCGGCCTTCGCAAGGTCATCGTCAAATGTATAGTACATACTAATTCCATGCATCACTTACTTTTTTACTCTTCCATCATCGTTATTGCTAATGGAATGTCACTTTGTCTAGGCTCGCTGGTGTATATAGGTTTTTTTTTCTTTGTCTAATGTTTTAAACTTTTAGAATAAAGGCTCCCACAGGGCGCGACGCGGTTCTGGTAGAAGAATTTCCTTTAATTTTTCATAGAAATTATTCTAATAGAGTCGCGTCGTGCCTGTCTGTGGGAGCCTTTAGTCATACATACTTTTCAAACTAAAGCTTTCAGATTGAAACATGTGTGGAACGATAAATCAACCTTTTAAATAAATAGGTAATGATGTTGCCGCCATACGCCATTACCAGCTGTCTAGTTTTGAATTACTATATCTAGGTTAATTTTTAAATTTGGAAACAGTGTAGGTACAATATGAATTTTAAAACTTTGATATCAATATTGAATAACTTTGTTGGACTTTTTTGGACGCCACATTTTATTTTGTAGCTAGGGGTTTGTTAAAAAAAAGTTTAGTTACGATATTTTATGTTCTTTCTTTAGGGTTCCGTACCTCAAAAGGAAAAAACGGAACCCTTATAGGATCACTTTGTTGTCCGTCTGTCCGTCTGTCTGTCAAGATCCTTTATCTCGGGAACGCGTGGAGGTATCGAGTTGAAATTAAAACCATACACTCAAGTTTACAGTCCCTTGAAGCTGTGAAAAATCAAACTTCTAAGTTAACGTAAAAAAAAGATACGGCCGTTTATGCCGCAAAAAACGTATTTTTCGACACTCTCAAGGGAATCAAAATTTATAGGGTACTTTCCGTTGACCTAGAACTATGACATTTGGCAAGTAATATCTTGGCAAAAACTATAGCCTTTATTGAAAATACGTAATCAATCATCGAGGTTAAACAACGGTATGCGTGATCATAATTGTATGGGTGACCAAATATTGTTTTGATTTTGTAAAACTTTTACTAATTGATACAGAATATAGATAAATAATATCAGATAGATATAGATAGATAATATTAAATATAATAAGTAGGTGATTCTATAGGTATGTTACCCTTAATAAGCACTAGTATAAAAAAACCAACACTATTACAGACAATGTTTTTTCCAACCTTGATGTACAATGCAATACTATTCATTAGTTTTTCAGTCACCACATAAAAAACTGGATTAATTTTGATATTTAAGTAAAAAACAACCTTGATTAGATTACCTAACTAATTAAGGTACAAACTGTTAGTATAACCACAATTTCACTTAGAAAACAAAATAATATAAGTAATTATAGGTTTTGGAAACTGAATTTCGGGAAAAACTCGGAAAAAACTGCGAATCTCAATTCCTGAACTATTCATAATATGTACCTACGGAACTCTCGGTGGGCGAGTGCGAATCGCACTTGTCCGGTTTTTTTTAATAGTAGGTAGTTGCCTCGTACGTCTAGTGGTCGCAAGCGCTACTGCTGAGCATGAGGTCCTGGGTTCGATTTCCAAGTCGGACAAAGTGTTATTGCGTTTTTCCATTAGGAATTTCTCAGTAGCAGCCCGGAGTCTGGATTTGTTCCCGGTTGATGGCAATAGGGTCGCCCGCTATTACATGGGACTTAAACATAACTGGCGAAATGTGGGTGTACTATAGCTAGGTACACCTCTGCCTGTCCCTTCGGGGATTACAGGCGTGATGTAATGTTTGTTATGTTGTATAGTTAGTTATATAGAATTGAAAGACCATTAATTTACCTTTCTTTTTTAATCTTAAATTTTATGAAATATTTTTGGTATAAATCTTTTCTAGATTACAATATACAAGCTAACACTAAAATAATATATCTACCTACTATTTACAAGATATAATTTTAAAAAAGGAACAGTTCGTTTAAAAGTTTAATGAAACAAAAATGTTCACATTACCAAAGAAGAAGTTTAATTTATCGTCATTGAATGTGCATTATTTTGACTCGGGCTGGAAATAATTATAATAACGGTTTCCCCTAAGTCTAATTATTAAGACCAGCACCCTAATTAGGTACGTAACACACTATCAATCACAATCTGAATCATTTTGTAGGATATTACTAATCCATTGTTTCATATGTCCGAAAAATTTGTCTGCGCAACAACGTAAATAACGCAATGAATGTTGTTGAACTGTCAAAATGAAAGCCATTCCTACTGTTAGTGTGTTACGCAATCACCCCGCTGAACCGAATCTTTAAGCGTCGCATTAGTCATTTAAAGACGTGCATTGATGGCATTCAACTAGAGGAAACTCAAAATTAAATAATAATACCATTTATTTATTTCAGGCGACACAGGCCCATATAAAAATACCTTAACCTAAACATACATATTTTTATATAAACAAAAGTTGTGTTCGTAAAAGGCTTAAGACTATGTTAGTAGAGCAGTGGTGGCCCAGTGGAATCGGCCCCGACTTACAAGATGTAGGTCGTGGGTTCGAACCCAGGCAGGCGCTTTACTTTGTGTAAATAATTTCATCACCACTGCTCTCAAAACAGTGAAGGAAAACATCGTGCATAGCATCGGCATGTCCTAGAACCAAAAATTCGAAGACATGTGACATCCACCAATCCGCACTGGGCCTGCGTGGTAGATTACAGCCCATTCCCTCTCAAAGTGAGGAGGCCTGAGTCCCAGCAGTGGGAACATTATAGGCTGATTATGTATGTTAGTAGGTAGCGCTTCACTTTGCACTAGCTTAACTTTATGCTGTCCACTGGAACTTGTCCGCAGAAGCGACGGAACACTACGTCCTGCGGCCAAAAGTGTTCTTCCACGACGAGGGGCAGATAACAATTCGGTACACGCACGACGAACGCCTTGAAGTTGACGTTCCGGTGCGATTCCAGTAACTGCACCCTGGGCGTGTACCTCGTAAAGGATAATCAAGAAATATAATTAGTTCCAATGAAGCCATAAACACCTAAATTCTATTAACTCAAAACGACCTAGGTTCCCAGCATTTTGGTACAGAAAAACATCTAGGTTACGTTTAAAATGTTTAAATGGTCGAGCTCTAAAAAAGGTAAACTGTCAGCTAATATTGCGAATCGCACTTATCCATCTGACGACGGACAGAAATCACGACAACACACACGAAACGGATTCAATTAGTATCAAATTGACTTTTTTGGAAGACAAGATCGAGATACTGTATCTACATTGTTGGGATACACGGTTATCAAACGAAATCTTTTATTCCTATAATAAATGGACCGTTGAAAAGGTAAAAGCTGTGTTCTGAAAACAGCACCAACAGTTTTTAGTCCATTTCAATAACTATTTTACAAGAAAGAATACAACTGACTTCCAAAAAAAACACTTCAAAGTAAAAAATAACTAATTTCGGAAGTCGGTGTCTTTGGTTTTATATTTTCGTTTTGTGTCACCGACTTCCGAAATGAAAGTTATTTGTCACTTTATAGTGTTTTTATGGAAGTCGGTTGTCTTTTTTTGTATAAAAGTTTTTATTATTCACATTTTAGTTTGGGGTACCTACCCCATACATATTCGTATACCACTACTTGCTATGTACATAACAGTGATAGGAAATTATAATAACATCATCAATATACACTAAGTGGAAAAAATACGTATTATTGAAGCTAACTGAAAAACTACCTAAGCAAAGGTAATAAAAGAATTTTCGAAATGTATTCACAATTGCCGGTGATATCGCATAGAAAACAGACTATTTGAGAAGCTACTCCTTTAATAAAAATACAACGTATTTATTGTGTCACTAACCCTAAATAAATCAAATACAAAAATAGCCCTCAAGGCTGCTAAATTCAACCTTCAGCATTCCATAATCAACGCATGATTTCAAATATGCCTATTAAAATATAATCCTTCATACGAAAACATTTGATACAGCTGGAGCCCCCATAACCACTAATTAATAAAATTAAAACCTTTATGTCAATAACTCCATAACCAAGTTGACACGGGCAAGGGGGCATCGCGTGTCACCCAACCATCGGCCACCATGCCACCATCGATGTCTGATCGATGGCATGCATCATTTATGTGGTATCGATCACCAGTGACCCATATACTATAATGCGGTGCAGGGCAATATCGTTATGTTTGATGTTAAATGATAAATGATAAATGATTTTATTTCTGTAAGTAGGTTGAAAACTAGATGAGGTCGGCGTTTCCTATCAGACTACTCTGAGAAGAAAGGCCGAAACAAACTCAGAGGTCACAGTCTCTTTTAAAGTCCAGACATAATCTTGGTCAGATCATGTGAAGACCATGTAGATTGGTATCAGAAATGGTCTTTTGAGGAAAGAACCACACAGATTGAGTGGACCTGTCCAGTCAGTGCACGCATTTGTCAGTAATCGTGCAGCTCAACTCAGGAAGCCAGGACTTAAGGAGCTCAACGATTCGACGAACAATACCAAAGAAAGGACATTTGGGTAGGCCACATAAATTACTCAATTTGCTAGATCATGATTAAAATTAACTGCGAAAAAAAAGCAATGACCCACATAATCCTCACATTCACAATAATTAAAATAACATAATACTTTAAAAGTAAATACTCATGTCTTTGTGTATATAAAATTCAACAATGTCAATGTGTATATAAAAAATCGGACATAATATTTGAGAACCATGTAGATTGGTGTCTGAAATGGTCTTGTGAGGAAAGAACCACACAGATTAAGTGGACCTGTCCAGTCAGTGCACGCATTTGTCAGTAACCGTGCAGCTCAACTCAGAACTTAAGGAGCTCAACGATTCGACGAAAAATACCAAGGAAAGGACATTTGGGTAGGCCGCATAAACTACTAAAACTGCCAGATCCAGAATATAACTGAAACAATGACCCACATAGTCCTCATATTCTCAATAATGAAAATAATATAATACTTTTTACAGTAAATATTCATGACTAAAATAGCTAGCAAATTAAAATCAACATTCACCGTGTAAATTTATTGGAGCAGCTCAATCCCAAGCCTTTTTGTCCTCAATATAGTCTTTCACAGTATAATAGGCTTTCTGGCATAGTTTCCGTTTTATAAAAGATTTGAATTTATTAAAGCTTAGATCTTGAATGTGGCTAGGAAGTTTATTATAAAAACGTATACATTGGCATCTAAGCGTGCCACCTATTTTCTTGAGCCTGGTTGTACGAACAATAAATTTGTGTTTGTTTCTAGTATTTATATTGTGGATATCACTGTATTTTTTTAACAGATTAATATTTTTATGTGCATACAAAAGATTTTGATAAATATACTGAGAAGGCACAGTAATTATATTAATCTCTTTAAATTTATCTCTAAGGGCGTGTCTGGGACTTAATTTATAGATTGAACGAATTGCCCTTTTTGGAAAACAAAAATTGTCTGGATATCGGCGGCATTTCCCCACAACAGAATACCGTACGACATCACACTATGAAAATAACTAAAGTATACTAAACGGGCTGTCTCTAAATCAGTTAAACCACGAATTTTTCTAACGGCGTATGCTGCAGAGCTAAGCTTTTTTGACAATTTATCTATGTGGGGGGCCCCATTGAAGCTTGGTATCCAAAGTTATGCCTAAGAAAACTGTGGTATTTCGGGTTTCAGCACTTCATCCTTTATGAGAACACTAGTTTCTACTTGTCTAACATGAGGTATCGTAAACTTAATACATTTAGTTTTTTTCTCGTTAAGAAGTAGGTTATTAACATTAAACCAGTTAACTACTATTGCAAGGGCGCTATTTACATTGTCAGTAATCAGCTGCTGACGTTTGAGTTTAAATAAAAGTGAAGTGTCGTCTGCAAATAACACTATATCATGTTTATCCTTTATGAGGTAAGGGAAGTCATTTATATAAATAAGAAATAAAAATGGCCCAGGAATTGAGCCCTGGGGGACCCCCATTCTTACTACCGATCCGGGTGATCTTTTTCCATTAACATCAACTCTCTGAATCCTGTCACTTAAGTAAGAAGTAAGAAGATCCAGAGAGGCGTTTCGGATTCTGTAGTGGTGCAGTTTCCTGATCAATGTTACATGAAGAACACAATCGAATGCCTTGGAAAAATCGCAAAAGATTCCCAAAGCATTGCATTTGTCCTCCCATGCATCATAAACATGTCCTAAAAGTTCAACTCCGTAGTTCAAAGTAGTCGAACGACCCCTCGTAAAACCGAACTGTTTGTTATGCAGTAATTTGTGTTTATTAAAAAATCCTTGCATTTGATTCAAAATAAGTTTTTCAAAAATTTTACTAAAGGTGGGTAGTACTGAAATAGGTCTATAATTAGTAGGGTCTGATGTACTACCCGATTTAAATAACGGTATTATTTTACTGTTTTTCATAAGATCAGGAAACTCACCACGGTCAATACAATAATTAAAAATAACAGCTAAAGTAGGTGTTACAATGTTTATTATCGACTTAGCAACGTCTACAGAATTACCCCATAGATCTGCGGTCTTTTTAACATTTAATGTGTGAAAGGTTTTAATTATATCTTTACAGGTGACATATTGGAAATGAAATTCAGAATTACAAACAGGAACGTTTTCCTTAAGTAAAGACTCTGCAGCAGTGGGTGATGAGTTTAGAGATTTAGTAGTGGATACGGGAACATCTGCAAAGAAATTTTCAAAGGCCGCGGTGACTTGTGAATCTGTATTAATTATATTGTCATCAATGTGAAGCCTGTAGTTACTACATCGGTTGCATGACCTTCCCGTTTCGTTGTTAATGATACTCCATGTCATTTTAATTATAATACTACTATTTTTAATGTTTGAACTCAAATAACGTGACTTGGCCATACTACAAACGTTTTTTAAATAATTTAGAATAATTCTTAACATATAAATTAAATTCAGCAGTGTTTATACAAGTCCGTTCATCATATAATTCATAAAGTCGTTTTCTACTTTTATGTATACCAATGGTGGCCCAGTCACTGAAGGAAGCGTTAGTAATTCACCGCGAAAGTCTTTGGAATGAATGTGTTATCAAATTGTGTGCAATACATATTGAAAAAATCATTATATTGTTCATTAGGGTCATCATTAGTCGACAAAAATGGTAATTTACTTAAAAGTTTAGTTTTAAATGTTTCCAAGCGATTACTAGTTTTTGGGTTAACAGTGATATCTTTTTTAATAACTTTTTTGTTAATATTAGGAATAATGATCAATTGTCCGCAATGATCAGAGTCTATTAAATTAATAATTTCTTTATGGGTTGGTGTAACATCTGTGTAAATGTTATCTAGGCATGTGGCACTAGTGGGAGTTATTCTAGTGGGCTCCAAAAATTGGTTAGCAAGATTGTATGACTGAAACAAACTTATACGTTGACAATTGCTCATCAATTTAAATGTGAGTGCATTATAATAGGAGTTTCCACGACTGACGGTACTTAAGGGGGATGCGTTAAAGTAGCCCGCGAAATTCAAATTTACTTAAGTAAATTTACAAATTTGCAATTTGCAGGTCAGTGTCAGGGTGTATGTTGATTAAAATATGATTCACGATCGTAACAAATATGGCTTTACAGAATTAGAATCAGCAAAACGACTCCTTATGTTAGAATTGTCCCGATATATCATGATTTCATGAAATATGGTAATATAATCTTGGAGAGATGTACTGTTTGATGATATTCATGATTTTAATTTTATAAATAAATGTTTCATACGGCCGGGAACCATATTTAGATCGACATACAAGCTGATACTGACCTGCAAATTGCAAAAAACGTAAGAAACAATGAATTTCACGGGCTACCCTGACGCTTTCGCTTTAAGTAAGTCCTATGGTTGATAATCAGCCTCACTGACTAGCTAGATACGTAGCTCCACTAATAAAAAATATATATAATCATATAATTCAGGCAAAACCCATAATACATAAAATACAATACTGCAAGAACATAGATCAGAATATAATAAAATGTCAATGCAATTAAATTAAACGCATGAGAACGTTCAAATTAAAAAGGGTCACAGAATTAAAAATAAAATATCAAATGCAAAAATAAACGAATGAGTAGGTATAAATTATAAAGGTCAAAGAATAAATATTAAAATAAAATAACAAATGCAAAAATAAACGAATGAGTTGGTACAAATTAAAATAAAATCACAAATGTCGACTAATGCCGAAGGGAGATAGAAGCCCATAGCATGTCTTTTTCCAAAATTCATCTCAGCTTGACCACACTCATAAAAACTGTGACAATAAAAAAAAGATAGTTAATGGAACTTAAACCTACTAACTACTAACTTAACCTACTTGAATATGACGGCTATACATGGCTTCCTGCCAGGACACTGCTTGCTTACAAGGGAGGAGAACTGCCTCGATCACATGCTCCTTAAGCTAGACAAATTAAAAAACTCTGCTTTCGTGGCTGTCCTAAACACGTCTGTTACGGATCATGCAATGGTATTATTAAATATATCTCACACATACCAAAACAACTCTTGTGTCAAATATAAAACAATAACAAATTGGGAGAATTCCTATAAGCACCTTATAGACACAGATATATCTTTTCTTAGTGCATATAGAGACCCAAACATTCTAGCTAACGTGATGATAGACGTGATTAGGACATCTCTCCTTCAAAATACTAAAGTTTTCTCAGTGTCCAGCTCCAAGCGAACCTTAAAGCCCTGGATATCTATGGGGGCCCTAAGGTGTATCAGGCTTAGGAATAAATTACAGCTACAAAAGAGGAAAGACCCTTTTAACGTTATCTTGATCATAACTTACAGGCGTTTTCGCACATATTGTTCTAACCTTATTAAAAAACTATAACGACAGTTTCATAAAAAACAGATATCAAATTCATTAAAAAATCCTAAACTACTCTGGCGTAAAATTAATGATATCACCCATTAAAAAAACCCAAGGTGTCTAGTACCCACCTACTGCATATCACACCATGTCCCCTCGATTCACTTAACCGTGTAAACAAATTCTTCGTAACGATTGGAAAAACAATTGCGGAAGAAATAATAACCATAACTGGACAAGAATCTAGACCGGTCACTAACTTAATCTCACTATCTCAAATCAATTCCTTCGTGTTGCTGGAGACAGACACGGCAGAAGTGGATAATATACTTGGGGCGCTTGGCTCGGAAAGTGCTTCGGGGTGGGATCGCATACCTGTGGGCTTCCATAAATTATCTCGAGAACTTGTTGTTCCTCTTATCAGCCAGTTAACTAATCTGTGTTTCGAAACGGGCATATTTCCTGACGCGCTTAAACGTTCTATAATTACGCCTGTGTACAAGGAGGGTGATAAGGGTGATGTCAACAACTATCGGCCGATATCTGTCTTATCATCTCTTTCGAAAATAATAGAAAAAATATTAAATAAAAGACTAGTAAGTTATTTAAACAAGTACAACATTCTCGAACCCAGACAGGCGCTTTACATTGTTTAAATAATTTCATCACCACTGCTCTCAAAACGGTGAAGAAAAACATCGTGAGGAAACCGGCATGTCCTAGAACCAAAAATTCGAAGACATGTGACATCTACCAACCCGCACTGGGCCCGCGTGGTGGATTACAGCCCATTCCCTCTCAAAGAGAGGAGGCCTGAGTCCCAGCAGTGGGAACACTATAGGCTGATTATGATTATGATATGACAACATTCTTTCCGATTCACAATACGGTTTTAGACAGGCACGGTCAACTCAGGATGCAGTACTTGCGTTAACATCTGAAATCACCGACAAAGTGGACAAGGGTTATAAATGCGTTACAGTGTTCCTAGACCTCAAAAAGGCTTTTGACACCGTATCAGTCCCCATTCTTGTACAGAGATTTGAGGCTATAGGAATAAGAGGTAAGGTTCTCTCCCTCTTTAACAGTTACCTCCGAGGCAGGAGACAGCAAGTTAAAATAGGTAACTCGCATAGTGAGGAGGAAAACATTGTTTTCGGTGTCCCGCAGGGATCGGTCCTCGGCCCCCCACTTTATCTAGTGTATATTAACGAGCTTTGTAACCTACGAAGCGGTGTAGGGAAAATCTTCTCCTACGCGGATGACACGGCCATTGTCTACTTTGCGGACACCTGGGAAGCTGCGTGCAATAATGCCGAGCAAGGATTAGTTGCTATAGATAGATGGCTCAAAGCCAATCTACTAACCCTTAGTGTTCCTAAATCAAACTACATTTGTTTTTCTCCTAGTATAAGGACTAAACCAGGAAGGCAATTCGAAGCCTTAATTTTAAAATTCGAATCCACAAGTGTGCGGACCACTTGGCTCAAAATTGCAATTGTCAAGCCATTGAACATGTAAAGTCCACAAGGTACCTGGGAGTCATTGTTGGCGAGTGTTTAACTTGGCATTCGCATATTGAGATTGTCGCGTCATGGGTGTGAAAATTCATATGGATGTTTAAAAACTTGAAATACGTGATGCCTCCGAAAACGCTAAATAGCAGCTACATTGCGCTCACGCAATCAGTTATTGCATACTGTTTACCAGTCTGGGGAGAAGCCACTAAAACTAAATTCCTCGAGTTTGAAAGAGCCCAAAGGGCACTTATAAAAGTTATGTACTATAATATAAACCATACAGATACCACACAGTTGATCTATATAGAATTAGTGGCTTACTTTCAGTAAGAAAATTATATTTCTTAATTACGACACTTTATTTACAAAAATCTATTCCATTTAATCAGGACAGTCAGAAGAAAAGACGAAAGGATATGATGGCTCAAGGGTGCGGACCGGTTTTGGGCGGCGTCAGTATGCAACCCAATCGGCCTACATTTATAACAAAATAAACTCAAAACTAAAGTTCCACCATGAGGTCTCACACGTTTGCAAAAAGGTAATAACCGAATGGCTAAAAAAGCTAACATACGAGGAAACTGAGCAAGTATTAGTTAGACTTGGTTAAACAATTTATTTTTCTTGTTATCAATAATGTGCACCGAGTATAATCTATAAACTGCGCTTCTAACACATCGGCATTTTCAAAGAAGACACACATTCACAAACACAAACACACACATATACACACACACACACACACACACACACACACACACACACACACACACATACACACACATGCACATACACGCACACACAACAACACAAGCCCTGTTAACAATAAGACGCACATACAGTGTTACATAGACATACAACTATAGATACACAAACAGCTGCAAACTAGTTAATAACTCATTTACTGTTATCTTTTATTCACAAACTTATTCTTTTTCTTATTTTTTTTTAGTCACCCTTTCTTTAAGTAAATGTTCGTCTCAATTTGTTAGTAATTATGGGAAAGAGCGAGATATGCCCCAACACAAGTATTTATCAATTACTTACTGGGGATGTCTCATTTATAATATTTGTAACTGTTTTGGGACAAATAAACATTTTTAATTTTTAATTTAAAAAAAAACCCTAGGTGTGAATGTGAGATAAATCGTTCATCGCGGCAAAATTTTAAAAATATAACCAACAGCTTAACCTTTTTGCAATACGTAGTAATACTATTGGCGAAATCTCTCGTGATATCGATCGGGTTTCCCAAGCATGCCGTAAATAACGAATGAAGAAACTTATCATGGGCTTGTAGAGTCAGTGCAATAAATGCATTATGTATTTAGCGGAAAAATTGGAAACGTTACCGTATAAAAAACCACGCGAGGCTTTACTTCAAGATAAAAAGGGAGTCAATATGTTACTTAATTTTCTATTCTTTCTGATTACATAGAATTGGTCGCAAACACCGAGCGTCGCCTGAACATCGAGTCTTGTGTTCAATGCCTTTTTCTTTTCTTTTTTTGATCCGGGGTGGAAAATCCTCATGGATGTCCCCCGCCCTGGGGGGGTGGAGGGGTCTGTCAGACTCTTACTGACTAAAAACCACCCCAGCGTTCCATCTCACACCTGCGCCGGGGATCACGGGAACGTTAGAATCTTCCGCAACCCCCGACTGGTGCCGGCCCGCCTCTGCGGGCCCCGTCCGTTCGAGCCGGGGGAGTGAGGTGTTTGACTCCCCACGCGACTTCTAAAAGGGGAGCGCGTTGGAACACTACGTGCCGCCGCCTCGGGTCCTGATGTGTGGGGGGCGACGGACGTCCTCAGGTCCGTCGTCCCTGGACCCATTTAGGGGGGCTGGAAGAGGGCGTTGTCCGCCCTCCGCCGACGCCCGGTGCGCCTGCTGCAGGCCGGGCGAGAGGATGAGATCTCTCGCTCCCTTTCCGCAGCTTCCTTCTGCGAAATGACCGTTTCGCAGAAGGATACCACCACGTCCCAGGAGTCGTGACCGCCGATCATAGCATTCACTACGGCCGGCAGTGACAGGTCACTGCCTACTCCTGAGATAAGGGCACAGCGCGGCTCCTCCCAAGCAGCACACTCTTCCAGCGTGTGCCGCGCCGTGTCCTCCCGGCAGTCAACGCAGTGGTGACACCGAGCGTCCGGCTCCCTTTTTATGCGACAGAGGTACTTCCCGAAGCAACCATGCTCCGGGAGCACCTGCGTCACCCGAAAGGACAGGGAGCCGTGCCTCCTCCCGAGCTAGAGGTTGAGCACCGGCTGGACCGCCTCGATGGTGACGAGGCCGGCGGTAGGGCATGAGAGCCTGTCCCGCCATTCCGCCACCAGGATCTCGCGAAGCTGTGACTGACGCTGCTCCATATGTCGCTGCATCGGTCGCTCGCCCCGCGCCCGCCATTCCTCGCGCCACCGATAAAGTGACGCGAGCACCTTCGCCTCCAGGTCCCAGGGTGGGGATCCGGCCAGTGCACAAGCTGCCTCGTAGGAGACCGTGCGATAACCTCTGATGACTCTGACGGCCATCGCTCTCTGCGGCTTTCGCAGAACAGCAATGCTGCCGGCCGTCAGGTCAGTCGCCCAGATCGGGCCCCGTAAAGGGCCATCGATCGCACGATCCCTACGTAGAGCCGCCTACAAGCGGCGCTCGGACCACCAGATTGGGAAGCAGCGTTGACAGCGCCCCAGCCGCGCCCAACAACTTGGGCGCCAGCCGCCGGAAGTGAGGGCCGAAATCCTAACCAACAACATCCTAAGCTATCCTACCTATCCCAGCCCCACCTAGCCACGTAGCCTAGCTAGCTATATCTATCCTAGCTAGCTATATCTATCCTAGCTAGCTATATCTATCCTAGCTAGCTATATCTATCCTAGCTAGCTATATCTATCCTAGCTAGCTATATATATCCTAGCTAGCTATATCTATCCTAGCTAGCTATATCTATCCTAGCTAGCTATATCTATCCTAGCTAGCTATATCTATCCTAGCTATCCTTCTTCATGCCTAAGTCAGGCAAAGTGTTAATTCCGATCCAGCCTGTCCCTTGCTGCCCTCTCCCAGGGACGCCCTAAGTCGAGGTCCGTACCCCACAGGGGTAACACCCTTAGCGTGTAGCCGCCTAGTTTGTAAGTTTTTAAGCCCTGGTTGGGGGCCTTAATTTATTAAAGCAACCACGGGCATTTCCGCTTAAGCAGCCAACAACCTCCTAGGTTGACCTGCGAGAAGTCAATACCAAAAAAAAACAGGCCAAGTGCTATAAGGATAAACATCAAGAAATTGTCAGTATCCGGTCTGAGACTGAATTTCTGCCCGGTAATGGCAATAATCCTAATCTATAAAATGAACTAAAATACGACTGGCGACATTGTGGTGCACTAGACATTAATCCGTCAGGAAATGAAACGTGGTGATAATTATGTAAACATGTGGATCTAATTCTAATTTAAAAAAAACCCCAGCGTACTTTTTGCACACGCCACCCATTAAACCAAATACTATTTATACATTAAGAATCGAAGCACTAGGCTAAAGATTATTCAAAATTTACCTAATACGTACACTCCGCCTTCCAAGTTTGACCATAAGGAGCAGTACACATACGTACGTATTAATGAGGGCAACTCATTAGGCGTTCCACACCAAACTTATTGGGTAGGGTGGTCGTAGGTATTCCATGCGTGTTTCATTTTTAGCTACCTACTTACGTACTGTTCAAAAGGAGTCAGACAATCAAGAATTTCTGTTTTTTTAAATTAGACGAAGAATATGTATTTAGTAATTTTTTGCTTTATTACTCGAACACTGTAATTAAATATTACAGGATAAATTTTCTGTATAATAAATATTTATTATATTATTATCCTTTGTGCTCCCAAAACTACAAGTTAAATAAAATAGTTTTTTAATAGCAAAACTACCAAAAACTAAAATTAGATGCTTTTCTTTTTGCAATTTAATCTCAAACACCAATCCTACAAAATTTAAACTCATATCCACCGCAAAATAATAATAAAAAAATTAGGATACCCAGCATTTAGGTAAAACATTTAAAATTCAAATATCCCTGCAATATGTGAGTACCTAATTAAATCTATGTCAGTTTAAGACGCGGTCGGAAATTGTGATCACTGACCGTATTCGGAGAGCCGCTAGCCGTCAGCACCGACAATAACTGTCGGTCGGCCAAATAAAGGCACCGCTCCACAGCGGCCCACGGCTAAGCTACGCACGTTCACTTGTCTTCGCTTTGTATGAAAATGTAGAAGGGATCGTGCACTGCGATCCACGGCCACGCTACGCACGAATGCTAACTAAACAAATGAACCGTGCATAGCTAACATGGCAAATCTCTCCTGCTCATTTAATCCCAGCAGTGGACGCTCGACTTAACGCCATACTGGAATGTGTTGTAATTCGTGTAAAATGAATGGTGTGTAAACGCCTAATGTGGCAATCAGACATAGCTACATAATAAAACTAGAGAAATAATGTCGATACTGTTACCGTCTTGGTATGCTAGGCAGTGCGAAAAATGTCGTGAGACTGTCCAATATAGGGACGTATATACAGCTGTTTTGTCTTGTACCATTTTTCTAATGCAATTTTTTTTATTGAAGTATACTTGCATTACTTTGGCAATGTCTTTTGTATATACTAACTGTACATAGTGAACTTATTGGTGATGTTCTTCAAAATGGTCAGGTCTTCAAACTCGACACCGGCGTGCATGTATGACGAGATGTATGAACGTAAACGAAGCAAAATGAGTATGTAAGAATTGTAGCAGGTGGCGTTTTGTAGTTTCTGTCTACTCCCTTGGGAAAAAGGGATGGTGAGTTTAGGTATGTATGTCTCCTGTATGATCATCAACATGATTACCAGACTTCCAGCGTTCGTTAAATTTATACCACAGGAGACAAAGGTCTGAGACACTAAATTATTATGAATTTATTTATTTCATATAATTATAATCCATACATTAAATTAAATTAAAATCAGCTGGTACACATACACTAATATTACATAAAATTAAATTAAAATCAATTAAACACAATACTAACATTACATTAAATTTACAATACAATATAATAATTACATTTGAGCAGTGGTGGCCCAGTGGTATCGGCCCCGACTTACGAGTTGTAGGTCGTGGGTTCGAACCCAGGCAGGCGCTTTACTTTGTGTAAATAATTTCATCACCACTGCTCTCAAAACGGTGAAGGAAAACATCGTGAAAAAACCGGCATGTCCTAGAACCAAAAATTCGAAGACATGTGACATCTACCAACCCGCACTGGGCCCGCGTGGTGGAATACAGCCCATTCCCTCTCAAAGAGAGGAGGCCTGAGTCCCAGCAGTGGGAACATTATAGGCTGATTATGTATGTATTACATTTACAATAAAATCTAAATTGAAAGAAGTGTCTTAAAGGCACAGATATTGATGTCATACATACTGTAAAATAAAAAGACAGTTATTTCTTTTATTCGTTATTTCATTCCACAAATGAAGCAACAGATCGTGCGACTTAAAAACTCATTTAAAATATTATCACATCACAATCACATTGACACAAATAGCTTCTACAATATCAAATACAATTTCTATAAGCCACACGAGAAATATTTATAAAACAATTTCAAAATCTCTATATTAACGACATACAGTTTTTATTAAACTGCTGATACATTCCAAAAACTCGGGGAAAAAGTGGAGAATTCTCACATACATCGATACTTCGTGGAACCTAGCGAAGTATCGGAACCGTCTTTAATATTTTCTGATATTATCACAAAAGTTATTTTCTAAGAATCAGAGTAACTACATACATTGTGCGTCTGTGACTTTAGAACGCCTGACTGGAATACGTTCCGTCCACTCTTGCGCAGACGACTTCAAAACTTGAACCAATTACTGTTGATAGGTTGATACATAGCGCTGTGAGTTTGTAGATAAGAAAATATGTGGAGCAGTTCTTAGTATTAGCAAAAAAGCTAATCGAATTTTAACAAGCTCTAGCTCTCTCTCTAGTTGTAGACCTGGAGACATGGGGATGGTTTTCCCGGTACTAAATTTATAGAGGCTTACAGTAAAGCAATTACTTGAGTGCCATCATAAATAACAGCCAGTCATCTATTAAAACGAGAACCATGGCTCGAGCTAAATGGTTTGCAATTGGGGAGGCCTATGTACAGCTATGTACTGCTGTAGGCTGATGATGATGATGATCTATTAAAACCCATTGCTTAACCACTGCCTCTCCAAAAATGTGTGCTACAACACATTTTCCGTCTTCGTCCTTCCAAATCCTAAACACAAATTCGACTCCACGCATTTCATATTCTCTTCTCCACCCAATGCTCAGTACAAGATCGATAGGCGTGCGATGTCCTAACTTCGGTAGCTCAGTGAGATCAGCTGTTCTATCGAGTCGATAGGACCGGAAGCCTGCCCCACATACAAGATAATTTATCGAGGGATAGTAACGTCAGGATCCAGTGCAATATTGCTTAAATTAATTTATCTCTATTTCGCCATCGTTTCTTGCTTTTCTAAAGTAATTGGGGTTTCATTGGTTCGAGTTTAGTCGAATGCAGCGCCAATATCACCTCGGGTAGGTACTTTAATAATGAGAAGTTATAATTTCCTGCATAAACCAAAAAAGGACATGTTAACTACGAATCGTCTTCCCAATTATTTAATTTGGTAAATGGTTGGTGATTTGGTAGTTGGTTGGTTGGATGGTTGGTGGTTGGTTGGTTGGTTATTATTACCTTTGAAAGGGCTCTTAACTTTTCAAACAATAATTTCATCTGGCACTTTTTTTAAGAATGCGCCCTTATGATCAAACTGTGACTTAATCGAATATACATGACTGTTAATTTTGATCAACAATGGAATAAAAAACAAGGAATCGCACATAATCAAACGGACTGCCAAAAAAAACTTAGTTGAATACACTCCACGTAACTTCTTTTCCGTTGCATTGCTAGTATTTGTAACATCCGCATAAATTCGATAGTTTTATCCTTAGTTCAGAGACCACCTGTCTCCATGAATGCAGGACGGAAGCTCGCCCTACATAGCAGTATTACTTACTATTAAAATGTAATGAAGGATGAGTCACTCGGGTCATCTTCGTCTAGTGAAGGTTTACCTACGTCAGTATTTAATAAACTTGAAATCGCATCAACTGCCTTATTTGTATAGTGGTCAAACGAATGCTCATGATCGAGTTTGAATTCCGAATGGTTCTAAGTGTTGTTGTAACATTCAGAAGCAGGCCAAGAAGAATGTAAAGCCTGGTTTATTTGCCAAATAAAAACGGCTAAATTAGCCCGAACATTGGAATTGTGTCCAAAGAATGACAAAACTCAGAATAGAATACTCTTTATTATGTACACCATAAAAATTACAGATATAAAACGTAGGGTGACACAATGGGGTCAATTTTACAGACAACCTTTGGATGGATCAGTCCCAGTGATATTATTAAGCAACATGTATGTATAAAATAAGTATATGCATAACAGTGCATTTATGCGTCTCACTTCTTAATGAATGGTCAAAGAAAACTGAGCATAATGATCCTGGCTAATTGTGTAACACACTAACAATTCCAACGCCTTTCATTTTGACAATTCGATAAAATTCATTGCGTTATTTACGTTGTCGAGCAAACGAATTTTTCGAACATATGAAGCAATGGACTAGGAATTTCATTTAAAATCCCTCAGGTTGTGAAAGAAAGTTACGCAATTGGGGTGGTGAGTAGCAGACGGATCAGTGATAGCATTTTATTGTTACTAGCAGACAAAAGGACGCTGCAGCCTCTCGTCTTGAGGTAATCTCTTCGTCTCACATAAAAAGGGGCAAGGGGTCATCACGCAGAACAGTCTTATTACGTAGTAAGTAAAGATGCTAGATAGAGCCGACCTCATTAATAAAAATATTGATCGAAGTATTGTTCATAATGTGTTTTATTCTCCGGTCACTGACCTGCGAGTATGTAGGATCTGTCGCAGACAGGTTGCCGTCAACTTTGGTAGACATAGCGACGTTGTTATCAATAATCAAAGGCTTCACATATGGTACCGAACTTAATAAGATCGATCGACAGATGAGGGGCTCAGCTTAAAAGGAACCCTTATTCTATATGTATGTTTCAGAAACGTAGAAATTATGATAGATGTTAGACGAGGTCATCCAATTTACTAAAAGGTTTTCGTCGAAACATAAGCCACAATTTCGCTTCCTCTGGGCTTGGTAAAGGAAATATAAAGGTTGTTAAAATCACGGTCAGCTGTATCCTCTTTTGTGTAAAAACAGTTAGGTATCACCGGTTAAAGTATTTGCCAGATGCCTTAATTATTTATATATTATTTATTGTATACCATAAAATACATAACAAACAATAAATCAAACACTACAAAATATGTACAATGGGCAGCTTTATCGCGTTCTGCGGTCTTTTCCAGGCAATCTTGTAATTATTTCAATACATAATTATTTTCTTACGTTATGAGCTCAGCACTGCAGTGCTTAGGAGACATGTTTAGTCGCCTCATGGCGTAATGACTGATAGATACGGTAAAGATTGCCAAAACATCTTTTAAGGAGAATGCTCTGTAACTAGTTCGAATTCTTTTTTTAATGATGCATAGCTTCCCAACTAGGCTTGGCAATACCTTAAGATCAGTTTCAATCATACATTATTAATTATTTGAATTCCCATTTAGTGACAATTTATTAATCACAAAAAAAAAACACCATTCATCAGTTTTTATGGGCATGAAAATATGTTATGGCTTTATCAATATTAGATGATAACTCCATAAATTAAATAATAAATGGTTCAAATATTTTTTGATCCAAAGGAGATCGTTAGGACTTCCAAGTATGTTGTTACCTTTGACACACTATTACTCGTAAACCCGACAGACGTTGTCATGTCCAAACTTTAAAATTATTCCTACAAAAAATAACTTTCAGTTTTTCCAATTTTCCGGCAATTTTTTTTTGTTTTCTTTCCATAAAAAGGTAATTCGGACTATTACGAACATTTAAAAAACAAAAAATAACCAAATCGTTTCAACCGTTCTCAAGTGATGCGCTTACCAACTAACAGCATTTCATTTTTATTTAAATAAATTAACATAAAAGAGGTAGGTAGCATTAAGGATTTGGGAGTTATGTTCGCTTGATTAAAAAATGCATACTTTATTCAAGAACCACTAACAAAGGTAATTAATTAAAGTTCAGCAGTCTTACATACTTGCTCATGAAATACCTATTATAATATTAATTTCACGCGACCCAAAGACAGACAAAGGGCATCCTGGAAAAAAAAAACAGCCTATAACATTCAACACACCTACATAAATAAAAGAATGTTATACAACACAAGAATATAATATCCATCAGTAGCCAGCTTAAATAAAAACGACTTTCTATTAATTGTATTGTAAAGTTGAAAAACACAGCGCTCATAAAACAGGCTGGACTATTTTTTATTTTTTTTATTTGAGATGGGTTTGCTCTTGACTCTAGTCTAGGTCAGAGATGACAGCTAGAGACAAAGTCGGTGATGGAGTAAGCTAAAGAAAAATTAAGAGAAGAAATACAGAAATAAAGTTTGGTAAGTCTTTTATTATACTGAATTCATTGTTCAACTTCTAATTACAAATTTGGATACAGAAACCCACTACTCAATTTAAGGACTTTGATGCAACTTCCTCGCACCAGTAGGTAAATATATTTTCATACAATTTATGGTGCTACCCCAAGCAAAACCTTGCGATAGTGCCATATTCAGAGGCTATTGACTCATTAATTAAGAGTAATAAACTACATCTAAAAGCACATTATGAATGTTCGATATCCTATCATCACTATGCACGTTCTTACTTGTTTTTTAAATACATTTAAAATCTCCTTGTAAAAAAGTGACTAAAATTATTGATTGCATGCATCTTTTGCTAAAGGTGACGTTCTAATAATTTGAAGATTACACTAATGGATAGATAATTTAAAAATCTAAATAATTCACGTTTTATTTTATTTCAAAAGAACGTTTGTCTTTTTTTATTGGTTTTTTTTGTGAATTCAATGATAAATGGGCGTGCGCAGGGAGCGGGATAGAGGAGGACCGAACGCTCAAGGTTGTTTGGTCAGGGAAGCGCCTTCAGTGCAATCGGTAGATTGCACTTAAATCGTATGAAAATATATGTTACCGAACCACTTCTGCTGTCCAGATTGTTTATTCTATACAATGACATGATCCAAACAAAACAGTGAGGAGAAACGCATAAAAAAGAACTAATTTACTCATTTTTATGGACAACTCGCACTTGACCAAAAACTAATAATTCCAAAATTGTTTTCATGGAGAAAGAGCTAATGGTTCAGAAGACTGTTAACCCGTATCTCTTATGGATTTGTATTACCCCCTATTTGTTCAGGTAACAAAATAACACTATGTAGATTCGATGAACTACGTTTAATCCCGATAATCAAAGTAATCCCACTTAGAAAATATCACATATATATACCAAATCATATTAAATAAGACGGGGAATGTTGACATCACTCGAACTTATTAATAAAAATTAGGCCAATTTATGGTAATTATCAATAATGCATAAGCTAGGTCCGACTCTAGTCACGTACCTAGGTACTAAAGATGTAAGCCCTATTCGGAATGGGCTGAAAACTCCGTCCGAGTATATAAGGTGCGCAGGCGATCATAATTGCACACTCTACATTCTTAGTTCAGTAGTAACAGTCTGACATGCGGGCCCTTGTAAGTATAGAATTTTTTATTTATCTTTTTTCTATGAGTGCGTCTTATTTTTAAGATAAATATTTTTCTTAAGATAGAGTTCGTCAGGGAGAGCAACGGTACGACACTCGGGCATTTCTGCCGCCAAAAGCTCTAAAATGACTATTGCAAAACAAAATCATATTTATTGTAAACTAGATTCTGCCCGCGATTTCACCCGCGTAGATGTCGGAAATTATCCCAGGGTAACGTGCTACCGGGACATATAGCTTATTTCCTTTCCCAGGATGCCATCTATCTCCTTGCCAAATTTTATCGAAATCCGTTCAGTGCTTTAGGCGTGAAAAGGCAACTTAAAGACAGACTTACTTTCGAATTTATATTATTAGTATGAATGTTAATGGTCGTACCACAAACTACCAGCAGTATTGTCTCCCTTTAATCCATCCAACCAAGTCACCCTATGTAAAAACTTCTACATTTATATCATTAATCCATATGGTATACATAATAATTCTAACAGCACATAAGTCATAAATTTCATGCTGCCAGCCTCTTGGGCACTTTTCCTGTCGACAGCGATGCAGACGAATTTTTTGATGCCATATGATTCTTTTCCTTCTTTTTTATTTATTTATTTTTATTTCGATGTACATACTATTAATATTATTTGTAGAATCTGTAATAAATCATACCTAATTACTCTAGTTATGAATGATGGTATCCGTGACAATAGCCACCTACCAACAAGTCAGCTGATGATCTGTTTACCAAACTTACACATGAAAACAAAACCTAGGCATGCCACGAAAGCCGAAGCCGTATATAAGAACATTCTATTTCAGAGTTACTCGAGTCTCATCTTAATGAGGTGAGGTTTTACGAGTATATACTCGCGCCATAAATTACTGTGAAATCTTTCCAAAGACAAAAAAAAACTCTAACAATCATTGGCTTTTGGTTCAGTTGGCAACTGTCATTAGGTACTAAAAGAAAAAGATATGATTAAATTTGAAAAAAAATATTATCTCTATTAGGTAAATTCTAAGTAAACTGAAAATATTATCTTAAACCAATTTGTAGCGCAAATTGGTAATTATGGGAAAAAGTATTGTAAGTTTTCACCTAATTATAGATAATAGCAGACTATTATCAAATACATGTTTTCCATATTGCGATCAAACTCAAACTCATATATCAAATAAACCAATTACTAATAATTTCCAAGGGGTCAGTCAGAAAGATGAAGCTAGTTGCCCATTCCAAAGCGTAGTAGGTGCCAATGGAGAAGAACGGGCAAGACACTCCACGGACACTCTTTTAAATCCACATAATATAGTTACAAAAAACATAGGTTACAACAGGTTACATCATTCATGTTGAAATTATACTTACATACGAGTACATCGATCGAAATTAATATCTACTGATCTACACAGAGTTTCTAATTTAAATAATCTTGAAAATATCGATTTATTATCTTCGCCTGAAATAATATATCGTGTGTCCCATTAAGGAATAATTATTCAAGTCAACAAGGGTACATAGGTGACATTAATAGATACACAAATACATGCTGTTAATAATGTAAAAAACACTTTGAAGAATTCATCAGTTATTCACGATGTGGATTCTAGCCCACAGAGGGTACTCTACTTTAAATGTTTATAGAAATCGATTGTCTTACACGAAGCACATAAAGTAATATGAATATATTGTTACGGTGTCTTTTTAGGACAACGTAATTTATTAATGACCGAGTCCCAAATAATTTGAGTCAATTAGAACTTAGGTCCTTTTGAAAGTAAGAAACAAAGAATGTCCTCTCATGCTTTAATTGATTTTCTTCAATAGTTTTCTCATTTTATGTCTGAATCAAAATTCTTTCTTTCCAATCAATTATCTCCAAATAGTTAAAAAGCAGATAGCTGTAATTTCCTTTCAACACCAGATTTCTATGTGATGCAAGTTTGAGTCCTGTAGGTACCTACTGTTTTCTTTTGGTCTTGATGAAAATGTAGTCTCTTTGTATTAAAACTTGTAACTCAAAACGTTAATGTTATACTACTTACGCCAATACAAAAATAAAAACATGGCCGACAAAATCGACCTGCTTACACAATAATATCTTTCAAATGACACAAAAAAGGAGTCGTCAACCTTTCGTCTCTCACCAGGCGTTTAGAACTGGTTCATAGGTATACGGTACCACTCGTACCTACTTATGACAATACTACCATTGTTTACAGATCCTCTTCGCGATCCTGTCGGTGGTGGCAGCCAAACCCATGCCCGGTGGCATTATTGACGATTGGCACGCACCTGCTGTAAGTACAGACTTTCTAGAGCTTTCTATGAAATACATACATACACAACTACAATTTGAGATACTAAAGATGTTTTGTTAACTAATATGACATGATAAGTCTTGGACTAAAATATACAGAGTATTTTTTTTTATGTAATAGGTAGCAATCAAGTTATGAAATGTAATAGGGTGAGAGACCATAATAAGAATTGTACTACGAAATGCAATTAATGCGATCCCGGCTCTTATGTAATCTATAAAGAAAAAAATACATTTATTTTTTATTTTTATTATAGCAACTATCATCAGTAAGCTTCGTGCACCAGCCAACAGTGGCAGTGGCTCAACCAGTTTTGCATGCGGCTCCAGTAGCAGTCGCCAAGCCAGCCACTAGCTATGCTTCGTTCCAGCAGGTTCGTAATATAAAATCACTAACGTCTATCAAATGCACGTCTCCTAGCGCTTTATTTTTATCTATTCTCTCTTTTACTGTATTGTAATTACCGAGTTGACGACTAATAGAGAATTATGAAGGAAAAAGACATGTTGAGACCAAATAAATAAATACAAATAAATTAAGGTAAGGGTAGCAGAATGACGCTGTTGAGTTGTATCTTTAATTATTGTAACAGGTTTGTTACGATTTTATTAAAAACAATATTTTTTAATAAAATAAATGCACGAACTCAACCCAAACAATCATACAGCTTGCTGTCCATGCAGCAATCATCAAGCCAATTATCAACTACACGCCCCGTAGCAGCCCTTGCTTGCTGTATCTAAAGCAGGCATAAATTCAGTAGTTATGAGTCTCATAGTAGTGGTTCAATCCGCTCGGTGGGTCAGCTCTAATCTAATGGTACAGCAAACGTCACGCTAACTATAAGCGCCTCGTACCAGTTGTACAATGCGTTTCGTAGCTTTGATTTTCCCCGGCTGTTGTGCAGGTTTTGCAAGTAAGAGCTCAACTCGAAAAGCATGCAGCAAGTAGCAGTCATGAATACGACTATCTAAAGACTAAAATTTAATTCTCGTACAATTGTTTTTGCAAAATCGTAGTTTCAGTTTGCTTGTGCTACGCGTCTCGTAGCCAGTGCTACGAAACATAAATGAATTGTGAATTGCAAACGTAAACATTCCGTTTAATCATTCTTGCGGTTGCCTCGTTTACCGCTAATCAGCATAATTATTGCTAGCTTCCGTGTGTATTGCAAACTTGGTACTTCGTTTATTTTTGGTTTTGTACTGTGCTTTCCATTGACCTTATTTTGTAAAAGTACAGTATACGGTAGTGACGCACAGTCGGGCAAATAATATTCAAAGATACCTAATACCACTACATTGTAGACCATTAAATTCAACAAAATAAAGCGGTCAAGTCAATAACCTAACGCCCTTATTCAGACGATATAACGATGTTTCCATTCCAAGTCACAAAAAATATCAATAATCAAACCTTTGTTCCCCTCCAGATCGTGCACCCAGTACAAGTAGCACACCAAGTGGTCCACGCGGCCCCAGTGATCTCGCAGCAGGTGGTCCACGCTGCCCCAGTGGTACAAACTGTGGCCCAACACGTGGTGGCCCAGCCTGTAGTCCAGACTTACGCGCAGCCTGTGCAACAGAAGTACGTGTCGGTCGGATCTTACGGAGGCTCGTACGGAGGATACGGTGGAGGATACGGTGGAGGATACGACCATGGATGGTAATCTATGTCGAACGTCATTTGTTGTGTAAATATTTTTCTTTAAGCGTTGAGATCGCGTCCGTATTGTTGTCGTGGTGCAAAATAAAGTTTTTTCATCAGCACTGAATGGTTTTGTTTTATTGTGCGGTAGAAAAGTACTTGTTGAGAGTTGAGTCATGTAATGACTTTAAATCTGTTCTAGAAAAAAAAAATAACACACAAGCTATTTTACATTCTGCGTATCGGTCAACTCATATAGGCCACAACCATAGATTAAGTATACAGGGTGTCAACGACATCGACGCGCAACCTGTTACAATAGAATATGGATTCAGTACATAATTCTGGAACCACGACGGAAAAAAACTGCGAGAGTTATTTAAAAAAAATTGCCATATATTTTGACCGCGTAGGTATTGCAGTTTTGTATGTAACAGCAGATAATTTTTTTTTATAACCGACCTATATTTTCTACGCTATGTGTTCTAGAACCATATATGCTAAATTCATGGTTACAGTTTGATTACGCGTCTATGTCCACCCTGTATATATGTCACAGTCAAGACTCTTAATCGGTCAAAAGTACTTTTAACTGGAAAAATCAGGCAAAAGTAATTTTGACTAGACACGTTTGTCAAAAGTAGTTTTGTCTGAAAATCTGTAGTTATTAGTGATTTTAACTGACAAAATGTGGTTAAAAGTAGTTTTCACTGACGCTCTTAGTCAAAACTACTTTTAACGACTAGAGCATCAGTCAAAGTCACTATTAACCAGCTGTTAAAAGAAAAAAAAAATATAAAATATTTTATATGTTGTAAATTCGTTTAATAAGAAGGTTTAAAAATAATGTTTGACACTTTAAAATTAATTGAATGAACTAAAAATAATGGTTTCCACTATAAGAGCGAGCGAAGCGAGCTCGGGACTTGGGGCACCCCGACTCTGACAGGTTAGGTTAGAAGGGGATCTGGAAGACCCCGCCATCCCCTTCGTGGTTATTTTTTTAAAACCTCCCGGAAGTAGGAGCCCCGTGAAGCGGGGCTCCGTCGACGACGCCTTATTATTATTCGTCACAGTTATAGTGCAAACCATTATTTTTGTAGGTATTTTAATTATGTTGTTTATAAAATTATTACTTTATAAAACTACTTTTAACGTACAAAGTACTATTGTCGAGAGCTTATAGCCAAAAGTACTTTTAACTGATTTTGCTAGTTAAAAGTACTTTTGACTGGTATAGTAGTAATAGTATATATGTTGCTGGCAAAACTCATAGTTGTACCTGCAACATATATGCTAAAACTACGACCCCGTTGGTCTCGTGGTCGCAAGCGCGATTGTTGAACGTGAGGTCCTGGGTTTGATTCCCAGGTCGGGCAGTGTTATTAGGTTTTCCATAAGGAATTTCTCAGTAACAGTCCGGTGTTTGGAAGTTAGCGGCATAATACCCCCGTGCCTCGGAACACACGTTAAAACCGTTGGTCCTGCGCCTGATCTCTCTCCGATCGTGTCGAAGTGCCGTCTCATCGGACTATGAGAGGGTGGAAAGAGTGAGTACACCTGTGTCTGCGCACTCATTTGTGCACTATAATATCTCCCGCGTAGATAGCTAGTCTCCGCTGAGGTTCGGTCTGGAGGACTATATGCTATAGCCACAACGTTGATTGATTAAGAATCTTGGTCTACATTTAAAGTGCTTTTACACTAATTGCATTGGTATCTACCCCGTTTAGCCTAATGACGAAAATTGCTTAGAAAACCTCTTGATATCTATCGACCATCGTTCGCCCTCGTCATACTTTAGTAATTGACAGGTTTGGTTGGTAATAATTAATCAAGCAACAGTACAAACACAGCGTGCTTACCTAAAGCCTAGGTCACAGAAAAGTAGTTAGGGACCTAACTAACGTATATATGTAATGGATTTTATATGGTTGAAGTTGGTTTCGAAAGTTTTGCTCATTACAACTGTTGTAATAAGCTTAGTTTTCGGATGTTATCGTTCAAAAAATCTTTTAGTATGAATGTTTTTGAAGTGGTCCTTTGTTGGTAGTATCTTCTATTTAATAAAAATCTTACATTCATTCATTCACTGACAGACAACGCACAGCCGCCGGGTCTAGGAGCGTGAAATTTTCATTTCGGACCCAAGACACCCCTGGGGATGCCAGGTGAACTTGAATTCGGACCCGTGGCACCCCCAGGTCCTCAAATCCATACAACGGTGTACCAGTGGTATCACAGGTTTTATTAACTAGTTCCCATGAATCCACCAATCGAATAGTGATGGGACAGATGGACTAAAGTGACAAAATAATTTCAGCACTAGAGTTCCTCCTATAGCTAAAGTAAACACGAACAAAGTTTTTTTTTTAATTCATCCCTTAATGGAATTAAGCCTGTATAGAAGTTCGTCACTTTGGCCGATGGGAAATCCCGTCGGCACACGACTCCTTGCTAAATTAGTCTTCAGTTTTCAAGTTCCAAGAATTGGTATCTACGAGTAAGTAGTTCTCATTTCTGTGTCGTCTGATTCATGTGGCCTACTTGGATAAGCGGTTGAGTAAAAGACCCTAATCACTAAATAACTATGCAATATTCATGTGAGACTTATCGACCTGAAATAGTGATGTCCGAGGTACCCTAGGATACCTAACATGTTTTTAAAACAATAAGTTTGCAGCCACGCCTACAAAATTAACGAGGCAATAAAAAAATTAAAGTTATTGGATTAACCTTAATATAGAACTATTTTTGGAAGTGTAGGTTAACTTATCTATAATAACTAATAAACTTCAGAACTACAAAATATTCCAGTCAACACTCATGTCATCCAATGTGATTAACTGTTCTTATTTCGTTCGTAATTATGTTCTTTCTAAACTCTCATAGAACAATCGTGACGTAAGTATTGGGTTAGAAGCTGTCCCCCAATAAAAAACATCCAGAAAAGCACCTTTCTAGATCCGAAAAGAGCGTAACTCATAAGCAGAAAAAAACTCACTTTGACCTACAAATGTCATTCATATTTACGACCATTTTTATGAACCGTAACCCCGCACTTAAGTAACCCTCGACCTTGATACCAGGAAAGCAGAAAATAAACAATAAAACAGAAGCATGCTGTGACTGTGACTTCTGTAAGTAAACAGAGGTACGAAACGATCTTTCGTGCATTGAATGGGAGACGGTTACGAATTATTGTCGTTGAATCGATACCAGAGTGGCACATCACTAGCGATCGCGTGCTGGCCTGCACATCACCACTGTCCTGTGAACCGGATAGAATGGTGGCCATGCTTTGTGGGAAAGTTAGGATAACTTGGCGGAGTTTCGTTGGGAAATCTGAAAACCTCTCTTATTAAATGACGGTTTTTATATATCCTTCTTCGCTGCCTATTTAGTAAAACTATAAACGACGATCGTAAAAACTATGATAAGGAGTTGCATGATAGCTGGAAGCCTAGCATAGAGTAGCAAAAAATAAACACAAAAAAAATTAGCACTCTTTCGGTCATAAATATTAATTAGGATCTTCCATCAGACACAAATTGTATCCATCAAAAGTCTTTCCACGTCGGTACGTCTATACATCACTGCCCGAAGTCTTGAATATCTTCCTTTTATAGCTGTTATAACACAACTCCATTCAGGTTCTAAAACCCGAAAGGTGAAACCTCAATCAATGTTAACATAGTCACCCTAAACCCCAACATGTTTACTTGTACAAACACAGACAGACAAGCAAGTACTTCTTCAAAAGCCAACAAATAACCCAAATCATGGTCACCAAGTGAAACTACAGACAAGTTTCAGTAGCTTAGCGAGCTTTCAGTAAGCTAAACGCCACCACAAGGCGATGTTGCCGAACTTATAACAAATGACGATCGGTAATACGTAGTCTGTTGTACATTACCGGGTTTATTAAGAGGTTTTATGAACTGTAATCGTGTGTCGAGCAACGAATTTAAATTAACAAGATTAAAAAAAATCAGGAATGTTTGTGTTAGGTGACGGTTAAACTGAAAAATAAATTGAACGTTTAAAATAACTGTGCATATCGAATGAAATGTAATTCCTGAAGTAAACATTTTTAATAGTAATATTTTTATGGGGTTGTTAGCTATACGATCAAGAAACTTCATAATGTGAATTTGCAAACAAAAATAGTTGTAAAAGTTGACAATGAAACTTATTAGTTCGTGTTTCGAACCAGTGAAGATAAAGTTTTGAAAATGAACGCGTGGTCGGGAGAGGAGGGCGATGTTATGGGGCCTTCGGTTACCCGTGAGTATACCTACTTACTTTGTTTAACAGTTAAATATATTCCTTTTACTCCTCCGTTATAATGTACCCAAGATTTTGTAATATTAGGTCTTTACCTATGAAATTGCCGTTCTGCAGTACTGGCCATTTCAAATCAAAATAATTTTTGTTTGGCTAAGAATTCTAATTTCAAATTAATTTTATTTTAAAAACATGGTTTTTTTTTTCTAAAAGTAGTCATTTCTTTATTGATTAGTGTTACATTTTCATCGCATTTCAATCTTTTTCGTCATCATGGATACGTTAAAAATTCGAGTAATTATGGAATATGAGTACCGTCGTGGCAGCAACGCGGCACAAGCGGCACGCAACATCAACGACGTTTACGGAGCTAACACTACAAACCAACGCACCACCTGTTATTGGTTTGCTCGCTTCCGTTCTGGAAATTTCGACCTGAAAAATGAACCTCGCGGTCGTCCGAAGACTTTGGTCGACAATGACGAATTAAAGGCGATTGTGGAAGCTGATGATACACAATCTACGGCTGAATTAGCAGCAGCTTTCGACGTTAGCGTCAAAACAATATTGGTCCATTTGCGTCAAATTGGCAAGGTAAAAAAGCTTGACAAATGGGTGCCCCACGAACTCAATGATCGCCAGCGCGAAGTACGCGTCGAGACGTGCCTTGCACTGCTCAACAGACACACAAATGAAGGAATTTTGAACCGCATTGTTACCTGCGATGAAAAATGGATTCTGTTTGATAACCGTAAGCGCTCAGCAAGTTGGTTGGATCCTGGTTCAGCACCTAAACAATGCCCTAAACGAAAACTTACCCCTAGAAAAGTGATGGTCACTGTTTGGTGGTCTAGCGCCGGTGTGATTCATCACAGCTTCTTACCAAACGGGGTGAGCATTACTGCAGATGTGTACTGTGAAGAACTGAACACAATGATGGAGAAGCTGGCGCATCTCCAACCAGCATTGGTCAATCGCTCGTCTCCGCTGCTCCTGCACGACAACGCGCGACCTCATACTGCACAGCAGACGGTCTCCAAGTTGCAAGAACTGGGGTTGGAAGCTCTCCGTCATCCGCCCTACTCACCAGACCTTGCGCCTACAGACTACTACTTTTTCCAGAATTTGGATAACTTCTTGGCGGGAAAAAAATTTAATACCCGAGAGGCAGTACAAAATGCCTTTGAAGAATTTGTTGCCTCCCGTCCAGCTGATTTCTTTAAGAAGGGCATCAATAAACTGCCACTGCGATGGCAAAGATGCATTGATTGCATGGGTGATTACTTCGATTAATACAAATAAAAAATTCATGAAAAAAATTCGTTTAAATTTTTTCATACAAAACGGCAATTTCATAGGTAAAGACCTATTATGTTGATTTAAAAGAGTTTGGGTATCCTTGGACTTTCTGGTCCGTTCTTCTCTATTTACGTTTTGGAATGGGAACTTCAACTTTCTAATTTTGGCAATCCAAAAGTGCCTGCTGCTTAAATGGAAATCGACATACTATTTATTTCTTTACCGTAATACTTTAAAATTCTAAGGGATAAGCAGTAAATTCCGTATGCTGAAGCAAATTATTATTAATATAATAGGAGACAGGCTGCAATACACAAAGAAAAGTTTTGTTATTGTTAGTTTATTTTGTGCATTTAATTGATTTTGCCCCGACCACAGTTACGTTTGACATCATTTTGTAAATATCTAAGTTGTTATCTGTGGAAAATGTAGAGGGTAACTTAGTATATTTGTTAAGTTATTACCGTTTATTTTTAATATACTACTGTCTGATTTAACATAGGAAAATAAGTTGATTGAAAGAAATGCTTTGAGTTTAAGTTTGTGTTTTAGCGCCAAAAACATGGACATCTAACTCTGAACTAACATCAGGGTCAAAGGTTTTCTTGAAGAAAACTCAACTTGTACACTCTCTCAACGAGGTCGAAATCATTTTCCTAGCCTTTTCCCATATTTGTTGAGGCTTAAAGAATTAAGAACTGTCAACCACTTCGTCTGCAAGACAAATTCTGTTACCTAACATGTTGGTAAGAGGCATTATATACCTGCAAAAGAGCACTAAATAATTAGGACTTCGTTCTAAAATTTTCTGCCACGTTAGTTAGTGCAAGTCATGTAGGAAAATATAAAACAAGAGAAATTGTATGTCTTAGTTCTGGGTGTGGGACAGGCAGTGTTGTACGTTTTATAAGGGTATTGAAGCACCAATCAGTAAATCCTCTTTATTCCCTGTATTGTTGCACTAACAACGCAATATCATAGCCTTCAATCACCAATGCGTTTGGTGATTGCTACCTATGATGTTGACAGGACATGCTATGATGAATATTTATGATACTACTGTGCTAATACGAGGAGGGGCAAAAGTAATGTTATAAAGTGAATGTTCCATAATGTTTGCTAATGGCGTTATAATCTCAATGATTTGATACATATGTTGTAGACGGACACGATGGAGATTTTGAAGCAATAATTTCGGGGCCGTATGATCTCCCGTTTTGGCGATTTGAACTGGTCGACCAGATCGCCAGATCTGACGGCGCCAGACCTCTTTATTTGAAGCTTTTTGAAATCTCGCGTTTACCACAACAAACCAGAAACCTTGCAAGTCTTGAAAGCCAACATGTAAGAAGAATAAATCACCAATTTGGAGCATGTTTTGCGATCAACAATTCATAATGCCGTAAAACAAGCACAAATGTGCCTGAACCCAGGAGGTGGTCGTTAGACCGATAATAAACTTTCGGTGAACACGGAGCCCAATTTTTTCATTTCCAACCAAATGGCAGCCAATTCACATTATGGCACTACTTTTACCTCACCTTGTAGAGATGAGTCCGATACCATGTCACATGTAAAAATCATCGATTTTTTTTAATTATCTCATCATGCAATGCCAGCGACAGAATCCTCAATGTCCAAATCATTACTTGAATGAACGTGAACTTCGGTGGTTCGGACGGACCGCCCGCGCCCGGGTGCTGTAAATTGCGACGTTGCGAGGCTACGCGTCACGCGTAACTGATGATAATTTCACTAAGCCTTTCCGCGATCATTTCAGCACTCATAATTCTCAAAACTCAAACTCAAAGCATTTATTTCGAATAAACTAATTACAGGCACTTTTGAATTGTCAAGGGGTCGGTCAGTCAGAAAGATGAAGCTAGTTACCCATTCCAAAGCGTAGTAGGTACCTATGGAGAAGAACGGGCAAGAAACTCCATGGACACTCATTTAAATCAAAATATAGTAACAAAATATTGATTACATCGTTCATGTTGAAATTATGCATGTGTGAACGATGCAGAACGTTAAAAGCGTCCGTAATAAAAAGACAAAAGCAATTCAAATATTTAATTAAATTAAAATAAGCCGTGGCAGCTAAGAAATGACCAGTCCCCACTGACGGCGCCCGTTCACGAACATGACGCATGGATCAGCACCATTCAGCTCAACCATTTTGAAGGGAACTTAATGATCCAACACAAACGCCACCACCAGTGAGACATTAGAGTGAGCATGACATACTCTCAGCCGCCAGGGCACATTCAAGTCAATGAAAGAAAAACCTATTAAATGGTAGCTTTATAGTAGGTACATAGTACTCACACATACAAATAAAAAATAAAAAAGGTCTATTTCAATAAGTTAAAAATACGTTTACATTAGGTCTTTAGGGAATTTCCATTTAAGTAAAAAATATACTTGTGTTAGGAAGTTCCGCTCTTCCACTAGTTACAGCTTACAGTATAAGCTATGCAATTATACAATACTAAAACATTGAATTTATACAATGCAAAAATAAGTTTTTAAAATTTTCAGCAGCTCCAACAGTAGTTTCAAATGCTAATAATCAATTAGTTTATGCGCCCTTGTGGAGCAGGACCAGCGTTGAGCCAAGCAAATTGAATTGAAGTGACGTGATTTTATACTCAACTAAAAATCATTGACGATTTTGGCTCCCGTCATCGATATTTTTTTGTCATTGTCATGCAGTCATTGATACAGACAAAAGATCACTCAGCCCATCTCTACCACCTTGTACTTGTCATAAAGCGCGCAAAAACTTGTCGTAACTAATATTTCCCAGGTATAGAACACCCACATTTATTTTATGACCCATTGAATACAGCCAGATTATTGCTATTTACTAGGCACAAATCCAAACTCCGTACTACTACTGAGTTTTTTTTTGTGGAAATACTGGACTGGCCAAGGGAACCAACCAAGGACCCATGCTCAGCTGTAGCGCTTGCGACCACGAGCCAGAAGGTAGTCAAACAATAGCTTTGTAAATAAAATACTTTTAAAAGAGTTTTAAACATCATTCTGTCTCTGTCATCTTCAAATTGACAGAAACAGAATTATGTTTTAAACTCGTTCAGCGCTAAACGTGTTTAGTGATTGGCGGTACAAGTGGGCCTTAGTATTTCATTTGTTATTAAAACGTTGGACGTCTTTCACTAGAATATGTAAACGCTTTGTAGAATTCTGGCCGCTAGAGGCATTCTTGATTTACATAGCTTTCGTTTTAGCTATCGTAAATCGTGTAAATAGCCTAGCTAGAAAGATTTTATCTGGCTCAGCCTACGTCCAAAGTACCTACTTGACCAGCTGAATAACTTAAAACATATTTTTATACTGAAACATCGTAAGTTTTCAAGGTAAGTTTTGTACTACTTACCTTCCACTTACCAACTTACCACAATATTTGTGACAAAGACCTACCTACTTTTATTTTTATTTATTTAAAAAAATCGTGTTCTGTTTTGAGTACCTACCTACACATGATGAGTTTTAAATAAAGTACATAATTTAAAAAAAAACAATTAAATAATATATATAAATAAACCGTAACAATAGAGGACAATATTTTAATAAAATTAATATTTAATAAAACACTGACCACTTCATTCGAAGAAAGTTATTCTGAAGACAATAAGTGAAGAAAAAAATAAAGGTTTTTTTTTCTTTTACGGCTTTGAATTCTTACTTTGCCAGTGGTAAGTTTTATTCGCGAACAAGATGTACGAATTAAATGAAATATCGATTTTATCCACAAACAAATTCTACAAAAATATCTAGCCACTTAAATTAACCTATGATCATTAAATATTGATTTCACGTAACGTTGTTTTTCACTCGGTACCGTAATTCATTTATTTTCGCATCTTTTGACAAGGGACCCTGATCGCGTCTAAATAAAAAAATTAAAATCAATTTTTGTATATAGAATAGTCTAAAATGGAAATATGACAACGTCTTGTTTTGTCTTTATTTATTTTTTCTTTTTAATTAATCGTAATTAGATTATAATTAGTATTTGAATTAAAATCATTAAGATAAGCGGAGTTAATACAATTCCGTTACAGGTGAGTTACCTACTTACTTTTCGTAAACTCTACTTTAATTTTTCAGCAAAATATTCTTTCAATGTCGTAAAAGGCAATTAAGACATAGGAGAGCATTTCAAGAAAACGGGCACTTGAAAGAGCAATAACACGAATCTGCAAATAATTATGAATGTCGTCACGCAGTCCAGCCGCATTGGGCCGAAGCGCATCGCATCCTAATACAAAAAAGCGCGTGCGAAAGTAATGCGTACGAGAATTTTTGCAATGCGCCGCGGCCCGCCCTATTGTGCTCTGCGCTAGCGTGTCGCGCGACGAGCGGTGCCCTTGGGTCGCGCGCGTTTCGCGTCGCGTGTCGCGCCTGTTGAAGGAGCCTTTACGCTTTAACAGTTGGCCTGTAGATATAATATGATGACCTAGGTTTGTAACAATATTAGTTTAGCTAGACTAGTTTGTTATTATGCCGCGCTGACATCGCTCGTTGTGTTAAATAATCTCTTAGCCTATATTTAGTTATAACGAACTTTGTGCATTTGACAAACATGATAGTCACCGTATTTCTAGACAGTGAATCGGAACAAATATTAGTGTGGACTTCAGATAATGTATGTATGTAAAGTTTAACTTTCTTATTTACAAACTTGAAAGGACATCATTCAGGTTTCGAACATTATGTAACCAAAAATTAAACCCGGCCAGAAAAAAAAACGGTTTCCTCATGGGAAATAACACGCTCAACATTTTTTACTATTACAATGAGAGTATACAACCTTTCCGCTGGTATTTAAGTTTTAAAATAAATTACATCATATTTTGACTAAGGACTTAGCAGTGATGGCAAAGTGGTAACAGCCGCGACTAACGAGTTGTAGGTCATGGGTTCGAACCCAAGCAGGCACTTTGTGTATCACCACTGCTCTCAAAACGGTGAAGAAGAACATCGAGAGGAAACCGGCATGTACTAGAATCAAAAATTCGAAGACATGTGACATCTCCCAGCTCAAACTAGGCCTGCGTGGTGGATTACGGCCCTCTACCTCTCACAGAGAGATTACCTGTGTACAACATTATAGGCTGATTATGCTATGTTATATTTTGGCTTAAAATGTTTCGAGCATTACATTCATGTTTAAAACGAGAAACAACCTAGCTACCTCATCATCATCATCACTTCAGCCGGAAGCCGGTGGAGGCGGGGCGCGTCAGGGAGAGGCAATCGTTGCGCCCTCACGCCCCTAGTCGCCGCAGGAGACGCCCAGGGCGTCGAGAAACTCAAGCTGATTCCCGGCCTTCGTAGGCGCGTGCTTGCGGACGGCGAGCATGGGGTAGCTCGCCGTCTGGTAAGGGCCAATTGTTCAATGTACTGTGATGCTTCTTCCACAGGTGCAGCCAGCAGTGCAAAACCCAACACTCCTCCACTGAAGAACGGCAATGACCTGAGAGAATCAGGGTATCTAATAGCTGTCGGCTCCAGAACCTCCAGGTGAGCTAAATTTAAGGGTTTAAGCTGAAAACCAGCACTTAGCAATCCTCTACGGAACCCAAGCATACCTAATGCTGACGCTTGAATCTTTTGCTTCCGGTATTATAGTTTTGTGTATGCTATGTAGTTATGTACCAACTACTGCTAGTTTTAATACTGGAAACACTAAATGTTTATTATTATAATGTTATTTTCTCAAAATCATCATCATTTAGTGACAAATGGATTTTGCATTGAAAGTACACGAGTTCAAAAATCCAATATGACGGACGAAACTGGACACTCCAGTCAGCCAGTTGCTACTAAATCACTGTCTAGGCTTACCATGAAATCAGCTATCCTCAACTAAATAGGTCATGCAGATAATAAAAATAATACTCTGTTTTCACATCAACATGTTTTTCTTTTCAGATTCAGAAGAAAATATAAGAAGAGATTACCGTTCATAGTCATTATAATAATATTAATCCTGTTACTGATAGCTTTTATAATAATTACTATTTTATGTAAGTATAACCTCGTTATAATATTATGAACTTAGTAAAAGAAGTCTGGACTGCCTCGTTGGTCTAGTGGTCGCAAGTGCTAGTACTGAGCCTGGGTTTGATTCCCGGGTCGGGCAAAGAGTTATTGGGATTTTCCATCTGGAATTTCTCGGTAGCAGCCCGGAGTCTGGATTTGTGCCCGATTGATAGCAATAGGCTCGCCCCCTATTACATGGGACTTAAACATAACTGGCGAAATATAGGTGTGCTATAGGTACACCTCTGCCTAAGCCTTCGGGGAATACAGGCGTGATGTTATTTTATTTAAAAGAAGTCAGTATTATAAAAAAGATACTTAATTAATTTGAATTTGCCCTAATACAAACTCGTTTATCCAAAATCCTGTCTTATCCATTACCAATAGCAATAGGTACCAGAGAATTAAAGTATAGGCCACCTCTAGTTTGCTTTATCACTTTAGAAAACAATTCCTAGTAAATTAAACTTCATTAAGGCGGAACCTTCAGGGTAGCCCGCGAAATTCAAATTTTGTTATGTTTTTTTGCAATTTGCAGGTCACTGTCACGTTGTATTTTGATTAAAATATGATTCGTAACCGTAACAAATATGGCTTTACAGAATTATAATCATTAGAATCAGCAATACATCTCTATAAGTTCATATTACACTATTGAATGACTATTTCATGAAATCATGACATTTGAGGGCAATTCTAACTTCAGGAGTTGTATTGCTGATTCAAATGATAATAATTCTGTAAAGCCATATTTGATACGGTCGCGAATCATATTTCGATGACCATACAACTGACCTGCAAATTGCAATAAACGTAAGAAAATTTGAATTTCGCGGGCTACCTTGGCGCATCCCCCTTAAGGGTTAATTTCACCAATAAAACTGCACACGATCAGCGCGATCAGCACATCTAAACCGCATTCAAGAGCTGTCAGTGTCATATTTCGCAAACAATTATGACATTGACAGCCGTCAGTGTCAACAAGTTCATTGGTCAAATTGGTCGCATTTAGGTTCAAACTATCTTACTGTCACAAGGACAATTAATAGTCCTTGTCGTTATATGACGTGCAAATGACATCAAACCTTTGGGGTGATGCAATTACCAAGTCAAATAGAACTAACTACTATAGGTACTGTGTGTATGTGCGTCAGTCATCAACCACAAAACGGATGCATCCATTTAGTAGATGAAACGCGATGCCAAGACTAGTCATTGTCTAGGCGGTACACAAATACGATATAAAGGTTCCTTCAAGCAGTCGCAACACGCGACGCGACACAGAGGCAACGCCAGTCACGCGAAAAGCGGTGCCTTTGTGTCGCGTCACGTGTAGCGCCTGTTTGAATGACCCTTAAAGGTCATTTAAAGGTATTGTAAGTAAGGTACTGAAAATAAAAGACCTGGCTAATTAACGGCATTAGGCTGAAGGCTGTTTGCACTATATGTTCTTATCCATGACATGACAAATTCCAAGTTATGTGCCAAGAAACTAGCTAAAAGCTACTTAACACAATTTTGAACCTTGTAGGATCTCACATAAAGGAAGCTTGAGCATTATCATTAAACTAAAACTCTAATGCAATGCAGCGAGGTAATTACGTAACACACTAACAATAGGAATGGCTTTCATTTTGACAGTTCAACAACATTCATTGCGTTATTTACGTTGATGAACAGACAAATTTTTCGAACATATGAAGCAATGGATTAGCAATAGGCTTCAAAATTATTTATATTGTGATTGGTAGTGTGTTACGCGGGTGGCATCCCGTTTTCGACGCGCAACATGTTACCATGGATTCAATACGTGATTCTGATCCTCCCTGCATTGAAATTTATCGTAGGTCATCAAAAACAAAATGCTGTTCGATACGTTTTAACCGCGTAGGTATTGCACTTTTCTATGAAACAGCAGTTTTTTTTTTTATAACAGACCAAATATATATACGCTAGGGGGTCTAGAATATAATAGAGTTACCGTGGCCTTGGCGCACAGGCAATTGAAGGAACACGGGTGGGTTTCAGTCAGTAAGAGTCTGACACGCCCTTCCGCTCCGCCCAGAGTGGGAGAGGTCATTTGATGATATCCAACCCAAAAAAAAAAAAAAAAAGGATGGTCTAGAACCAACTGCTGAATTCATGGTTACAGTTTGCTCGTCGATGATCGTCACATTGAATACTATACAACTTAATAGTTTTACAGTCAAGTATCCTGTCTAAAATTAGAGTACCAAATTGACATTCAGAAATGTCTGTGTTATTAAATTGTTAGGGCAAATTCTCATCAGGGAATACAAACTTTGCATGGAGGTTACCTTTCTGTGCCATTTCATGCTCCCTCGTCATTCATAATATTATAAAAGCAGGCTAAAGCATCTAGTCTTATACATATAACAAGCAAGCATTTGGTGCAATTTGTAGATCATTCAAAGTACCTTTATTTATGTAAATTAAGAGCACGAAAAGTGCAGGCTTGATAATGCCTAGAAATGGTCAAGTACTAGAATTTCTACTCAAGATATATTAACGCTAAAATTCCGGCCTTGTTAAAGAAAATCTTTCTAAAGTATTCAATTGCCTGTACAGTCAAGTATTTTATACTTTCGTCGGTTTTCAAATTATTTCCTTTATAAAGGCCTAAATGCCTTTTGAAGATTACAGCACTGATCAAACTATTGCTTAATAGCTTGATATAAAAGACCAAATAAGACAAAACTTTTTAATGTTCTAGCCATTTTATAACATATAAATCAATATTATTTTTTTATTTAATTGTTAGAGTCAGTCAAAGTGTCAGATTTTTAATTCGGTCTGACATGTAAAGAATCCTCTTTACACACTGAGTCGGTAGGTAAAGCAGATTCTACCGTGCAGTGAACAGGAAAAATAGCCCTTACGGTGACGAACTAGTGATGGGTCGTTGACAGTTGTTTAGTTAACGAAACGTCAACGTTGATTTACGTTCGTCATCTAGTCGATCAACTAGTTAAATTCGTCAACGAGTTAACGTGCACTAATGTCTTGTCAACTTACAAACTAAACCGTTCATTCATTGAACGGTTTTTTTTTACTTTTTATTCAACGCTGCGACGTTCAACGAGTCTCCGACCTACATCTAGTCATCTAGTGACCTGATATTAAATGCTAATGTAAAAAGATCTTGATTCAATGTATCGCACCTCCGCTCAAGTAGTAAGTTTTTTAATTTGCTCAGTTCGTTCCGTTTGTTCTCGGATTTCGTCGAATAATAAACGAGTCAAATTCATAAACGCCGTTGACGAATTCAACTAGTTGATTCATAAACAGTTAACGTTAATACGTTGACAGCAGATCAACGGTTGATTCAACTAGTTCGTTGATTCAACGCCCATCCCTATGACAAACATATTTTGTCTGTGACTGTACTATGTTTATTTTGTACGTACTCCATTTTGCTTTCAACCTTAAAGCACTTCGTTTTGTTGAATTGTGGAGCAGTATCAGCAACATTAATGCTGTATATAGGTAGTTTGCAAGATGGTCACCCATCCACGGACCAACCGCGGCAAGCGTAGCTTAACCTGATCGATCAACCCATGCGCCTTTTATTATTTAAGCAGGGGCTTTGTAAAGTATAATTATAATTGTCATTTCATTATTGTGAATGTGCGAACTATGTGGGTCATTTTCTTTCTTTTTTCCTTTATTTTTAACGTTTGTCTGGCAGTTTGAGTACTTTATGCGGCCTACCCGGCTTACCCAAATGTCCTTTATTTGGTATTGTACGTCGAGTGGTTGAGCTCCATAAATTCTGAGTTGAGCTATACGATTACTGACAAAATCTTGCACTGACGGACAGGTCCACTCAAATCTATGTGGTTCTTGCCTCAAAAGACCATCTCAGGCACTAATCTGCAATGTCCTCATATGGCCTGACCAAGAATTCTGTCGATATGTTATGAGATTGTGATCTCTCAGTTTATTTCGGTCTTTCTTCTCAGAGTAGTCGGTTAGGAAACACCGAACTCATTTAGTATTATAACATAATTAAATTATGACGTGTAAACTTTTTTGGATTATTTTACAGTTATAAATATAATTTGTCATCATTTAATATCACCAACGATTGTTTTAGACGCATTAGCAATAAATAGGAAACCAGTGAAGATATGCAGGAGCACGGGATGCCTGCGCTCAGCAGCAAATCTCGCCCTCTCGATGGATATGAATGCAAATCCTTGCGAAAACTTCTATCAGGTAACGATTTTTATAGCCTCTCTAAAGCCCTCTTAAAGTAAGTTTTCATAACGAGGAGTAATTACCAAAGCATTTCGTTCCTAGTAAAAATATATTTCGTTAATTCTTCGTACTCTGTCAAGATGTGTCGAGGTGAAACTTAAACCTGTAAGTTCCTCAAGCATAAGACTTGATTCTTGTTTACAACGGTGGAACCTTCCTGATTTAGCATTTCCAAAGAGGCTATGCTTTGCATTTCATCTTTTTTTCTCTCTTTTCTTTCCTCTTTTTTTTTCTTTTTTGTTTTTTGTATCTTTAAAATTCCTTTCAACTTACCTCCCAGTACGTATGCGGCAATTGGGGCTCGGACCACCCGCGACCTGACGCGTACAGTTCATACGACTGGTTCCGAGACAAGCAGACCAAGGTGTACTCCATCGTAAGGGACTTCCTCAACAGGAACACCTCTCACCAGCCCAAGGCAGTGCAGCAGGCCAAGGATATGTATAATGGGTGTATGAATACGGGTGAGCTTCTCTGGATTTGGGTTCCGTTGAAACTCCGTAATACGCTAGGCCAGCTCAAGGTTACCACCGACGTGCGGTCGATTGTACCAGTAGTAGGTACTATAGGGAATATTAAATAATACAATGTTATATTTATTATCTATATATATATATAAATGAATCCCTATTTCCCTTGGTCACGCCATCACGCGTGGACGGCTGGACGATTTCACTATATTTTTTTTGTTTTGTTCGTTATTGTCAGAAAAAGGATCTTATGAAATAAAAAAATAAGGAAGTTGATCGGAACGTTACAAAATTTAAGAAAACTTAACGCTAATATTAATTTTACATAACTGTCAGTTCTTTAAAATAACTGTCAGCGATTGACAGAATGCGCGCTGCAAATATCGTTTAACACAGATGTATCAGTCGATAAATGAGTCGATAGTTTTAGTTTTAGTCAATAGTCAAAACTAAACGACATATGATATTCATAGTTAAGACAGGACAACGTCTGTCGGGCCAGCTTGTATTTAATAAATATAACATTAGTATATTTATTCCGCTTATTCCAAGGGAACGTGTTTACTTCTACGCGCCCATTATATCACTGTTATTTTTTTCAAAACAAAAACCTAGTAAAAATAATTTTAAAGCTAATTATAAATACACTTGAATGGTCGAATGCAACCAGAGTTATTTTTCTGCCAGCCGGCACAATCTGGTCGACTTTTGCAGACAACCTTTACAGCACCTACATAATTATTTTATTACGAATGAAATGTCAACGAAGACCATATTATTTGAGCGTAACCATTCATACATTACAGTAAGGTCATGAATCTTTTGGAAAATTCTAAACTAAATGGTTTATAAAGCAAATGAGTTATCGAAGGAAACATTAAAAATTCAAAGTGCCGAAAATAGTTTTTCGTTGAGAAGCCCTCGCCCTCACTTCGGCCAAATGTTGACCTTTTCAGTTTCAAACACGTCATAAAACGTTTGAAGTTCGACTTAAATGTCGATCAATCTTCATTTATTAAGCACTACTAAAAGTTTACATCCGATTCTAATGCTATTCGTTAAGTTATTTTATTTCTAATTAATTATTTATTTTCAGAGACACTAGACAAACGAGGATTAAAACCAGTGATAGCTATCCTAAAAACACTAGGTCTCCCTGCATACCCAACCTTTATAAACGCGACAGAAGATTTCGACTATTCTGCTTACACCTTTGATTGGCTGGAGACAGTCATCCAGGTAAAGACGCAGATTGGCATGGATGTACTCATAGGTTTCGATATATATACGGATCCAAAGAATTCGTCTGTGTATAGACTTATTATGGGATCGCCTGAAACAACTAATCCTTTTCCAAGGTAAGAAGACTTTAATCTCCTTTGATTTTTTAGAAGTGCTAATGTTTTGCTTGAATTATTTTGGTGACTCTAGAAAGCAAAAGTATGACAAATGTTTAACTACGGTCAAGAGAAACAAATATTGGATTTTAACATAAAGGTTAATAATAAATGACTGAATACTGATTACTGTTTTTGAAACAATGAAAGAAAAATTCGTTTATTGGCATTACAGAAAAAAAACACACCTTAAAATTATAATAAAAAAAAACCTAAAACAATTAATATAATGCCAAAAGGGCCTCAGCTCACCATATTGTCAGATGATAACACAAGGTATATCACCGACGCTGATTTTGAGCTGCAACTCACAAGGTTTTACTTAATTCATTCAAATTATTCTTTATTCACAGCACGCATACTGAACGAAAACGCCACAATGGCAGAAGAACGTTAAACAATCTTGTAAGTTTTATAAGCAAAACCAACAATTTTCTATACAAAATCGAACGTCGCAGTGACAAAGCCGACATTGATGAAGAGAAGATAGCACAAGTACATAAGATATTCTACGCAGAGCTAATGAAACTGTTCGTTTTGGAAGAAGATGGCGTCAACAGTTCCAAATTAACTGAAATTGAACTAGATCAGAATATCATTCTGACTGCGAATGAATATTTTGCGACGAACAGTGATATCTACGAGGTAAGTGTGATTATTCTTATTCAATTCTTTAATCACAGCTATCTTTTTGAAAACTTGCCCGTCACTAAGGAATTTTATTAATAAAATGTTCCTTCGAGTGCAAGTCTTGAGGAGAAATAATAAAATTTCTAATAATCTACGTAATAAAAATGTTAAACCCAATCACTCACTGACAGAAACCACTGGGTCCTTAATTAGTAAGAGATCCTTAATTACAACGCAGGTGGGCCCGTTGTTTGATACATAGCTAAATGACCAATAGTCAATTTAACAATAAGTCACTAGCAATAGTTAAAGTTTAACTACTCTGTCTACGCATGGTTAACTTTCATAGCAAATTATCCTTTTTTTAACTATAGTTAGCTGAACCATTTGTCAAACAACATACTTATGTAATTTTTAACAAGTTGTTAGTTTAACTAACGCAATTTTAACTATTAGTATGTTTGACTACTGATCAAACAACGGGCTCAACAGGATTTTTCAAAATCCATCCGCTAAAGAGGTTGAAAATTTCTACGGAAGTTCGTAATTTTTGCCAATGGGACCACCACGCGGGCACATGTCTTGCATTGCAATATTTCTGTTGAGTTCACGAATTCAATATTTGACTATGTTAGAACTCCCCTAATTCTTGAGACTCATATATTATAAATACTTCTGTATAACGCTTATTTGGTTGCACAAAATAAATAATTATGTAGGCTTTAAAACGAATTCCTAGTATCTAACTAGTTCTGACTTATCTATTGTGGCATCAACGATATAGCGTTATCTATTGACCATAATTTGAATAGAACAGCTAATGACATAGTATATGTATAATTATGGAACTAGAAGCAGCTTTTTATAATATCTAATATTCGCGTGTGACATGTGAAACGTGCTATAGAACAATCGATCACAGAAATTGGTTATATGTGGTTTTCTATTAAAATCAGTATTACATTAACCTAGAAAACCACGGAAAAAGTATTTTCCACAAAAAAAAAAGTGTTATTTGTTTACAAATGAGTTGCCAATGTAACCATACCTTATCACGATAGTCGTAGTTATTATAAGACTGCTTTTAAAAGCTACTATAGACAATTACGTGACAAAAAAGTTTAGAAATTGATATACCTTATGGGAAAACAGCACTAATGAATAAAAGTATTCTTTGTATGGCATCATTGATTTACAACAAGTTGCCTGATGATGTCAAAAAGTTACCTGTTCATCAATTCAACTCGAAGCTGCACAAATTCCTAGTGAATAAATGTTATTATAATATCAAGGAGTACTTAGAGGTAAAAATATAGATATATGATTTTAAGGTAGAAGAGTGATTTATGGACACAGAATAACATAACAATACAAATAGTGTGTCACTTGCTATAATAATTTAATTTGACATCTGTTTAATTTTATTTTAATCTGGACCAATATTTTAATTAAATTTATTTTATTGATAAGTCTATGACATGCAGAATTCATCTGACAATTTTTATTTTTATACCTTTCACATTTGTAGTACACATTCTGAATTTAATTTATTTTTTGAGGATACAAATTTTGTAATGTTATTTTAATATTTATTTAATTAGATTAACAATAATATAAATATTTGCACACCTTATTAAGTAATGATATAGAGTACTTTATATTTATTGGTAACATCTGTTTATTTACTTACCTGTATTAAGCAAATAAATATTTTGATTTTGATTTGATAAAGTCCTTCATAAATTTTTCGATAGGAATAAGTTAAAGTGAAGTTATTATTCGCAAATTGCTTAATGTATATTTTCAGCTAGAATCAGACAATTCAACGGAAATAGACGACGATGACTATATAAATTTACCAGACTATACTATAGACGAAATACAAACTCACACAGACGCCATTGTCGAAAGCAATAATGGTACAGCTTCACCGATATGGAAGAAGTATTTAGAAGGATTATTTAACGTCAGCAATACTGTGCTGGACTTTGAAAAGGATAAGATACTGGTTTCTAATCCTGATTTAAAGTACATGTCGTTGATGGCAGCTTATGTTGCGAAAACCCCGCCTGTTATACTGGAGCTTTATATTTGGGTTAAGGTGGGTATATATTTTACTATTGATTGGATAAATTACACTCAAAACTCATAGATCATACTCGTAGATATCGCGATCTATATACAGAAATGATTTCTGATTTCATTGGACTACCACTTTCTTCTTTCAGGTGGTTGAAGTAATGTCAATCCACACGACGACCGAGCTTCGCGACTTGTTCCAACGCGCGTACGAACAGAGTCACGCGCACGAGACTGTCCCACCGCGCAGTCTGCAGTGCGCCAACGCTGTCAATGACATGCTCGGCATGGCAGTGTCCTACGGCATTGCAGATCCACACTTCTTCAATGTCACCAAGCCTAAGGTGAGAAAGAAGGCAGTTAGAAAGGAAGGTTATTAGTACCTAGAAATACATATTTTTGTGGATGAACTCGTTTAGGGAAGTCCTGCCACTACGCTATCACCAAGCCAATTTCTGAAACCAAGTGATGTTCTGTGACAGTTTGTAGGGTACAGAGTGCTGGTGTAATTAAAGGTACATGAGACATTTCAACTTTGTCTTCGGGATGATAAAGCACCTGCTATGCCTCTAGTACCTATTGCAGATGTTCCTAGGCGACGGCGACGGTGATTTGCCTTTAGATGGTCCTCTTGCTTATTTACAATATAGCGTTTACATACCAATAATATATTTACAGATAATAACTATGATCGACGAGCTAAAGAACTCTTTAGCCCACCTAGTCGGCCAAGCAAGATGGATGGATGACAATACAAAGTTAGCAACATACCTGAAAATAATCGAAATGAAGACTCTCATAGGATTCCCAGACTGGCTGCTAGAGGAAGGGAAACTAGAAGAATATTATGAAGGAATAGAAGTCGATCCTGAAAAACATTTGGAAAACATGATAAATATCAATCAAGTGAAAACCAAGAAAGTTCTCAATAGATTTAGAGAAGGAAATAACTTTACTTGGGCAACTGATCCTACTGAAGTCAACGCGTATCATACTTTCCAAGAGAATACTATTAGTGAGTATTTATTAATGAGATGAAGAAGATGGCTAATATGAGTCTATTAGTAAATGCTAACATAGTTTTTTGGCGTATTAGTAACTATTGGGATATAAGTAAAGTGAATTAGGTTAAAATGTTAGAATTGATGTAGTCTGTTTGATATCTATAATATTAGATAGACGTTTTCCGACTTTTCCTTTCTGGTTTCAGTGGAAGTAGAGTAAATTTATTTAATACTTGAACGTTTCCTATAGCTGTCCCTATGGTGATGTTACAACATCCCTTCTTTGATTTAGGACTCGAGTAAGTATGTTCTTTACTATTATAGTTAGGTAGATTACCTAAAGTTTCTTTAACATTTTCATTTTGTCCAGCTCACTTAACTACGGTTCTTTGGGAACGGTTCTTGGACATGAAATAACGCATGGCTTCGATAACTTTGGTAAAAACTTTTATTTCTTTAAGTCTTGTGTATCTCTGTCTGTTGCTTGTCGATTGAAATAGATTTTATAATTATAATTTGAGAACAAAAGAAATGAAATTAATTAATAACATTTATACATTTTGCCTTTTTAAATTGATAAATTCAGGACCATTTATTAACAAATACAAACTACTGGGCATCTGGTGGACAAGCGTCATAAAACCTTTCACAAGTACTCACCTGGTTTAGCTATAGCCACTGGCTCACAAATACACTCAAACAATGCAATCAAGTGCTTAATCTTTCTTTAACTTAACTCCATCTCGCAACCACTTTTAATTCTAACTTTTCCCACATTAAAGGTCGTCAGTTCGACAAGAACGGCAACATGCTGCCGTGGTGGTCCAACAACACGATCGACTCGTTCGTCAACATGACACACTGCTTCATCGAACAGTACTCCGAGTATTACCTCCCAGAGTTAGATGAACATGTGAGTTTATTGCTTTTTCTTGTAAAATAATTCAATTGGACTACCAATATTGTCAAGTGTACCTTTGGAAGTTCCGTTAGGCAGCATTTTAGGCCCTCACTTTTGCTTGAACTTTTATGTGACTAAGGACAAGACAACAGTTTGTTGGCGGGTTCCGCAAGGCAACATTTTAGGCCCTTTATGAATTATTTGAAGTCTATGATTTGTATCTGAATAACCTTAATGCTGGGTATGATTATATGTATACTCATTCCACAGATAACTATCTTAAATCGAGATAGACTACACTTGCAAGATGAATTTATAATCCAATGGATGCGTTCAGCTGTCTCTTTAATTAGGATTCAAATTATGGAGTCTGTATCATAAGAGTAAAAACAATTGGTCTTAATCTACAGGTAGACGGCAAGAAGACATTAGGAGAGAATATAGCCGACAATGGAGGCTTGAGAGAAGCTCTGGCGGCTCTGAAGCATCACCTTAAAAGACGAGGACCAGAACCAAAGCTACCGGGGTTCGAACATATGACGCCTGAACAACTATTCTTCTTGTCCTATGGGAACGTAAGTAGCATTTTTTTTTTGATATTTTCAAATTTTTCCTTTTAAAATACTTACTACATAAACTATTACTGTAAGGAACCGCGTTAATCCACAAAATATCATGTTGATTTCATAAAATGTTGAAAAATTTCGCATCGCCTTCTGGATCATTTTCATTTGATGAAATTATTTTTCCCAGTATAATTATCTCTCTGAGAACCCTCCGTGCCTAGGAAAGCACGTTAAGCCGTGAGTCACGGCTGTCATTTGTGGATCCTTAACAGCCATTACGTGTCGTCAGAAGCCCGAAAGTCTCACAACCAGTCTTACCAATGGGTATCGTATTACCCGTGAGTGGGTTGCGGAAGTTAGATAGGCAGTCGCTCCATGTAAAATACTGATATAACTGATTCATCTGGTTAGACTAGAAACCGAGCCCAACATAGTGGGTAAAATGTTATGCAGATGATGCTATTTGCCAGTATAATGACTGTTGAACTGAATAGTCCATCACCCTTCAGTTACTGTTTAAGACAATATACAGAGTGTTTGGCAGAACGTTGAACATACGAAAATGGTGGGATCATCTGCTACTTACTCAGCCCTAATTTATTTGGCCCTGGCACACTGGTTTTTTTTTTTGCTTTCTTCTCATTTCACCACTTTCTAAACTTTAAGGTGTAATTAAGTTGAAATTAAGATTTAAGTATTTTTTACTTCTTTCTAAGTTTGAGGACTCATAATTTTTTTCTAGCTAATATCTGAATAAAGCAATAATTTTATAAGAATCTGCCAACATTAACTTAAAAAAAAAAATTGCCCGTTTTACCCATTTTTAATAAAAATTACACTTTAAAGTTTAGAAAGTGATGAAACTAGAAGAAAGCAAAAAAAAAAATTTTTAAATATCCATGGCGCCAGGGCCAAATAAATTAGGGCTGCGTACGTAGCAGATGACCCCACCTATCAACCATTTTCGTATGTTCAACGTTCTGCCAAACAGCCTGTATATCTGCTTTCCACTTTGATTTCAACGATCAATAATTTAATTATTTACATTTTGATGCACAATAGTGACTCTTATGGCGGGATTAATTCTATCAGACATTGTGTACTAGCCCATATTTTTAATAAAAGGAAATATTTGAGTTATCCAGTTATAATTAACTTTTTTGTATTTTATCAACTGTTTCCCCTATCCCGCAGTTATGGTGTGGAGTGTCAACAAAAGACTCCTTAAAGTCGGACCTCGAAGACGAGCACTCTCCGCAGATGTTCCGAGCGCGCGGCGCGCTGCAGAACAGTGAGGAGTTCGCGCGCGCGTGGCACTGTCCACCAGGGTCAGCCATGAACCCAAGCAAACGATGTGTCATATTTTGAAGGTAAATTAAACAAATTCTTAATTCAAACGTGTAGTGGGAGAAAAAGTATTGTCAATGACAATGATGTGCCGATCTGTTCTGTAAAAATCGCACCGTGAAGTTTTTATAGTGCGATTATCACGGTGCAAAAACTTCGGTGAAGAGACCTGTCAAAAGTGTCAACCCCTATCATTAAGTAGAATGACAGCTGACTTCACCTGGTCACGGTCAGATTTTTAAACAATAGACCGGCTGTTTGAGATTACAGTATAATACCAATAGAAGTGGTTAGATTTTTGCCAACTTTAGTCAAAACTGTGGAGGTGATACACTTGAAATATTCTATTAACGATTCAATACTGTTTTTTTCTTCTAGATTATCTACGGGTAGCAACTTAGTACAATAATGAACAAGACGTAAGAATAAGTGTAAATTAATGCATAGCAATAATCGAAGCAGTATTTTCTAATATTAAATGACCTGATATAAAAAAAAATGTAAATGTGTGTGCCATAGATTTTAACGATAGACTAACATAGTCCTTTTATACGCCTATTATTCTTTAAGTGTGAAAATTTTCTTTAATTTTGATGAAACGCGTTCTAGCTTTCGCACAAAATGTTGACTGAACTGCATTTTACAGCACTCCCACGTAATATGTTCTTAATATTTCGTGTGTTTTCCTATCTTTTGAAGTTTCCATGCATAATGGGTATTCATGACAACGATTTTTGTGGTTTTTACATTAAATGTCTTAAAACCGACATCGGCTTTTTAATACCTCACGTTCTGAAACTGAATCTTCATTTTATTCCATACAAATCTTCTGTAAATTGGGCACCAAAAAAGTAAACACAAATTATTATGCATCTCGTATTCTTGATTATATTGATAATGAATGATTAATTGACTAGGCAAAACAATATATATTTATATAAAACAATAAATATTTATATGTTGTATCTATATTTTTTTTACTGTATGTACATAAATAATAAAAGAAATGAATAAAAACAAATTTAATATACTTCTTACAAATATTGTCTGGGGTCACAAAAGAGTAGTTATAGAGAAACACATGGCACAGATAAAATAACTTTAATTACAAAGATATAATGCAACTTGATACAACTGGTTATAAAATATTAATGGTGACCAATAGAGTTGTACGAAATGGTCTTGGAGAAGCCTCCTCCATAGGCACCTGATGAAACTCCGTAGCCGCCTCCGTAACTCCCACCGTAACCAGCAGAAATCGGGATCCCGCTCGAAATGCCAATACCACCCGATAATCCTCCGTACCCTCCCGAGATACCACCAATACCGCCTCCAATTCCTCCGATACCAATTCCACCGCCTCCAATACCAACACCACCGCCTCCAATACCAATTCCACCGCCTCCAATACCAATTCCACCGCCTCCAATTCCACCCGAAATTATAGAACTTCCGCCAATAGCAACGGGGACAGCTTGCACAGCAGCTACAGCAGGCACAGGGACAGGCCTGTCAACCACAACGGGATGCGGTACAGGCACGGGTCTGTCAACTTGAACGGGTACTTGAACAGGGACGGGACGATCCACGTAGACAGGCTGTGGCACCGAGACCTGACGGTCAACGTACACGGGCCTGTCAACAGGCACGTGCCTTTCAACAGTCACAGGGTACGGAACAGGCACATTTACAGGAACCTTGACGGGATATGGCACTTTCCTCTCATAGTATACAGGCACTTGCCTTGTGACTTCCACGGGGACTTTTTGTACGACGGGATAAGGTACAGGTCTGTCTACCTGCACAGGTACTGGGACCCTCACTGGGTATGGTACTTGACGGTCGACGGGGACCGGGACGGGCACTTGCACTGGTACTTGCACATCTCGCGTGATGGTTCTGGTAATGTAGCGAGGTACTTCCTGACGTAAGATTACTGGGTTAGGTGCAATGTTAACGGATGTTTGTACTGCTGGGGCTACTGCAACAGGACCTCCCGCGGCGATAGCTGGACCACCAATTGCGACTGCAGGTCCTGCTGCGACACCTCCTCCAAAACCGATACCGCCGCCACCTATTCCAATACTGCCGCCACCTATTCCAATACTGCCGCCACCTATTCCAATACTGCCGCCACCTATTCCAATACTGCCGCCACCTATTCCAATACCGGCTCCACCTATTCCAATACCGGGTCCACCTATTCCGATACCACCTGAAGATATTCCAATACCGTGTCCGGATAATCCAATGGAGTGGGCAAGGCCAACCGAGGGGCCTATTCCAACCGAGTGGCCCAGTCCAATAGCTGGTGAAGAGAAGCCGATAGAGTGACCTCCATAGCCGTAAGCAGGGATGTGTCTCTTTACTCCTTTGTCTGAAACTGCCTCATTTTTGATCCCCTCAACGATAAGGAGTTTGGATACTTTAGAGTTGTCTGCTATTTCTTTTGATGTTGATAGACTGCTCGCTGAAAGCAGCACCTGGAATTAAAGAGATAAGAAATATTACTAAGACATACTTTAATTAGATTGTACGAAATAAGTTGAAAGAAAACACTTTGAAACACATAGAAAGGAAATTTCATTCAATTGACATAAATATATAAAACTAGCTGTGCCCGGCCTGACTTCACACAGGGAGCACTAAGTATCTAACACCTACCGTACCTACCTACCTACCTACCCTACCCTACCCTACCTTACCTACCTTCCTACCCTACCTACCTACCTACCCTACCTAACTACCTACCTACCCTACCTACCTCTTCTGTCTCATTCACTCACTTTCTTTTTAATTTTCTTATACACAAACCTTGTCCTGACAATAACAAACACAAAATAAAGAATTATCCAATTTAGTACATTTCGGCGATTCATTTATATATATATAATAAATTAATAAAATAATACCATTTATTTTAGGCGACACAGGCCTATGGAAAAATACCTTAACCTAAACATACATATTTTCATGATATTTAATGTTGTCAGATAGTCAGTCGCTCTATGTAAAATAATGGTACTCAGCTGCATCTGGTTAGACAAGAATCTGACCCAACACAGTTGGAGAAAGGCTAGCAGATGATGATGATGAAATAAATAATGTTGGAGAATCTTAAAAATTACGGGGTAATGAAATAATATTGAATGACTAGGCACATTTTGTCTGAGATTCCACCTCACGTTAAATGAGTATACTTCTGGCTGGTATGAATGTGACCAAGAAAGGTGTAGCCAGGTACTTTACTTATGCTCACAAAGGAACATACAAACATACATACATACATAGGCTGCTAAACACATTACCACTCCTTTACGTCGCGCAGTCGGGTAAAAAGCCAATAAACTAGAGAGAGACTAGAGGATTCTATTCTATTCTAAACTATGCTCAATACCAAAATAGGAAAGTAATAGTTTCGATTTCGATTGCAAGATTCGGTCGGGCACGATAATATCTGAGAAATAAATAAAATATCTCTAAATAGAAATAATATGTCAGTTTTGTCCCAGTTCTGCTGCGCTTGCGATATGAACGGGGGCGAGGCGAGCCGGCTACAGCTCACGGAACTTTGCGCCGGAGTTGATTGCTCTGACCCTTTGATACCTTACCTAGTGTTGAAACTGCTTCTAAATTCGTCTGTTCATTTGTTTTATAATGATATTGCATCATTGATTTCCAGTATCACATAATAAAGCTGAAGATGTAAGGTCTGGTAAAAGTTTTTAAATCAAACTTTTGGAAGAACGAACCCAGAAATGTAACGAAACTGTCCATAAACAATATGCTGCCAATAATAACCTATCATGTTTACGAATATACCTTGTCTATAGTATATATGACATATCTAATGGAACTACCTACGTACCTTATTTAGAATTTAAAACTTTAAAAAGTTAACTTAAATCTAAATTCACCCAAGTAAAGCCACTAGAAAACCTAGTCTCGTTTATAACTGTAATTGCATACGCTTGACAACTTAATTTTAAACATAGACATTTCATTTACCGTTCGTCTAACTACAATCTACGTAGCAAACAGAAAATAGACAGGCATGTCGTAATGTCAATTTGCAATTTATTTGTGTTGTAAATATTGCACTGACAAGACTACGAATTTGCTGAAACTTTGACCTATCGAAAACAACTATTGCCATAATTAAAGCTTTTGCTTTGTCAAGTCATGAAATTTTTAGGTAGTTACTAACATTAGCTACTGACTAAAATTATTTCACTGAAACACACTAAGAAAGATATTAGATATTTAAAGAAAGTCTGCAATTGAAGACCTCCCCCCCAATGTACAAATTGAAGCAAACTTTAAACAAAAAAATATATTTAGTGACTTAGTCTTCATTCAAACTGCTGAACGAAGTTTATAATATGTTTGCAATGATCATAATGTCCACGCTGAATCAAGCGGTGTCGTGTGAATGAACATTATGGAAACAACCGCAAAAATAAAAAATAAAAGCTCGCAACTCTAATTTCCTTTAATATCTACCTCAAAGACTGCAGTGGCATACATCAGTGTCCATTGCCTAGTCACTCGCCCAGCTGAGGTCAAGGTGATCACACAAGGTCGGTGATAACCCGTGCTTAGCGAAAAGTAGGGGGTGCGATTTATTTTATAGCGATTATGAGTGGGTGAGTCAGCTGTTTGTGCGGGTCACACCTGGCAGTTGACACACCTTACCTAAACTTCCTAGATGATTTTAATATCATATATGTAGGTACCTACTTCGTATTATATACTATGGTACTCACAATCACGACTTTAGACCAATAGAATATATTATTTTTACCTATTGTGGTATAGTAATTTTATTCTAGGTGCATCGTCTTCACATATAATTATATAATTAATGTATAAATAATATTGTAAAACATTTTTAAAAGTGTAACGTGTGTAGTTTCTTGCCCATTCTTCTCCATATGAAACTACCTTTTGGAAGGGGCAACTAGAATCAATTCTATTTTTTGTAAATTTTGATGTTCAAAAGTGCCTTTTATGTGCATATTTGAAATAAATTATTTCGACTTTGACTTTGACTACATGTATTTAATATGAAGAAAAATCCGAAAAATCGTACGAACATAAAGAGCAAAACAAAAAATCTGAAGCTGTCCGGTTTACCTAACAGGACCTACTTACCTCTCCTAAATCAAATTCAAAATCTGTAAAAACACTTCGATAAATTCTTCTTCATTTACTTAAATATAATTAGTACCTATCAATGAAGCATAGGATCGCTATAATGATTGAGTCGGTTAAAAAAAGTAATCAGTTAGGAACGAAGCACTCAATATTTTTAAATAAATCATGTCCTAAACTCTGTGTTATGCCTTAATAATTATGTCGAAAAAAAATAACCACGCTTATGAACAAAAAATTATTGTTATAAAAATCTGTTACAAAACTATCTTCTAATCTACAGCAGCTCCTTTGAAACTGTGTGTAACACGTGTCCAAACAAGTATCTAATATTTGAAACACAGTTGGTATCAATTACTTGCTTATCACCGTATAAGCTCATTTGAAGCCATATCGAAATACCGGCCGAAACCCGACATTCAGCACATACCTTCTCTAGAATCAGTTAGTGCTTGATATAATTATGTTCTAATACTTAGTTTCCGGTGCTCATGTACGGACCTACTTCATTTGCATTTGGCGTTGCCTAATACCGGATTGGAGGACTTTATATGAGTTAGATTTTCTAGATAACATTTGGGATTGGTTTAGGTTTTGCAATAGCTGGCTAGCTGGCAAGCTGGTTTTCTTGCCTTGATTGGTTTCACTGTTATGCAAGGCTATAAAATTTTGAAATACACTTGCTCCAGAACTGTCTATATCAAATTATTTTGGATTATGTAGCATTTTCACCCAAATAGCGGGTATCTGGTTTTTATAAATTTCTCTACCTATCAAAGTTACTCATTTTCTGCTTTTAAAGAACTTCTCACACAGATCACATCACGCACCACACACATACACACACACACACACACATTTTTGAGCGAAGAATTTTCTAATCTTTTCACCGCAACTCGCAACGCCACATGAACAAGATCGATACAATTCGATCAAATCTATTCATATCAAATAAGCATAAGCATTAAAATCCTATAACGTTCTCACTGATCGGACACAGGCCTAGGGAGTGCTCCGTAACCTACGTTGGTGGATGTCACGTCGGTATGTCTTCGTACTTTTGGTTCTAGTACATGTCGATTTCCTCACGATGTTTTCTTTCATCGTTCCGAAAGCAGTGGTCGTGAATTTGTGGTGGTACGTTTAGTAGCTGTAAGACCCAACAAGAAGGTATAAAACCTCTTTTTATAGTTTTGTTATTATTCTTTTTCATTTTAAATATTTTGCAGCTTCTTTTGTTTTTTACTTCTATATTTCATATCATGCATGAAGCTAAATAAATATTAGGTCTTTACCTATGAAATTGCCGTTCTGCAGTACTGGCCATTTCAAATCAAAATAATTTTTGTTTGGCTAAGAATTCTAATTTCAAATTAATTTTATTTTAAAAACATGGATTTTTTTTTCTAAAAGTAGTCATTTCTTTATTGATTAGTGTTACATTTTCATCGCATTTCAATCTTTTTCGTCATCATGGATACGTTAAAAATTCGAGTAATTATGGAATATGAGTACCGTCGTGGCAGCAACGCGGCACAAGCGGCACGCAACATCAACGACGTTTACGGAGCTAACACTACAAACCAACGCACCACCTGTTATTGGTTTGCTCGCTTCCGTTCTGGAAATTTCGACCTGAAAAATGAACCTCGCGGTCGTCCGAAGACTTTGGTCGACAATGACGAATTAAAGGCGATTGTGGAAGCTGATGATACACAATCTACGGCTGAATTAGCAGCAGCTTTCGACGTTAGCGTCAAAACAATATTGGTCCATTTGCGTCAAATTGGCAAGGTAAAAAAGCTTGACAAATGGGTGCCCCACGAACTCAATGATCGCCAGCGCGAAGTACGCGTCGAGACGTGCCTTGCACTGCTCAACAGACACACAAATGAAGGAATTTTGAACCGCATTATTACCTGCGATGAAAAATGGATTCTGTTTGATAACCGTAAGCGCTCAGCAAGTTGGTTGGATCCTGGTTCAGCACCTAAACAATGCCCTAAACGAAAACTTACCCCTAGAAAAGTGATGGTCACTGTTTGGTGGTCTAGCGCCGGTGTGATTCATCACAGCTTCTTACCAAACGGGGTGAGCATTACTGCAGATGTGTACTGTGAAGAACTGAACACAATGATGGAGAAGCTGGCGCATCTCCAACCAGCATTGGTCAATCGCTCGTCTCCGCTGCTCCTGCACGACAACGCGCGACCTCATACTGCACAGCAGACGGTCTCCAAGTTGCAAGAACTGGGGTTGGAAGCTCTCCGTCATCCGCCCTACTCACCAGACCTTGCGCCTACAGACTACTACTTTTTCCAGAATTTGGATAACTTCTTGGCGGGAAAAAAATTTAATACCCGAGAGGCAGTACAAAATGCCTTTGAAGAATTTGTTGCCTCCCGTCCAGCTGATTTCTTTAAGAAGGACATCAATAAACTGCCACTGCGATGGCAAAGATGCATTGATTGCATGGGTGATTACTTCGATTAATACAAATAAAAAATTCATGAAAAAAATTCGTTAAAATTTTTTCATACAAAACGGCAATTTCATAGGTAAAGACCTATTATTATACATATATTACTAGCTGACCCGACAGACGTTGTCCTGTCTTAACTATGAATGTCATTTGTCGTTTGGTTTTAGTTTTGACTATTGACTAAAACTAAAACTATCGACTCATTTATCAACCGATCCATCCGTGTTAAACGATATTTGCAGCGCGCATTCTGTCAATCGCTGACAGTTATTTCAAACAACTGACAGTTATGTAAAATTAATATTGGCGTTAAGTTTTCTTAAATTTTGTAACGTTCCGATCAACTTCCTTATTTTTTTATTTCATAAGATCCTTCTCCTGAAAAATAACGAACACAACACAAAAAAATTTGTGAAGTCGGTCCAGCCGTTCACGCGTGATGGCGTGACCAAGGGAAATAGAGATTCATTTTTATATATATAATATTTAGATAGATAGACTAATAAGTTCATTATTTGTTTGCTTATGTCATTGATATACATGATTTTATTTTGCATATATTGATATGTATTTAACTCAATGGGCTATGTCTAACAGTATCCAATTACCGTATTCCGTACTATAATTAATTGATAACAAAGTATGCATGTATATTACACCAATCACTGCTTTAAATTTAACGTAATAGAATATGACGAATATGATTATCAGCAATCCTTACTCAACATAAGTAACACAATCAGACGTTACGTCCTTACAAAAAGTGTATGAATACGCGCCTGATCTACCGCGCAGTGAGTATTAGCGATGTAACTGCTTCAACAATTACTGGATGTAATTAGTAATAGCCTGTAACTTGTGTTGCTGGGTCAGTAATATCCTTATTGTTTCCTGAGGGCGCTGTAAGATATGTATCAGAGTGGGTAGAATTCAATTTAATCTCCATAGTGACACCTAGGTACAGGTAAGGTACGGCCAAAATCCATCGAATGAGTACTGAAGAAGTACTGATTAGTAGGTATCAACTAACATACTAAACTTCTCGAAGATCGCATCTAACTGAAATAGGTACCTATCTTAATTGGATATCCAGAGACCGCATCTTCAAAACCAAAGCTATGAACATCAAGCTCTACAACTACAAAAGCTACTCAGGAAATAATCTTATGGGGATTCATTGATAAAATGAAATACTGTCCTAAAATAAAATAAAACTGTTGTAATACCCACAGGATATGACAGAATACTTCCAGTACCGGTGGAGGCTACCTGAATACGTGACTACATTTCCAAAAAAAAACGTTAAAAGTCTATAAATATACAGCCCTTCAAAAACTAACCGGTATCCGCTACTATCTCTTAATCAATTCCCCTCTAAATCTGATGCAACATCCACAAGATATGACAGGATTGTTCTATTAGTGGTCACAAATGCTGACCACCTAACTCTCCTAAATTATGGACCACCTAAGAAACTGACGGAAACGCCTGCTTTACTTAATGTGACACATGTCTATGTAAAGGCGATCCGTCTCATTATGACGGGATGTTAAGTAATGGAGGTTATCTATGTAAGTAATGGACCCATATGGGCATTGAAGTAACTTACACTTGTTAATATGCATACCTATTTATGCATGCACCATATAAGTACTTTACCTAGTTGGTGCGTTACGTTCAATTTTGTTCGAAAGTGTTGACGCGAAATAGATTAGATAACATGCTTTACTTGTATGTCCGTTCTTGTGACACAAAGGGAGCTTTTAAGGTAGGCAATACTAACCTAGTTGATGGACTTGATGAGTTTGCATAAAAATAGTTTTGATAGGAATGTTGGGTGCAATAATTTTAAGGTAAAACACAATGAAAACATGAAGGGCGACGATCCGTTTGGAGGCAAAGCCTCGAAAATAAGAAATTGAATTAAAAAAAGCTATTTAGTAGTTAAGAAGAAAAAGACGACTTGTACATATGTGATAAGTATTAACGATTTAGATTATAAAAATCAATCCGTAAATAGTTAGCTTTTAGACAACTTTACGCAAATAAGTTTATGACAACCAATAATTTTGATAAGAGGCAAATATCTACCTACCTTCCCCAAGTTGATTGAAGTGTCCTATTTGCGTAAACTAATCAACTTATTGCGTCATTTTTATCTAATTGATAATATATACATACATACATACACAAACTCACGCCATCTTCCTACGGGGGAAGGCAGAAACTACAGAACACCACCCGCTACGATCCTTACATACTCCTGATAATATATAATGAATCAATAATGTGTCTGAAGGACTTTTGACTGCCCCACAACGAGGGAGGGTAATGCTTTTTCGTTTGATTTTGACACCTAAACATTATTAATTAAAAACCAAAAAGAAAATGCATCTTACCATCAAAACAAAGATCAGCATCATGTCAAAGTTTATATTTGTAAGTATCTAAAATAAAAATAAAAATGCGAGATCACTGTATCACATTACTTTCAGCAACTATTCGAGTGTGCCAACGTTCTGCGCACGGGCAGGCGGCCCCGCGCTTATATAGACGAAGGCACTACTCCTGTATGCCAAGACAGCTCCATTACAAGTATTAACTATATTTATTGGGTTTAGTGGTGCATAAGACTAAATATTAAGACTCACTTCGAAAATATTCGTTGGATTAAGAAGAAGAACATTTATTAAAGTATCGGTTTGTTTAGTGTTTCTGGCAATCGGAAGTGTTGGATGATTAATTGAACACACAATGCGTCTTGCCGTGTTGTTAGTGAAGTTAATATTGCAGAACTTGAAGACTGAATTAATGGAAAGGTTAAGACCGAAAAGTTTTGTTATGAGTCGATTGTAACCCGGTGTTATTAGACTGTTGAGCAATGCTCGTAATGGAGCCTAACACCACTATCTCTACTTCGATGTTTTGTGCAGTTCTGGTATTATTAGACGAAAGGGTGAATTAAAGTTTTTACAAGTCTTCCAAGCTAAGTCTTATTTCTGACTTCAAGATCCCTGGATATTATTGGCCGGATATTTTTTTTTATTCCTGTGCCAGTGATTTCGTCAAAAAAAATGCAATCTGTTACAAAAAAGGTCGTTTAGAAATCCAATATTTTCTGTTACGAATTTTGATTTTAGGCTACTTACCTTCTTTATTAATATTACACGCTGAGTACTTTGCAAAACTACTCAGCAAGATAATAATGCAAAATCAATTTCGATAAAAAATCTTGGGCCCATGAAGACCTGCTAAATATATTTATACTCATATTAAAAATTGGAAAGTAACTGTCTGTCTGTGTGTTACCTTTTTACGCATAAATCACTGAACCCATCGTTAAGCAATTTGAATGATAGATAGCCTGGCCCTGGAGAAGTATAAAGACTACTTTCCTCCTGATCACAAATGAACTCGCGGGCAACAGCTAGTATTTAATAAGTATGAGTATTCCTATTCATACACGTTACCATACAGGTAGATACGTTACCTTCACATCGGTTAGACCTATAATGTATAAGAATAGCTCTTTCATGTCGTGGTCCAAATATTTGTCAGTCATCAGCTGGTAGCGGGGTCGACTACCCAGGGTGCGTCCAGCGTTGGAGGCTTTTTCATACATTTTCGAAAGATAAGACAACGTAGTCTTCACTGATAATTATGTTCGCCTTCTGAGAATTTTGTTTGCCGAAATTTTAATATTCTAGCGCGATGCGACAGCGTACACAAAGGCACCGCGTGCAGCGCGACGGGCGGCGCCTTTGTGTCGGGCTGTCGCGTCGCGCCAGTGTGTACGAGCCTTAAAAAATTAATTCCCGTATATTCTCGAAGGTAACTACGACAAAAGCGTATGGAGACATGTTCCACTTATAGGTAACCTAAAGGCGTGTCACAGCAGCCAGTGGTCCTCCGGCATCCGAACTACTCCACACGTTTTTAGACAAAAATTAATCAAGTCGCGCTCGGATTCCAACTGCCGGCCATTTTGTAAAGTGTCTGAGGTGGGCTACAAATACCTAAGGTCTTTATTTTTGTAATGGTATGAAGAAATACTTAGGTACGAACTTATTTTATTTTTCCTTTCGTATAAACCGCAAAAAATTATAAGCTGGCCCTCCGACTATATACAGCCGAAATTCACCCTCGGTGCGAAAGAATTGTTGCTGACAAAACATTAAGATACGTTTTGGTCAAAATGTTGGACATGCAAATTCCAAAAATAATAAGCCATACTGGTGCATATTGAATGGTCCGTCCAGTGCAACCACCCAGGTTGCTGAGGCCAAGTCAGTCTTGAAAAAAACTAGCTGACTGTTTTTTTTTTCCTTTGTTAGAGCTTTTTTATCGATTTATCAAAACTTTATGCACAAGTAAAAATAACCGGATAAAGGCGGACTTAATTCTTTAGGCATTTCTTAAGGTGATGCCGAGACGAAAAATTAGTGCAACATGATAGCTTTTCTTATACAGCTCCTGGCAAAGCCACAGAAGACCAGAGATTTTCTGTCATCCTACTAAATCAAACAGCTAAGAGTTTATGCGTAACAAACATGAAGTACAAAAACTAGTCCAGCTACGTTCGAAGAATGTCCCAAACGGACATTTTCAAGTTTTCAAGACGGGTGGGGCCTTCCTTTTAGAGTGATCGAGATCAATTTGAATTTGTAATACAGTGGTCATAAGTTAATCCGTTTACTTTAACGTTCGTTGCTTAACATGTGTTCTGTTTATGTGAGTAATTCATTAATTATTAATTATTTATCGACGGTTATGTTTTAATTATGTTTATAGTTTTTTTGTGAGTTTTATATCGTCGGAAGTTTATCCATGTAAGTTTCTAGTTTAAAAAGAATAATAGGCTACCTACTAGGGTGTAGTATCTAAGGCCTGAATTCCTCCTACGCTGATGTCGATCGCGTTCGGCCGATCGCGTTGCAGTCGTAGCAACGTACGCGCCGCTGACGTCAGCGTCGCAGTGTGGTGCTATATCGAAAACAATGTATATTTGTACGCGTGACCGACGTCAGCGCAGGAGGAATGCAGGCTTAGCCATGGGAACTCCAGAGACTGAATCTCGGAGAATCTTGGACTCTAAATATTGGATAGCAGTAGTGGCTTCAAATGAATGATGCCACTTTAAAAAACTAAGGAAGTTTCATTTCTGTGGAAGTTTATAGATTTTGTTGTTAGTTATGATAGATAGAGGTAATTAAGAACGAGTTAAAAGCTGTTACATTAGATCGGGATCTGTATTCACAGATACCTACTTCGGTTGGTACTCTCAAGTTCTCAATCGAATGATGAAATTTCGCTGCAAATTAATTCATAGTTTTAAGTTTGTCAGTACCCACGTACCTATGTAGTAAGGAAATCAGATTAAAATTGACCACCGTTGCATGTTGCTGCACTGTGAATGAAGAAACTAGCCGGTTTGATCGATCACATCTGGTTTATCAAACATTTTACATTCCAATTCTCGATACTTCTCACCAATGAATATTTAATTTTAAATATGAATTGCTTTTCGATGGAAATTATTGAAATTGGTAATCTAATGTGTTTCCGTCAATTACTAGTAGCCGCAGTTAACGAGCCGGGATCTGTCAATAAAGTTACAAAACTTTGAGTGTAGAGTTTAGACACTTGGAGTGATTTGTGAATGAAATTAGAGGTCTACATTTTGCTTTATATGAGATTTCACATCTTTATGTGTCACTAGTTTTACTGGGTACATATAGTCTGTGAACCACATGAATATCGTGTCATACTCAGACCAAATAACGCATCAAGCCATAGCGCTGATGTCAACAGCCACGTGAGGCCTGTTTCGTATACATTGTGTGCACTAAGGGCCCGTTGTTTGATACATAGTTAAAAATGACCAATAGTCAAATTAAAAATTAGTCACTTGACAATAGTCAATAGCTGTCAAAGTTTAACTACTCTGCCTGCGCATGGTTAACTTTTATAGCAAATTGACAATTTCTTTAACAATAGTTAGCTTAACCATTTGTCAAACAACATACTTCTGTCATTTTTGACAAATTGTTAGTCTATCTGACGCATTTTAACTATTAGTATGTTTGACTACTAATCAAACAACGGACCCTAAGGGCCGTAGTTTGTTTGTAAATTGGGTTGTAAATGTTTGTGTGTGAGCATATGCACAAAGCAACGCGTAGTTTTGCATGCTTCACTGTATTCTTCGCAGCGCTATGTCTTGAATTTTTATTTTGTCTGAGCTACTGATCTACACAGGGTTTCTGATATACCCTGCATAATCCTGAAATCATCGATTTATTTTCGCTGCCTAAAATAACATAACCTGTGTATTTTTGTCCCATTAAGGAACAATTAATAAAAGTCAATAAACTGGATAGGCAAAGAAAAGTTAATAATCCACTCCCCAAAGAGGGGACTTACCGCCGTAGTTTTAGCGTGCCCAAATGTTTCAGGCCTGTGTTTTAAACTTACCATTAGTTAAGTAATCAATTTGAGTAAAGCAGGACTTCAAATTAATTCTCACTTCCAGCTAATCTTTGATTAAATTTTGATAATAATTTAATAATTAGGATTACAGGAATCCTCCTTATTTAGGATCATTTACAAGGTATTGCTGTTAAAAGAGCAAAATTCGATTTTGTTGCGAGTGTGACTCAAAGTAATTTTTAATTATTATTTTTAAAATCTTGAAATCAGTGCTGGGTCTACTCACAAAATTCGAAAGATTTGAACTTCACTTTTTTCTGGCACTTCGATACGAAAAAAGCGAGAGATAGAAACTAGTCGATTTGAAAATCGATTTTCAAATTCCATACCTAGTAGGCCCTAAAAAGAATAAAAATTGTGAGACGTCACGGGATTCCTGGCAGATGTGAAACATCGTGCACACTAACCATTTGTAAAGCTTTCGGCGTAGTACCTACTTAGGCTCTAGTCTAACTTAACATTATTTTTTACAAATCTCTAACTCTTTTTAATACGCTTTTAGCTTCATACGTATGTAACGGAATCTTCGAACATGATTTTGACCCCCTTCAAAACGTCGGATTAACTCGAAATTTGGCATACTTATTAAGGACCGATGACAATTCAATATTTTAAACAGTTTGACCCGTTATCCTTACTAGGATAATCAGGATTAGCGAATTTTTGTTTTCCTGATACCCGGAGTGTCTGCGTCAAGACCAATAAAGGAAACTACTTGGCGCGCCGATCACCTATTTCTCGGATAAGTTACCGACTGTGATTAAGATAAAATTTTCGGAGAGGGATCCTGAAAACAGGCTATCTCATCGAAGGAAGGCAGTAGGCACTCAATTTACCCATTTATCGGATAAGTTACCGACTTAGAATAAACATCAATGACGGCTCAATTTTATTGAAAATCATTGATTTTCATAGTAGGATATCGAAAATATTGTGTACTATAGTTCGTCAACTCGCTATATCGAGTATATATTCTAAAAGCAGCCAATATATATGTACTTAAACTCTTTTAGTAGTAAATTGATGTAATGAAAATCAAACTCACTTTAGTAGTAAATTACTGTAATGAAAAAAAATATTGAGCCACATTTAGAGACATACATGACCTATTTATTGAGACAAACATATCTCGTCTCATAACTCGTCAGAAAAGTCAGGTAATTTCGTACGTTTCAAGAGTTCTGATATAAAACAATGTTTATTGATTTTATTTCGACTGCAGCCAATAATTATTCAAAATCTACTTTAATAGTAAATTGATGTAATTACTATCAAGTTTTTTTTATATTTGATATAAACTTTCTTTCATACGTCGACAAAGTAGGTAACGTAGATTTTTCTTGATTATAAATTAACGATAGATGGTACACAATTTTATTTTATCTACGCCACACTTCGTTCACCGAGATTGCTCCCGGACCCCTAGGAACCCCAAACTTGCTCACTACTCATACTCGACCCAATACTTTCTATGAAAATACTCAGACTCACTAACATACGCTCGATCCTCAAACTTAGCCAACATTCTCACAGGTCCCAATACTTGCCATGAAAATACTCTAACATACACACTGATAGAAGGATTTTTTTCTATCTAATAAGATTTGTTAGAGGAAAGGTTTTTAACAAATATTTATTAACAGTTAATAAATCATTTATTAGTGGCTATTTTTTAGTACCAACGAAATATTTATTACTATTTAACAAATGATCTATTAGTATTTACAAAATAGGATATTAATATTTAAGAGAACACATAAGAAACGTGTTTCACTGTATTATTTTAATTGTTAAAATTACTACGAATTAGAAATTAGGTGAAACGGAATATAAAAATAATAGTTTAAAAAAACAAAAAAATACACTTTTATAGAAAATTCAACTAAAAAATGAAAAATAAATAATAGTTTAAAAAAACTAAAAACATACGCTTTTATAGAAAATCCAACTAAAAAATAGAAAATAAATTTTAATAAATTTGGTTTAAAAAAAATTGTGTAAGAAAACATGATTTTATTGTAAAAAAAGCGTGGGGTGCTCTTCAGGATATTATCAAAATAACCCTTCTACTCATATCTGTTAATAAAATATTTATAACTATTGATACCATGCACCCCACGCTTTTTTTTACAATAAAATCATTTTTTCTTACACATTTTTTTTGAAATCTAATTTATTAAAATTTATTTTCTAATTTTTTGTTGGATTTTCTATAAAAGCGTATTTTTTAGTTTTTTTAAACTATTATTTTTCTTTATTTATCCATACTAATAATATTATAAATTCGAAAGTAACTTTGTCTGTCTGTCTGTCTGTATGTTACCTTTTCACGTCTAAACCACTGAATGGATTTCGATAAAATTTGGCAAAGAGATAGATGGCATCCTGGAGAAGGACATAAGATAATTTTTGTCCCGGTAGCACGTTCCCCTGGTATAATTTCTGATATCCACGTGGGTGAAGCCGTGGGCAGAAGCTAGTATTGTATTGTATATACATACACAAATCATCGTCTGTATATCTGTATGTTCGCAATAAGCTCGGAAACTACTAGACCGATTTTGATGTGATTTTCACTAACAGTTTGCTTTATTCTTAGGGATGGTTTTAATGTATAATTTAAGTATGTACGAGTATATTTTATATCTGTGTGTGTGTTTCGTTGCATCGGCCTTGTCGCTAGTTTTAACTAAATGCGAGTTACTTACTATGTAAAGAAAGTGGGTAAGTACTTACGTTTTGTCTGTTGTGAATATTAATTACTTAGGTATGTAATATTTTTATTGCAGGTTATCCTCATTATTGGAATTAATGGAGCATGCCGCACAAACGATCAACTATTAAATGTAACTGTGCCATCAAAAACATTCGGAAAAAAAAATGTTAGTCAACTTGCAAAATACAAAGACAAAAAAGAAGTCTTTTGTTATTCGCGAGGACTATGTAAATATTATTGAGAAATATAAGGTATTACGCCCAGCTAATACGAAAACAGATCGATTTTTGTTGCAGTATCATAATGTCATGTTCGAGACAGCCTATGGGAGTCAACAAAATAGGCGGGACGCTGCGAGAAATAGGCACCTTTCTAAAACTACAGGAACCTCAGCTCTACCCTGGAGATTGTTTTGTTGATTGTTTGAGGAGCCGACCTCACTACATTAAAACGACACGGCGGATGGAGGTCGAATACGGTCGCGGAAGGGTATATTGAGGATTCGATCCAAAATCAATCTAAAATCTGTAAGCGTATCGTAGAGACCATAAGCTTGAAACAGACCTCAGATCCTTGGTTTCGCCCGTTTACTTCCAGAGCCACGACTACCGCCGCTGCATCACCTACTTTCACTATCCTCCCGTCACAACCCACAAGTAAGGAAGCTGAAATCTCAGCGAACACTCAAACTCAAGTCGCTAACACAATATCCAAACAAAACTTTTACTTTTAATTTGCAAATCTGCAATAATTTTACTTTCAACTTTAAATTTTTCGATATTATTTGTTTTACAAATATACATAATATAAATATTTTTGATATTTTTTTTTGCCTTTAGGTAATATATTCTCGCTGCTGCAGCAGCAACTTTTCGCCTCAGCATGCTTAGCCGAAAAGTTGTATGTGTTAGACGAGACCAAAGTTATTTGCATCTCGTGTCTTTAAATCCCTCGCTGCGCTCAGGATTCTAACCTAGAATCACCCGCTACGCTCGTGATTAAATTATAGAACCCTTCGCTTACTCGGGATTCAAAAACAACACTCGCAGCAAAAACCAACTTTGCTCTCTTGTTGCACAAATAACTATTGCTGTTCCATACATCTTTCCCGCGTAGGTATTGCACTTTTCTATGAAGCAGCTGTTTTATTTTTAAATAGCCGATAAAAAAAAAATGCAGGGGAGTCCATAATCTTGTACTGAACTCATGGTAACAGGTTGCACGTCGATGTCCCTGCCACCGTGTATACACAATATAACTTTATACTTAGTGCGATCTATACACAGAAATGATTTTTGATTCATATCTTCTGATCATACAGAAACAAAAACAGTAAATTCATTATTAATTTTATTTTAAAATAAATAACTTAAATCTAAATTGTCAAATATAAAACAATCATACATCAATTCACAATTAATAAATAAAACATTCACTTTCACAAACTGCATATAAACACAAATAAAATAAGACATACTTCATGGTTCTCATAAATAAATAATACACGTGCAGATTATACGTTCGCGTTTAGAAAAAAATGTATCAAGACAAAATACAGACAGACGACTAATTACGTCATATTAACCAAATTCATAAATGCTAATATTTCTGTTTACAAAATCGTGTAATATTTGAAACTCTTTCGGAAAACTTTCAGGAACAAAAACTCCGGTTCTTTTGACGATCTAAAGAGGAGCACAGGTCCACCACTTACGAAGCCCTCAACCGCCTCAAATTGCTTCCATAGTTTATATTATGAACTGTCCAATTGTTCTTTACTGAGAAGTGTCTGAGTAATTAAAGTTTAAAATTATAATTATGCAAAATTCGACAGGTCCAATTAGGCAGGCTTGAATGGATAGCATACAAGTCTGTTAGTACCAGTTTCTACATCATAACATTCACGTTATTACAAAATAATGTACAATTAAGTATTTTCTAAACACGAACATAATCAAAAGCAAATAAACCCCGAACCAAGCAATCTTCCACTTAACATTACATTTTACGACATCAGCACCAACATAATAGGTACAGTCGTCATTTTACTACCCATTATAATCTGTAGAGTTGTAGACTGTTCATAATGAGCAGGGTCCGATTTTTCCAGAAGTTGTAAAGATATTTACACCAATTTCCAAAACATGTCTCCGAGATCTTCTTTACCAATAAGAATGACATCAATCCCCGATTAATAGTATTTTTTTTGCATTGTCATTATACACAGTCTAGTATAACTAATTATCTAGGTTATGACTGCCAACCACCTAAATAGTACATCACTCAGTCTCATTGTCCCCGTTATTGGGTTCCGTAGTGCTCCCGTGTTCTGATGAGGTCTCTGACGAAGTATCCGTCAGTTCGGTGCTTGATTCTTCAGTAGCAGTAGCATTAGTAGGTGTTGCTATTTCGGGCACGATCTCGCAACGCTTGCCTGAAATACCAGGTTGACAGTAACATTTGAAGTGGCCATCACCAGATTCCAAGGAGACACATTTTCCACCGTTCTCGCAAGTGTCTGGATTCTTGTCGCAGTAGTTGAGTTCTGTGAATAGAAAATATAAATAAATATTCAAGATCTCATCGTCCATTAAGTGGGAATGAATGTGTCACAGATGCTGTGAAATCGTTCGTAAGTTTCAGACGTTGTAGAGGCGAGATAAATATTTCTACCTGGGAATCTAACCTAACGGAAAATTTATGACAGCTAACAGAGATGCATAGAAGAAAAGGATGTGCTGCGCAGCGCCAAATAAATTGGGAAGAGGGCAGATTAAGACACTTGCATTCTTGGGCTAACTAGACAAAACCTCGCTGGACAAAACAACAGTGTGGGCGCTAAAAACTTTTTCAGATCTTACCTTCATCACAAAGCATGCCTCCCCATCCAGGCTCACACTTGCACTCCCAAGGCTTTTTGCAGGTGCCGTTCACGCAGCCAGGATACCTGTGGCACTCGCCACAGAACTGACCGGTCCAGCCCACCTTGCAGCGACATTCACCGGGACGACGGCAGTAGCCGCGTTCATTATGACACCCGGACGCACAAATCGCTGGAATAAAGATCATCAAGGTCATAAGATTAGCACTTAAAAATATTCTCTGCTGAATAAGAGCCAAGAGGCCTTGAAATTTGGTGTGAGTAATCTGGTGTAAGTAATTTGAAATATCGAATGCCAAATCATCGAATATCAATGGATCGACCACTATTAATAGGCCCCTTTATTTATTAACGCTGCTTAAAGTTAAGTAATGATTATCGACTGTCTAACCATACATTTTTGACGTTTAAACGTCTCTTAACTTTAATCATCGTTTATATATAAGCCCCTGTCTAAATAGTCGGGCGTTAATTTTATCGAAATCTGGTTAATAAATCGAACATTCAAAACATCGATTAGTTGGAAAATACCAACAAGTTATTCTGTGATTTTTACATTATTATCAGATGCATTTAAGTTAAAAGAAGGAAATGTTATCGTGTTGGCACAGTGCCATTATAAGCCTGGCAACTCTGACATTTTCACTTCTGTCACAGACTTGCAAAGGGTCGCAGAATATTTAAAATAAGTTGTGTTTATTCTATTGGTTATTTTAGCAATATAAGCCTACAGTTATTCGGCTGTCAAGTTTTCTGTGCGAACATTGATTACAATGACTAACTAAACGCTCAGTAATAATACAGTAAAATTAACTTCAATACTCACGAGTCTGACACAGCAGTCCAGTATACCCCGGCAGACACTTGCACTCCAGCGGTTTGTCACAGTACCCGTGTTGACAGCCCGGCAACTGCTGACAGGAGCGACAAGTTTGACCTGCCCAGCCCAACTTGCACCGACATTCGCCAGGCGTCTCGCAGAAGCCTCTGGTCGCGTGACAGTCGGAACGGCAAATAGCTACAGGAATAATAAAACTTATTAAATATCTTGCTATAAATTATTGAGAAGATAAAAGCTGAAAGTCTTCAATCAGTGCGTCCTGCCTGTTATGACTTACGTAGCCAAAACATGGACACTCACATCATGGAAACTTTTGCATAAGATTTATATTTGGCCTGCGCAAGTATGATCACATTTCTGAATTTCGTACAAAGCTCAAGTGGCTTCCCATACGTCTTCGCCGGAATTCTCATATCTTGTTTCAGCTCTACAGTATTCTGTTCAACCCTAAAACACCCTCTTATCTTAAAGAACGTTTCAAGTTCCTTCATGACACACATAATAGATACCTGAGGTCATCGGAAAACTTAAGACTAGAGATGCCGAGGCATTCCACCAGTTTTTATGACAAGTCTTTTACAGTTCAAGCAGTACGGTTATGGAATGCCTTGCCCATGTCGATAAGGCGTGCTCAATCTTTGTCCACTTTTAAAATTCTGGTTAAAAAACACTTCCTCTCTCCTTAAACATTGTCATTACATTTAGTTTCCTTACGCTTGTTTCATGTTTATTATTGTATATATTATATTATGTAGATAGGTATATGTTTTATGTATGTATGTATTTGTTGTATATGTAAATGGTACACCACTGACTACCTGCATTATTGTCTCTCCTTCTACCTTGAATCCATCCAAAGGTTGTCTGTAAAAGATCGCTTTTAGCGATAAGACCGCCCATTGTGTCACCCTATGTAAAATTTCTACTTTTATATCTGTAATTTTTATGGTGTACATAATAAAGAGTATTCTATTCTATTCTATTCTATTCTACTCACGGTACGGCTAGTCCATAAATTCAAGGTCGCTCAGCGAACTATTGAATGGGCTATGGTTGGGCTTGGCTATGAGGGATAGCATCCAAAACGAGGTGATCCGGCAGAGAACCAAAGTTGTCGACATAGCTCACAGAATGAGCAAGCTGAAGTGGCAATGGATCGGCCATATTAGCCGTAAAACCGATGACCATTGGAGTAGACGTGTTCTTGAGTGGAGACCGCGAATCGGCAAACGTACGGTAACACGCCCTCAGGCTAGGTGGAGCGAGGATCTTCGCAAGGTGGCTGTTAGCAGCTGGATGAGAATTCCCGAGAATCAAGCTGAATTGCGTGCAATCGGAAAGATTTCCAACAGTGGACTACTGTAGGCTGATAATGATGATGACAATGAAAATTAATGCTTTGAACATATTGCTATTAATTGAGTTACTTTTCTTCCCTTGATAAAAATCACAGTACTCGTACCTGACCAAAATAAAGTTGGGTTCTAGTTAAGTCGAGAGAAAATCTTCGCACCGGAGCTGTTTGCTACCAGCTACGGTGGACGTGAATAGCTAGACGAGAATAGCCGAGGATCAAGTAAAATGGCGTGGGATTGGAAAGGTCTACCACTAGGCATCTTCGAAGAGTGGACTGCTTAAACGTCACTGCTGATAATAATGATCACACTGGCAGGGATATGAAACAGAGTAGTTATACTCACGTTCAGAACAGAACAAGCCATCCCAGCCGTCCCTGCAGATGCACTCGAAGGACTCGTTGCAGTAGCCGTGCTGGCAGCCTGGTAATGGTATGCACTTATTGCAGCGCTCGCCGTAGAAGCCTAGCTTGCAGCGGCACTCACCGGGGCGCTTGCAGTAACCTGGTAATGCAGAACATAGTATCAATAAACATGTTATGAAATAACTACAACGCCTTAAACACTCCTACTTCTAAAACACTTCGTCTACAGTTAGTCTGTTTTTATCTATTAGCTTCAAACGCACCACTTCTGTAATATTCATACTAAGGACCTTTGCAAACCCACAATGGTTTGCCGCTGGATATCTACAGTCATATTTAAAGAAAAGTTCACCAAAATGAAAAGCCAAAAGTTCAAGTCCACGAGTTCTAAAGTCATAGTTGATTCCCATAGCATTAACCTTTGAAGCATTTAATTTACTAACAGTTTATATAGAGCTAATAAAACAAAAAGCAAAACTTTTGTCGAGATGAACGCTGCACAAAAACTTTCCCGGTACAGTCATAACGGATCGCTAATGAGCTAAATAAATCGGAACGAGCCGTTATCTCTGTGTTCGCAAAGTGATCAGCGTTTAAACACATTGTCACGGTAACATTGTGCTAGTTTCAATGAGAGCTTTTGTTAATGTATTGTCAATTAAAGGTGTTACAATTGCGCCAATTGCGGTATTTTTTTATGTCACGAACCTGTACTTTTCAATCTCCTCCTGACTTCCGTGTAAAAAGCGAAGTTATGGTCGATTTCTACAGGTTTAAAGTCCCAAAGATGAGATCATGTGAAGTTGTGAATGATCAAAAGTAAAAATCGTGAGTAATAAATTATGACTGAAAGTTTTCTTAGTAAAGCATAGAACAGCTAAACTTTCTCCGCGATAGTTCTAGCTTATTACTAGATATTCCTATCTTCATTCAGTCTGAACGCACTATCGCACTAGGGGTCAATGACTTCGAATGACTTACTGACCTACTGTTATTTTTTACTTTTAACTTACCTAAAACCTATTCAGTGTAATTCATTTATTCGCAGATTTTAAAAACTTATCTTTGCATTGTATAAATTCAATGTTTTAGTATTGTATAATTGCATAGCACAGGTGTGAGTACTATGCACCTACTATAAAGCTACCATTTAATAGGTTTTTCTTTCATTGACTTGAATGTGCCCTGGCGGCTGAGAGTTTGTCATGCTCACTCTAATGTCTCGCTGGTGGTGGCGTGTGTGTTGGATCATTAAGTTCCCTTCAAAATGGTTGAGCCGAATGGTGCTGATCTATGCGTCATGTTCGTGAACGGGCGCCGTCAGTGGGGACTGGTCATTTCTTGGCTGCCACGGCTTATTTTAATTTAATTTAATATTTGAATTGCTTTTGTCTTTTTATTACGGACGATTTTAACGTTCTGCATCGTTCTCACATGCATAATTTCAACATGAACGATGTAATCAATATTTTGTAACCATTTTTTGATTTAAAAGAGTGTCCATGGAGTTTCTTGCCCGTTCTTCTCCATAGGTACCTACTACGCTTTGGAATGGGTAACTAGCTTCATCTTTCTGACTGACCGACCCCTTGACAATTCAAAAGTGCCTGTAATTGGTTTATTTGAAATAAATGCTATGAGTTTTGAGTTTTTTTTTGAGTTTCGCAGTCTATCGCTGGACATAAGCCTATCTACACCACAATAACATGCATTGCTATTTCGACCAGTGACCAGTGGTGGCCCAGTGGTAACGGCCGCGACTTTCCAGTCGCAGGTCGTGGGTTCGAACCCAAGCACGCACTTTAGTTTGTGTACATTATTTCATCACCGCTGCTTTCAAAACGATGAAGGAATACATTGTGAGAAAATCGGCATGTCCTAGAACTAAAAATTCGAACACATGTGGCATCTGCCAGTGCGCACAGGACCCGCGTGGTGGATTACAGCCTACTCCCTCTCATAGAGAGAAGGCCTATGCCCCAGCAGTGGGAACATTATAGGCTGATTATGCTATTTAGACCACCCATAACATAAATAACACTTTTGTAACTACCTTTATCTGATAACTCAATGAATACAGCTAACCGTCTGATTGATGATGGTATAATTATGATATATGGCATAGGTCTCACTAAAACGGCTTTAAGTACTAAATACCTCGACATTCATTTTAAAAATCAATGTTTTCTACAGTCTTAAAAGCTTACCTTGCAAAGGATCACACCCCTTCTTGCAGATAGGCACATCGCAGAGATCGCCCTGCCATCCCGGCAAGCACTTGGGCTCCCCCTTGTCATCGCAGATGTAATGGCTGTGCTCACTCTGCACCGCTGGCAGTTCACACGCCTGTTGGATACGGTGTACCGTCTTACACACATCGTAAGAAGATATGGTTAGTGAGAAGGTAGTAGTGAACGAGGGTTGAAATGTGCGTAGAGATAGTTTGTTATAAACACAAAACATTCAGTAGATAAAGAGGTTCCATAGAAAGTATTGCCAGAAATTGTAACTAGAGGAAGTCAAGGTGCTCTGTATACCTAGAATACAAAATCTGGATCACTTGGCGTGCCTTCTTTTTATGCATGCATGGAAGATAGGTACATAAATAAATTGCCTGGACATAGGATTTTCCCTTTTGCTACGACATGAACATTGTTATGACTTTTGAACATTTTATGAGTCCTATGTATGTAAGTGAGCGACGAAATGGCGTCACTCTTGTTTCGGTCGAAACACACTGCAGTCAGTCTATACTGTACTGTACTGTAGGTATATTGATGTCGGTAGCCAGTTAGCCAGCTGTTTTGTGTCAACGATACCTACAATTTTCCCGTTGGCTTGAAAGTTGAACTGGTTTGTAAGAGTTGGTTGTGCTCTAAAAAGCATATCATATTATACTGATCCAGAGTCACGTCCGCTGGGTTATTGCGTAAAACTCTAACAGTAGCAATGGCTTTAATTTTGACAGTTCAACAACATTCATTGCATTGTTTACGTTGTTGAGCAGACAAATTTTTCGAACATATGAAGCAATGGATTAGCAATATCCTTCAAAATTATTCAGATTGTGATTGAAAGTATGTTCTGCAATTAGCGTGTTGAAATAGCATTTTATAGAGTAAACTATATTTGACGAAATATAAATTATGGATGATTAATTCGAACTCAAGTCTCAATAGCTAATCTCGCTTAGATTTCACACAGGTCTTTTCTAATTTACATTTATCAAGTTCAAGGTAACAAGGTAAAGTGCTACATGTCAGAAGTATAGAAAGCGATGGGCTCTCCTTCCATCCTAACCACAGGATCGTACGCATCTCGCTGACTCACAAAGGAACTTTCTAATATGAGGCGCGAGAAAGCAACGAGAAAGTAGGCCGCGGGAAAACACCGGTAAAAACATTTGTTCATGTCTTGTTTATTAGGTACTCATTTTAATTGAAAACATTAATATTTTCTACCAAATTAAAGAAATAATGAGACATAATTTTTCAAGTTTTTTTCCTTTTTTATGAATAGAGGAAACACATAATGTACAACAGTCGCTTCTAATTAGGTAAATAATTATTTAATAAATGGGCTACTGGCTCCAACTAGTGACAGTATTTTTTTCCACAATTAGAAAAAAATATCAAAACAGTAATTTTTAATTATTTCTTATAATCATTACTGGTATTACTGTCAAATGTATGGCATTACTTACCTTACTATTATTTTTATTCACTATTCCCTAACAATATTTATAAAAAAATTACCTATAATTAATTTAGAAGTCATGCTCAAAAACACAAAACCAGAAACATCAAACCAACCTGCTTCTTCCATTTAGGCAGATGTTTAGCCGGCAGCACGGCGGAGACACAACAAACGACAAGTACTAGCACTCTCCACATCCTGGCTCCATGTACTACTGCAGGCGAGATGCAGCTGGCGCAAGAGTCGGCACGGTACTGTTACGCCGTGCCATTGAACTTGGCGAGAGGGGCTACTTTCGCCGCCGTCACTTTTTATGAGGCCATTAAAAGTGAGGTTTAAGAAAGTGGTTAGTGGAGTTGTTTATTGATGTTTGTTTTTGTGACTGCATTTGTTTAGAAAACATCTAGCTAGCATCGGATTAGTTATACCCGAAGGACTAAAAAAAGTTATTGAACTAGGCGCTAGCTGGTAACTGCAAATCCCAATTGTCAAAAGCAAATCACTGCTGGATATAGGCGTTACCAATTAATTAAATGATAAATGATTTTATTTCTGCAAGTAGGTTTATACTAACACTCATATTTTTTAAACTAGATGAGGTCGGCGTTTGCTATCTGAATACTCTGAGAAGAAAGGCCGAAACACACTCAGAGATCACATTAAATACATAATTGTCACAATTGAATACATAATTGTGATGTCAGCAGACCTACTACTTTTTGAGGAGTGTGAGATCAGCCAAAGATATCATCAACCTGTTATTGACATTATCCATTAGCTTAGAACCTTTTAAGCAAATCAGATGGATGGACCCGCCTGTTACAGATGGTGAAAATAATCATATGGCCAAACAATAAAGGGTTGAGGAGACGTCAATGTTAAAGCCAGATAACCAACGGTAGCAAACATACTTGTTTGATGCCGGAGGTTAGGTGGGTGGGGTCGGTCTAAGTCAAAGTCAAATCGTTTATTTCAAATAGTCACATAAAAGGCACTTTTGAACGTCAAAATTTACAAAAAATAGAATTGATTCTAGTTGCCCCTTCCAAAAGGTAGTATCGTATGGAGAAGAATGGGCAAGAAACTCCACCGTTACTCTTTTAAAAATGTTTTACAATATTATGTATACATAATAATTATATGTGAAGACGATGCACCTAGAATAAAATTACTATACCACAATAGGTAAAAACAATTAAATAAAACGCATGACAGGTAAATTAATTATGAGATAGATACATGGTGCTCACATATTTACAAATATTGAAAAGTAAATGATGTTTCCAAAATTTCACAAGTAATAATTTAGTGTGTGAGTTAAAGTAGTTACATAATGTAAAAAACAATGTCATAAAAATTATAAATTATACAATTATATTAGCATCCAGTTTGATTTTGTCTAGACTCTAGATTGTCCTATGGAGCAGGACCAGCATGTTTCCAAGCATTCTTATCTAGGATATAATCCTCTAATTTGTAATATGCTTGATTACAAAGTGTACTTTTAATATGAGTTTTAAATTTTCTTTCATTTAATTGCAATATATCACAAGGTATTTTGTTGTAACATTTAACACAGTACCCCATAAAAGATGTATGTAATTTAGATAATCTAAAAAATGGTTGATCTATTTTATCTTTATTTCTAGTATTAAAATTATGTCTATCTGGTCTGGTGGGTGGATAGGTTAGGTGTGATCTACTGATCAAATTATACACGGATCCGTATTTCCCATTTGAATGCTTGTTTATTTACTAGCTCTCTCCGTAGCCGCTACTTTCGTGGCCTTTCCAATCAATAAAATTTCTACATCATTGCATTATGAAAGTCCCGGTTGGCGAGCACTCGAGATGCATTACTACTTACCCTTCCGTACGGTAACAGGAAAAATAATTAAAAGTAGCGGGACTCCTTATAAAGATGGTTAGTGGTGATCGCACACGCGCACGATTCCAAGAAATGTAGGAGGAAAAACGTGGTCTATCTTCACGGTGTTGTTCATGGAAGTATTGGTAGAAAAGTGAGTATACAATACCTACCTAGGTCATCCATCTAAGTATAGGCAGAAATAGACAAGTATTTCGGTGGCTCAATTGACGCAATGACATAGTGGCCGAGTTCTGCGGTGTGGGTTCGAATCCAGCTCGGGACAAATGATAATTGTATGGCTAAACGATAGGCCAGGTATCTGCTTGTTCCAAATCTGGGTGTCGCGATTATGGGATTATGTCAAGATGGGAAGCATTTATCTATACTTGTACAGTACAAATGTTTTCTTAATATCTCTCGGCAAACTTCGTGTTTCGTCAGTCGATTGATTTCTAATCGACTTGGAAGTTAGTTGTTAATTTTAAAAATGGGAGGAAAGCTGCAAGTCGATTAGAAATCCGACGACTGACGAAACACGAAGTTTGCCGAAGGAAATTAAGAAAATAGTTGTACTGTACCTAACTGTATTTAGTACCTGCGCAGATCAATCCGTTTGGCGCAACTCGTCAAACGGACGGCTTACAGTATTTCATTCAGCGCCAAATGAACGGCACCGCTCCTACAGGGAGAGCGTCAACACAGTGACTTCTATGTAAAATGAGATCGAAGTAAGTTTCGGGTGAAATAAAATTCAGAATACCTTCACATGTTACCATTTATTTATATTATTTTTCCTTTCTATATACACTATAATATTATAAAGCTATATACACACATTTTAGGTCCATGTTACTTTATCATACATCTTACAGAAGCTCCGACAGATACAAAGTTAAAAAATACACCAGATATCACCGTTCTAGTAAAATCTATTATTACTTACTATGGAAAAATAAATAATATGGAATAACATGAAAATATGTTGAAGTGCTTTTATATAAGTATAAGCTATAATTTGTAAAAATGGGAATATTAAAACTTGGAAGTATACCTGTGATCATGCACATTTAATTTGATTCTAATAAACTCACACGAAAATATTACCGAAAAATAATTTAGAATTGCACTATTCGAGAATATATTTTTCATTTAATAAATTTTTGTTTAGTTTTTTTTCTTCATATTTTTTATATTTGTAATATATTTTGTATATATGACCGATTATTAACAGATATAAGGCATGTACGTATAATAGCACTGGGATACACATTTTGGGTAATTACGTAACACATACATAAATGCTTTTCAGACATAATTGCATACACGGCTACATATTATATTATGTAGATATTAATAACTATATTAACAAAGGTACATTCATAAATAAACATAAACAACAAAGAATTTAACTTACATGAGCAAACCTTTTTAAATAAAAAGTTATATAATTCATTGAATTTAAAAATTAGAATGGCCAAGATATAAATAAAAGACGACTACATTTTTTGCAAAAATTAACTAAAATTCGATAATTTGCCTAATCAAGTCAGGTCATGGGGTTTCATCATGGGCCATGTTTAATTTCAGATCTTGTTTTAGAATCCGAGCTTATTTTAGAAAAAAAAAAAAACATTCTCCATTTTTATAAACTTAGTTCAGTTTTCACCTAATTACAAAGTTTTTAGTATTGTACCTATATTTTTTTTAATTTTGCTGGCATAAAACACGTGAGGTAATCACGCGGACTCAGAAATATAAATTAAAATAATTGAAAAAAAAAAAAAAAAAAAAACATTTTTTTTGGCCCTGCAATTATTTTAAAATGACGTCACCAACGTTTCTTTTTGGCGCTGCTAGCCTATTGGATTCAATCAGTGAATGATGGCGGTCAATAACTTTACGTATACAAATAAAGAAATGTGGAAATTGGCTACACAATTTGACCCAATTACTATATTGGGCCAAACAGTTGAAACCAAGTATGTGGATTAACAAAACAGATTCGGACCAAGCGAGCCAACTTTTGAACCAATATTGCTTTGACTCGGCTTATGTAGAACATTTTAAGACCGACTGATTTAAAGTTATATAAACTTATAATAAAAGGAGTTTATACCACAGCAGCGCCAACGAAACACAAATGCACATACATATAAACGAACACATTTGTACACAGTACAACACACAGACATGTTATCAACACGTATAGGCCGCGTTAGAAACGTGAATTTATATCAGTACTATACTCTTAGATGAAGCTATTCAAGAGAGAGATGGAGCTATACAGAACTAATGGCGCCATCCCATTTTGGAACACGACATAGATTGCTCTATGAAAACCCTTGTAGAAGTTTCTTCCGTAGAGACTCGAGTTCCAGAGTTTCAGAGAAATTGTTGAAACTGCAGTTTAGATCCAAATTAGAATGTATGAATGTGCAATTAAAGGAATCATCATTGCGAATGTTTCAATTTCGTTCGCATATAATAATATGAGAAACGAATAGTGGAACCGACTATTTCCTTTGTAAAAGTTTACAATCTCCAAACCCTTTAAAACTAATTTGTGACTGTTACTTTTAGCTCCCTTCTTCTGCCTAGTGATAGAGTATTTCTATCTTACGAAGCGACACTCGCTTTACTTGCACTAATCAAACTCGCTGTGAATGTGTGTGTAAGTGCAGGAGCTCTCGGTACCGTTCGAGACAATGGCCAAGTCGGAAGTGTGTTTGTGCGTGTGTGTGACAGTGCGTGTGTGTGAGGGTCCGTGTGTTTGAGGGTGCGTGCGTGTGTGCGTACGTGTTTGTGTGCGTATGTGTGCTATGTGCTGACGCTACTCGCCTTCATGCACACATTCACAGTGTGTTTGTACACTTGGTTACCACAAGTAAACAGCGCGTCGCTTTGTACGATAAAAATACTGTAATAAAATCATCCTCAAAATGTATAAATTGTTATTCATGTTTAGTTCATAAAATATTAAGGAACAAGTTAGTATGGAATGTATTTACTGACGGTTAGAATAATGTTATTCAAAATGGCGCCGCTACACACTGGGCCTTTTCGTGTACTTACACCAATAATGTAAATAAGTTAAAAAAAATCTGATTCATAGTTTTGGTATTTTAAGTAAACATAAACATTTTATAGAAAAACTAAATGCAAAGTAAAGTAGCAGTTGTAGGGTAAACTTCTAAAACGAGAAAACGTTTACTGTTATTGATTTTTTATAATAATTCTCAGATAGAAAAATAAGTTTGGAATAAGATTAAAAATGATAGATTTCCCAAGAAAACTATGTGTTTAAACGTTAAGCCTATCAACGAAGAATTTAATGTAATTTCACACCACAGAGTTACAAGAAAATAGAGTGGTACTGTGCAGGGTGTTATCATCGTGCTTTCGATATTATGCACAAAAACTGCATAATTACTGTCCTTTCACAGTCATTACCTCTGACAGCAGCAACCCAACGGCAACCTTTGTGTAAAGAGAATAAAGAACAATGTAATTTTGACACACTAGTCAGTGGCAACAACCCAACAGCAACCTTATTTTAACGAGAATAAAGATCACTGTAATTTTGACAGTGATGTGAAATCAGAGGAAAGTGAACTGTGAAAGGACAGTATACAAACGCGAAATTTGCTATTGAGAATTAAATTGTAGGTACACAGAGTGGCAGGAACAGCGACGCGCAACCTGTTACCATAAATTCAGCACATAATTTTGACCGTGTGTGTTTTGTGTGTACTTTTCTGTGAAACAACTGATTTTTATTTATTAAAGTGAAACTTTTATTACATCGTCTCAAACTTTTTCGTCTGTGTGTTGCATGTCCCGTGACGGTCGGCCGCGGAGTAGGGATAAAGTGAAAGGCGCTCGTCAGAGCAGCCGAAGAGGAGGGAGGGGGGGTGGGGGTTGGGAGGGGAGAGGGGGGAGATTGATGAAGCGATTTTTATACCCTTAATGGAATATTATTCCGATTTTTTTTAGTTAAATGTCTAAAATGTGAAGAAATGTTTCACTTTTACCGTGGTTTTCATAAAACCACACAATCCTTTTTTAATAATCGTTTTTTTTTTTTTTTAATCTTTCTACGCTAGACCCACTAGCGTAAAAAATTCTACGCTAGTGGGTCTAGCGTAGAAAATTTGCATCTGTTACAAAATAAAAATCAGCTGTTTCATAGAAAATTGCAATACCTACACGGACAAAATACAGAAACAGCATTTTTTTTGCGCTTCGATATCCTTGTCACCTGTACAGACGCCAGCGCCAATGTTTATAACAAATTGTGAGATTAAAATCTAACATTAAAAGGAAGTCAAAACGTGAATTAATACTTTAATAGGCAACTAGCTTAAACCCCGGTTTTTGAGAGCCTGATTGGTATCTCGTCTGTGAAATATCAGACAATATGAGATTTCACAGCAGATTGACTTTTTTCATATAGCAGTACTCATGTACTAGAATTTTGAGTTTTTTTTTTTAATGGCAAACATTATTTTGTTTTGACATTTGATTCAATCTTTTGAAGATAACGACCAAGATATTATTTCGAATTAAACGGGTAATGTATGAAGCCGTTTAATAAACTTCAAGTATGTAGATCATTTTGCAAACATGAACATTATACCCTAAACAATGATTTAAACATCATATTATCAGAAATTCAACAGAAATCCAATGAGAAGTATTTCACGCCCACAATAGTATTCATTAACAATTAACAAGCCCGTAAAAGACGCTTACGAAAACTTTAACGATCGTACACGACATAAATATTATTACTATGCGCAAAAGAGATGGGTATACAGTGTAGAACGGGACAGTTGAGCGATGATGGTAACAATGTGCGATAAAAAATAAACACTTGAAATTGTATGTGCTATTATTATAAACAGACCGCGGTCGCCTCAAAACATATTCAACATAAGATGCAAAATACGTCACAATATCTTTGATCGACCGTGGTCTGGTTGCACCCTTAGAACAAAGTTATAAATTAGAGCATGTGTCTTATAAATGCATATCAATTTTAACTGTCTGCGTAGTATTCAGACTTTTATAAGTCCTACCTGCACACGTATCTCTTTTGCCGACTGTAGCTACCTCCACTGACGGGAGACGAACAGTAGAAAGAAACTCCTCGATTTATTTAAAAACAAACGTTTTGTAACGCTGCTCACGCGTTAATTAGTCCATTACGATGTAAACTTTTTATAAAGACAGTCTTTATAAGTCCTTCTGTCGTGTGTCGGAGAACATGGGCACTTGTTTGTACTCCGGGAATGGATAGAGGACCAGATGGTCCGCAGTCTTGTACCAGGGGATGAGCCCGTTCTGGAAAGAATGGAGAAATATTAGCTTTGGTAAATACTGTCCGAAAACCAGTCCTACAGTAATTGACGATGATAATTTTGCCTTCTCCATACATCTTCTTCTATACATGTAGGTGATGACATTGACGAGTTACAGTTCATTCAATATTGAGAATCCTCTGCGCCTAAGAGAATATTATGACAAGTTATCCCCAATTGGACATAGTTAAAAGAAAAGGATCCAACCCACAAATGGCCGAAAATGAATTGTGATACCAATGTGTGTGTGTGTGTGTGTTTTGGTATCATTATTCATTTTACGTCCTTTGTAGGTTGGATCCTTTTCGTTTAACTATGTCCAATTGTCATTTACAACATGTCAAAGATAATCATCACGGTGACTGCCGACTCGATACCGTTCGTATCGTTAAAAATTAAAATACCGAATGTTTTATTAAGTGCGCTACTGGAATCCCGCTTAAGTTCGAAACAAGCTCAATTATTAAAATAAGTATAAAATAATTATTTCAACGTTTTGTTATTTAGCTCACCATGTTGGTTCTCTTGTTGGTTCCCCGACCGTAACCGTTCCAATGGTTACCCGCGATACCGATTAAATCGCCAATCTGCAAAAAATAAACAAATTAACTTTATTATTCTCAACGTAATATTCTAGTTTTTTACGTAATGCCCTCGATGATCAACGATTATCAGCTAGTCAAAGAGATTTTTTTCATCGATATTTCGGGAAATTTATTTATTTATTTAATTTAATACTTCAAGCACAAAAATGTACAGAAGCGGACTTAATGCCATAGGTATTTTCTACCAGCCGTTAGATTTTTTCTACCTATTTACATTTCAACAAACCGAAAAAAAAAGAAGTAAGTATCTCAAAATGGCTAATTTGCGCCTTAGTTACTTTTGGCTCTACGAAATCGACTTGTACTAAATGTCACTAAAAAATAACTGAAACGTTCTTGGAGTATCTTTGTAAAATAATGTGCCAATAGGAAGACGACACAACAACGTACACGTCGTGTTAAGACGTACATAACTTATCTGGCGAAATTTGGATGTACTATTGTGGCGACATCTGCAACACCACATGTGAACTACGCACCACATTGACGTCACGCAAAATCCTGCATCGCGCAAGCAGTGTATCCCAATATAAACCTTCGTGCAGTAGCGCAGCACACACTTCACCCGTCTGGTCGGACGACCCTATCTTTTTGGGGGATTCATCCTGTTCCTCATACGTCTATACTATGCGTTCACCTCTGCCTAACCCATCGGGAAAAACAGGCGTGATGTTATGTTACTTACCGTTGTGTTATGTTGTGGACCAGCGCTGGGGCTCAGTCTCGCATAGGGCCGCAGCATTATGCTGAGCGATGATGGCCGTTTTGCGTGAATGTGACGCCAACTTGTTCTTTTTTGTGTCTGTGTTCTTTCTTTGCGTCATGTTTACCGCAAATAAACGGATTATTTTCTTTCATTTTTATATTGTTACAAATTAGTGTACCTGGAACGATATATCCTGATAAGCTCCATCATTAGGCATGACGGCGACGCGGTCGTGCGAGTTCTGTCCGCCGAAGTAGTAGATGTCGTCCAGTGAGAAGAAACTGTTGGACGCGTCCACGCGGTTCGTTTGCATCATCTCGTATGCTACGCGGCCGACCTGTGACATTTACAAAAAGTTATTATAATAAAAGCCTTGACTTTCTACCGACTTCAATTGTTGTTTATTTCTATCTAACTTAAGGGGGATGTGCAAATGTAGCCCGCGATGTATTGAAGATTTTTATGATTACAATTCTATCACCAAAATTCATTCATTCATTCATTCAATTTGCACCACCAATTATATTCAGATCGAAATTGATATATTTACATGTCACTGGGGTGAATTCTCAAAAGTACACTGTGTTACAAACAATGATCTTTATGATCTTGAGATGTATTTTGTGCTTTAATTTTAATTTTGTGTGTGTGACTTGGCTATAGCATTAGGTTAAGACCTGTAATGATACATTTAAGGCATTTAAATAAATAAATAAAAATTTGTTACGGCCGCGAATCATATTTAAATCGACATACAACCTGATACTGACCTGCAAATTGCAAAAAACGTAAAAATATTTGAATTTCACTGTTGCGATATTTAAATAAGTTTACATACGACTATAATTTTTTTGTAAGATCTGTGCAGTTCAAATATTCCTGAAAACTGCCGATAAATTCTGCAACTTTAAAACATACACGTTCGTAAAATCGAAACTCCAAATGATATTAACTACTTTTACCAGTTATTGAAGTTGGAGAAGCGTTTCTACAGCGAGCATCTGATTTAATTAGACCAGGCACTGCTGAACTTCTCCCCAGCTAAAGCACTAGGAACTGGTGAAGGGCGGGCGTTTTGGGAGACTGTCTCATGTAATTTTGACGTTCATATAGTGCTGATTCTCAGACTAGTTTGAAAAAATGACTTTTGATGTGATTTAACTGTCCAGAAGTCTTGTTAGTTAATCGTGAAGTAAAGAAGGTACAGTATAACTATTTTCTTAGTGTCCCTCGGGTATCATCGCATTTCCGAATACATTTCCGTGTCCATCAATTATTACATTTATCGTGTATAATAATTTGAATTCAGAACTAAGTACTTTATTGTTTTTTGTTTTGACGTAACAACACAATAAAGTATTTAGTTGTGAAATCAAATTATTCTACACGATAAATCTAATAAATGATGGACATAGATATTAGCATTCGTTTGTATTCGGAAATGCGATAATTCCCAAGGGACATGAAAATAGTTGTACTGCGCTTGCTCGTTCTAGAGAGTAGATTCTAAGAGCAGAAGTAGTAAGTAAGCGGTACGTACCTGACTACTAAAGGTGCAGACGAGGTAGTCACACATGGCCAGCATGTGCAGGTCCACCAGCAGACCGGTGAGCGACAGCGGCGTGTAGCGCCGGTGTGTGGCCGCGGTCTTAGCGATCGACGGGTCGCCTAGGAATGTGTACTCCGGGTATTTTTTGCGAGCGTCTTCTAGTACCTGTAAGATAATGTTTTTAGAATTAAAACTTAGCTGTGATTGTTATAAATAAGATTATCTGACGGCTAACAAAAGATATAGGCCACAGAATAAGGAAGATGAAATGGCAAGGGGCCAGCCACATCTGCTATACAACCGATGACCGTTGAGGCAGACGTGTAGACCGCGAATCGACAAACGTAAGGTAGAGGGCGCTATAAGGCACGATACGAGCAGGATAGGTGGTAAAAAAAGGAGAGTAGCCTAGGCTCCAGTTGAATGGCGTGCGATTGGAGAGGCCCATATCCAGCAGATGTCAGATATAGGCTGACTTGTTGACAAAGCGGTCGTTAAGAAATTCCGGATTTTCCGGAATCGTTTTCCATTGAAACATTCACATAATACTAGCTTCTGCCTGCGGCTACGCCCGCGTGGATGTCAGAAATTACCCCAAGGGAACGTGCTACGGGGCATAAAATAGCCTATGTCCTTCCCCAGGATGCCATCTATCTCCTTGACAATTTTTATCGAAATCCGTTTAGTGGTTTAGGTGTGAAAAGATAGCAAACAGACAGATTTACATTCGAATTTATAATATTAGTATGAATTACTTTTTCTGGACAAATTTGCTACACTTGTCTAGGGTGGGTGTGTGTGTGTGTGTGTGTGTGTGTGTGCGCGTCCGTGTGTGCGTGTGTGTGTGCGTGTGTGTGTGCGTGTGTGTGTGCGTGTGTGTGCGTGTGAGTGCGTGTGTGTGTGCGTGTGTGTGTGTGTGTGTGCGCGGGTGTGTGCGTGTGTATTCGTGTGTGTGTGTGTGTGTGCGTGCGTGTGTGTGTGCGTGTGTGTGTGTGTGTGTGTGCGTGTGTGTGTGCGTGTGTGTGTGTGCGTGTGTGTGTGCGTGTGTGTGTGTGTGTGTACTCACGTTAGCATCGTCAGTAGCTAGGTACACCCTGCGCACGTCGACCGTGCGCGTTAGCTCCAGTTGCTCGTAGTAGTCCCTCACGTGCGCCATGTACTCGTGGATGTGGTGGAATGCTGCCTCTGTGCCTACTTTGTCTGTTCTTCTTATGTGGACACTGGTATAGAATAGTACAAATTAGTATAAAATACTTTACTTCGTCGAGTTTGTGAACGTGTGCCATCAGTGGTCATCTCTTAGCTGCCACGGTTTATTTTAATTACTTAGGTATTTTACTTTTTCATTGTTTTTTTTTTGTTTAGTTTTTGTTCTGGACGCTTTTAAGATGCACGTCTTTATATATCGGTCTCACAATGTTGCTATAATTTCAAAATGGATGATGTAACGAACATTTTCTTAAAATGTTTTGATTTAAAAGAGTATCCATGGAGTTTCTTGCCCGATATTCTTCATAGGAGCCTAGTACACTTTGGAATGGCTTCATCTTTCTGTCTGACTGACTCCTTGACAGTTCAAGAGTGCTTGTAAATGGGTTAATCGAAATAAATTCTTTGAGTTTTTTTTTGTATTTTTTACAAAACGTACCAGTTTATGTAAGCACAGTCAACAAATATTGTCAAGTAACCAGGCAGTTTAATATAAATTCTTCTTATAAACCACGCTACAAAAAATAATCTCGTTACATTGGTCGAGTATGCGCAGACGCATGTTTTTTTTTTAATACTGAGTGCAAGGTAGATTTTGAAAATAATTTGGTTAAACATTTTTAATCATGGATAAAAAATAAACAGGTTAGAGAAATATCTCAAATAACAGGAAATTATCAGCTTGGAACTCTTTTAAACATTTTATTATAGGACGCTTCTTAAAAATCATGTTAACGCCTACCTGTACATTGAACAACGGGTTTGGCTTGCAACTTGATACTTAAATGATTTAAATTATAATAATAATAATTACGACATTATAATTTAAAATAATAGCAGATTTTTTATAACGAAGTAATGACAAAAGAATATGAAAAATGTACAATAAATTAACAATATGGAAACCATTATCATGTTCAGTAACTGCACAAATTATCCGGTAAATAAACGCTGAATAATACGAGCTAGGTCGTAAAACAAGTAATGTACTTTATGGAAACAAAACGATGCAAAAGTAATTAATTTTATGGAACATTGAAATGAAAATGGAACTTATCGCAGTTGTAAAATTGTTCCAATCAATGCAGTTTTATTAATACGGTCAAACACACGTCAGGCAAAACACTTGAACAGTATTTTTATCACAAGAAGCGACGCGCGGTTGACTTGTGGTAACCAAGTGTACAAACACGCTGTGAATATGTGCGTGAAGACGAGTAGCGTCACATAACATATAACAAACACACACACACACACACACACGCACACACACACGAACGTAAGGCGCTGTCAATGTGAAGTTGCTACCCTGGACATGCGGTTACCTGTATAAAGCATCGCTTATCGCAGTTCGAAATACAGTAATATTTATTAATATTTTTCCTCTTTAGAGACGTGTTATTTTTGATTTTGCATTTCATGAAGAAACTAGTTATAAACTGGAAAAGGATTGAATAAATAATGTTGCAGGTATTTATACGTAATTTGCGGTTTAAAAAAAAATGCCACAAATTTAATAAATTTAATGGTGACCTTTAATTTATTTCCCAGAAAATGATATTTAAATACAGGAAGTATTATTAGGTAGGTACTTTTGTTTTTGCGTTAGTCAAAAAATGGAATGGAATATCAGGTTTTCACGTTCGCTTCAGCGCGCAGCGCCGAGAGTTGAAAACACAACAGTGCAATTATATTTAGGCAATCATTAGTTTAAAAATTCATTCTAGTTTGTGGGTGTTCCCGCGCCTTACTTCGTGACTTAAAACATTACCAGCGAAATGAGCGTTTACCCCTTCCCATACCACCTCATACAGAAAATGCAGGCGTTACCGATGTATTTAAATTGAAGTTTAAGTAATCATTAGTCCCCGGTGTCTGGATCTGTGCCCGGTTGATGGCAATAGACTAGCTACCTATAAAAGGGGACTAAAACATAACTCTCTGCTTTACCCTTCAGGAAAAAAAAGCAAAATGACATGTTATACTTTTGCGTGGAGGTCGGAAATTATTCCACGGGAGCGCACTACCGGGATAAAAAGTATCCTATGTGTTAATCCAGGTTACAAACTATCTGTGTTCCAATTTTCATCCAAATCCGTTCAGTATTTTTTGCGTGAAAGAGTAACAAACATCCATCCATCCATCCATCCATCCTCACAAACTTTTACATTTATAATATTAGTAGGATAGGATTGTGTGTGTTAATCATAAGTCCTAGTATATCTTACCCAACAATAGGTGTCTTGAAGTTCATCTTAGCGATGGTCTCGTTGATTGCTTTCTGCATCGCTTGCCGAGGTTTCAGCACGTACTTGAGCATCTGACCGATCCACCACGATGAGGGGTCACCGTTAAACCGAGTTATCCTGTAATAATTATAATGATTTATTAAATGTTTTTATTATTCGTAGAGAGGTCCTTATTAAAAACTATAATTGAATAATTAAACAAATACCATGTACAAAATTAAAAATAAATTTCAAATACTTCGTAATTATGCATGTAATTATAATTTTATTATGTAGTTTCTTTTTCAATTGTATTATAAAATATGTAATATAAAAATGAATTTGTATTAAGGACAAATAAGTGACTTTGAAAAATATATATTAAGACTTGGCAATACTAAAATACATGTGTAGGAAAAATTTAAATGTTGTTTGTAGAGGCGGAAAATACGAAAATTAATTTGCAATATTTACCGACAACATAATATTATGTTTCATTATAAAAATATATTATTTATTATTAAAATTTTATGTTATGTATTATGGACAGAAGTAGCGAGTATTTAACCGCACTGACACGAATTTAATTTATATGGAAACCAACACCTTCGTCCGCATTGATTTCGGAAAATATCCCACGGAAACGTAGTACCGAGCTTAAAAGTACCCTATGTGTTAATCCGTGTGCCAAATTTTGCGCCAATCCATAACAGCAATCAAGATAAACGGACAAAAATAAAAAATAAAATATTTTCTACATCAGACTCGTTCCCAGACTTCGAAGCAGTTATTTTTTTTGGATAATATTCAATGACTTGGTTACGATTTTATTGTAAATATAAATTATTAACTAAGTAAGTATGGATGACGGTAAAAGATTTTGCGTCTTACACCAGGCTGTTCGGGTTATCACCAAATAGCAATAACTATCTGTACTCTGTACTTACATTATAATATGGAGAAGAAGAAAAAACAGCTTTGACTCACCTATGAGCCAAGTCTTTGGGTATGGCCAGCGGCAAAAACTTCGGCTTCTGTGATATCGAGTCTATGAACGTTAGAGACAACACCTTGGCATCGTACGTTACTGAAAGAAATAAACAATACGATTAAAAATACAATTACTCCAATTCGGTGTACAGTCAAGGAATGAAAAGGTTAAGCATCTTTTGGTCAACTTTTCTTCTTTTTTTCTTTATGGTTTTCTTTTGTAAAATTATGAATAAAACTTGTATTTAAATATTAATCTTCATTCCGCGAGAGTACGTAGAACATTTGAAAATTTATTATTAAAACAAATGTTTCAATACTATTAACATACAGTGACCTTAGCACGAACATATGGATAGACGCAATGATATTATAATTAAAAAGAGGTAAATACGTTACCTACCAAACATTAGATCTTCAAAAAAGAGCAACATTTTCATACTATTAGATGACACGTGGAAGTAGGACGGCATGTCGTAATTATCGGGAGCGAAATAGAGACAAGACGATACATAACTAGGCTAATTAGCCAAGTTTTGACGTGCCACTTGCGAAACGTGTATAACCTAATCTACATCTTTTTACTATTATAATATCGTTTCTTTATAGTAACGCGTTTGTCGCTAGGAATTCACATACATTTGATAATATATTTGGTTTCGGGTAATATATTACTTTGTTGACGGTTACCCGATACCGGTTACTACAGGTGCAGACAGCTCAAAAAGATGTATACGTCGACAAGAATTAATTTGATTGTCTACATTTTTTTTCCATAATACTGTATCAGTGTGTTTGTACCTACAATTAAATATCCAGTATGTTTGTTTCCAGTTTATATGTGTTATGTCAGTATGTTTTGTGGCTAAACATTGATACCATATTTTGGAACAAAGATTGTAGACATTAAATTAATTCTTGTATACCTCTTTTTGAGGCTGACTGTACAATGTTTAGATTTAGCTCAATGTTGGTGCTAGGGTAAATATCATGCGAAAACATTAAAATATCAGTTGCTTCAGAAATTGAAACGTTATACACAATATCAAAATATAGGTATCATGTCAAAACGTATATAATAATTATCAGTGCATTACTACCCCGCTATTTTTTTTTATCAAACATTAGACAGTTTCGATACAACCACATTTAAATAGAATAATAATAATACAGTTTAGAAGTTATATTTTCACATAGAATGTAAAGGTACGCTGATAGAAGTAAAATTTAACAATAAGAATATCACATTAATCTAAACAAGATAGGCCAATAATATGAGAACATATGATCTATTAGATACGAAACAGCTTAATAATTACTTGGGGTTAATAAAAAACCTTGCTCCCATTATGCCAACTGCATTTCATTTTTATATCATCCTCTGGCTACTGTTTGAATGGGTGTCTATAGCAACAGAACTAGCAGCGAATTTTATTTTAATGAGAGCTGTTCGAGTCTTTTAAAAACATACGTGTCATAAGATTGCCAGCTACAAGAAAGCCATAATGTAGTGTTATTTATTCTTAGCAAATAAAAATCTAAACTTGGATAAAAATACAACTTCTTTTTAACAAAATAGCCAGTGGCAGAATGACAAGGACACCTAGACACATCAGGCCAAATAAAAGAGTAACCCACAGTACAAAAAAATTACATGTGGCGTTTATCATTGGTGGGATCCGTAGCATATCTTCAGGACATTCTGCCAAGTTTGTTATATTTTCCTTAATGCACTCTAGGGACTGCACCGTTTCTAGTAATGTCCAAAAATAAAATAAAAATTACATACACATAAAACTCACGCCTTTTTCCCATGGGGGTAGGCAGAAACTACAGAACGCCGCCTGCTACGATCCTTACATACTCCTTTTGCCTCGTTTACGTTCATACATCTGGTCATACACGCACGCCGGTTGTGAGTACTACGCACCTGACCTTTCTGAAGAACATCACCAATAAGGTCACTATATGTCTTCCTATGGCGTCCCCTCCCGGCGTTTCCATTCACATCTGCCTTGTAAATACCTTTTGTTAATCGCCCTTCATTCATCCTCTCAACATGACCAAACCATCTTAGCATACTCTTTTAAATTTTTGTCACTACATCTTCTTTTAAACCACTCCTTTGCCTTATCACATCATTCTTCAGCCTATCATTCATAGTCACACCACACATGCTTCGCAAGGAACGCATTTCCACAGCATTTATTCTACTTTCATGCTTCTTTGGCCACACCATAACAATTACTTTCTGATTATTGCTCGCGTAGCCAAGATAATGCTGACTCTGAACCAGGAGAGCATTGCTACTTAAAATTATAATCTGACAAAGAAAAAACAAATCATATACAGGGTGACAGGGACATCGACGAGCAAACTGTAACCATGAATTCAGCACATGATTCTAGAACCCTAGCGTAGAAATTTTTCGTCGGTTATCAAAAATAAACAGCTGTTTCATAGAAAATTGCAATATCTACGTGGTCAAAATGTAAAAAAATAGCTATTTTTATATTTTTTTAAATTAATTATTTAAAATATATAATATATTATATATTTGTATGTTTTTATATTAGTTATTTTTTTTTTAAATAAATGACGTAAAATTTCAACGCGGTGGGGTTCTGAATCATGTACTGAATCCATGGTATCAGATTGCGCGTCGATGTACCTGCCACCCTGTATAATTAATAAAGGGTGTAAAATGACCCATCACATAACCGTTGTCACGCATTCTGCTCATCAAACTAAGGAACATTTAGCAAAACTTATTGCTGGGAAACGACTTATATTGTTGGTGTGAAAAATCGCTGTTTACGGCAGTGCAATGTTACGCATGCAAAACATTGTGCTTGTGGGGACATACAATGGTACAGGAGTTGTGGGGGGTAATTATTGTTAAGTTATAACATTCAAAACTTGTTTTCGTGAAAACAATTAAAAAGAAGTTGGAACTTCGACCTTTAATATCTCCGTAACAAGAGGGTTTGGTCCAGTAAAAAAACTATATCATAAAGACGGGGTGTACAAGTGACTCTCGGCTTCGTTATGCGTCTTTTACAACCATTATTACAATATTTTACTAAAGTAGGCTACTTTAAAGTACCTACTCTATTTTTTTACAACGTATTTTATAGTAGGTATAAAATACATTGTAAAAAAATAGAGTACTAAAATATAATAATAATAAAAATATACAAAATATATAAAAAAAAGTATATATTATATACTTTTTTTTATATATTTTGTATATTTTTATTATATTTTATCAAATTAAAACACCACTACCCATTCAGGGATTGTAGGCATTATAAACAACATGTTTGTAACACGCCTGTAATCAGCATAATGTAAACAAGGCCTCACAGTCCATAATGTACTTCAAAATTAGATACATTGCGACAAAAATATAACAAAATATTACATGCTTCAGCGGTGTGCGCCGGTCGTGTTTTACGAACAATATTGTCAATAAAATCCGCATAGTTTGCTCCTCCATTCACCAACTCTTTTATTGATAATTTGCTTTTATCTCGAAAAGAAATATAACTATCATTTTATCCAAATTGTAAACAAAGACTTAAGCCACACAAAGAATGTAAGTAATTAGTAATATTTTGTCTAAGTAAGTACCTTTTCTCATATCATTCATAGCTTGTAGGTACCGATACAAACAAATGTAACATGTTTTGTCATTCGCACTTATATTTAAAGTAATCAACTAATTCATTTGCGTCATCACAATGTTCTGTATTCAACACGTAATTTGAAACCAATACGTGGCTGTTTAAGATGATAATGTACATTACCACAGACTATTACGAGAAGAATGTATGAATGTGTTATTATCTGACGACAGTCAATCAAAGCAATTTGTTAAAAAAAACCTTATAATATTCAATTTTCGCCTTTTTTTTCGGTTTTCCCGAAGATAACCGATGGAACCTTTGACTGTGATCGTATTATACACTTTAGGCAATAATTATTGTCTGTAAACCTGACGAGTCGACTCGAGCCGCTGAGCGCCGCGAGCGCAATGATATCATAGAAAATGTTTGAAAACCTTTCGCCTAGCAAAACAATAACAAAACTAATCAATAGTTACCTGGCCACTGCACAACCTTATCATCATAGGCGGTGGTACAGCTATCAGAGATCGGCATAAACACATAATCCCAGCCTTTATTATTGTACCGCCATCCCTTGGAGTTCAGGATAAGGGTACGTTCTGTGGCGTACGCGAATATCAGGCAGTACACTATATGGTGCAGCTGACAACCGAACCCGCAACCCTGGTGACAAAAAAAAATTGAAAAAATAAATGACGTGCGAAGACAATAGACTATTTCGATTTAGTGGTGAGTTTTGAATAGATTGTTAATTTTAATATAATCTTTATCTGAATCTTATTTATACACAGACATGTGACTTTCTAAGATAAGAACATAACACGCATGAAATTTTGCGATCATCATTATATGCGCCTTGAGACCATCATCATCAGCCTTTTGTGTCCCACAGCAGGGCTTAACTCTGCAACACAAAAACCCTATCTCTTTTATCCTATTATCCCCTGTTTATTGTCTATCTTCTCCACAGATTTTCGGCATATTAACTACACACATCAAAAGTGTCCAGGGATCAAGCACGTTTTTGCTAGTTACAAAAAAAATAGTTTTTTAATTATATTTTTTGTAACTCCGATGGATACTTTTTTAGTTAATTTCGTCATTTGAAAAGGGAGGAAGGGAAGGGAAGGGAAGGGAAGGGGGGGGGGGGGTTTGGGAAGGTGGGTTTGAAGGGGGATTTGTTTTTTTTTAATTTCGTTCAAAAGATGAAAAAATTCTGTCAAGTCTTATTCCTATATAATCCTACAACGGGTTTGAGGCCAAATCCCGGGCACTACGCAGAGTGTTATAAGTCGACGTTGGACACGTTACGGCATCACTGGCACCCTGGCAGAGTGACATGGAGTACGAGCTCGCATCACCACATACAGACAAGATCGTTACATGCAAATTAATGCTCGACGAAATCATACAATGACCGCGATGATGTTGGTTACGAGGCCTCACAGCTCTTCAGTGATGTTAATAGGCGATCAAACCATAAGAAATCGTTTGAATGAAGTCAATATCCGTTCCCGAAGGCCGCTACGTGTACCACCTTTTGAGCCCCGCAATCGCAAAGCCCGTTTACAATGGGCTCGTGAACACAGAAATTAGGCAGAAGAAGAGTGGCGTTATGTGTGTTTTTCTGACGGATCTCGCTTTGGTATGAGGTTAGATACTAGAAGTACACGGTATTGGAAGACCTCTGGATGCCAAGAACGATTAAAATCATGCCAAAAACTCCATGCATACAGTGGTGAAACAATTATGATATGGGCGGGTATTTGGATCGGTGGAAGAACCGAACTGATTTGGATCAGACGCAATCTCAATGCACAGATTTACGCTGAAACGATTGTATCCGATGTTGTCATTCCTTTGTGGACCCAACTCGGTGCTCCATTTCTGCTTATGCGTGATAATGCACGTCCACACACTGCCAGTCGTTGCAAAAACAATTGTTGCAGCTAATATAAACGTCCTACAATAGCCTGCTCAATCGCCAGACTGGAATCCTATTGAGCACGCATGAGATATGCTTCAAAGAAGACCTCTGCAAAATACCGTACACACACCAGAAAATCTTTTTCGCCTGTTACAACGGACATGGGCGGCTATTCCGCATATTGAGTACCTATGCCGAATCGCTGCGATCGTGTTATACGCGTTAACGGCGGACATCCAGACTACTAATTGTTTATTTTATGCAATAAAAACATTTAAAAACTTTAATTTTTATCCTTATATCACATTTTAATGTCAGGATTAAAAGTAAGGTGAAAAATTCAGCATAAGCAAACATCGCGAAGTCTTTATTAATACAAAAGCAGAGAGTACTTCGTCGATCTACACATACAAAAACATTTTATTTATGCAATCTAAATATACATTTTTATTTAATTTCAATAGGGCAATAAAATATTGTTATAAATACCTTGATCCCTAGACACTTTTGATGTGTGTATGTTACATGCACCCATCCAGAGTTATCGAAAGTTCCAACACAATCACGATCCATTTGTCATTTAGGGAGGTACATATCCAAAAATCCCCTCAACATTAGCTTAGTTATTTCAAAAAAAAATTGAGCCGTCATGGGACGCCTGGCAGATGTGAAACATACCATCGTATAGCGCGGCGACGCGTCACCACGGCATGCGTCGCCACGCTAACAATCGGTTCTACTCGCGGCTATAGATGTTTCACACCAAAATACATCAACCTTCCACAGGTTTTTCACCTTCCGTATAAAATATACTGCAACATGTCAGCACTTAGCTGTGTGCCGTGAACCGGGGCGGCGGCGGGCGCCGTAACCACTACTATCTAAACAGTTCTAACAGAGTAGTGTTAATTTCAGCTCGTCTATTGACATTCAGAAGCGTTTAGCATAACGGACATGTACATTGCATGTAACCCTAGCGTTTATGGGCTCCGGACATATAACAAAAGTTATCGCACATAGTGATCTCTTCCGGACAATTTTTGGACGAGCATAATTCGTGATAATAATGGTCGGTGCGGTTCCTATAATGGTCTTTGGACACGAGGCCAGTTTGCGAATTAGTCCAGTAAGACAGTTCAGCGGCTTATGCCACTGACTACCACGTACACAAAGCCAGTCAGTACTGGACTGTCTTCAAATGTGTTCCTTCCTACGACACCTGTTCCACCGCCGACGAGGAACCGATTAACTATCGACTATTTTCTCGCTCAAGAAACGTACAATAGTTGTAGAGGTCTCGTATCAGAGATACATTTATATTACTAGTTGATTGCTGAAAGGTGACACTGCTAGCGAGAACTCTATCTATTCTACGTTTCTTGAGCGAGAAAATTGTTGATAGCTAGTCGCTTCCTCGTCGGGGGTAGGACAGGTGCCCACACGAGGCCAGTCAAAGGCCAGTGACTGAACTATCAACTGAACTGACTCGCAAATTGGCCTCGTGTCCGAAGCCTATTATAGGCGCCTCGCCATACATTATAGTCACGAATAATGCTCGCCAAAAAGTTGTCCGGAGGAAATAGCTATATGTGCGGTCATTTTTGTCACATGAAGTAATGCTCGATTTCCTATGTCGTTATCCTCATTTATAAATATTACGTAAAGGTTGTTGATATCAGTTACACATTCCCCGTATAATTTTGTCCTCATTTGGAGCTGTCCAATTCCGCTCGATATAAATATTCTCGAACGGTAAAGTTTACGATTTTGTATCAGACTATAAAAGGAAGACGTGTGCGCAAGGCTCTCTTTCCCGTTATTCATATTCTCTCTCATGTCGACATGATAATTATGAGAATTTGAGGCAGATACAATTGCGTTATTTACGTTGTTGAGCAGACAAATTTTTCGAACATATGAAGCAATGGATTAGCGATAGGCTTCAAAATGATTCAAATTGTGATGATATTCTGTTACGTAATTAGGGTGCCGGAGTCATGATTCCGGCCCGAAGTATAATCCCAGCCTTCACTGTTCTGACGTCCGAATTCTACACTCCTCCATTCCTTTCTTTGGTATTGTTCGTCGAATCGTTGAGCTCCTTAAGTTCTGAGTTGAGCTGCACGATTACTGACAAATGCGTGCACTGACTGGACAGGTTCACTCAATCTGTGTGGTTTTTCCAAAAAAGTCCATTTCAGACACAAATCTACATGGTCTGCACATGATCTGACCAAGATTATGTCTGGACTTTAAAAGAGACTGTGACCTCTGAGTTTATTTCGGCCTTTCTTCTCAGAGTAGTCAGATAGGAAACGCCGACCTCATCTAGTTTTTAAAATATGATTGACGTGTAAAAGTGTTTGTACAAACCTATTTACAGAAATAAAATCATTTATCATTTACAGACCAGATCGAAATAGTGATTACATTACTCAATCACAAAACGCGGTCAAACAATCGAAAGCATATCGAAAATTTATATTCGTTTTAATGTGTAACATTCACGCAACCACACTACTAATTAATTAACACAAAACTTTCGAGCCAAATTAACGTATAAATTTGTGGTTTATTGGCATAAAAATGTGCGAAAAAGTAGCGTTAATATCATCAATCATTCCCGCTTAGTTCATTACAATGTTGCTGATAAATTATGATAACTCAATTCTAAAGCTCGTTCCTCGGTCATAAGGTCAAATCACAATACTAGATAATTAAACTATTGACCTTGCGCGTACGATAACAGAGATCAAAATGATTTTGTTCACCACCCACACAATGTTGTAAAAGGCGTTGACTTTTTCTTACCACTGTATATCTTTTGAATATGGAACGACTTTTGCGCTGTTTTCCTGTATTTTATTTTTAATGTTTATTTCGGTTCTTGGCGTTTATATTTAGAAGAATTTACGAGCCAGCTTTGTTTTTTCCCAGAAGTAGCTTATAATTAGTGTTAACCGGAAACCTAACTAATATTATAAATGCGAAAGTAAGTTTGTTACCTTTTCACGCCTAAATCACTGAAACGATCATCCTGAAATATTGCATTTACATTGTCAGGGGTACAGAAACGGACATAGTTTCGTCGTCGTTTCATCCCGAAAAAAAGTGCTGTTCCCGAGGAAAACAACAATAACGTTGTTATGATAACAGATGGAGCCACGTTTCTTTCGAAACATGATTGAATTATATTACTCGTATTATAGAAACTTTAGTAGTGTGGTAAGAGTATTATTTTTTATTTAAGTACCTGGTACATTTTGTGAGTCTAGAGTGTCGATAGACCGGTTTCTCATCCTCCTAACTATAATTTCCCGCACAACCCGAATTGATTGTCTAATTCTAAATTAACGCGAGCGAAGCCGCGGGCAAAAGCTAGTCTAAAATAAGCAGAAGCTGTTGTAGTTTTCTATGCCCATTAAAACTGCTGTTATGGATCTTAAAGAATGGATTTAATACATAAACTTCAGGCAGACTAACAAAATACACTATTACTAAAATCTTTCAACCACATGCTGTTACTAGTTTGTCATTTAATTTGAATGGCCTTTTTCCTAACAACCTCGACGTGCGAATAGATGGACGAATTACGTACTTATTTTATCGAGTTTTCTTGGTATATCTCGCACTAGCAGTTCTTATAAATGAGTATTGTTGATCTTTACGCTTATGGAATACTAGCTTCTGCCCCCGACTTCTCCCGCGTGGAGTTCGGCCCACGGGTATGTGCTACGTGGATAAACAGCATCCTCCAAATCATCCAATCCAAACCCATTAAAAGTAACGGACTGACAGATAATAAATGCAAATAATCTTTTTATTTTTATTAAACAGGTTTTTATGACTAAAAGCCTAACTTAAAAATAATAATTATTAATTTAAACATTACTTATCATCATTCATTTGAAATAATCTAGCTCCACCATTTACCACGTATTTATAGCTAAGTTATTTTATAACTTGAAATGGTAAGAACTTAAGCGGGTGGACCGATTTAAATGAAATAAATACTAAAATAAATAATACCTTAATTGAAATATTATTTCACCAATTATTCCAGATGGACATAGGCTTATTATGTATTAATTATTATACAAAAAGAAGTACTTATTAATACTTAGTGATGAAATACTTTTTAAATTCATGCAAGCCTATTACTTTTTGTTAGGTTACTGCTCAGAACTTTTGGACAACGTGTCGTGAACAGAATACCGTCTTCACATGTAAATTGCACCCGTGCGGAGCCGGGGCGAGTCGCTAGTAAATAAAAAACCTCATGAGCTTAGCAAAGACCTGTTAAAGGTATGCTTCCAATTTCGTACGGAGAGTAAACACAATTACGGAAAAATACCGCTGCGCGATATGTGGTCTTGTCATTTCAACATTCCAATCGCACTGCATTCAAAATACATTAGATGACATACTAATAAAAAAATCTCAATTTCCTTTACTACTACCATCTTACTAGTATATGGTAAAGTAAACAACGTCACGGAGTCAATGACCTAATGACGGATGCGCACACTACGTACGCGCGTGTCACCGCGAGCCGCGGAGTGACGGATGGTCACCGGTGCGTTTGTTTGCGATGTAATTATAGCTCAGGGATTGTAGGGCTCCCCAGATTCATGGGAACAGGTGGGCGATTAGAATAAACATGGCCGTTGTGTTTTCTTTGTTTTTTTATGCTAATAAGTTCGCGGCGTTTAGCACTCTAAACTCTGATTTTTATTTTGCTAGACCAAAATGAAAGCTGCGATCGACCTTTTACATCAGTCGGCTTCTCATATCGCTCATTTGGAGAAACATCGACGTAAATGTTTTTCCCGAAAATGAGTTGATGATATTTGTGCTCGAACAAATATTCAGAGGAGCAGACGAGTGAAATATTTAATATGTGTTGGAATTTATCAACACTTCAGAACTAGACTTTACCGTCTCGTTCTGAAATGTGGAACCCCATTACAGAAAAAAAAAAACAATTTAAATCACTGTCCTGTTATATTTGAAAAGCACCAGTTACGTCGTTGTTTCTATAAATGAGCGATATACGTATAGTTCGTGCAAATTCCTGTTGACCACTGCATACATTCGTACATTCTTCACTAAACATATTCTACACATTGGCAGTTTTTCCATCTTTGAACTCAAAAAGTATCACTTAAGTTCGCAGCTGTCATTTTGGTCTAGCAAATTAAATATCCGAGTTTAAAACTCCGAGTTCAGAGTTAACTCTGATATTTAATTTCATATCTTCCCTCATAGCATGGGAGCAACTTGGGCAGTCAGTCCGGTTAACACCAGGCTGACTGGCTAATAATTTTACCACGAGCCGATCCGCGCCGCAAGATATGAGCTATTCTCATTATAATTCGTGCCGATACGAAGGGGAGAATCACAGTAATGTTTAGAATTAAGGAACTAAGTAATTAAGTATTTTGGAGTACATAAAAGCATATTCTAACGATCTATCTAAAACGTCGCAACGTCGTAGGCCTATGGCCACTTTTTTATTTTTTTGGGTGGAAAACCCACCCGTGTTATTAATTTATTTATTTATTAAAACTTCTCGCACACAATAGTATACAAAGGCGGACTTAATGCCTTAGGCATTCTCTACCAGTCAACCAAGGTAGGTCGTGTTCCTTCAGTTGCCTGTACGCCAGGGCCATGGTAACTCTTTCGAACAATCCGCGACCCCGGCAGGCATCGGCCCTATCGGACCCCGTTAATTATGCTGACATCTCTTTGAGGCGCGCGTGGAACACAAAGCGCCGTCGTCCCGGGCCTGGTCCTAGGGCTATGGCCAGAGGCATCGCATCTCGCAGGTGCGTTACCATACCAGAGACCATGCTAAAATGTATTTCATGTGCCTGTTATTACACAGGAACTCAGCAACGGCAGAAATAGGTATGGTTGTAGTACTTCCTCTGACGAAGTTCTTCACACAGAGCAGTACTACAACTTTTCTTTCATTTTTGTTTCGTGATCGCGAATTCACGTCCTAAGCCCCAGTTGCTGTCACTCTAAATATAGAAAGGATTTCAGGGCTAAATGGGCTAATCGAGATTGATGGCAGCAGTTGGGGAAGCATTTAGAACAAACAAGTGACTAACGAATTAATTATATTCTTTTAGATATATTATTTGTTCTGTTGTCGAAATAAAAGAAAGTCAACTCAATCATTTTTGTTATGATAAGATTAATGTTTTGCAAAACAAAATCTTGATTTATAGCAACGATGAATGACAAAATATGGGTACGCTTCGACTTGAGAAGCTCCTCCTTTTTTTCGTCGTTTAAAAAATGGACGATGATACAATGTGGTGATGGCGATCACATTAATAAATTGAAACTACGTATTCTTCATTGCATATTTTTAACTTAAATAATTAAAATAACAATAAACAATTTATAATAAAAAAGAATAAAAAAAAAAATGTGGGAATGAATGCGGAAGTAATAGAGGGAACGGAACGTAAGTGAAGGACTGAGTGAGTGAGTGAGATAACGAGGAGGGAGAGAGGAACGAATGGAAATAACGGTGAGAGGACGACCTAGGTTGCGGTGTGGCAGAAAACTTGCTAATAACTTTAAAAATATTTAAAATAAACGTTCGTCTTAGCATTACAGTGATTTTTATTGGTACTCGAATCCCAAACACTACAATAATAACAATTAACATTCTAGCCGTAGGACCTTTTTTTTCGATTTAGTATGTAACAACATTAAACTTAATTTGTAATTAAGTATTTGGTAACAATATCATAAAGTTTATTGAATTGTTGATACCATCGCCCCGCGCGAGTCTAATCAAGGCTGGTTTATTTCGTGCCAATTTTTACGCTATTTATTTTATTTGAAAAATTCAGTTTTCTATTTTTTGTAAAAATCGTTTATTTAATTATTTTAACAGACTGATAACATCTTGAAACTACCGCTGTACTATTTAATGTGATAACGTAATTGCCACTCCGTAGAACAATAACGAAGAAATCAAGGTAAATGTCGTTATAGGTAAAGGATAAATGAGTTACCGCTTATTGACAAAGACATTCATAATATTATTCAAATTGTTCGTATGCCAAGAAATGCAAAAATATGTTATCGTAGCTATTTTAAATTCATACAAGGCAATACAAAAGTAGATATTGCAATAGTAGCAGTATAGAACTGCTACTAAATGTGGAGATCTCACACATTCAACTTTGTATAGAGGCAATACCTAGAATGCAATAGTTTGCACGTTCATCGTGGGAGGAGGACAATGATTGTGTTAGACCTTTTCTTATTGTGTATCTGTTTTATTGTTGAATTTTGTTTCAAGGTGCGACATCATCGTTTTTCTTGGACAGTATTTTCGTAATAACATTGATTTATAATCCCTCTTGTGGGTCTATCAGCCAGACAGGCAGATAGATTCACTCTAGTTTTAAAGTGAAACTTTTAATACATCGTCTCAAACTTTTTCGTCTATGTGTTGCATGTCGCGTGACGGTCGGCCGCGGAGTAGGGATAAAGTGAAAGGAAGGAGGTTTTTAGTTAAATGTCTATAAATGTGAAAAAAAGTTTCACTTTTACCGTGGTTTCATAAAACCACACAATCCTTTTTTTTTTAAATCATGTTCTTTTTTTCTTATCGACAGTACTTCTCCAATTGTTTTGGGTGGCTACGTCGAACATTCTGTTCAGGAACACCGCGCTCCCACTGGTTGTGAGACAGGGTTCCAACCCCTAATTCTGCCGAATTAATTGTCAAAATAAACCTACCTTGTTAAGATTACATATGAGTTTCCTAGCATCCTTGCAGTCAGGCGGGTTCTGTAGATAATGTAGTCGTCTTTGAACCAGGTCGCTGACGTTAGCCGCCTCCGTCTGCCGCCAATCGTGGTAGCCATCCAGCTCTTCAAACATTTGCTGGTCGGATAGCAGCGATCTGGAATGAAGGGCGGTTTTTATATCTTTTTTCTATGAAAAAGAGACGTTATGGTAGCAGGAAAGAGTTGGATGCTAAAGGTCCAAAAGCGAGAAAAATGGCGTTCAAATGAAGAGATCTACACTCAGCATCTGGTTGAAGAAGAGAGATTAAGGAAAGGGAGAAAGGTAAAATTATTACTTAAATTTAATATGTTTGTTGACAGTTATTATAAGAGTTGGTAGTTCAATTGCGAAAGATAAGTAAGGTAAGTTAGAAGAGAGAAAGGATGATATATGGGGTGTATGTTAGATCCGTCGGAAAAGTATTATTTGTAAGAATATTTAAAAATTCCTTTTCTATTGCATTTTTTGCACTAGGAGTGTTGAAAACTCAAAGCATTTATTTCAAATAAACCAATTACAGGCACTTTTTAGCTGTCAAGGGGTCGGTCAGTCAGAAAGATGAAGCTAGTTGCCCATTCCAAAGCGTAGTAGGTACCTACATCTCTATTTAGTTTAGTTGGAGGAACAATATAACAGGAAAACTTGTGTAAAGTTCCCATAACTCTGGTAACCTACCTATTTCTTAAATTGTAATCTGTGGGAAAAACACTACTATACATTCCTGGGTGACATGTTGCTATCACAGACATTTATAAAACCAACTGCGGTCATGACATGATAATCTTAATCCGAAAGTAACTATTTGAGTTACAGTCGAAAACACTGCTCATTGGATTTAATTATTAGGTGCATTAATTAAAGAGCTGAACAGAACACCTGAACATTATTCTTGCTACTAAGAAGAATAACCGTACGGTCAGCGAAAAAATTCCATCATCACACACACACACACATCATCTAAATCATAGGTTCCCAACGGGGGCGGCACCGCCCCCTAGTGGGGGCTGGAGCTTTTCGTGGGGGCGGTAGGTAGAGAGAGACAGAGAGAGAATGAATTTTTAATTTGTGATTATATTATTAATAGATAATAGACAGACATATAAAATTGGTATCATTAACTATTATGTAAAGGGTTTTTTTTAGGGGGGGGGGGGTTGTAAAAGTCGTCCATGAGAGGTTGGGAACCTATGATCTAAACTGAGACAAAGCTATTCGATATATTGTATTTCAGCATTTTATAATAAAATAATAGCTCTCTTAGCTATACAGGTATTAATATTTAATTTTACTTCTGATCCCTCAACGTCATTCCCCTGCCCTTAATACCAATTTATTTGAGTCGGTGCATCATGTCTTTTTCTTCTCTATTAGTCATCATCTCGGTAGTCATTCCCTTTCTAGCCATACTATCATTCACACAGTCCATCCATCTTCTCTTTGGCCTTGCCCTACTTTATAGCCATCCTCATTCATACACAAGTTTCCTCACGACACTTTCCTTATTCCTCCGCATCACATTGCCATACCAAGACAACAGATTTACACACAACTTTTTTGTAACCGTTGTCAGTTTCAGACTTCCTCTTATATACTCATTTACTTTCAATTTTCCTTGTGATCCGTTTTTTATTAAATACTTAGCTCAATAATTAAGATTTAAAAAACTGTAGGTACTGTTAACCTGCTTTCGTCGCTGACTGTACCATATACGAATAATAATTTAATAATACCAGCCTATTATTGCCACACTGTAGACATGTTCTCATATACGTGGAATAAGGCAATGATCATCACGCTTGCTCCATACGTATTGGCGATTTCCAACTTATATTTTTTATAAATCCAGGTTTCCTTACGCTGTTGTTGTTTCACCTTTGTTCGTGATGTTCAAAAATGGTGGTATCGTGGGTCAGTAACATCTCATGGAAAAGGGGAAAGTGAAGGTTGCAAGGGGTATGGAAGTCCAAGCATTAGTATACAATAGAAGGAACTTGAAAGTGCTTTACTGCACCGTGCACCGGCTTCGACCGACCGAAATGGTAAGGATGGGCGAGATTTATGGAGAAATATCCACCTTAATTAAACCAACAAATGACAACCTGCGAGCCTGTGGCCAACTAAGAATTCTCTGATTAAGGATAGAACTGAAAATCATCTTACTTGACACTGGGGGGAAACAGCAGGAGCGAGAGACAAGACACCTCTTTATTTTCTGTTGTGTGAGGACGTTGATTATCTTCGTCAGGGGAGAATAAAGCGTTATTTCGAACTCTTTCCTTCCTGCTAGGTACCCAGCACAGAAATCTAAATAATAATTTAGATTTCTCTGGTACCCAGTCATGTTATTCTTATAATATAATTCGTATAGATAAGATTTGCGATAAGAAGTTGCTTTAAAGATACTTTAATTACTTTAAAGAACATTCAATTATCAAAACAGCGACACACACACACACACACATTAAATGGAAGATTAACCAGTCATAATTTCATCACAGCTTCGCTACACAAACAATACAAAACACATGCGTATGAGTGCTTGCTCAAAATAACCTTGACAACGCATGACTCATTGATTTGTTTATACTAATAATATACGATTAAGTCCAGTTACGATCGAATCAAAACGACATTTTAGTCGCTGACGATGAAGCTTCAAATTTTGGACTATACACGACGAAATATTTAGCTATAATATCCCGTATAAGCTGACCTCTCATTGTATAGGCTTACCTTAAGATGAGAGGTCAGCTTATATTGGAAATTATTTTCTACTTAATAAAAATATAAAATTCATTCATTCACCAGTGACAGACAAGGCACAGCCACTAGGTCTAGAAGCATTCAATTTTGCACAAAAGTTCCTTATACAGGGTTAATTTAAATTAGCTAGCTAAACTCCGCAGACGCGATGGGTATCGATATTTAAACATGATAAATCAAGAACAAAAAAAAAATGGTGTTTTTTTTTCGACCGCGTTTATTGTAGTCACTTGAAATATCAGTTTAAAAATCTGTTTTTTTTTATATAAACTTCCCAGACGTGATGAGTATCGATATCTTAACGCAATAAAACATAAGAAAACAGTTTTTCTCAATTCATACTTCAAGTAACCACACTAACAGCGGTCGTTGACCCCCCAAAAAAAACATCAAATACTTTTAATTTTATCGTGTTTAGATACCGATACCCATAGCGTTGGCGGAGTTTAGCTAGCCAATTTAAAATAACCCTGTATAGAGAAAGTGATACAAGGAAGGATTTTTGAAAATTCATCCCCTAAAGGTAAATAGGGGTTGCAAGTTTTTATGGAAGTTCGTCATTTTTGCCGATGGGACATCCCATCCGGTTTGACACGGCTTGTAGCTTCATAAGTCGTTGTGCGTACAAGCGGTTAAGGGCCTCTTGTAACTTGTAGTGCGTCTCGGCGGGCACTGGCCGGCCGGTGTGAGCGCTTGTATATATTTTAAAAAGTGTTCTCAACATTGTTCTCAACATGCCCCAAAAAACAATAAGCCTTATCTTTTGATATAACTTTTACATGGTTAAATGATGGAATCTCTTCAAGGTACACGTTTTCAGTAGCGATTTAGTGAAATCTTTATGTTTTTTTTTTTATATAGGGCCAGTTATAATAATTCACGTTTCTGTATTCACACAGCACTTGACCGCATGTCCTGCTTTCCTAACTTTTTTTTTTGCGCAACATTTACTTTTGGCTAGATTTCCAGACGTTTAAATATAAAATTAAAAATTACTGCAACCTCGCCTTAATTACTTCATGAAAGTAAAGAGTAAGTGCAGATTATAATCAGGATACGTCAAATATGCAATACCCTAATAGATAAGGCTTATTTCAATAGGTCGATAGGATATTGATTTTGCAATAATGGCTAGTTATCGAACAGTTTGTGAATCAGTATGAAACAATCCTATGTCAGAACCTTATGCGTGAATCAAGTAAGTTTCTTTTACTTTATTTGCTAAAGAATTTCACATTTAAATGCCTATGTGGGTTTATCTCAAATAAAATACGTTGAATTTAAAGAAAGAAAATAAAAATACCTAAGTTCGATTTTATCGACAGATTCGGATTACAGAATAACGGTTGTAAAAAGACGCTTAACAAAGCCGAGTCACTTGTTCTCCCCGTCATTGTGATATTTTTTTTGTGCTAGTCCATATCTGGGAACCTTCTGGTTACACAGTCAAGAGTTATTGAAGGACAAAGTTCCAACTTTAATCACAAAAACAAGTGTTAAGTGTTATACAGGGTGTTTGGCAGAACGTTGAACATACGAAAATGGTGGATAGGTGGGGTCATCTGCTACTTACTCAGCCCTAATTTATTTGGCCCTGGCCCCATGGATATTAAAAAAAAAAATGTAAGTACGGTGTAAGAAGAGGGGTAGTGTGTGTTAGTTAAAACAAAACAAAAAACATAAATAAATATAACTATTTTTATTAAATTAACTACTACATCCTGATTGGGCGTAAATATTACCTCGGCTCCAGCGACTTTAGTCACTACCTTTCGATCGCTAAGATTTGGTCCGGTTTGATCACTGAAATCTGACGTTAGCGGATTTTTTTCGATATAAAAGCGCATATAATATGGAATTAGCCAACATCTCAACTTTAAGTGAATATGCATCCGAATATCCGATCCCTAATTATAACTTAACTTTAAATACCCCAACACCTCCTGTACCGTTGTATGAACTCATAAGCACAATGTTTTGCATGCGTTATACTGTGCACGCTAACGATATCATGAATAGCGGTTTATCACACAAACATTTTTGCTCAATGTTAATTAGTTTGATGTACAGAATGCGTAGATAGCGATAGGTCTTAATTGATAAAAAATAAAAGCTTTTAACATTAATTGTATAATTCTTTCAAGAAATTATCAGTAGGTTACATCGCCACGGATCCACAAAACATACGTATGGATTTAGCCTAAAATTTATCGGTACCAACTGGAGCTAAGTACGGCGCGACCCCAGGGTAATCTATAGTATAATTGATTTTATATTACTGTCATCGGTAAAAAGAAAAGGAAAACTTGCGACGAAATTACTTACTTTATTTTTTTGTACCGATATAAAAATATGATGAAAGTTTAATAACGTGGTAGACTGATTCTGAATCCAATCAAGCAACAAAAGAAACTATAAATGTAAAAATATAAATAACTAGCTTCTGCCCGCGGCTTCGCCCGCGTGGATGTCGGAAATTATCTCACGAGGACGTGTTACCGGGACAAAAAGTAGCCTATGTCCTGCCCCAGGATGCCATCTATCTCCTTGCCAAATATTATCGAAATCCGTTCGATGATTTAGGCGTGAAATGGTAACATAGAGACATCGAATTTATAATATTAGTATGGATAACTCGACTTGAAAGCAGGGTAAAGGCGTCATTACATACAGAAAATAAAAGAGGTTTGATCACCACCTTTGGTCACCACATTTGGTCACCACCTTTGGTCACCACATTTAACTCATTTTTTTTACACAGCACTTACTCGTCAACTACCTACCTAGCCTTTTTTCTAACAATATTAGGGTCGGCTTCGAGTCTAACCGGGTGCAGCCCAATACCAGTATTTTATAATGGTAAAAGGCCGATTTGTTTCCTAACGAATTTTAACAACTATTGAACCAAGTAGGTATCCGAAATATATTATCACCGCATTAAAAAACTATACTTCCTTAAAGTAACTGATACCAAAGGCCCCAATTATATCAGCTACTACCACAACAAAAATTAAGCCCACACACAAAATTAAGTCACAATTCCGTTATAATAATTCCGCAAAACTTTGGACCAATAACCTGCTTTAAGATCGGTCCACACAACACTTAAATTCGCGAACTGCAACCGGTTTTCACGTACCCACAGTTAAATGTTTATCTCGGCAACAACCGTATCAAATATAATAATTGTGTTATATATTGTTACATTAATCGTAACACGTTCTAGTGCTTACTATATAGATTTACAGCCACACTTGACGTATATTTTCATTGTTTATGCATGAAAACATTATGTTTGATTGATAGTGTAATGTTGTCAAACTTGATTTGCACTACGAGCGTAAATATTAATAAACAGGGTGTTTGGCAGAACGATGAATATATGAAAATGGTGGATAGGTGGGGTCATCTGCTACTTACTCAGCCCTAATTTATTTGGCCCTGGCCTACTGGGTATTTTTTTAATTTTTGTTTTTGGTTTCTTCTAGTTTCACCACTTTCTAAACTTAAAATGTGTTTTTTTTATAAAAAATGGGTAAAACTGGCAATATATATATATACATATTTTTTTAATCTTTAATGTTGGCAGATTCTTATAAAATTATTGCTTTATTCAGATGTTAGCTAGAAAAAAAGTTATGAGTCCTCAAACTTACAAAAAGATTACCCATTTTTAATAAAAATTACACTTTAAAGTTTAGAAAGTGGAAAAACCGGAAGAAAGCAAAAATAATTTTTATTTATATATCCAAGGGGCCAGGGCCAAATAAATTAGGGCTGAGTAAGTAGCAGATGACCTCACCTATCCACCATTTTCGTATGTTCAACGTTCTGCCAAACAGCCTGTATACAGGGCGGCAGAGACACCGACGCGCAACCTGTTACCATCGATTCAGTACATGATTCTGAACCCCCCTGCGTTGAAACATATCTCGGTTATTAAAAAAAAATTAGCTGTTCAGTACATTTTGACCGCGTAGGTATTGCAATTTTCTATGAAACAGCCAGGGCCGTCTTTAACCTGGGGCGTATCTTCGCTGCCGCGAGAAATCGCGGCACAGCGGACAGAGCTCCGGCGGGATCTCATGGCGGCATGGAGAGTGCGACTGTCGCAACCCAGAGCTGGGCGCGACACAATTGCGGCGGTAAGTCCCCTCTTTGAGGAGTGGCTTGAGAGGCGCCACGGCGTCCTCACCTTCCGCCTGACGCAGGTCCTCACCGGACATGGCTGTTTCGGGAGGTTCCTGTTTCGGATAAGGCGGGAGGAAACGCCCGGGTGCTTTCATTGTGTGGATCGACCGTGATCGATCGTGTGGACACGGTGGAGCATACGGTGGAGGTCTGCCCGGCTTGGGCGGAACACCGCCGTGTCCTCATGGCGGCGATCGGCGGCGGCGATCTCTCGCGTCCGGCCCTGGTTCAGGCTATGGTACGGAGCGAGAGGGAATGGGAAGCAGTCACCTCCTTCTGCGAAGCAGTAATGCTCGCGAAGGAGGAGGCGGAGCGCGTGAGGGAGAGGCAATCATTGCGCCCTCACGCCCCTAGACGCCGCAGGAGGAGACACCCTGGGCGTCGGGAGTCGATAGCCGACTCCCGGCCACCGTAGGCGCCTGCGGACGGCGAGCAATGGGCAGCTCGCCGTCCGGTAAGGACCAGGCCCCGGTCGATGGCGCGTTGTGTTCCACGCACGCCTCAAAGAGATGTCAGCATACTTGACGGGGTTCGATAGGGCCGATGCCTGCCGGGGTCGCGGATTGTTCGAAAGAGTTACCGTGGCCCTGGCGCACAAGCAACTGAAGGAACACGGGTGCGTTTTAGTCAGTAAGAGTCTGACACGCCCTTCCGCTCCGCCCAGAGCGGGAGAGGTCATTTGATGATTTCCCACCCAAAAATAAAAATAAAAAAGGGCCGTCTTTAACCTATTGTAGGCACATTAGGATAATGGGGCCCCTATGACCTTGACAGGGCACTATTTTGTTAGAATAGACAAAGAAAGTAGATAAGCAAAGTTCTAGATTTATTTTTATTTATATAATATAATGGCCTGGTCAGTTTTTTTTTTGATATCCGAATAAAAATTTCTATGCTAGGGCGTCTAGAATCCTGTGCTGAATTCATGGTTACAGTTTGCATGTCGATGTCCCTGCCACCCTGTATGTCGTATACATTGAATCTGTTTTGTCGAGGCATTTTAAACCCCTCAAAGTTCTAGTAAAGAAAGGAACAAGCAAAAACCAACCTTTTCCTCTCCCCGATTTGGTCCAAAATCGTCTGTACCTTCTCCGCCTTATTATCTTCCTGTATCACCTTAGTCAGTTCATGGTGCACGTAGTACCAAAGTTCCTTAGTATTGGAGAATATCCTCCTTCTGAGATTCTCGTAGTCTTCCGTTGGCCCCTGTCCCCCGTCTAGGAACAGGGACCCTGTGTCTATGTCCTTCAGGTTACCATTGAGGCTGGAAAGTAATAAAGAGTTAGTATTCCAAAATAAAAGTAAAAGGAAGGCAGTTCAGCCCATACATTTTCGGACAAGGAACGAATTTAGAGTCAAAACTACCACTCGAAAACTAAGCCAAACTAGCGTCTTTTAGTCAAGGCTTTGGATAAAAATGGTATGAAAATTACATTAAAAACAATTAGTTCAATACTCATTGGTTATTAAAGCAGAATTACAACAAATGTTAAATGAGTTACCAAATCGTTAAAATCCTAATAATATCAGTAAACGATAACAAGGAGGATACAACTAATAACAAAATTCTATTTTAAATATCTAACAATAATAATTGACGTACTTCCTTAATTATCTGCTCTATGGATACCTCGATAACTATTTTCAACCAACTTCCCCAAATTGATTAACAAAACCTATACAGGGTGACATGGGACATCGACGTACAACCGGTTGCCATGGATTCAGTACCGTCATACGGGGTGAATAGGGAAGCAGGGGTGAATCAAGACGAAACCTTAAAAGGGATTTAAACATTGAAATAATATAGTTTGTTGCCAACAAGGGCACTTAATCGTTAATTATGATACAGTAAACTCATTAGAGTCCTTTTTGGCAACAAACTATATTATTTCAATGTTAAAATCCCTTTTAAAGTTTCGTCTTGATTCACCCCTGCATCCCTATTCACGCCATTTGACGGTACATGATCTGGACCCCTGCGTTGATGTTGAAAACAACACAAGAAAACTATGGTCATTTGACATGAGTTTTATCTATTGTCTGTGCTCACACAATTAAAAACTAGGAAAAAAATACTCTCGATGTGTACTTGTTTCGATAAAAGTTTAATATTAAAATATTATTCTCCTGAGTCGTTTGGGTTAAAATAAATACATTCAACAACCGTATCTCACGGTCTTTCCATTTATATTCAGCAGTTGAAACTTTTGGTCGGTTAATAAAAAATCATCTGCTGTTCCATACATTTGACCGCGTAGGTATTGGAATTTTGTAGAAAACAGCAATTTTTTTACGCTAGGGGGTCTACAATCATGTGCTGAATTCATAGTTTCAGTTTGCGCGTCGATGTGATGCCACCCTGTATACGTGTATTTCGATAATAATTAAATAATAGGTCTTTACCTATGAAATTGCCGTTTTGTATGAAAAAATTTAAACGAATTTTTTTCATGAATTTTTTATTTGTATTAATCGAAGTAATCACCCATGCAATCAATGCATCTTTGCCATCGCAGTGGCAGTTTATTGATGCCCTTCTTAAAGAAATCAGCTGGACGGGAGGCAACAAATTCTTCAAAGGCATTTTGTACTGCCTCTCGGGTATTAAATTTTTTTCCCGCCAAGAAGTTATCCAAATTCTGGAAAAAGTAGTAGTCTGTAGGCGCAAGGTCTGGTGAGTAGGGCGGATGACGGAGAGCTTCCAACCCCAGTTCTTGCAACTTGGAGACCGTCTGCTGTGCAGTATGAGGTCGCGCGTTGTCGTGCAGGAGCAGCGGAGACGAGCGATTGACCAATGCTGGTTGGAGATGCGCCAGCTTCTCCATCATTGTGTTCAGTTCTTCACAGTACACATCTGCAGTAATGCTCACCCCGTTTGGTAAGAAGCTGTGATGAATCACACCAGCGCTAGACCACCAAACAGTGACCATCACTTTTCTAGGGGTAAGTTTTCGTTTAGGGCATTGTTTAGGTGCTGAACCAGGATCCAACCAACTTGCTGAGCGCTTACGGTTATCAAACAGAATCCATTTTTCATCGCAGGTAACAATGCGGTTCAAAATTCCTTCATTTGTGTGTCTGTTGAGCAGTGCAAGGCACGTCTCGACGCGTACTTCGCGCTGGCGATCATTGAGTTCGTGGGGCACCCATTTGTCAAGCTTTTTTACCTTGCCAATTTGACGCAAATGGACCAATATTGTTTTGACGCTAACGTCGAAAGCTGCTGCTAATTCAGCCGTAGATTGTGTATCATCAGCTTCCACAATCGCCTTTAATTCGTCATTGTCGACCAAAGTCTTCGGACGACCGCGAGGTTCATTTTTCAGGTCGAAATTTCCAGAACGGAAGCGAGCAAACCAATAACAGGTGGTGCGTTGGTTTGTAGTGTTAGCTCCGTAAACGTCGTTGATGTTGCGTGCCGCTTGTGCCGCGTTGCTGCCACGACGGTACTCATATTCCATAATTACTCGAATTTTTAACGTATCCATGATGACGAAAAAGATTGAAATGCGATGAAAATGTAACACTAATCAATAAAGAAATGACTACTTTTAGAAAAAAAAATCCATGTTTTTAAAATAAAATTAATTTGAAATTAGAATTCTTAGCCAAACAAAAATTATTTTGATTTGAAATGGCCAGTACTGCAGAACGGCAATTTCATAGGTAAAGACCTAATATTAATAAGAACACCCCGACTAGCTAAAACTACACAGCACCTACACTGTATGTACGAATGGTTAACAGTTACGTTCACAACTTTGAGAGCCCGTTTCAGTGTCCGGATAGCGGTACCATCCACCAGAGTAATAAAAAAATGAACAGAATGGGGTTAAAAACTAGAAGCTCGTCGTCCGTGCGATGGCAGCACTGTTGTAATGTTCGTACTGTCATTTAGCTGTCATTTTTGTGTTTCTGTTGTTGTTTAGTTTTAATAAGTTTAAGGTTTAAGTGTGTGCGATTTGTAGTAAAGGATGAGTTATGGATTAGAAATGTCCATTAGAGAATATTTAGTGGAAAATGACTAGCTTTCCAATTTTCTCCTTGCAGAGCTTTCTCCCGTAGTTTTCTTTTATTAACATATTTGTGAAATAAATGGATCCCCGTATTTTTGCAATTAAAAGTTTCGCAAAGAGTTGTACGTATTAGAAGTAGCCATCATAGACACAGATAGCCATCAAACTCTAGGTCAAGCGATAGAAGCGACATCTGAAGTGAGTATGAGGCAGTTTTTATCCCCATTTGTACCAACTCATCTGATGTGACTGAAACAGGCCGAACCACTAACTATTTTAGTAATTAATTTGTTACAATTGAAATTAAAATATTTTCATTAACCTTTTGACAGTCGGGGGGCTCATAAATAGCCATCTAGACGACACGCTACAAATTAAAATAAAATATTGATAAATTAGTCGATAGATGAATAGTATTCTCTTGATCACTATCGTCATATTGACAAAGGTCAAACTAACATACAATAGTCTAGTGAATGACATAATGGGCTTTCTGAGTTACACTGTCTACTGCATCCTGATAGGAAGAATTTGTGCTTACTGAACAGAGAATATCTGTACCTTGAGGATGTTACTCTATTGTACTTCTAAGCTATCTCACATTTGAAAAGAAGAGGTTTATTTCAACGAGCACATTAGCTACAATTTTTCGTCAACTTCAGTTCAGCGTTCAGCTTCTCCCGCATATAGTTTTCCACTCTTAAGTTGCCTCTTTGGAAAATCTCATGAACACATCACGCCAGTGTTTCCTAAACCTTTTTACTCTATGGTAATTATGTACTATGAGGACGAACTTTTACAAAATTCTACCACTAGATCTACATAATGGGCCAAGTTAGCTTTCAACGCCCATTTAAATTCGTTAACAAGATATCAACGTAGGCGTTGATGTTTTATACATCAATATCAATATATCAACGTGTATAATGGCACCACGTAAATGAGTCTATTTTGGAGAGATATGTTTACACCAGGGGCCAGAGGACTAGCAAAGGCTTAGTATGGAATATACTCTTCTGGCATTAGAAATAGGTACTTACAAGTCTGTGCTTCGGGAATCATCGTCTATCTTCGGAAATACGAACGCACGATGATGAGATAAAGAGCTGCTACAGCCATGGAAGAACGTGCCTATTTTGTACTATCGTATTTGCAAAAATATAGATTAACGGCTCTATGCAATTCAAAAAACTTTTCAATACTTTTGAGTGACAGATGACGATCTAAGACCGAAGTAGGTAACCTTTAAAACAAACGCGCAATTATAGGTTTATTACTACAAAGCTCGATAGTACAAAACTTGGAAGCATCGCCTCTGTGGGGCACTACCTTATGGCGCGACGTTCGTGCTAATTCGGAAACACGAAGATTACCGAAGCGCATACCTTTTCTTGTTTACCTGTACATTATTCAATTAAAGTACGGTCCTAAATGTACCATGCATGACCCATTATGTAGATGCAGCACCACTCCGCGTTGACTTACCTCGAAGACTTTTTAATCTGTGATATAAGATTACTGTGCTGCTGCCTCAATGAGTCCAACTGCGACGACACTCTTTTTAGCCTCTCCTGGAATTCTGATACCTCATCTTGGCTCCCATTGCATCTGAAAAACAAAAGATTGTGAGCATCGAAGTCACATGGTCGGGACGATAAGGTTTGGCACAGCCGGGCAGCAAAATCGAATACATGTAGATCGGGGAAAAGCCGCTCGGCTTAGTTCGAATTATGCTGTACTGACCCGAACATGATCAAGTGAGTGTACATGCGGAACGAAGATTGCCGACCGGCACGAGCCGAATGCAAGCCATTGTATGTGTAGTAATGGCTTCGGGCCGGCTTTGTCATTCAACTAATATACTGCCGAATCGAATGTACTGAACCAACATGTGTGTTGCACCCCTTACAATAAACATGTAGATAATCAAAATAATGAATATACAGTTGACAAAACTACCCTATGAGCATCGTACAAAGTGATTATGGTGTCATGGTTTATGAACCATAGGTGCGTATCCCCCAGCTGAACCAATGTTTATTTCATACTTAAATAAACATAAAAAAATGCATTTTGACGACATGAGAATGTGCAAATACTTTGAATTATCCTTAACATTAACGAGAGGGTGAAACAGTGTTTAGTAGCACACGAACGGACAAAACAAGAATAAACAGCAACTGACACACAGGTTTTACTTGATAATTAACTTACCCGTCCTTGACACTGTAATACAGAAAAATGAACTTAAGCAAATAGATAAAGTATCGGTAAATTAATAACAAAATAAGACTAAAAACTATGGCCGAAGACACCAAGAAATAGTTACACTACGACTTTTACAAGCAAATGAAACAACAGTGGCTACAACTTCATTGAAACAAAACAGTTTCTTTAAACTAAGTACATCAAATTTGATCCCGTTTCCCATAATCTGAAGGCATGATACGCGTCATAAAACCGAACTGGAATCTTACAAGAATTATCTACTTCGTCTATAGTACTCAGAAATCTTGTACGTGGTGGGTCCTGTTTTTAGTTCTGTACGCACCTGAGGGGCGATATAACTAGGTAAGTGACGACGACCCAAATGAACAGCAACACAACAGCGGCGCGCTTCCATCTCGCTAGGTACATCATAAAGTAGTCATTGACCGTCACGGGCCCACTCGAGTAGTGCTTCATTGTCGCGGCGGCATCGTTGCGGCAGGCCGTCAGTACTGGCGCATCATGAGCATCTGGAACAAAGGAGACAAAATTATTTATATAGTCTAAAAGTAAACTTAAATTCACGCTTGCATTTTCCATGTAATATGGAGAGGATATTGCCATTTTCTGGGCACAAATGCAGACTTCGAGCTGTTACTGGGTTTTTCTATGAGAGAGTTATCCTCATAGAAAAACTCAGTAAAACTTTATCCGAACCGACGGCGACAGCCATATAATTCACAGAAGCAACGGAGTAAGTAAGGCATATGAGGGTAGTGCCTATTTTAGACCAAACACAAAAAGTTAGCAAAGCCATTGTTCTGCTCCGCTGGCTTAGCTGGCACCACGCGCTGATGTCGTCACAGTCTGTCGAAATTGATTGATAATACAGATACGGAACTAAAAAAGACTGATGTCAAGAAGGGTCGACGACATAGTATTTACAATGTCGTTTAAAATCGACATAAAACAGTCTATTCAGTTCTTGTCTAAAGAAAATACTAATAAATAAAAACTTTTTTACAAAAAAACAACCGACTTCCAAAAAAAACACTAAAAGACGTGAAAAATAACTTTTATTTCGGAAGTCGGTGCCTTTGGTTTTGTATTTTCGTTTTTGGCCACCGACTTCCGAAATAAAAGTTATTTTTCACGTCTTTTAGTGTTTTTTTTGGAAGTCGGTTGTTTTTTTGTAAAAAAGTTTTTATTTTTCACTTTTTAGTTGCGGTACCTACCCCACACAAATTCGTATTCCACTAATTGGTATGTAAATAACAGTGACAGCAAATTATCAACACATCATCAATATAAACTAAGTGGAAAAAATATGCAGTATTAAGGATAACTCAAAAACTACTAGTCAGACCCTGATCAAATTTAAATGGGACCACATGTGAAGTACCAGCTATCAAATAAAAAAAGAATCATCCAAATCGGTTCACCCAGAAAAAAGTTATGAGCTAACACACATAAAAAAAAAAAAAAAAAAAAAAAAAAAAAACATACAGACGAATTGAGAACCTCCTCCTTTTTGTGAAGTCGGTTAAAAAGCGACATTTCACCATAAAACGCGTATCAGAGCTATAAAAAACAAATTACATATATTTAACTAGGTTCGCGATACGCGCAAATATACTTATGCAACGTTTTAAAATCCATTGACGGATTATTTATCTGGTCCTACTTGATACATACTGTGGTGGACGGCGCACAGTGAAGTGTTATTGCTGATTGCGTAGTCACTGTTCCTTCCTGTGTTCCGATACCTTTTCACAGCATTTCATTCGGTCAGGTCGAAATATTAAACAAAACGTAAAGATAACCCACGTTTTTGCGCGTGCTGTGTTCCCAAGAATTGCTACATGAGAGATCGTTGATTATTCAAACGAAATTAGCTTTACGAACAGAACTATTTTATACACCAAGTTTCCTGTTTAGATATGTACGCAAAGCTTATATTATCGTATGAGTATATATTACGTTGGGTCGATGAATTACATAAAAACCGACTCCACGGTGAAGAATTTATTAGACGTTTTAATAATTTCAAAGCCAATCCTAATTACATAGTGTAACCCATAGATATACTTACTAAGCTTACACCTCTGAATACTTCACAAACACTTGCACTTGAATACTATTGACGAATGTGCATATATTACAATTCAGAAATCAATCATGAAGTTTACACAAGTACTTGGTACTTGAAAAACATACCATGATTGAATGGACGATGACTAAAAAGCTGAGTCATAATTCAAACTATAGACGAATACAATTAATATAAACATTAACTTTTTGCTAAGCCGGATGAGTAAAGTAAAATATCTGCAAGGAGGACATTGTGCCAGATAAATGTCTCACGCAAATTGAATCAGCTGAGAAAAATAGGTCGTTGCAGTGAAGCGTAGCAATCTAGATCTTAAATGAACCTTCGACCTCTTGAGAGCGGGGCTTTTGCCTCTTTAAGAAGGTACTAAAGAAAAGAACAGCATCCTAATTGCGCAACATATTATGTACTATTAATTAATAAGAATCTAAATCATTTTGAAGGATATTGCTAATCCATTGCTTCATTATGTTCGAAAAATGTGTCTGCTCAACAACGTAAATAACGCAATGAATGTTGTTGTACTGTCAAAAAAAAAGCCAGTCCTACTGTTAGTGTGTTACGCAGTTACCTCGCAGTACCAAGACATGCTTTTTTATAGATTTTGCTGAGAGATTACTGCGCTTCCTCTACCTAGCTTAAACGCTAGCCCCCTTATTGAAAAAGTAAAGTTAACGAGTGGTAAGCTTTATTCCGCGTTTATCAATAAGGGGCTAGCGTTTAAAAAGACTTCAGATTTACCATAGGTTATTTTATTTTTTAATTTTGTTATAACTTTGTGTTTATTATTAATAACTAATAAGGGAAGGGTGTGGTCGGTACTACATTTTGTATAAAAAAAATATCGGGAACTTTAAGTTGTAGCGGTATCTACATCGCCACATGCGAGCTACACGTCATACTGACGTCACGCAAATCCTGCATCGCGCAAGCAGAGTTTACCGCACGACTAGCATGTATACAACGCCCCGACATCAACCGTCGGGCAGTTGCCCACCAGACACAACACCCGTCTGGTCGAAGGATCCTCCCTTTTCCATAGAGTATGAGTGAGCTTTACACCCTGTTCCTCATACCTCTATAAAGTAATAATTTCTCAATATATTCCCGAAAACCTTTGTCCTAGTTCGTCTCTTCAACTAAATCATTGCTCCTTTTTTGTCGGGTCGTAAATAAGCGACTCCTAAGACTTCGTCGTAATATGCAGTTTGAAGGCAGATTGCGTCTCCAGTCTCCACTATTGCATTCTCAGCCGGGCAAGCCGTATGCACGTTCGAGCTACTGAATGCCATTTGCCGTTCGCAATTTATATAGATCCGAACCAGATTTTTCAATTCAAGCGCTGCATAATAGAAATGTCCACGACGATCTTTGTTTAGATTTAAATTCTTAGAAGATTTAAGAATCAGAAGGTTTATTAAAAATCAAAATACATACTTAAGGCCCTTGAAATTCACGTCATGAAATAAAACGGGTTTATAAACGACTACACACAGACACATTAAGGACATTTATGTCGAAGCAGGATTATTAAATTAAAATATTATAATCTTAACATTTGCAAAAACTATTAGAAGTTCAAGTTAATTTACTGCATTACCATATTTTTCTTTAAATCTGCATTAATAATTTCCGCCCATGTCGGCAGCCTTCAGAATAATATTTTCAAATATTTTGTAGGAACCAAAAACAGGTTTACAAAGTAATGTTCGTTACCAGCTACATTAGTTGAAAAAACTGTGTTGCAGCTGGTTGCAGCCATTAGCACCCACCTCCGAGAGGGGAGACGCCGGCGTTCTACACGAATGGTTATTGGTAAGTAATGATCTTACATGACTGGTAGATATTTTGAAAAAGATGAACAAGACATGGGTACTATCCAAACATACGTGCCAACTGGTAGATATTTTGAAACGGGTAGACAAGACATATATCTCGCTACTATCCTCAGCCAGCGCATTACACGAAAATATGGAAAAACATAATAAGCCACAACAGCATTTCACAATGGGCTCAATGGCAATTGGCAGATCCACCCTATGAGGTAGTGAAGTTGTAACCACCACTTAACACACATCTTTAATATCTGCTCTTCTGGTTGGTAGGAAGCATATGTGGCCAGTCCTGACCACTACCTCAGCGAAAGGCTTGATTCCAATGAATAGATACCTTCTGATATTGTAAGAAGGTTCAGCCTATAGATCTGACACCGTCATTCCGATATTTACTGATCAATTTTTCTGTCAAAGTAGTGAATAAGTTAACATAATCACACCATTCATACGTCATAGTCTTATCACGATTGGAATATTAGAAGCTCGTATTATCTGATCATAAAAGTTTTGTAACAAATCGATAACCCATTTTGAACTCGAATAATAAATATTACACTTCTGTTTGGTTTCGATCATTTTCGTCAAATATAGTTTTATGACCTTTTCGATAACTGAGCAGCACAATGAACTCGTCTAGTACCAGAGTAGGTAGTTTTTATGCGCCAACACGTAGAAGTGGCGAAGTTTTGGGTCAACAAAATTTAATAAACTGTCATGCCGGCAACAGTAAGAAGAAGAATGCGCCAGCATGATTATGGCAAAGATCAATATAACGACACCTGCAAGGAATAACAGTGTAACTAATATTTAGTAACTTTACAGGAGAGCCTTTCAAAGACTTTAAAAAATCTCTCAGAGTTTGGTGAAGTCTGATAGGATAGAAGTATGATAGGAAAATGTAGCTATTCCCTCGTTGACTCATATTTTCAAGGTTGGTTGGCATTAAGACTTAACCGAAATCTGACTTAAATATTAGTTACAATGTTATTCCTTGCAGATGTCGATAATATATGTGTATATATAAAGGTATGGCGCTTGGAAACCACTCATGCATTCATTTTGGAAAGCACTGAACGCGAAAAGTACGTAAGTATAGAAGAGTCAAAACATTTTTTAACGGCAGCAGACTGCTAAAATATTGCTTTCAAGCATCTCATTTTCATAAAACTCCCGCGGAATGGCATGCATTGAATACACTTGTTTGTGGCGTTTTTCTTTCAGGCCTAGACGGGCATAAAAAGTGCAAGACTTTTCACTGAATATAAATGTTCTCTCTTACCGGTGCGAAAATCATATTTAACGCAAGTCTATGTAAACATAATCTATTATGTACCAACTGCATAGCATAATGAGTGCGGAGTGGAAACAATTACTCCTATGATAAACCCGAGCCATTTTACATTATCATACGCATTACTGAATACACAAATATCTCGTTTACGGCAGATTAATCAAATTTCAACTTTATCACCGCAATATAAAGTCTTATTGGGTTGTTATATGGAAGTTGGTGAAAATTGTGATTATGCCCATCAGTCATGAGAGTGGAACATGTCATGCTTGGTGACACAAGTACCGGCAAACATGTTAAAAGCAAATATTTTATGGTCTTATCTGGGACATTATCAGAAATTGGAATGTAAAGCCATAAAGAACACTATTAAGGGGCTTAATAAAATACCAAATACCTTGATATTGCGTAATAATGCCACAGTAACACGTACCTACCGTTAATTAAAAACAAAGCTGTACAGAACAATAGATACCACCCCGTCTGGCAGCGCCTATTTTCGTCTGTCACTCAAGCAGCCGTTGCTACGGGGAGGTTTATTAGGGATCCTTTGAGTGCAATACGACACTATTATGCACAGTCAGATGGTGCTGCATATCCTTTATAATCCCTTAGTCACGTCGTACGACACGCACAAGGAATGTCCGAATGTCCTATTGATAACCAACACCGCACAGCTAATAAATCGTATAACAAACCTTTACGTGTTTGGGTAAGAAATGTACTTTCCAAGAAACATGTTCTCCCGTAAAGTACACTTTTATTTTATTCTCCTTATCCATACGTGTATAGAATTTCCTTCACTTAAGGCGGTACCCCGACCAAAACCTTGCCATAGTGCTTTATTCAGAGGCTATTAACCATTCACTATGGGTAATAAACTACATCTAAAAGCACAATATTAATGTTCAATATCCTATCATCACATTGCACGTTCTTATTTGTTTTTATGTGTTATAGATACATTTAAAATCTCCTTGTAAAAAAGTGACTAAAATTATTGATTGCATGCATCTTTTACTAAAGGTGACGTTCTATTAATTTGAGGATCACAGTAATGGATAGATAATTTAAAAATCTAAATAATTCACGTTTTGTTTTATTTCAAAACATCGCTTGTCTTTTTTTTATATATATATATATTTTTTGTGAATTTTATGATAAAAGAGCGTGCGCAGGGAGCGAGACAGAGCGAGACTCAGCGACGGGACAGAGAATGACCGAACGCTCAAGGTCGTTTGGTCAGGGAAGCGCCTTAAGGCGCAGATATACGACTTTTAATGATTTCAAATTGAACATCACGTCTAAACGAATAGGCTTATTTGTTTGAAAAAAATATATGATAAACTAGACTATTTTCTTCGTAACTTGATATGTGAATATTTGAAATTCTATTTTTATAACATAGTGTAATTAATTTGTAAAGTAATGTCTAACGCGAACACAAAAACGATAATCACGCAAAAACTATCGGGCGTATTTTCATGAAATCTGCACCATCTAAAAGACAATTTAATTACCCAAATTTTATTTGTATTATGTTTGATAAATCAAGGTGGGTTGTTTTTGCGAATAAACTTGATGCGCGTTGAAGCGGGGGCTCTTGCGGGCGACGGGCGGCAGTGCATCGCTGACCAATGTCCGGGTAGACGCTAACGCTCTGTGCAATTTTATTCGCTTAAAAGTTTCGCATGCTCCTCCCACTCGCTCAAGGTCGCTGGCACTTATTGTCGCCTTAAATCCACTAATCTGTCCACATAAAGTGATATGAGTCTTCAATCCTGCTCATCGCGTATTAACAATCCACGGTAAAAAGATTATCTCGTAATTCATGTCGCCTTGAATTATAGTGTTGAATTTCAGGCTGAAATTGTATGGACGCTACGTCATCTGCATGCTACACAACGATTTTTATTGCAACTCGTATCATCTTTTGTTTAGTCAAGCAACGACCAATAACATCACATACCAAGAGATCTTAAAGCAGATTGACTGATTCCAAAGTATATGCTCGCAGAAATCATTCCCAATCAGTGTGATCAAAACCAGAATGAAATGACTTAGAATTCAGAGACATGTAGACCATGTAGTTCGCGAAAAACGGCAATAACGCTAAAACTGGACCAGTAAAACGTCCAAAACCAAGTGAATAGTAAATTTTATGACCATTTTGCAAGCAGCTTCCGGCCGTTAAAGCGTTCCGGTAAAACACCCGCTATATAATGGTATATACGGACGCTATTTCCCGCCTAAACAGCCGTTCCAGGCTAATGGGAACGTGGCCTAATTATCACTCAGGGCATAAACTACATGTAGTTTAGTCGCCGCAGGTGCAGATCGGATATGTCGTGCGACAGGCTATTACGGCTACTTGCGACTGGCATTCGATTAATGTTCGCCATCTAAACAGGATTTTTTTGCTCATATAGCGGTATTTTGAACAAATTCTGGACGCAATATTAGCTTGGTTCTTGTTTACTCCCCTAAGGATAAAGAAACTCCTATGTTAAAGCTTTGGAAACTTCGCCTCTATTTCGGCAAAGTAACAAAAGTGTTAGTTTACCTTTAACAGTTACCGGTTGGTTGTAAAGTATTCAAGGATCGGTCATAAGATCATTTTGCTTTGTCACACGCAACAAAAAGTTAACACGGTCAAGATTTCCTTAATCCACAGAGGCACAGACAGTCTCCTGATTTATTTATTCTTTACGGCCCACCTCGATTTCGCTCAAGCAGTATTTGAATTAGTTGTAGTTGTAACGCTTTCTCGAGAAAATATCTAAATAATAGCGAAAAACACACCAAAATCCAACATGTCATTCTAGTCCGGTCTACCAATACATAGACCCACGAGGTTGGTTTTATACTATTTCGAGGCAGAGACACGAACAGTGCCAGTACAGTGGGCGCCATCACAAATGAATTACGAGTTAATCTCATATCGTGGCGAGTCCAGTCAACTGCTGATTTGACTCCTACATTATAGAGTAAACAAAGAGTAGGCGTACCGGTGTTATTATTGTGTTAATAATAGAACTACCGCGATTCTATTAGCGTCCTGAGGGGACTTCGTAAATCATCTGAACAGCTTTGATTTGAATATACATCAGCTATTATTGGAACTGCAGCTCTGTGGTGTTGAAAATACCGACAAAGAGATTTTGTCAGAACGGATCTATATCCTTTTGTAATCTTGAGTTGATATTTGTAATATTGTCCACGTAGCCGTTTTCTTGAATACCGAGATGAGGACTGGTAGGGATTTATGAATGAAGTCTGGTTACGTCGACCTCGCACAAATTTGAATAGGGGTCAATACGGAGCTTTTTAGGAGCCAGAGGATATAATATATATTTTGAAACTTGCTTGGTTTCAAAACTCGTCAGTCTCGAAAGGGGGGGAAGGGGTTTGGCAAAAATCACGAAATATCACATGAGGAGGGGGGGGGGGGGGTGTAGTAAGACATCACGCGTATTTATTTTTAGTCAAACGCGCGATTTCTAAACCGAAAAGCCAGTTTATGGCGTTCAAAAACAACCTGCAACCTTTCCTGTCTAGACATTTTTATCATGGTCCTTAATTGCAGAATAAAATTAGATCATACTTTATACCTGTATTTAAAGATAATATTCTAAAAAAATTAAGATTCTTTGTAGGTACCTAAAAAATACACGGGATTTTGGGTGGGTGGGGATAGTCTCAAACCTCACCACGTATCACCAAGTGCGGGAATAAAAATGCAAAAAAAAAAAACATCACGTGATTAATGGACGGCCCCCTACCATACTGCTGTCATTCCACGAACAACTTGACGAAAAATGTCAACATTGCATCTTGCACCTGGTTACCAGAACGCTCAGATTGAATGTGCAATTATGTGTTATTAACTTATTAGTTATTACAGCGAGCAGAAATTCAGGTAATACGAGATTCAAAGACACCGTTTTTGCTTACACAATGACTGTGAGACCGAAGCTAACTTATACTATTAATTCTTCGATGAGAATAAGAGCTAAATACTCTATAGATACACGTTGGGTTTAATGGAAGAAAGCAGCATCGTTATTAATGTTACTGGCAGGTATGTCTGACTAATTTGAGAAGGCCAAATTATTGGAAGTTTATCTGCATAAAGGTACAACTCAAAGAGATATATAGTCATTGGTACAACTCGAGTTCGATGGGATAAGTGTTACCTTCCGATTCCTAAACATTTCGGGCAAACCCAAATCAAACACGTAAAATGTGCGTTGTAGCATCGTGAGCTTTAAGTATACCATTTACTTGTTGGACAAGTGCACGTTTTTGACAAGGTCGGATCCAGGATTTATTTTTGGGAGGGGCCAGACAGTCAAAAAGTATCTCCCACATCTATTATTGCACTATGTTGTTTTTGGGATTCATTCTTTTTCAATAACATTTAAGATTTTCTTTTGACCATAAATAAGACACAGAAATAAGAGTAACTTTGTCGACATAGATAGTAAAGTTTAAAAAGTAAGAGAACCTGAGGGCCTAGGCAAATGGCATTCGCTTCGGAGCGATTCTATTTCTACAATCGCTGACGCTTTCGCTAATGTTTCCATCATACTAATCGAAAACTAGCGATAACGCTTGTCAAAAAGTGCCACTTGGCTACGCATCTCTATGGAAGTAATCGTTCGACGCTGTCGATTCGTTTCATAGAAATGTTGTTAACATTGTAGCTAATTTCTGTTCGTTGACCTATGATCACGTGACATTTCGATAGCTTATGTCAACCCCATACATTTTTTGGTTTTTCTACTAGCGTCATCGCTAATCGAATGTTACTTTGTCAAGGCCCTCTGGGCTGCAAAAGCGAGCGAAGCGAGCTCAATAATTTTAGCACCCCACCTCGAATTCGTTTGGTTAGTTTTTCTTTTGACCAATCACAGTATTCTATTGTGGTATTAGCTAGATATTTTACATGAGTCGAAGAAAGCTGTATAATCTTTTGACGCGCGAGGCCCCTCAGACCGCGCTATCTTTTTAGCATTAGCTGTTATCCTGAAATCCTCTCGCCGACTCTAGGCCGGGGCATTGTTGGCTTAGCAAACCTCTATACCCGAGTAAGAACTGATTGCACCATTTTGAACCCTAGTAGTTACGCCACTGCTGCTGAAGATATAGTAGGTACTTCTGCGTTCATCATTGAAGCAATGTCATGATGGATATGCATTCAGGCCAGTCCATCCAAACGATTCGATTATATTTCACGTGCCCCTGTGCATAAATCCGCCCTTAGTCCTTGATCCTTTCGTTGTTAGTGATAAGTGGCTGACTGCAGCCGCGGATCGACAAAAATGAGGTGTGGTGGTGGTGGTGGTGGTGGTGGGTAAAGTGTGGTGGAGTTGGTGGTGGTGGTGCTCGTGGGTTTGGTGTGGTGGTGGTCTGGAGTGAGAGGTACTAGGCTAACGATACTGTTGATATGGACCGCTAAGAATAACAGTAATTGTGTCATTATATTCAACCAAAGACATTAAATTATTATAACAATAGACGGGACATAACGAACAAAATCGTAGTCCGATACATTTCTCCTAGTGGACAAAAGTCGCTCAGTCTAGTGTGGTACGCCTGCATGTCAAGACTACTCAAGACTGTCAAGTCGCATTTGTGTCCACCAAAATAAAAATATTTTCTAAGAAAATATGCTGATTTACGAATTGCGATATTGCAAATCTCGTTATGGTAAAACGAGTAGACCTAACTTCGGTTTATTTACGTACTTATTTTTTTAAATTACTCAGTAATTAGAATTAAATAATTTTCATCTAAAGATCTAGAACATTTGCTAATTTTTGAATAAACGCCCTCTATTACGGAGTAGCTTTACTAGCCTTGTAGAGATGTGATGTTGCTTATCGATTTTATTATCGATAATATTTAATGAGGTAAATAATAAATAACTCTTAAAATATAATACTGTTTGAACATAATTATGTAATTTAATTTAGATGCAATAAAGGAACAACTATTATTCGTTCTGAGTTCAGTTTTCTGATATTTTAGGTTTTCGAATGTAAATAAAGTAGAACGTGAAAAGTGGATACGGTTTGTTCAAATAGACCGTAGAGAAGAAAATTGGCTTCCAACTGCTTCGTAAAAATTATGCTCGAAGAAAAAACCGAAAAAAAAGACTTCAATTTACTAATGTAGATACCGCGCGGCTAGCATATTTCAGTTACTTTCATAGTATCATGTCTTACGGTATTTTTTTACTATGGGGACGGGCTGCAGAAATCGAGTCTATTTTTATTTTGCAGAAAAGAGCCATCAGAGCAATATATTGCCTCCGCAGGCTGGATTCTCTAAGAGAACTGTTTAAAGATACTAAAATCATGACGGTACCTTGTCCATATATCTATGAAAACATCATGTACGTAAGGAAAAAATAAAATATTTTCTGTAAAAGAGGTGAAAGACAACTATTTGACCAAAAATAGGGACTAATTGGTTCAACCAGGTTTCACACTGGCTAAAGCAGACCTTTGTATCATCCTTCATGGGGTACTGTTTAAAATGTTACAATAAAATACCTCCCCACATACTCCAACTGAATGAAACGAATTTAAATCTTGTTTATAACGCACACTATGCAGCCAAGCATATTATAAGTTGGGGGATTACATCGCTGACAAAGATGCTTGGCTCAGCGCTGGTCCTGCTCCAGAGGGGCGCATAAATTAATTGATTAGCATTCGAAAATACTGTTGGAGCTGCTGAAGATTGTAAAAACTATTTTTGCATTATATAAATCCAATCTCATAATAATGCATAATTGCATAGCACATGTAGCACATAAAGCTACGATTTACTAATTTACTAGGTTCGTCTTTCATTGATTTGAATGTGCGCGGGCGGCTGAGAGTATGTCATGCTCACTCAAATGTCTCGTTGGTGGTGGCGTGTGTGTCGGATCATTAAGTTCCCTTCAAATTGGTAGAGCTGAATGGTGCTGATCGATACGTCATATTCGTGAACGGTTGCCGTCAGTAAGGACTGGTCATCTCTTTGCTTATTGCAGCTTGGCTTATTTTTATTTCAGAATTGTTTTTTTTGTTGTTTTAAATTCGCTAAGCAGAGTTGTACTATGGGTACTAGACAATGGATATAATACTTATATACGTTTTTTTTTTGTAAATACTTATAATACATAAAAAACACCCAGACTAACAAAAACTTATATTCATCACATACATATTTGTGTCCTGTGGGAATCAAACCCACGACCTCGTGATCAGCAGTCTGACACTGGGTCATTAGACGATAATAATTATAATTTAGTCATTTGTATGAAAATAAATTTTATAAATAACTAACTTGTAAACATTGAAACTACTGATCATTTTATTGCTTTCCAAATTTTTTGGCATTTGTTTGAATAATTATAACAAAATGTGAAAAAAAAAATGTCTTTGTAACTTTTATCATTATTATCGATACCTTGATATCTAAATGGTAACATCACTACCACATGATATTTTATTAAAGAAGAACGGGCACAATGGGCCCAGTGTTGTAGCACTTTCTTACACGTCTTAAAATGAAGATCTGAATAAGCTCAACAGTTTATTCTATTGCAGCATTGCTCTAATGAATCAAATAATAAAGTTACAGTGATAAATGATAAATGATTTTATTTCTGTAAGTAGGTTTGTACAAACACTTTTACACGTCAATCATATTTTTAAAACTTGATGAGGTCGGCGTTTCATAACTGACTACTCTGAGAAGAAAGGCCGAAACAAACTCAGAGGTCACAGTCTCTTTTAAAGTCCAGACATCATTTTGGTCAGATCATGTGAAGACCATGTAGATTTGTGTCTGAAATGGTAATGGTATTAAAAAAAACATTCAGTATGCAAAAATTGGAGCAACTCCTTTTTGCCCTCAATATAATCCTTAACGGTATAAAAGGCTATCTGGGACGACTTACGTTTAATTAATGATTTGAATTTATTAAGGCTTAGATCTTGAACGTGGCTTGGAAGTCTATTATAAAAGCGTATACATTGACACCTGAACGAGCCACCTATTTTATGAGCCTTGTTGTAGGTACAACAAATTTGTGTTTAGTCCTACTATTTATATTATGGATTATTATTATTATCACTGTATTTTTAAACAATTTTATATTTTATGATCATGTAAAAGATTTTCATAAATATATTGAGAAGGCACAGTCATTACATTAATCTCCTTAAATTTCTCTCTGAGAGATTGTCTCGGACTTAATTTATAAATTGATCGAACAGCTCTTTTCTGCCAAATAAAAATAGTCTGAATGTCGGCGGCATTTCCCAATAACAGAATACCGTACGACATAACACTATGAAAATAGCTAAAGTACACTAAACGGGCTGTCTATGTGTCGGTTAAATTACGAACTTTTCTAACAGCGTATGCTGCAGAGATTAAAAAAGTCTAAAAGTTCAAGTTCAAAAGTCCAATAATTACCGTTACAAATGCTTATATTATGCCAATAAATAATGTTTATACATTTTCGTTATTTAATGAATTATTAATAGCTTAAGTTAACTATTAGAAATAGACAAAAAAGGAATACTCAGGATTGAGCAGGACAGAACACGCACTGGTATTGTTGAAACCAGGTCAGCGCGAGTGCAGGTAGCGATCTATATCGATAGTACAGGAGCGAGCGGGACATATTCACATAAGTAGGATTCATATAAAAGACAAAAATGCATTCCGACTGGCAACGTGTAGATATAATAATTGTATCTACATGTTGCCAGTCGGAATGCATAATTATATGCATCTTGAGGCCATAATATTAGCATTTATTTGTTACGGTAATTATTGGACTTTAGGAACCGCTGTTACTTTTTTATTTGATTCATTAGACTAATGCTGCCATAGAATAAAATGTTAAGCTTTTTCGGATTTTCATTTTTCATCTACATCACTGGGCCCACGATCCATATAAAGTTGCCCATTGTTCTTTAATTCGTATGTTTGCTATTCAATGCTAGATGGTGTTACTGACGCTCGAGATCAAAGTTTGTATGAAAATGTTCCCAGTAGCCGCTCTAATTTTGCTATATTATGCTAGATGGCATCACTGAGACGTGGGATCACAGTTTTTCTATGACATTTCTTCGCATAGCCTCTCTATTGTATCTATCTTAAATCTCTTTGTATTCAACAAAAAACATGACCCAACAGAACATTTTCAAGAATAAGGAAACATTATAATGACAGCACCTTTCATCATAATATAATTAACTTTTATGATACTCAAATTGGGAGTCGAAACTGTGTCTCCTGAATACAGATTACTCAGTAATCTAGCTAGGAGAGCAGCGATTCACCCAACAATTCGTTGTACCTATACCATGTAATTAATAATGCATACCTAATTTGTAAGTCCCTCATGTACAACAAAACCTTTATGTACCTAAATAAATTATTATTATTATTATTTTTGAAATTTATTTTATTTTCTCGGCTAGCCGGAAAGAGCTGATAACACGGGCCTAAGCCAAGTGATTATCAGTTGGATTAAGTGCGGTCACTTGCAGAAGTTTGCTCAGAAGATGGTTGCGTATTTGTGTTTTGATGTGGGTTTTCTGATTCACATTGCAGAAACTTTCTCACGAGTCTGCATGTGTTTAGTATCGCTGCCTTCTGCAGCAGATGGTAGGTATTTGGAGGTAAGTAAAGGGAATTAAGGGACTGGTGGAGTTGTTTCGGTAGTACTCCTGTTGTAGACAATACTATTGGTACTATTGTAACTTTTTGCAGATGCCAAAGTCGGGCTACTTCATCTTTTAATTCAGAGTATTTGCTCCGTTTTTCTGCTATTGTTGTCTGTATGTTATGTCTTTGGTACAGCAATATCTATTAAATATCCGGTTTTATTAATCTTATTTATAAGTGTCATTAAATATCCGGTTTTATTAATCTTATTTATAAGTGTAATATATCTGGTCTATTGAAATGGATTGTTCGATCGGTACGAACGGCGCGGTCAAAATATAGTTTTGTTGAGGGGTTTTCTAATACAGTTTCTGGATTGTATTTGTAGTATGGTATAATGGAATCTATAAGTTTGTACTGGTGTGCTAATTTTTTGTGTACGATGTTGGCTACTTTATCGTGTCTGTGTTTATAGTCTGTTTGGGCTATTGACTTGCACGCGCCTGTGATATGCTGAATCGTTTCTGGAGAACTATTGCATTTCCTACATGTGTCATTATTTAAATTATTTATGATAAACTTTCTGTAATTTTTGGTTTCAATTACCTGATCCTGTATAGCAAGCGTGGACCCTTCAGTCTCCGGGAAGAGTTCACCTCGATTTAACCACGCGTTCGACGCCTCTTTGTCGACATTTATGTAGCATAAATCTTGGCGATGTCTTCCGTGTAGAGATGTCTGGGTTCACTCTAAAAGCTTAATTTTGTCGTCGATTACTTTCCCATTTCTCTGTTCAGATGTATCTTTTAAATTTAGAGGTGTTAAGTTTTGGTTGTTATGTGTTATAATTTTGTGAAGAATAGAAGTTTCGTCGTTTTTGTTTAGAGTTACCTATTGTTTCTAACTAATATTATGCATGGGTAACTTTATGTCTGTGTGTATTTGTTTAGTTCGCTCATCATGGCTAAATTACCAAGCAGCATTTGATGATATTTGGCAGACCCATAGCTTGGTGGCAGTAGCTGACAGAATACGTTTTATTACAAAAACATAAAACAATATGAAGGCTTTGCTACCAATCAATAATGATAACTACCTAATAAAATAAAATATTCAACTAATGACAGAAACATTACTAAAACATGGTCTGAACAATATGTTATTCATATTTTTACCGTACATAATTAGTTGCGTGTTCAGTTAAGTAATTGCTGACATAATTTATTAGTGCACTAATGCACACTTATTATTGTTTGATTTTATGATAACAAATAACATTGCTACAATATGAGATTCAGTGCATAATATGCACTGAAACTTATGTTGAATATTATTTAATTGTAGATGTTAAATGTGCAAATCGTTATTATTGTCATTATATATTTTTAATTTTATTATAAGTAGGCATTATCTATAAAGAAGGTACTTAAAAGTAATACATCCTAACTAATATTATAAATGCGAAAGTGAGTTTGTTTGTTACACTTTCACGCTAAAACGGTTAAACAGATTTGAATGAAATTTGGCACATGGGTAGACCATGACCTGGGTTAGGACATAGGATACTTTTTATCCTGATATTTTCACGGGATTGAGACTTATGCGGATGAAACCGCGAGGCGCAGCTAGTTATAAAATATTTTAAATTTTAAAATAGTATTTTGTATCATATGAATGGTATGTACCAGGTGGGTAGCCTCAATAACATAACCATTCAATGGATCAAAGGACACAGCGGTTCGCTAGGTAATGACGCAGCTGACGAACTTGCCAGAAGGGGGTCGAGCATGGCACCAGTGGGACCTGAACCCATTGTGCCACTCCCCTTTGCTTACGCACTCTGGTAAGGAAACGCACCAGGGACCAACATCATGAACTGTGGGTGGACCATGGCGAGTGCAGGCATGCTAAGGAAGCACTCCCTACAATTGACGGCCGCCTCGCGAAACAGGTTCTCCGATTAACTAAACAACAGCTGCGTACAGTTACCTAGCGTTAACTGGCCACGGGTCTTTTAATAAACAACTCTTTGTCATAGGAGTTACAGACAGCCCGCTGTGCAGGGCCTGCATGGTGGACGACGAAACAGCAGCTCATGTGCTTCTAAACTACCCAGTGGTCGCCACGTACAGGGCAAAGTACTTCGGTAACCCAGGTACCCTACGTGAGATTGTCAGCAACACCAAGGCGTTGCTGGCTTTCATCGAGGAGCTGTGGTGGATCGAATAATCGATTTTCCCACCCGTACGCAACATACGCGCATTGACGTGGAGTTGCGGACACCAGCCCGTATTACCTATTACCTATGGTAAGTACCTAGCTGTGTGAAGGATGATATGGCTATGACGTGACTACTGAGATGATGACGAATAGAGAAGCATGGAAGAAGTAAACATGCTGCACCAACCTCAAATAAATTGGGTAGGAGAATGATAAGAATGTTGATGAACAGTAAGTAGCCCACAGAGAGGGACAGCAGTACTACTCACTTATTACAATATCATTTTGATATTACTCATGCGGAGCAGGAAAAAGTAGTAAGTATTGGTCAGTGGATCGTCTTGGGCGAATATAATCATTTTATATTGGAAAATTCATAATTGTTATTAAGCATTAAACTTAACAAAACAAACACATAACATTACAGTATGTAACTGTTTTTTTTATTTTTTGTGGAGAAGATTATGCATGTCTTGTCTGTGTTTTTTAACTATGATAGATGAGAATTATATCAGCTGTCTTTATGTATACAAGGTAAATGACTTGTTAGTTAATAAAAAACTTTCACAGTTTTTACTTTCAATGATATTTCTATTCAGACTTTAGTCATTGCACAGTTAGGCCTTTTTTCAGAACCATGTGTGATTCATGGTGATAACTATTCTGTCTGCTTCAAGTGTTGAGTTTTTGTATAGAGCTATACTAGCTTATGCCCGCGGCTTCACCCGTGTGGCTGTCGGAAATTATCCCACGGGAATGTATTACCAGGATAAGAAGTATCCTACATGTTGATCCAGGTTATAAACTATGTGTTCCAAATTCCATAAAAATCCGTTCAGTAGTTTTTGTGTCAAAGAGTAACAAACAAACATCCATCCATCCACCCTCACAAACTTTCACAATTATAATATTAGTAGGATATTTCTCTGCTACTGATGATACTTTTACTACAATTATAATTATACTAATTTTACTGTTGTATGTAACCCTATTTACTGATGTTCATTACATCAGTAAACAATGATAATTATGATTTATGTAACAACATAAATTATATATCTTAATAGCTATTTTTGTGGTTTTAGTTTATATTTAAGTAATATTCATATAATAAAGACTGTTTTATTATCTGTAGGTGTGTAAAATCATTTATTATCTTTTTTATTTATTTATAATGATGGTATTGTGTCTTCTTTCTCATCAAATCGCAAAAACAAAATAAAAATAAGTCTAATTACAAAACAAGGTACAAAGGTTCACAAATTCTACTTTGTAAATGCATCTATTGAGACGTTTAATTATAAAATCACAGATTCATAAAACAAGCTCTATACATATGCATCTGTTGTTTACATTGATGAACCCTGTGCCTCTTCAAACATTTCAAATATATTGAAATATGAGTGACATGAAGCATTCACAAGCATTTATATAGCCGCTAATAGGTTTTAGTCAACGACACGCCACCTCAATATTTATTACTCTATCACATCAAGTGGTAACGGACGGCGCACCAACTTCCTAGCTCGGCGGATATTGATGATTTAAATCAAATCTATCCATCGTAATAACAGACAACAATAAAACTCCCATTATATACACATAAGCCAAATATCTTATAAGCAAGTACTTTCTCAAACATAAAAACAAGATTATATTAACTCAGCGAGAAACAGTTCGATCCTTAAAATTATGAATTTAAAAACCATACCTGTTCGCAAGCGCGAAGTTATTTTCAATTAACGAACAACAATAATCACTTATGAGTTTCTTTATCACTCTATTGTTTTGAAAATTGTATTTGATCTATTACGATAAATTAATTTTAAATTCACACTATCAATTTCAACACCCAAGCACCATCCCCATGACACAGACTGAAAATAAAAAAACTAGATTCCGTCAAACATGCTACGTCAGAAGAATATTTCAAGGTGCTAACATGCTAACAAAACGTAACTCGTAGCTTGGCATGAAGTTACTTGGCACAAATTCGACTCTAAAGCCGAACCTACACACTTGGCGCTTGCCGCAAGGGCTGCCACTAGAGCCAATTTATATAATACTAGTTTCTGCCTGTGATGGCATGACTTCGTCCGTGTAAAAGTCAGAAAATAGCACTTTTTACAGCCTACTATTTCACCATAGCATGAAGTAAAATTCACGTATTCACGTGTACGTTCATATGTATTAGACATAAATGCGTATATTAAATTTCGTGTTTGGACCGTTGAACGCTAAGGACTTCCTTCATCTGGAGCCAATCCTGGGTGTAGAATCAGCATCCTAATTGTGTAACACACTATCACTCAGAATCTGAATCATTTTGAAGGATATTGCTAAACCATGACTTCGTATGTTCAAAAATGTGTCTGGTCAACAACGTAAATAACGCAATGAATGTTGATGAACTGTCAAAATGAAAGCCAAAAAGCCATTCCTACTGTTAGTGTCACAGAGTACATTATACTATGTTAGTGTGTTACCCAATTACCCCGCTGGTCATGCATCATAAAAATGCATTGTCTTCAAAACTAAATCACCGTGTGAGATTTCAACTCCGTAGAATAAAAGGAAGTGGTTTTATTTCAGCTTGCAAGGTTTGACCAAAACTAACATACATACAAACTTTGCAAGTTAAATAAAAGCTTGTAAAAACGTGTCCATTCCGCAACGAAACTCTGCCTAACGTACATACCTGCACCACACTACGTCAAATTGCTGTGCTGGCCATGAATCTCTATGATTTTTTTTTTTCTTGCCTATTTTCTTATTTTATACAATCTCAAATGCCGCAGACATCATAAATAAAGGTGCTACAAACATGTTCAGGTAGGCATAATTCGACACAGGCCGTGTGACAAAACTGAATGCATATTTTGCCACCCGGCTGTATCCAATCATGCCGATTCGAACAAGTGTATTAGCACGCCTTACTTTATACCTAAATGATTCGCTTAAACATCACCTTAACATTATTTTGAAACTTTTTAACCTTAATAACCGTGATTATGTCATAAATATAGGCTATTTTACAAATTAAGATCTTTACAAATACATCGTGTTGATGTCTGTAAAACCATTTCGTCAGCGCACCATTTAGCACCTCATTATTTTTCGACTTGATTTTAACTTTCTTTTAACTTTCTTTGGGCAGCACGGATTAACTTTACAGTGCCAATAAGTCTCTAGGAAAACACACCAACTTACTTTCATAGATATCGTTTCAATGACGTCACTCACTGGTAAATTGCGGACGCAATGTGGGCGGTCACCGCTCTTTTAGGAAACCGTACCTACGTAACCGATAAAATTGATACATTCTTAAATAACCATATACATAATAAAAAATAAAAAACGCCCCAGTGTGTGTCAGACAAAAACAAAGTTATCACAACAGTAAAGTTGTAATCGAAAAGATCCCATCTCAAAAACTATTGTCTTAAATAAAAAAGTCACTTAGAAATATCATAATGTTTTAAAATATGGGATCCAACGATACCCCACACGCATATGTGCTTTAAATTTTTATTATTCATCCCTCGATTACTTGTATGGGGGAAGCAACCACAATTTGATTTTTTTTAAATTTCATTACAACATTATTTAGCGGTGCACAGAATATACCTTCTTTCCAATTCATATCAATTCTTTCTATCAATCGTAAAACTTTGGAACAATGTTCCACCTAAGAATTTTCATATGAAATATACTAAAAAGTTCTTAGGTGGTACAAATTCGCAAAGTTGGACGATTGATATGAAATTGATGATTGTTATTCAATAATAAATATAAAATTGTACATTCGCGAATCACATTTTGATTAACATACGACGTAAAACAGAGCTGCAATTTGCAAAAAACCAAAGAAATTTTGAATTTGGTGGGCTATAACTAAGAAGGGTTTTTTGCCATTTGGCTACAGACAAAAATATGATCATATATTATTCGCATATACGGTAGTAAAACTGAGAAATAAAGATTGGTAAGTGAAGGAATTTTGTAAAATTTTCGAGTATAAACAGCAACACACATAACATTAGCTATTTTATCTGTCATAACGCAGGAAAGAGACCACAGAAAGAGACTCACATTTGATGTTGACAATCATGGTGGCTGAGTAACATAACTTGAGTACAGTGTCAGTAGGGCATGCAATATCGGAAGGTTCTCAATTCCGGAACTAAATTCCAATACCGGAGATCTGATTCCGGAATTCCGGAACTGGTACTGGAACTGGTAACTTTTAATTGTCTCTAATAAAGAAACCATCTCTATCTAGGAATAGAAAAAGGTTTGTTTCAAATCAAACAAGATTTCTAATTATATCGGTCTTTTAGGGCCAGTTTCACCATACTGTGTTTATTCTAAATATCCTGTTATTATTTGACGGATTGTCTCACTACGAAAAATAGTCTGTCAAAATGCTTTGCATTGAGTAATAGCAGAGTTTGGTGAAATTGGTGCTAAATAATTTTTAGTAACATCCAAAATTAAACATATTTGGTCATCTTTCTCGCTTATTACTCTAATTGGTCTCTCGTTGGTCTGGTGGTCGCAAGCGCTACTGCTGAGCATGAGGTCCTGGGTTCGATTCCCGGGTCGGGCAAAGTGTTATCGGGTTTTTCCATCTGGAATTTCTTGGTAGCAGCCCGGAGTCTGGATTTGTGCCCGGTTGATGGCAATAGGCTCGCCCCCTATGACATGGGACTTAAACATAACTGGCGAAATGTGGGTGTGCTATAGGTACACCTCTGCCTAACCCTTCGGGGAATACAGGCGTGATGTTATGTTATGTGTGTGTTAGACATTTAAACAGTAAAATCAACAAGGGTATCACAATAGAATTAAACGTGAAATATTATGAATAAAAAACATACACTAACGATTTGAATCAAAAATTCCTTCATTATTGCGTTTAGGAAAGGTATCGCCCACTGCTTGTCCAGAGAAGTCTTCCGGATGGTGTAAATAGTGTAGCACATCTGCTAATAGTAGTCGTCTTTGTTTTATACGACTTCGCAAATTCATCGGAAGTTTAGAACTCGAAAAACTGTTCCGTTCAAGTTACTTGAGCATCCTACCACGTAACAGTTTACTGTTACGTGGTAGGATCCAATAGCAACCTTATTGTAACGACCATAAAGATCATTGTGAATTTTACAAACTTGTCAATGGCAGCAACATAGCAACAACCTTATTGCAACGGCAATAAAAATCACTGTGATTTTGACAGTGATATAAATTCAGAGGTAAAATAGCTGTGAACGGACTGAAGGCCTGGTTGGCTAGCTGCTTGGAAAGTTACACAGACTTTAGATAGTTGCATTCAGAAAAAAATATAATTCAAAATTTCAAATATCAATGAATTTGAAACATTGTATGAATATCGGAATTACGATATTACTCCTCTCAATTCCGGAGTTGAGATATCAGACAAATTATAACGAAATTCCGGAATTCCGAAATTGCAACCCCTTGTCGTCAGCAGATCAAGTTACACGAAACTGTCAAATTTCTCCAAACGATTTTAAACCTTGAAGTGTTTACGCTTAAGTTGAATTCGAATGAGAAAATCTAACAGTTTGTGGTAACTTGATGTACTGGCGGCTGTAACTATAATGAGAAATGATAAATTAATAAAACGAAAAAGCTTGAAGTAAGGCAAATTATAAAAAAAAAACAATTGCACATTGAATGTTTTTGCAGTCGGGTTTTGTTTTTTTGTATAATTAATTGCACATTTTTGTAGTTTGTGGTAAGTGTCAAGTGTGTGGAGCCGGCTTCAGATCTGCGTGAGTGGCGAGTGGCAACCATGGAATGGTCGTTGTAACCGTGCGAAGCCATAACCCAAAAAAAAAAAAAAAAAATGGTCGTTGTCAATTTAACTGTCAAACGGTTTGTCATTTTTGACATCGCCGACCGGACGGATTCGGCAGTTTTATTGTGCCGAAAGTAAATTTTTTGGTGGCGGCGAATTTTTCTTTTTCGCTTTGATCGATCGATATTCGATTGCTTGCGTGCAGTTCAAGTTTGAAATTACATTCAAAACATTCCCAAAATGCCCAAAAAAGCGCCGAAAAACGCTTTTTTCTACTTTATGCAAGATTTTAGAGAAGAACAACAGAAAAAAGGCATCAATTACGGTAACTTGGTTGATGTCTCAAAAGCAGCCGATCCTGAATGGAGGGTAACGATATTTTTAAGTACAATTGCCTTTTGCTTGCTTTACAAAATATAACTAAACCTATGCTTGTTTTGTTAACATTTAATAGGTATAAAAATAAATAGACAATACAAATGCTGATCAAAGAACATTGTAAGCCATACTTCCTTCTAGAACATTGTAGTTAAGCAGATTGTGTTAGTCGGCCTAAGAAGACCCACTGACCTTTTTTCGTGCCTGCCTGCACACTGGACTACACTAGGGTCAGAGGGTTGTGTTAGGGGCGGAGTTCAATTTCAGGGCTACTACATTTTAATTGTCACCTCATTAGCTGTTAGGAAAGCTAGGTCAGAGGTCATCTTGAGCTGTAATTTTAAAATTTCTCGTTTAAAATATAACAAGATTTATCTGCAAATCCATACTGTCTGCCATTTTGATTCAAAATGGATTTATTTCTGGCTACCATTTCCCTCATAAATATTATGCATTGACCTATGTTAATGTGCAAAAAATACAGTTTTTTATTTATCTATATCCTTTAAATGTACCAGGCCTATTGCGAGTGTCCCCCTTATATTTCCTTCCTTAATCTATTCAATAATACATATATATTTGAGCATGTAATTAATAATAATTTCATTTTAATGCAGAACGCATCAAATCAAGTCAGGGCCCGTTACGAAGCAAGAGCTAAACAGGAGAAACAAAATCGTAATATTCCCATTGCAAAGTTCACATCAACTGGGATCCCGTTGACTGCCATCCAAAATCAACAAAAGGAGATACAAGATGCCATTGAATTTGAAATACAGGATATTAAGAACATGGTCAAGACCAAGGCTTTTAATAAAAGTAAGTTTTTATTTGTAATGAATTCAAGGTAGAAATGGATAGGTCAATGGGCCTTATGCCCATTTGCACTAACAGGTTACACTGATATGAATGCCTGAATAAAAGTGCACAGTTGTTTTTTTTTATGTATTTTGTTCTCAGCGCCATCATTGTGCACACGGCTACATATCAAGCTGTACATTTCCAGTATAAGCTGACCTGGCATTGTGTAGGATTTCCGTAAAATAAGAGGTCAGCGTGTGAAACAGAATAGTATATTGCCAAATAGTAACGCTGCTAGGGAACATCGATTTTGTATAGAGTGCGTACGCATCCGGAAAGCTGAATGAATGCATACACATTCCAAACAAAATCATTGTGTTCTATGGATAAAAGCTGAATAGAGCTGAATAAGTGTGATTAGTCCCTTACTGTGAATGTTATCATTACATTTGTGTTTGTGTTGTGTCTCATGTTATATGATGATAAATGATACTTAACTTACTTATAAAACAAAACATTTACATTTCAAAATTAAATTATGTTTTTAAACTAGATGAGTTTCATGGTTCCTAATAGAATACTCTGAGAAGAAAGACCGAAACAAACTCAGAGGTCAGTCCCTTTTAAAGTGTTAAGTGAAAATATTGGGAAAATTCCGAATTATGGTCACCACAGCATATGGGTCTCCTAAATCATTCAGCTGTTTATCAGTATTATACTGTAACAAAATTGGTTTGGATTTGCCTAGGCAAAGGCCTACAGTACGTATCAGAATAATATAAAAAAAGAACATTACATTCACTGTCAGGAACCTTCACTCCATTCATTCACTTTTACACTGACTGCTTTGTTTGTCCCAAGTATTACTATAGAGTGTGGCGTTCGCTTGGGTTTGGCAAAATGTAGGTGTACATCTCTGCATTCCCCTTTGGGCATATGGGTGATGTGTTGTTAATTTTTTTCCTGATAATAATGTAATATTTTTCTATTAAACAGGCATTTTGGATGAGGACATTTATCTGATAGATGTAAATTACTACTGCAAGGCTTCGACTAAGTATGTGATTGCTGAGAGCACTGTGCTGCGGTTCAACTTGAAGAGTGGCTTCCGAGACTTTTACCATGAGATGGTGAATCCAGGTAAACATACATTCTTAAATGATATTTATTTCTGTAAGTAGGTTTATACAAAAACTTTTACACGTCAATCATATTTTTAAAACTAGATGAAGTCGGCGTTTCTCAAACTCAGAGGTCACAGTCTCTTTTAAAGTCCAGACATAATCTTGGTCAGATCATGTGAAGACCATGTAGATTTATGTCCTCAATGGTCTTTTGAGGAAAAACCACACAGAATGAGTGGACCTGTCCAGTCAGTGCACGCATTTGTCACTAATCATGGAGCTCAACTCAGAACTTAAGGAGCTCAACCACTCGACGAACAATACCAAAGAAAGGACATTTGGGTAGGCCGCATAAAGCTCTCAAACTGGCAGATTATCATTGAAACTACCTGAGAAAGTGGAAAAATAAAATAAATAATAAAAGTTACCTACATAGTCCTCACATTCACAATAAATAAATAATAATACTATACCTCACAAAGTAAATTGTCATGAAATTGTATATATAATAATTATCAAAATGTCAAAATTTATGTAAAAAATAAAAAAAAGAAGCAAAAATAAAAAATTATCAAAAAAAAACAACATTCAGTATGCAAAAATTGGAGCAACTCAATCCCAAGCCTTTTTGTCCTCAATATAATCCTTAACGGTATAAAAAGCTTTCTGGCACAATTTACGTTTAATTAATGATTTGAATTTATTAAGGCTTAGATCTTGAACGTGGCTTGGAAGTTTATTATAAAAGCGTATACATTGACACCTGAACGAGCCGCCTATTTTTTTGAGCCTTGTTGTAGGTACAACAAATTTGTGTTTATTCCTAGTATTTATATTATGGATATCACTGTATTTTTTAAACAATTCTATATTTTTATGTGCATATAAAAGATTTTCATAAATATATTGAGAAGGCACAGTCATTACATTAGTCTCCTTAAATTTCTCTCTGAGATATTGTCTCGGACTTAATTTATAAATTGATCGAACAGTTCTTTTCTGCAAAATAAAAATAGTCTGAATGTCGGCGGCATTTCCCCATCACAGAATACCGTACGACAATAACACTATGAAAATAGCTAAAGTACACTAAAAGGGCTGTCTCTGTGTCGGTTAAATTACGAATTTTTCTAACAGCGTATGCTGCGGAGCTTAGCTTTTTTGACAATTTATCTATATGTGGGCCCCACTGAAGCTTAGCATCCAAAGTTAAGCCCAAGAATACTGTGCTATCTTCAGGACTCAATTTTTCGCCCTTCATTAATACATTCGTTTTCACCTGTCTAACGTGAGGTAGCGTAAACTTCATGCATTTGGTTTTTTTTTCGTTAAGGAGTAAATTATTGACATTGAACCAGTAAACTACTTTTGAAATCGCGCTATCAACATCGTCAGTAACCAGCTGCTGACGTTTAAGTTTAAACAAAAGTGAAGTATCATCCGCAAACAACACTATATCATGATTATCCTTTATGAGGTACGGCAAGTCATTAATATAAATAATAAACAAGAAAGGACCAAGAATTGTGCCCTGCGGGACTCCCATTGTCACTATAGATCCGGGAGATCTTTTTCCATTAACGTCAACGCTCTGAATCCTATTACTCAAGTATGAAATAAGGAGATCCAGAGCGGTGTTCCGGATCCCGTAGTGGCGGAGTTTACCTGGTTAACGTTTCATGAAAAACGCAATCGAAGGCCTTGGACAAGTCACAAAAGATGCCCAAGGCATCGCATTTATCTTCCCATGCATTATAAATATGTCCTAAAAGTTCAACACCAGTATCAGTAGTTGAACGACCCCTAGTAAAACCAAACTGTTTGCTATGTAATAATTTGTTTATTAAAAAATCTTTGCAATTGGTCCAAAATTATTTTTTCAAAATTTTTACTAAAAGTAGGTAGTACTGAAATAGGTCTATAGCTTGTGGGGTCTGAAGTACTACCTGATTTAAACAAAGGTATAATTTTACTTTTTTTCATAAGGTCAGGAAACTCCCCACAGTCGATACAATTATTAAAGATAAGAGCTAAAGTAGGTGCTACAATGTCAATAATAGACTTAGCAACTTCTACAGAATTACCTCACAGATCTGCAGTCTTTTTACATTTATAGTGTGACTGTGTGTTTTACACATCATTCATATTTTAATAAAAACTAGATGAGGTCACACTCTGTTTTAAAGTCTAGACATATTGTGGGTACACCTCTCTCTTACGGGCCCTATCAGAGTACCAGTGCTGGGGTATTAATTTTTTTAATATTGCAGCATTACGCTGAGATAGGAGCCTTTTTGGCTTTGCACAGGTCTTCTTTTCTTGTTTATTTTTTTTGGTTGTTTGAATGTTAATTTTGTTAGTTTTAAATGCTTCTCTTTTATATTTTGTATTTCCTGTGCATGTCCCAACAATTTTTTTTTTCTTTCTTTCCTAGTCTGAGGGCCTAGACAAAGTAACATTCGATTAGCGATGACGCTAGTAGAAAGCCAAAAAATTTATGGAATCGACATTAGCTATCGAAATGTCACGTGATCGTAGGTTAACGAATAGAAATTAGCTAGACAATGTTAACATCATTCGATTCTATGAAACGAATCGACAGCGTCGAACGATTACTTCCATAGAGATGCGTAGCCAAGTGAAACTTTTTGAGAAGTGTTATCGCTAGTTTTCGATTCGTATGATGCCAAATATTAGCGTAAGCGGAAGCGATTGTAGAAATAGAATCGCTCCGAAGCGAATGAAATTTGTCTAGGCCCTCAGTGCACTCTTGACAGAGCGGTAGTGGTCGTTATGACAGATCTTGATGTGGACGCGCTTAGTTATGCGACGACATTTCTCTCTGACTCCCGCTCCTCTTGCGGATTCTTTCATGAGATGGCCAACTGCAGCCTTGATTTGGTCTGTCCATCTCATGCACCGGCACGCCTAAGATCGTAATTAACTTTCGTCAATCTCCAGTTGTTGACAAACAGTCTTACCAAGGGTTATCGTGTTACCCAATAACTGGGTTGTGGAGGTCAGATAGGCAGTCGCTCCATGTAAAATGCTGCCACTCAGCTGCATCTGGTTAGACTGGCAGCTGACCCCAGTATAATTGAAAAAAGGCAGGCGGATTGAATGTCCACTTGTGGGCAATTTACAAGCTGAAATATATTAGTTACCTGTACCATATTTATTCCTAACGTCAACGTGGAGGAAAACAACAGCACAAGATTTTTGTTGTTTTCCTCATTAGTCTGTTCAACAGTCAAATTAATGTTCACAATCACATGTGTTTTATCAAGGGAGCCGCAGGTAATGAACATGATTATGAACTTTGTATTAATTAAGAGATTTATTGTTTCCCTCCTTTTCAGGATTATGTAACAGTAAAATGATGGATCACGGAAACTGGAAAGATATTACTCTTTTTCCCTTTACTGATACATACATGTGTTCATATGTCGGGCAGGACATCAACATTTTCCGTATTTTTTAATTATATTGTATTTATTTTGAAAAAATAAATTGAGTCTTAGTAATTCGCAAAGAATGTGCGCAATACTGATGTAGTTACGGAACTATGGAGTGTCTTAAGAGGGCGCAGTAAGACAGAAAAAAATCAAGTTTCACCCGCGCCTCTTTGCCTACCCCTATCATCAAACACGACGAAAACAAAACACAATCCCTTCCCGCCAGCAGAAACTTTTCGCCCGGCGTATATCTAGGCATTTGAATTTAAATCTTGTGTGTAGTATGTATACGCAAAATAATCAGATGAAATCGCTCTATTCAATGTACCATGATGTATGATTGCTGTGTACCTACAAGTAGGTCTATTATTCAATATTATTGTATGTCACTGAATCTGTTACCGATGCTGGTGGGTAGTTAGATTGGAGAGTAGACCGACTTGAATGAAATAAAGACTAAATGTTAATTCAAGATACGGCCTTTAAATTTTTGATTCCGAAATGAAAGACAAACTTAACGTTGTAGTTGAGAAAATATGGTCCCCTACATTATGTAATATAACTACAAATGAAGGATTTCCAGATATTTTCCTGTAACTATTTGTACTGTGAGACCTTGCTTCTTACCACATTTCGTGATTCTAGGGTCAACCGGATGTATCTTATGGGTTTTAATTTATTTGCGAGTGTCAAAATATGCGAAATGAATGGCAATTTATGCCAAGATTCTAAGTAAACGTCTTTCGCTCGATTTTTTTACAGCTCCAAAGTAAGGCAGTTCAATTTCAACTTGATACCCCCCGCGCATTCCTGAGAAAAGGTGTCAGACAGATGGATAACAAAGTGATCCTATAAGTGTTTCGTTTTTCCTTTTGAGGCACGGAACGCTAAAAATCAAAGCACTTCCATCAAAGTCCTATACTACATAAAGAAAGAAAAAACAAAGAAAGAAAGAAAAAAAAAATTGACCCAGGTTAAGGCAAACAAAACAAAACCAAAAAAAAAAACAACTAAAAAAACAGTATTGTGTGCCTCACGGCTGCACCAAATGCATACTCATGATACTACCTACATGATGATGAAAACAAACTCGATAAACTTGCTTTTTTGACGATATGAAATCGAATAATTATAATCGCATCACTTACCTTCCGCTTTTTTACTTTGAGAAAATGAAATCAATTGAACAAAAACAGCAATCATCTAAGGAAATTTGTTGGACCGCTGTGATCAGCAACCCTATTCCTCGAATGGTTTTTAATTAAAATATTTAAACGAAATATGATCATTGTCCAGTCCCTTTATTTTCAATGAAATTCTTCAGTAAGAAAAACATCTGTTTATTTTGCCTATACTATACGCTAAGCTTGAATTCAGAATCATAGATCATAGCCATGTTTTGGAACTAGTAACTCAATGCTGACGTGACAAAGTTCAATTTCCAATATAACCAAATTTTAGTAAGGGCCTTCTATAAGTTGGACCTCATGACGTTTTCGTGTAAAACAGTGTTAACCAAGTAAAAAAATATAAAGGTATATCGTGGATATTGCTTAGCAGGATCGTGCAAAGTCAATTAGCAACCGTGTTACCAAGTAAAAAATAATATTGGTATGGTGGATTTTGCACTGTTTTGTGCAAATTCAAATGGCATGTGTCATGAAAACCGTAAAAACCTTTCCTGCACGGAGCGCGAGTACAAAGTCCTCGCCGAATAATATTTAACTAAATAGGCCAATTTCGGAACACACAATACATTAGTCGGCTTTACCGACAAAATAATTGGCATATAATATATATATATATGCGTGCCAAAGAAAGTCGAACGTTCCTCTTTTGTAACTATTGAATCTTTAGGTTTGAAAAACAAGCCGAAAATCCCAAACATTGTGATCCGTCACAACCGTTACTCTTACCCACCATTAAAAGGGATCTAGTCATGAGAACACTATCCGTATGAAAAATGTCATGTCTCGTGCATACTGTTTCGTACTTTTGCCCGCAATAGACCCGTTACATATTTTAGTTTCCCGGTTTAATTATTTTGTTAACTCCACTAATATTATTAGACCAATAACTTACCTATATGTTAAATTTCGAGTTTCAACTTGATTCGGGAGTTGGTCGAAAGTCGCTCGAAATGGTTCGTCTAAGGTTACCCTTACACGGAGTTTGTCAACGAAAGTGGGAGTAAACGAATTAGGATCTTAAGTTAAAAGCAATAAGATCTAAAAAATCTCCAGCACAAACTCTATGTTGTAAATTTTCTCCGCAAGAAAATTGACCAAAATGCAGAGCAATGGCGCTAGTTGTACTATACCAGTCAAAAATCTGTCAAATAAAAGTATGTCATCTTGAGTTTTCAAAATGAACATTAAATTATTATAATATTTTTATTTTATAGTTTAGCCGCGGTATTTATTTAGTTTATCAATTCTGAACGATTTTAATAACAGTTTCAGAAGTGGTTTTATCTTTTTTTTCATGTTTTCTATTTCACAGTCTCTTTCCTACAATGTGATAAATTACGAAAATATTATTTACGCGAATAAATTATATCCCAGAGCAGCCGAAAATTCAAGCGCAGTCCTCTCGTCTCAACAGAGCGACGGCGACTGATTTGTGAAACAAAAATATGCTTGAAGTTCCCGCAACGTGCGACGGAAGATGACTTCTTCCACGAACTAAAAACGTCGTAAGTGCATAAAGCTTGTAGTCGTAATAAAACTAAAAATAAAAGGAATTTCAAAAAATGCCTCCACAATTTTTTTCGCCTTGTATTAATACAAATAGTCATCTAATTTTTATCCTATTAGTCATTAGCTTAAACTTCGTGATGTTGTTTTATCGAGAAAATTTTAACATTTTGTGTTTCTGTTCCACAAAAAGTTTGAAAATATCATGTTATTTTTATTGATGTGTAAACATCTTAGCGCTCGGTCTACGGTAGGGGCTAGCTGGGACTTCGAGCGTCAGACGCGTAAGCGTAAGACTTCGAGCGTCAGATGACGTCAGCGTAAGATCCGTGTCTATGTGAGCGCGTGAACCAAACTGTTCGGTGTCCACCGCACAGAGATTGGATGGAAAGCAGCACATGAAGTAGTTGCTAGTATTGAGGATAAATACATAAATAAACTCACTCCTTTTCCCATGAGGGTAGGCAGTAACTACAAAACGTCACACGATTCTTATACATATACACCTTATGCTTCGTCGCACGTTCATACACCTGTTTCCACTTACATCCGTTTTGTAGATCCTCCCTTTTATTAATCGCCTTTCATTCATCCTCTCCACTCAATATGAGTACATGACTATAAAGGCCAACTCTCTAGGCGGCACGACGCGGTATGGCACAGTAATGCATTTACTTTTGTATGCATGCCGAAGCCTTCCGCGGCATAACGCAGTATGCTCGACTTGTGCATACCGCGGTAAATATTTAATCGATATCAACGAAATGTGAGTGTTATGGGTATGAAAATAAGTTTCTAAATCCTTTGCCCTGCCGTGCCGCCTGTGAGCGACGGCTTTAACGATTTAAGCCAACTGTCTTAAATTCAATCAGGTCACATCCCCGTCGGCTATGCATCGGACGTTAAACAAGGCAGCATCGACCTGGGACTGGACATGCCAGACGAGACTGGCCCGAAGAGCAACTACATGCAGATCCTTGCCAACATCATCGACTATCTGAAGCAAAAGGACCCCAGTGTGAAGACTCTCCCGCCGTTGTACACCCTGCCAGAGAAGGTTCTGGCCGTGCAAGATTTTATAATACAGCTGTGTCAAAAGTCCGGTAAGGAAAACTTTCAAATTTCTGAAATATTTAGGTTATGGTACAAGCAGGCCTCGCATTCTATTGGTAAGGATGAGAAAGAGATACATGGATAACGTGGAAAGTGCTAGAAGCTAGCGTGCTAGCGTGAATAAAGGCTTTGAATTTGATTAAAATTGAATTTCACTATGCTAGGCCAGACGTGCGGTCAGTTGATCTTTTGTTACAAAAGCGTGCTGTTGGATTTTCAACAACAACAATAACAACTTTCAAAAAGAAACTAACTTTACTTCTATTGAATAAATGTTACTACTCTGTATCGGATTTTCTAGCTGATAAATTTTAGTTGTGTGTGTCAATGTTTGATGATGAACTGCATCAATGTTTGCATGCCAAAATGGTAGAATGTACAAGTGTTCTTTAATATTATTATAACCACCTTATTGTAAATACCTACATTCTGAGAAGATAAATATTCTATTCTATTCAAGTTTCGATGCTCAGCCGAGCATTGAAAATCCATCAGCGCGCTTTTATTATAGGAATTCATTAAGATATCGCGCAGTGTTAGGGTGGTCGCACATCTGATGGAACATGCGTAGCGTATCGTCTGTCGCGTAACGCCAGAACCTTACACACTCAAACGGTGATGCGCTACTGCGTCGAGCTAACTAAAGCTACGGTCTTCTAGATGAGTGGTGGTATTAGAGAGCATTTTTTGATACTTTAATGTCAAATATTGTTGTATGCGACAGATTTTTATGAAGTCCGTTATAAATATGACGGAACGGTCTTTTAGCTTGACTGGAAGTCAACGAAGTTACGACCGATGCATCTTCCATCAGATGTGTGACCACCCTTATTGAAAACGGGCATTCGACTCAAATCGCGCAAGCCTCACACGACGTCAACGTAGAGATACGGCGTTGGGATATTATAATTACGACTTCAAGCAACGCGTTAAAGAATCCCTAGCATGATTCTTTAAATTTGACGTCAACATTCATATCCTGTGTCTCTTGAATAGCTGTCATTCCGAATCTGATCATGACTAAAGAGTGTTTACACAGTCTAATTAACCATTGGTATGGTATGTTATGTACGGTCACGAGCATTAATACCTTACAGTTACGCAAAATTCAAAAGCGTCTTTCTCATGAAATAAAAATTATAACTTTGAGAAGGCCTACGATACACCTACATTTTGCCAGTTATTGTACTTAATCGTAACTGGCAAAATTTGGATGTGAAATGTGGCGAGCTTATTATTACCATCGAACGGGCACAAATACAGACTCCAGACTGAGAAATTCGTAAAAACCCAATACTAATCCTTTACCCGGGGATTGAACTCAGGACACGATGCTTAGCTGTCCTGGAGGCCTAGACAAAATAACTTTTCTGTAAGCGTTAACTCCAACGGAAAATCAAATTGTATGGAGTTGACATTTGCTTAACACGTAACATTACGTGTCCTTTCCACAGGTAATGTCATTGCCATACATTTTGACGTTAGCGTCTGGCGTTAACGCTATCAGAAAAGTTATTGTCTAGGCCCCCTGGTTGCGACCACTTGGACTGTAGGCAGTGTGTTACTTTGTTTTGTGAAGAATTTGTTATATATTTTTAACTGTAGCATATTTATTTGAAGAAGGTTGTTAATAGCATAAAGAAGCTTAGTAACAGTATACTTAAGGTCAATAAAAAAATAATAGATATACTGGAAGCTTTCCAAAAACTAAATTAATAAAGATTCAGTTTTCTAAACAAAAGTATGCGCTTCGGTAATTTTCGTGTTTCCGAAATAGCACGAACATCTCGCCACAGAGTAACATCCTACAGAGGCAATGCTTTTAAGTTTTGCACTACCGCGCTTTGTAGTAGTGCACATTATTGCGCGTTTCTATGAAGTTTTCTTTCTGTCGGGTTACCTACTCAGACAATTATTTTTCACTCAAAAGTTTTTTGGAATTGCATAGAGTTGCTTTTTTAGGGTTCCGTACTCAAAGTGTAAAACGGGACCCTATTACTAAGACTCCGCTGTCCGTCTGTCCGTCTATCACCAGGCTGTATCTCATGAACCGTGATAGTTAGACAGTTGATGTATTTCTGCTGCCGCTATAACAACAAATACTAAAAAACAGAATACAATAAATATTTAAGGGGCTCCCATACAACAAACGTGATTTTTTTGCCGTTTTTATAGATAATAGTACAGAAAGAACCCTTCGCGCGACTCCGACTCGCACTTGGCCGGTTTTAATTTATAATTTTGTAAACATGGTAATACAAATTAGGCAAGTGCTCTATATTAGATCACCATTCGCGCGTTCGTATTTCAGAATATAGACGATGTTTCCGGAAGAGTTTATTTTACTTACTATTTAATTATTTTCAGGGGAGGATGAATGCCTCTTTCGTATTTATAAGCTCGATACGCTTTTCTACCACCTCATCAATAGCATCAAAAGTCGTTCAAATGAAGGATTCCCCAAAGAGTCGCTGGCGCTGGTTCAACTCAGGAAGGACCCTTTCAAGTACAATCCGGGGCTCGGATGTGAGGTAAGTTTTGAGGAATACTATACGATTTGTGATTATTGATATAATATAATACGTACAAATATAACCTCTTATAACGTTTTTAATTTGCATTGAACTACTTACACTACTTACTTAACTACACTACTTACCTACTTACTTACAGATATGAGACTCTCACACACAACACAACTTACTAAACCTATTCTGTTTTTTTTACAAAACTAGCTTTACCCGGCCTGGCTTCGCACAGGGAGCACTAAGTATCTAACACCTACCCTACCTACCTGCCTACCTACCTTACCTACCCTACCCTACCCTACCCTACCTACAAACCTTGTTCTGACAATAAAGAACACAAGCCCTGGCGGCTGAGAGTATGTCATGCTCACTCAAATGTCTCGCTGGTGGTGGCGTGTGTGTTGGATCATTAAATATCTTTTTATTACGGATACTTTAAACGTGCACGTCTTTCTACATCGTTCTCACATTTTTAATTTGAACATGAATGATGTAAACAATTTGTTTTTTGTAACTATATGTTGATTTAAAAGAGTGCCCATGGAGTTTCTTGCCCGTTCTTCTCCATAGGTACCTACTACGCTTTGGAATGGGCAACTAGCTTCATCTTTCTGACTGACTGACCCTTTGACAATTCAAAAGTGCCTGTAATTGGTTTATTTGAAATAAATGCTTTGAGTTTGAATTTGAGACAAAAAAAAAGAATTATCCAAATTAGTGCAGTCATCATCATCATATACTTTCAACTGCATTTAGTATAAAGCTGTTATTTTGACATTACAAACAGACACTTCAATTTTATTTATTTGTATTGTATAGATAATAGTGAAAATCTAGGAGGTTTTTCTAATTCATACAAAACGAAAAACTGCTGCCCAGTACAGTTAAGTAGTAGTTGTATTACTATACTAATACCCTTTTAATTGTCCAACAGCACCATGAATCGAATGACAAGTCGATAGAATGTACCACTTCGCGCACCAAACGCTGGGCATTCACGATCCTGGACAGCTGTTGCCCAGTAGTGGGCATCCCGATTGTTCCTGGGCAGCACGTGCCCGTCGAATATGATGTTGAGGTAAGCAGAGTTTATAATTTTAGTGAATTTTGATGTAAGTGTGAAATGACATGCTCACGCATTCTCAATGACGTTTTTTAACACACTTGCTCGACAAGTGGCTCTTATTGTGGTTCCTAAGGTTATGCTTTATGTATTTACTAGCTTTTGCCCGCGGCTTCGCTCGCGTTAATGTAGACTTTGACAATGAATTCGGATTACAGAGGCCATGAGAGCCAGAGCGGCCTAACTGTCATTTTTCCAATATCTACTGATTTTATTTGAAAAAACTGCTCTAAACGATAAAAGTCATAGCGCCACAGTGGCCTACAAATTTGTTATTTTTTTTAAATTTAGTTTTTGAATAGGTTAATTTATTTATTAAATTAGTTTTAATCAGGGCTTCTATTTTTTCCTACTGAAAACTTTTGTTTATGTAGTTAGGCCACTCTGGCTCTCATGGAATTATTCAATCATGATTCGAAAGGCACGTGGCGCCATCTATTATCATAAGAACGTTATTGTTGTTATCCTCGCGAACAGTACTTTTTTTCGGGATGAAAGGTACCCTATGTCCGTTTCTGTACACCTGACAACGTATAAGCAAAATTTCAGGATGATCGGTTAACAAACAAACAAACTTACTTTCGCAGTTATTATATTAGTTAGGATTAGGATTGTATACTAGGTTTTGGCCCGGCGACGCTCGCGTGGATGTCGAAAAATATCCTACGGGAACGTACTACCGGGATTTAAAGTAGCCTATGTGTTAATCCAGGTTATAAACTGTCTATATGGCAAATTTCATCGAATGTTTACGCGGCGCACGCCAGTAAAGCCCCAGTCGGCCTGACTTTTTTCGACACTTTAATAATCATCTCATATTTCAGCCAGTTTACACAAAGTTTAATGAATTATACACCTAAACATTCCTCATGAATCACTCCGTCCATGGTGAAGACCGCATAAGAATCCGCTCAGTCGTTTTTGAGTTTATCGAGTTCAGTTGCCTTACTATGACGTGCTAATAACATCATGGTTCCATTGCGAAAAAGGGATAGTGCTATCGGTCATATATAGCTCCTTCTCTCTTTCACGCTGGAACAATGATGGCTGTAACATGTCATAGTACGGCCTCTGACAGAGAGACGCGGTGGGGGTACTTTGTTTTTAACCGACTTCAAAAAGGAGGAGGTTATCAATTCGGATGTTTTTTTTTTTATGTATGTTCGGGCATAACTCCGTCATATATAGACGGATTTGCAAAATTCTTTTTTTGTTTAAAAGGGTATACTCTCGAGGTGGTCCCATTGTCACCAAGTCAGAATCTGATGAAGGGATCCCATGGAAATCGAGGGAAATCCTCAAATTGTACAGGCACGCCTATAGCGATTTGGGTATTTTTTATAGTAACTCGTGCATTTGCTCTCGGAAAGCACCATTCGGTGAAGTGGAACTGATGATGAAGACCAAAGGTGGCCACCGGAACTACTCAATTATAAGTATTTCACGGGTTACGATTCGATTACTTTAATATGGTTGCTAAGCAATTTATGCTCGTCACAATGAATATGGTGAAATAGTGCTGATGGTGGCTTCATCATCAGCTCCAGTTCTTTTGGTTCTTACCAGGAGAACTCCTCAAAAGGAATATTTTGTAAAAGGTGATGAGTAGTTGACATTAGGCTATTGTAACTTAGATAAATTCATAGCTGACTCACTAAAAAGTGAAAAATAAAAAACATATTTACAAAAAAAAAAAACAACCGAATTAAAAAAAAAAAACACTACAAAATGAAAAATAACTTTAATTTCGGAAGTCGGTGTCTTTGGATCTGTATTTTAGTTTTTTGCCACCGACTTCCGAAATTAAAGTTATTTTTCACTTTGTAGTGTTTTTTTTTTTGAAAAAAGTTTTTTATATAATATGTAGTGATGTAAATGGTACACCACAGACCGCCTGCAGTATTGTCTCTCCTTCTTCCTTTTAAATCCATCCAAAGATTTTAAAAGATCGGTTTTAGCGATAAGCCCGCCCATTCTGACACCCTATGTAAAATGTCTACATTTATATCTGTAATTTTTATGGTATACAAAATACAGAGTATTATATTCTATTCTTATTGTTACGTTTTAGGCTCACAATGCACAGTACTGCGCACTAGTGCGGGAATGCAAAGTAAAAACAACGCTTTTATCACGCATATTTTTTTTATTAAATAATCAAAGTGTATTAGTTCTTCTTTTATGTCCAATGATTAAAACAAAAACATACAGTTGAATTGAGAACCTCCTCCTATTTTTGAAGTCGGTTAAAAAAGTGTGGAGCGCTTTTCAGTATTGTGTACTTTTAATTAAGTAAAACAAAGCCTTATAATTTTTAGTGCGTGATAAAACGTTTTTTTTTGTTTTTTTTTTAAACTCATGTATTTATTTTTTACTTTTTAGTCTAGTATATTCGTCATTTAATTAACAAATCTAAAGTCAATGATGCTATGACTTCAGCGATTTACTAGGAGCCACTGAACAGTTCCTCTATCACCTCTTAAGCTCCATCATCAGACCCTCGTTGCCCAAGCCCTATCTATTGGACTAGTCAAAACGAATTATATGAACTAAAACTCGAGAGGTTTACTAGTAGCCACTAAAGAGTTCCGCTATTCACCTCCTGGGTCCATCATCAGATCAGCTCCAAGATATCAAATTGCAGTTTTGTCATCCGAACTAAATATACATACAAAGTTTCATTTCGATACGACAATTAGAAGAAGGTTAAAATTGACATGTAAGATTTTATTACATTGTTTGTTAGTTAGTTACCAAGTGAAGCTAATAAAAGCGTGTTAGGAAGCACGCGTGTTAAGTGCAATCAATTGTGAACCTAAAACCGGAGCAATAAGAGCCACTTATCGAGCAAATATGTTGAAAAACAAATTATCGTAAAATCTTAACCTAAGTAAATCAATCCTCTTTCGATTGAATCGTTAGATTGACTGAAATATTTTAAGAGCCACTTATCGAGCAAATATGTTGAAACAAAAACGATCGTAAAATCTTAACTTAAATAAATCCTCTTTCGATTGAATCGTTAGATTGACTGAAATATTTTAAAAGTTAATCAAATAGTCATGTATTTCTGAAGTTTTAATTGATACTAATATTACTTCGTTGGTAGCTTTGCCATTGTCGAATTTCAAACTATTGAACTTTTAGTGGTTGCAAATAACGAGCGCGAGTCATATAACTTTTATGAATATCGGCATAAGGTTTAAATTACAATGATGCGCGCTCAGGAAATACAAGTAACTTGTGTGTTTCTTTTCATAGGGTATCGTGAAGTTCAAAGACTCCAAGAATGCCTGGTCTGGACCAACGATTGCTGGATTTGCGGTAAATATCAGAAATAATAATTGGATCATGCAAGCTAATGCTTACTGACAGGACAATGGACTCAAATCTATGGCTCTTACTTCAAAAGGCCACTTCAGACATAATTCTACATGGTTCTCACACAAAAAAATTTTTGGACATAAAAATAAATGCAATTATTTTTTCTTGGCATCTTTTTGTTGTATTACCAAAATCTTTTGTTGTTTCTAATAAATAAATTCGCTCATACATTTTATTTTTTCTTTCTTTTTAATTAATGTTTCTGTTTGCAGGGACCATCGTCTTCGTGTAATACGACTGGCAACGAATCTTTCCACGAACAGAACCTTAACTCAACAGCCTCCAGTTTATCTGAACGTAAGTATAATATAGTGCAGTTTATTATTATATTGTTCACATACATATCTGTGGCCGGTGCTAGAAGGGCCGAAGTCCTTTTTTGTAAGAAGTGTGATTTTACTGCAAAAATGTTGTTTTCCTATGATATTACTATATTACTGTTTTACATTGGTCTTTTTGAAAAAGTTATTTTTGAAGTAATTATTTTCGTTACACATAAGCCCTTTTAGCACACTTCATATCATAAGAAAACATTTTTTTTTGCAGTAAAATCACAGTTCTCACAAAAACAGCCTTGTGCCGTTCTAGCACCAGGCCACGGATATTTACAAGCATATTATGATTATATACATATAGTCTCCTACATCCGTTAAGAGGGTGGTTTACTGAACAACTTTCAGTATTAAATCTATACACAACTAGTGAAAAAAAATTATGGGTAGTCACGGCTACATATCAAGCTATACATTTCCAGTGTAAGCTGACCGCTCATTGTACGGAAGTCCTCTTCAATGCGAGATCAGGTTATACTGGAAATGTATAGCTTGATATGTAGCCGTGAGTACACATATGAACGTCAATCAATGTAAATTAAACCGTATGTCACTGATCATAAAACTCTGACAAAACGCGCTCTGAATGTGTTTTTTTTATAACAGATGTACGAAAAGAAAAACGGGTTCATGCGCCACTACGTATGCCGCAAGCTGACTGTAAGTTTTATACCATCATTATTTTTTATATTGTCACTAACATTTGCCCGCGGCTTCGCCCGCATAAAGGTAATAAATTACTCCACTGGAACGTACTACCGGGATTCCTACCCAGGTCACCTATCTCCTAACCCAGGTCATGGCCTATCCGTATGCCTTTTAGCTAAATCTGTTCAGCTGTTACGGCATGAATAGGTAACAGAACCAAGGACCACACAACCCCCCTTACCCCCGGAACCCATCACCCTAATTACGTAAGACACTATCTGTCACAATCTGAATCATTTTGAAGCCTATTACTAATCCATTGGTTCATAAGTTCAAAAAATTCATCTCCTCAACAACGTAAATAACGCAATGAATGTTGTTGAACTGTCAAAATGAATGCCATTCCTACTGTTAATGTGTTAGGAAATTACCGCGCAGGACTTCAAGATACGGACTATGACTATATTTCCTATCCCTTAAATCTTTTAAATAGATGTACACAAAAAAATAAAAATACATGCTAATTTTAAAATTGTCCCTTATTTTACCTCCTTGGGAGGGTGATTTTATAAAAACGCTGAAACACATAATTCTTTATTTCTTACCAAAAGCCCTAACTAAAGAAATGCTAGGTTTCCCAATTCCCATACAAACACTCACCCCCCCCCCCCCCCCCCTTCGGATTATTTTTGAGACAAAACGTAGCCTATGTCCTTCCCCAGGATGCCATCTATCTCCTCGTCAAATTTTATCGAAGTCCGTTCAGTGGTTTAGGTGTGAACAGGTAAACATACAGACAGACAGACAAACAAGAATTACTTTCGAATTTATAGGTAATACTACTAGCTTCTGCCCGTGGCTTCGCCCGCGTGGATGACAAAAAATAGCCGCCTATGTCCTTCCAGGTCCCAGGCTATCTATGTATCAAATTTCATAACGATCTGTTTAGTGGTTTAGCGTGAAAAGTTAACAGACAGTTACTTTCGCATTTATGTATTATTATAACTGTATGTACTTTATTTTCAAACAAGATAATGTTTAGAGGATGGATAAAGTTTGTGAGGATAGATGGATGTTTGTTACTATTTCACGCAAAAACTACTGAACGGTTTTCGATGGAATTTGGAACACAGATAGTTTTATAACCTGGATTACCTCGTAGGATACTTTTTAACCTGGTAGTACGTTCCTGTGGGATAATTTCCGATCTCCACGTGGGCGAAGCTGCGGGCAAAGGCTTAATATATAAGCTAAGAGTCTTAAAATAATAATAAGTATGTATATAATATCCGGAGAAATGTCAAATCTACATTAATGATATAAAGTGTGGATTCAAAAGCAAAATATTCTTGACAGATTCGAAGAATATCCGTCCGGCTCCCGAGTTGACTGATGAAGACTTCCCTGCGCTGTCCGTAGGAGTAGGACGAGGTATGTACCCCACACAGTATATTTTTAAATGTAGAGGTATAAGGAACAGGGTGTAAAGTTCACTCATACTCTATAGAAGTCTTGCGCGATGCAGGATTTGCGTGACGTCAGTGTGATGTGTAGCTCGCATGTGGCGGTGTAGATGAACAAAAGCATGCTAAGTTTGAGTAATTGCTACCTAGTAGCATATAATTGAGATGTGTATACGAAAAGAGTATGGTCATATTGATCATTTTACACCGGCAGATCAAACTGTAAATATGCATGCTACTTACTAGCAAACAAGCATGCATTTTAATAGCATGTGGATTTCAGACTATTTCTGAGGCACCTTATTCAACCAATAGTTATTTATGATATTAGTGCGGTAAGTTGGTTTTTACAAGTGAGTCGACGAATAGTCGAGGGCTTACCATATTCACGAGTTTGTAAATAATAATTTCCGCACGTGTGTCATACAACGTTTTTCAACACATTTGCGAGAAAACATTATAATATTATTATCGTATTCCTCGTTTGAACTCATTTATTATTACTTTGTTTAGAAATATCAGTCGGAAAGTCGCAACAATCTTTGACGTTTCTAATATGAAAATAGCGCGAATTACAAATGGCGCCACGTGCGCGTGGTAATAATTAGCACTACATCTTTCGTCTCATTTTCTCTTTAGTATTAAAGCGAGACAAACGTATTGAGTAAAAGCGCTTCCAATGAGGTTCGATTATTCAGCTTATTTATTCTCGTAATGTGAAACTCCTGTGTGGAATTCTTATACATTTTATGGCTATTAAAAATAAACCGTAAAGGATGCGCACGGCGCTATACAACGGAGTATGCGGTAAAACAGGTACTTAGGTGAGAGTACCTATTTTACCGCACAGTCCGTTGTGTGGTGCGTATTTTTTTACTTTCGAACTATGTATACAGGCTTCGTAAATGCATCATTTGAGGAAATGTGTTGAAAATTAATATATCCTCTTGTGAAATACTTAAACGTTTACCTATCCTACCACTAGGCAAATCTATCTATCCCCTGAATTTTCCATATTATGTATAAAGCGTTTCTGAAGTATTGTCATTTTAATTTTGTTACATGTTACATTGATTTTTTGAATAAACAAAAATGCCTTTTCGATAGTTTAATTTTAACCATTATTTCTTTCCACTTTCAGGCCGCGGCTTAGCTAGCAGCTTCGGAAACATGAACATCAGAAAGTAGGAAGCATTCAATGCCGCACTTCTTTTTTTTTACTGTTATTAAGAAATCTGACATTAGTACATAGTAGACAGATGGGCTGCATTTCGACTATAAGTATCAATCACACTTTGGATGAATGATTAAAGGAAATTATTTATGTTAAACCGTGCTGGCTCCACCGAGGCGCATTTATGTAATGGTTCCAACATCTCATGCGGAGACGGTATGGACCCACGCGCTTGCTGACTGCGTGTTGGCAATTTCAGACTGTTATATATATATCCGGATTTTCTCACTATATTTTATATCTAACAATATATTAAAATCACATACACATACATACATAAACTCACGCCTTCCCATGGAGGCAGAAACTACAGAACGCCACCTGCTACGATCCTTACATACTCCTTTTGCCTCATTTACGTTCATGCATCTGGTCATACACGAACGCTAGTAACACCAAAACAATCAATCTAATTTATTACAATAACTAATACCGTCAAACGAGGTGAATAATGACGCAGGGGTGAATTGGAACGAAACTTTAAAAGGGATTTTAACATTGAAATAATATAATTTGTTGCCATCAAGGGCATTTCACTTAATCGTTAATTATAATTCAGTAAACACATAAAGACTCCATTTTGGCAATAAACTATATTATTTCAATGATAAAATCTCTATTAAAGTTTCGTTCCGATTCACCGTTTTTTTTTTGTTGTTTGTTTGGGAAATCATCAATTGACTTCTTCCGCTCTGGGCGGAGCAGGAGGGCGTGTCAGACTCTTACTGACTAAAACCCACCCGTGTTCCTTCAGTTGCCTGTGCGCCAGGGCCACGGTAACTCTTTCGAACAATCCGCGACCCCGGCAGGCATCGGCCCCCGTCTATGGTGCTGACATCTCTTTGAGGCTCCGATTCACCTCTATGTCCCTATTCACCCCGTTTGACGGTACTACGGAAACAGGGCACAGTGTGTACAATAGGTAAATCTCTGACGAAACCTTCACGGAACACAAGCATGATGTTATATTATTATAAACAAATGCAGAAAGTACATTTGGAATTGAAAAATTCACGTTGGTCCTGGCCTGGTTTTGATCAGCACGTGACATAAACTATGCGAAAATGCTAGCCCATACAGTTTGTGAGACCGCGTTGTTTTTCTAAACTACGCAATGGATTATGAAGCAGTTTTTATCATTAGCGGTTTATTTGTATATTATATTCATATTTAACTGAGACATAATAAAGTAATATTCATCGCTTTGGTTCTCAAAACGGTGAAGAAAAACATCGTCAGAAAACCGGCATGTCTTAAAAAACGTGACATCTACCAAACCGCACTAGGCCCGCGTGATGGATTACAGCCCACTCCCTCTCACAGAGAGGAGGCTTGTGTCCCAGCAGTGGGAACATTATAGGCTGATTGTATATGTTACGTAATCTTCACGTTTTGTCAAGTTGTGAAAACCGTGCGAAGCAGGGGCAGGTCGCTCGTACAGTACGATTCAAACTTAATGGCGTCTGTGAAGTGCGCTACTCGCTGCGCAGTACCTCACCCCGCACCCCCGCTGACACGTAAATTAGTTAATGCGCAGCGACTCGCCTCATGTTCCGAGCCGCCATTAAGTTTGAATCTTACTATATATTATTATGTATACTACATAATGTTACCAGTTCCTACCATTGCCACGGCTTGGAGCCGGTCTACCGTGAAACAGCCCTAGGTGCTCCCACAGTCAAGTTAGTTTTTAATTACTCTGAACTTGCAGTTCATCTGTTTACAGTATACCGTTATATTATATTGTATTATGGTCTATCCAAGAGACTTAGTCGAAAAAGACCATGATTCCTTTTCAAAATTCTCACTAAAAGTCAAATTTAATTAAGCTAAAAAAAGAATCTGATAAACGTGTCAGATACTATATTTTTATACTGTCCATGTCGTTTAAGTAAAAAAATAATACAGGGTCTGGCTCATAGGTCTAGTGTTAAGTATAATTTGTTAAAACCGTCTGATGTTATAATTTAAGGTCGATTGCTTAAGTACAGTCGCCTGCCAGTCAAGCTACACAAAACTGTCAAATTTCTCCAAATGATTTTAAACCTTAAAATGTTGTTAGTTAAGTTCAAAATCGAATGAGAAAATCTGACAGTTTGTGGTAACTTGATGTGCTGACTGTACATTTATTATTTATACTACTTGGCTATGAATATGTAAGGCCTAATTCCCACTGTTGTGGCGATAGATAGCTGATTATCTGTTCAAAATGGGCTATTTAAATGGAGCTGTTCACATATTATATCACATCAAAATATTCTAGTTTGAACGCACCACAAGCTCCGAACAAATGACTCATATAGATGCAAAGGTAGCAACATCCAGCTATACTAAAATGGCGGTAAACTATATTTTTTGTTTCAAAGCAGTGCAGTTACTATTGGATATTACTGTTTTTGCTGCAAACCTATAATTTCAACGGTTATTTTATATGAGACTAGCTGCTGCCGGCGGCTTCGCCTACTTGGATGTCGGAAATTATCCCACGAGAACGTGCTAGCTGGCCTATGTTACTCCTTATAACATCAGCTATGTGCCAGTTAAAGTCCCGTCAAAATCCGTCCAGCCGTTTCGGAGATTAGCCGGAACAAACAAACAGACACAGACAAAATTAAAAAAAAAAAATATTTTTTGTTTTTAGTAGGTACCGTATATACTTTCATAAATGCATTTAATAAAAAGCTTTTACTTTGACATTATATATATATTATATATTGACACTTAAATTTTATTATTTGTATAGATGTTGCTGTTTTTGCTACAAACTTATTACGGGGATGCGCTAAGGTAGCCCGCGAAATTCAAATTTTCTTACGTTTTTTGCAATTTGTAGGTCAGTGTCTGGTTTATGTTGATTAAAGTATGATTAGCGACCGTAACAAATATGGCTTTACAGAATTATAATCACTAAATTCAGAAATGCAACTCCTTATATTAAAATTGGCCTAAAATGTTATGATTTCGTGAGATAGTCATTCATTTTGTAATATGAACTTAGAGAGTTGTATTAATGATCTTTATAATTATTTATAAATAAATATTCGATACGGCCGCAAATCATATATAGATCACCATACAACCTGATACTGACCTGCAAATTGTAAAAAACCGTAATAAAATTTGAATTTCGCGGGCTACCCTGACTCTTCAATGAAACTTATTTGACATTGATAGACTACTTTCAAAGTTGCTATCATTGAAAAATAGGATGTTGCTGCCTTGCAACTATATGACTCAAATACAGATGTTTTCTGTCACTATGCAAATAGTTTCCATATAATCTTTAAGTACATAATTCTGAATGTTCGGTAGGTACCCGTGTTAAAAAAAGAAACTCATTGCTGTTTATATTTTTATGACAAATGTAAATTGATACTAAGACATTTATAAATGTACTGACTAACGTTTATGTAAATCGTATTTTTCGAAATATGTGCTGTATTTACTGAATGTGACATGGTCACACATAGTAGAAAGTATTTTATATTATAAACCAAAGAAATACGGTTTTATTTTTAACCTATCTTGGGAATACATTCTTATACCTTAGCAATAGATCTATACGCATTCTGCTTCAATCACATACAGCTATAAGCGAATCTTAGCCAGCATGTCTGTGCACAACCTACGTTAAAGAACAAATTAGCGCCAAATGCCCGTTTATTAATATCAGATTGCAACTGTAACCCTTATTTCACACGCTGTAGGATTGAACAATATAGTTTCACTATTATCGAATGCTCAATTTTTGTTTGCTGGTCTTATAGTAAGTGATTTAAGTTTTTTTTTTTTTGAAAACCCCGATTTGGTATTGACTAATGGTGACAGTTTTAGGTTATTCTGTACTAAATGCCAACGATCTTGGCAGTCGCGGTCATAGAACGTGGGAGCGAGACTACATTGGTGCTTTTAGAAATCCCGTACTGACCGTCCTGCTCGCACTTTTTATGACCGCAACTAATATAGTCAAAAAATTAAGAAATACTACAAAAAAATGCAAAGTTAGCATTTATAACGCAGTGGCGTGACAACGACAACAGTACCATTATTAAACTTAACATACTATTATGTTCTTCACTTAAAACTCAGTGTGTAAGATATTAGCAATATTGAAACATGTTTTATGTAAATGTTGTAATATTTAAATGTTTATTTCTTAACATTAAAATATTGTACAGTCACCTCCTAAGATTCTTTTTTTTGTGTTTTTGTTTTCATTCGATATTTTTGTTAGCATTCTTGAATAAATTAATGTATGTTTATACATTGTTGATTGTAAGTACATAAGTCTTTTTCTAGTGTCATATAAATTTAATATAAGTAGTTATTGATCTGACTGCAGGTTTTGAACCTGCATAATGTGATATAAGACAAAAAATTACTTAATTTGTAATTGATATTGACAATTAAATAATTATAATTCATTTTGGCTTTCCTTTTTTAGGAGTAAGTATATAAATCCTTATGGTTTTTTTTTCATGGTAATGGCCCACTTTACTTTTTGTGAAACACGGTGCGAACAATATTGTTATATAATTATTAGAGGATTGGACACAGCACACTCACTTTGAATGATGTTAATGGAGAAATTTGATAAACATAACAAATTAAAGCTTGTTCCCAACGAGTCACACCTCAACGGGTAACAGTGTGACTCGTTGGGAATGTTTTGGATAATAATTCCCAACGAGTCACAGTTACTGTTACACTGTTACTATATCATCTATCGCCACGAAATATTTTCGTTCTCAGATAAACAAAAATTGTTCCCAGGTATTTGGTACAACTTGGGGCACCCCGACTCGGACAGGTTAGGTTAGAAGGGGACGGCGGGGTCTGAAAGACCCCGCCGTCCCCTTCGTGGTTATTTTTTTTTAAACCGCCCAGAAGTAGGAGTCCCGCGAAGCGGGACTCCGTCGGCTACGCCTCATTATTGTTGAAATACTTATTAGGACACACCTATTATAATACATACAAAAACATTTATTTGGTACTAGACCTTATATCTCAGGATTTTAGGTGATTTATTGTGGAACTGATTTTGCATTGTTTGGTGACTACATTTTGGTGACAGATCTACTATTTTGAGGACAAACCCTATTATTTAAGAAACACAAAACTAATTAAATTGGTGATAGCTTAAATGATACCCTAAATCAAGGTGGGATCATCCCAACGAGTAACAGTGTAACAGTAACTGTGACTCGTTGGGAATTATTATCCAAAACATTCCCAACGAGTCACACTGTTACCCGTTGAGGTGTGACTCGTTGGGAACAAGCGCAAATTAAAGGCAAGAGTTCTTTTTTCTTAACCAAATGTCGAGGAATCTTACCAAAGAAAACTACAAAAAACAAATCGAATAAAATATTTAATATTCGAACTCCCTTATTCCTTCACATGAACTGTCTGAAAAGTTACTTCCTTCGGATGTTCGTCGACGGTCTCGAGTTTAGCATCCGGTTTCTTTTCAACATCGACTTCAGCTTCGTCTTCGTCTTCCACTTGGGCTTCCACATCGACTTCACCTTTTTCTTTCTCGGTCTTTTCTTTTTCTTCTTGAATGAGGGTACTCATGACTAAAGTCGGTAGCTCCAGGTTTTTCTGTTCTAGTCTCATTTCCACTAGGATACTTCTTACCAAAACGAGTACGTATATTTGGAACACTGTAAAGTGAAATCGAATGTTACAACATATTATAATTCCGAATATTACACCTAGTGTAGGGTTCAGTGGACGCAAGCGACTTCTGGGTGAAGGTGCTCTACATTATCACTATCGAACTTAGGAGAAAATTGCTATAGGGTTTTACCATTCGGAAATTCTCAGTCCCACCCCATGCAGCTCACCCCACCATGGGGCTCGCCCCATGTTATTTTTGTACTCTGTGATAGCAACGCATCTGCAAAACCTTAGTATTATCTATAGGTCGCGATGATCACTCACCATCAGGTGTGCCGCCTGCTTCCCACCAAAATATGAAAACATGACTACCTATGTGCCAAATTTAAATTTCATCCTAGTGTGAAAGCCTAACAAACAAACTCACTTTCGCATTTAATAAATAATAATAATATTTTTTTATTTAGTTAACTTTACAAACTTGTAGCTCTTGCATTTTAGCCAGTCTATAAATGATTTTTTACAGTCTCGATAAGTCATGGGATAAATATTTAAAAGTTTATTTAATTTGTTGTAAATGGAAGCGGATTGTCCGGTGAACTGTCTTTTGGCATATGAGGTTTTAACCGAGACTTCTGGTGCCACAAGATATTATCGTCTTTTTTTGTAAAAGCTAGAATCATAGCGAAGGGTTTTATGTAGTTTCAAAGCAGCATGGAGTACGTACAATTTCCTGACTGTGAGCAGGCCACTTAGTGAGTAAAGGATTTCAGTCGGGAATGGATATGGTTTAAAATACTTGACTTTCAAGAGAGACCTTTGCCCTCTTTCTAGTTCTAGGAATTCGATTTTAGTGGCCCCGCCCCATACAATACAATACACTAGAACTGACTGGGCCAGTGATACGTATATTTGGTTTAATAGAGTCTGAGATAATATGACTCAAAGTACTGAAAATCCAAATGAGTTTTCTGGTTCGAGACATGATCATATCCGTGTGTAAATGCCAAGATAATCGTTGGTCTACCATTATACCTAAATATTTTATACGTGTCACTTTTACTATTTTATTGCAAGAACAATTTGTGCTAGTAGGATTATTACAGCTATGTATTCTAAGGTTATGTGATTAGGTCCAGGTTGACTGTTGTTGTAGTTTGTAAATGCAATATATTTAGTTTTAGAGGTGTTTAGTGTTAGTACAAAATAATTTAACCATTTTAGCAACCCTTATGAGTCCCTTTTCAGCATATCCATATGCAGATTCCCAGGTATCTCCAATGAAAACAATGGCTGTGTCATCTGCATAGGAAAAAACACGTCCATTTTCAAGCTTCATTTCGCCGACGCTATTTAAATATATTAAGAAAAGCGTCGGCCCCAGAACACTGCCTTATGGGACACCGAAACTCACCTTTAACTCATTGCTAACGTAGTTTCCTAGTTTTACACGTTGCTTTCTATCCTGGAGATAATCTAATAGCAGAGCCAAAGGAACTCCTCTTATGCCTATGTTTTCTAGACTGCGCACAAGGACGGGAACACAGACGGTATCGAAGGCTTTTTTTAGGTCCAGGAAAATAGTGAGACACCCTTGTCCTGCATCCACATTTCAACAATATGAGAGGTTAATCCTGAAACTGCGTCTTCTGTCGATAATCCTTGCCTAAATCCATATTGAGAGCCAGATATTATGTTATATTTGTTCATGTAATTTATTAGTCTAGTGTTAAGTAGCTTCTCTATGGCTTTTGAGATTGCAGATAAGACCGAGATAGGTCTGTAGTTGCTCACTTCGTCCCTGTCGCCGCCCTTGTGCACAGGTGTAATAAGGGCTTCTTTCAGAACGGGTGGAAAAATACCTTGTGTGAAGCACAGATTAGCAAGATGTGCAATAATTGGTACCACCACGTCGGGCAGATTTAAGAAAAATGGTAGGTATCTTGTCTCATCCAGGTGCGCTTTCTGTTTTAAGACTCATCAGTACGCCATGGACTTCATCAGCATTTATAAAATTAGTTAGGATTATGTGTCTAACACAACTGGCGAAATGTGGGTGTAGGTACACCTGCCCACAGAACTACGCTTCGGCGGCCGCTACTTGACACGGTACTGTTAAAACTTTTCACACAAACCAAGCGTGTCAGTTGACGTCACCGTTTACTCACAGAAACTGAGGGCCTGTGAAAATTTTGATAATGCCCTATGACAGCTAGCTAGCGCTCAGTTGTGCCAAATCCGGACACGAATATTATATAAAAAGGTGTTTCTATGTCGTTGCCGGCGCGGCCATTTCGTGCTCTGTGCCTCTGATTTACCTTTCGGCGAAAACAGATGAGATCCTTATGTTATTTTGTTCGGAAACCTATACCTAATTAATTATTTACGGTGTTTAAAAAATATAAAATTGAAGGCCATGTGACTACTTACATATGCTAAGCACCATAGCAATGGTGACGATGACGCCTATAGCTGCTACCACCATGGAGTAGAACATTACCGACGTGATGATGGCCGCAATGCAGTACTTCATGTACACCCGCATCAGCGGTATGTCTTTCTGTACAACACATTTAGTTTAAGTAATATTACAATGATGACATTAATTACTGCTTGGTTTAGGGGCCGCCTCCACGAGCGAGAGAATCGCGGCGATATTATCGTCGTGCCACGTAACACTCTCTAAGGTTACGGATACGAAGTCAGCGGGCGCGGCGCGGCGGCGGCGGCGGCACGTTTCAATGCATTGATTTATATGGAACTGGCTTCGAAAGTAGCGGCGCGGGGAGCGGCGTTTTGCGTACGCGGGTCTGTGTTGCCGCGCCGCTCTCCGCGCCACGCCCGTTGACTTCGAGACCGAGGCCTTAGGGGCCGTCTCCACAAGCGAGAGAATCGCAGCGATGCGACGAGTGGCTGAATACCAGCGAAACGTCATCGTATCACCGCACTCTCGCCGCGGAACGTGGCGCTCTCTCAGCGAGAGCGCGGTGTCTTAACGCAGGCTGAACTGACAACTGAACTCTTCAACAAAACCATTGCACAACGCCTCGTCGCGGAAACGCGGCGATTCCGTTACGAATCGTCGCAGTCACGCGGCGATTCCATTACGAGTCGCGACGATACGCTGGCGGAATAATCCTCGTTCGTGGAGATTACCCGACGTAGAAGCGCGGATCCGTCGCGATTCTCTCGCTCTTGTAGGCGGCCCCTTAGTCTAGGTCTAGTTACGTAGTGGTTAAAGTTGCGGTTGCTGACCGTGGAGTTCTGTGTGCGATTTTCGATTCCCAAATTGGGGGATTTGTATTAGTAAATTCTCAGTCCGGAATCTAGATGGGTGACCGGTTTATAAACTCGGCCCATCTCATAAATATACATAGGCCTAAAAATAACTGGTGAAATGTGGTGTACCAACGTTCCACTATCAATTATTATACATCTCTGCTTAACTTTTGGGGAATAAAGCGGGGTAATTGCGTAACAAACTGTCAGTAGAAATGGGTTTCATTTTGACGCTTCAACAACATTCATTTCGTTATTTACGTTGTTGAGCAGACAAATTTTTCGAACATATGGAGCAATGGATTAGCAGTATCCTTCAAAATGATTCAGATTGTGATACCTACTTATATGTTATGCAATTAGTGTCCTGGTGTGATGTTATGTTAGTTAGGTATATGATCATAAAAACTTGTTTACTGGTTGCGGGGGGGAGGGGGGGGGGTAATGTGCTCTAAGATTAGGTCAGTTCATTCTTACCCGATATAAACCGCATAGTAGAATGACGTTGAAGGCCAGCTCGACGGAGTACGCAATCATAGGCACAGGTTTAGTGGCATTGTCGTCCAATATCGTGGCTTGAACTTGTACTAGGATTGGCACGAAACTATCGTCAGCTATACCTACTAGAGAGATAACCTGAAAGAAGGAGGTAAGCTTTAAACATTTAATATTATTGTGATTTTTGAAAATGTAGCTCACATAAAGTTTAGGTTCCGCTGCAAATTATAACTGTGGTTGAAAATTAATGATGAATATGAATTCAAAATGCATCAGTAATATACTTTACCCACGTAGCCTAAAGAAACATCTCTAATAAGAAAAAGAAAAACATTAAAGCAAGCTTAAGTTATGTTACCAATATCAACAATATTTCTGACTGGGAATCGAACCCAAGACAGCAGCGCGCGATTACGAGTAACGCGCCGCGACTTTTGAATGTGAGCAAAATAAATTATAAGACTGAGACTCGCAAAACAGGGAAGAATGGGGTTTATGTGTGTGGACTTATAGATACCCAGCGGTGGGCAGAGAAAATATGATGATAAAAAACACTTACCGCTAAAAATATATTAAAATATCCTATTATCATCAAACCAATTCTGACAGGAATCACCCAGCAGCACCAATCTAACTTGAAATTAACCACAAGATCCTTCACATAATCGAAGCCTTTCCCCATTTTGCACGTTTGTACTGATGGACATTCAAATGAATTGTACCGAAAATGCCGCCGCCATGTAATTATTTGTTTTAATTAGGATGCTGGTTAATTGGAAGGTCGCACAAATTTATTATGTGCTAGTAATTGAGCTAATTCTATGCGGTAACTAACTGACGGTGTGGTGGTCAGTTTGATGGCGAGCAGCATTATTATTATACTCTTTGGCGAGCAGTTTACTGTTAATAGGGGTGGGGGGGGGGGGGGGGTAAGTTTAGCAATGCCATGGCATATGTCATAGATCATGCATGTATATTGCAAATGATCAATATTCGTATTTAAAGAATCTGAATTTTCTTGACTAAGTCTGAATAGGCCGCCACCTTATTGTTTTTATAACAAAACTATCCTTTGTCCGCGGCTCCGCCCGCGTTGATGTCGAAAAATATACCACAGGTACGTGCTACCGGGATTAAAAGTGTCCTATGTGTTAATTTAGGTTATAAACTGTGTGCCAAATTTCATCCAAATTCATGTTCAGTTTTAGCGCTAATCCGGAAAATACATCCAGTCAAAATAGACAAACTGGCAAAAATTCCAAAAATATTTAATGTAGGTACCTACAGTTTTGACTTCGTTATTATTTTGTTATAACATCACGCCAGAACCCCCGAAGGGCTTGGCAGAAAAGGTGTAAAGCATTACACAGAGACACACAGAAACTTTATTCAGGGAGAACAGCGGCTTTATCCAGGCGGGCGAGCTTTATGTAAATAATTTCATCAACATGCTCTCAAAACGGTGAAGGAAAACATCGTGAGGAAACTGACTTGTTGTAGACCCAAAAAACGAAGACATCTGACATCTACCAACCTGCACTGGGCTCGCGTGGTGGATTACAGCCCACTCCCTCTCGAAGAGAGGAGGCATGTGTCCCAGTAGTGGTAACATTATTGGCTACTAGGTATTGCTCACTTAAATGTCTCACTGTTGGTGGCTCGTGTGTTGGATCATTCGGTTCGGTACAAAATGGTTGAGCTGGATGGTGCTGATCTAAGCGTCATGTTCGTGAATGGGTGCCGTCAGTTGAGACTGGTCATCTCTTAACTGCCACGGCTTATTTTTATTATTAATCTTATATTTTTAGTATTTTTTTTTTACATTGTTCTCACATTTAAAGAAACAACAAGAATAATGTACCCAGGATTTTGTAATATCTTGATTTAAAAAGAATGTCCTTGGAGTTTCTTGCCCGTTCTTCTCCATAGAGATCTACGTTTTGGAATGGGCAACTAGCTTCAACTTTCTAACTGACCGACTCTTTGACAATTCAAAGTGGCTGTAAATGGTTTAATTGAAATAAATGCTTTGAGTTTGGCTTCAGATCTATAACAGGTGACCACATTTAGAGATAAATAAAAATCATATAATAATAGATAAGTATAATATTTTATTTAAATCTTCTGTATTTATAATAAAATTGTTTACAGGCCTGTAGTGCCTTCGTGGTTCCTTCAACTTAGTTCAATTGGGCAAATGAAGAGGATTCTTCTAAATCTATGCAGTACCTGATACTATGGCTTTTCGACATTTATTGGGTCTACAACTAGGTGGGGATTTGAGGCACCGCATTTTCTTATTAAAGCAATGTTGCATATTGGCACTTAATACATTATAAAGGAATTGTTAATTTCTTTGAAAAATCCTCTTCCGCCATAATTGACTACAACTTACTCGCAATATTTCATCATGAAGTAAATCATCCAAATAAATTGTATATCAAATAATTATTGCCAAAATTATGCAGGGTGTATATTTTACTAAAGATAAATTGTATGATGCGTATCCATCGCTATAAATAGGATTATTTTGTCGTTGGATGATTTCATAGGAGCCTTATAAGGACTGTACTTTTTTCTTCTTATGCTTTCGATTTTTCTCTATAAAATGTCGTATTTTGAATGGCGAAGCGTCTACAACCACTTCGGTTTTCTTTTTCTCTAATTAGTTTCCAAAAACCTATGTAATATTATAATCACTTCTGGATATAATTGTTCATAATCAAAAGCCGCGGTAAAAATATTAAAAAAATCTTTTCTGATCACCCAATAAGGTAATGGGCATTGTTTATCATGAAAAACTAAACGCTATATTACGACATCAAAATATAACAATATGTTACAACTAAACCATCGTTTCCATGTAAGCAATACAAGGCACTCAAAATGTATGCTATTATTTTACTCTATTTTTATTCTAAGACAGGGATAGTCAATCTTTATTTTGGTCTACGTTCGACTACGTAGAATTCACTGCAGGAAAGTCATGGGACATTCTCCAAACAGCGGGATGATGCAGGCTACAGTACTTTGATCTCACGAAGTGACGCGCGCTTTACTTGTGGTAACCAAGTACATGCTGTCGCGCGTCACTTCGTGCGGTAAAGATACTGTAACAATTCGACTGCGGTAGTTGAATTTATACTATAACTACTACAAAATGTTTTGCAACACCGGCTTGTGGCAACTTAAATCATTAATTTGTTCTTTTAGGACGATAAGAAACAGTTTCATTTTGAAATACTGTTTTGTGAATTTTCGAAGAGAGAAAGTAATGTCCATGCAATGCTTTTCTTTAAGGTGCATCCAGACAGCGACGCATGCGCCGCAAATGATTTTTTTATGTTTGGCTGCCTCTGGCTGAGGCATCTAACATATTAAAAAAAAAAAAATACGGCGCATGCCTCGCTCTGTCTGGAACTCTGAATGCACCTTTACATTAGTGATTTAGTTTGAAATTAAAATTAGTATATGTGTATTTACGATGTAGGTACTAACAATATTAAAGTAATATAAAGTTTATAATAAAGACTATAGAATGTAATATGGCGTGCACATGTCATACGCTTTAACATTTAGAAATATAATATTTGAGTGATAGATAAAAATTACGCGTTTGGAAACTGGCAAAAACTGCCGAGTTGAGTTATTTTTTCGAGATATTAACACTGAGTATTGTTAAATAAAGAATATAGACAATAGTAATGAATACTTATTAGATCTATTGATACATTCTTAGTAATAAAATATTCTATAGATGTCAAAAGTATTAAAGATTAGGACTCGGTCACACCAAATGTAACTCCGACAAACGTAGCCTCTGCCTGTGTTAACAACTAAGAACAGAAAACGACTCTATCCGTATTATTACGAAACAAGATTTGAATTTAGCCCGACCCTGAACCTTCAAGCCAGTTCTAGTAACTCCAACTTTATTCCGACTTAGGTAAAGTTCTTAATACAATACTAAAAACTTAGTACCGGACAACGTTGTCAGTTTTATAAAAGAAGTGTATTTCGATTACTGTTAGGTTTGTATTTCAAAGACTGTTTAAGGGGGAACTCTAGTTGTAGCCCGCCAAATTCAAATTTACTTTGGTTTTTAGCAAATTGCAGCTCTGTTTTAGGTCGTATGTTGATCAAAATGCGATTCGCGACTGTAGGAATGATATATTTATTGAACAATATTCATCAATTTCATATCAATCGTCAAACCGGAAATTTGTTCCACCTAAGAATTTTCATATGAAATATTCTAAAAAAAATTTAGATGGAACAAATTTCAAAAGTTTGACGATTGATATGAAATTAATGATTATTATTCACTAAATATATCATTCCTACAGTCGCGAATCACATTTTGATCAACACACGACGTAAAACAGAGCTGCAATTTGCAAAAACAACAGAAAAAATGGATTTGGCGGGCTACAACTGAGGATTTTATCTTAAACCATATGCCTAAAGAGAAACCTTGTTTTGTAAGAAGACCTTATACAAGTTAGTAACATCGCTACCGCATCAAATATGACCACAGGATATTCCTATTCTTATCGCACACTTGCTACGTGGTGCAGAACATTAGCAGCTTAGCAAATGAGTGCATTCAGTGTGGCCGAGCTTTATAAGTAAGCTTGCAAACCATTAATGAAGATGTATTCGATGATTTAAATATTAATCTCGATTTGAGGCACTGACTAAACTACATTCGAACTTGACATCTCCAAATATCTCTATCTCTTTCTAGTTTTTAGTATTAATAAGAGATGGCAGTATTTTCAATGTAGTGTAGTCAGTAGCAAATATAATTTGCTATGCTCGCTATTTCATTTTGATTTTTGTTATTGTTTTTCCTATAGGTTCCACATTATCATCAATATAAAAATTATCAAACAATTAGGTTTGCCATTCTCATACAAAGTATCGACAACAATTCATTCTAATTAATAACATGTAATTATTATAATAATATGACGTAGTACATAAAGCTATTTTACTTTAAGATATATCATAAAAGAATATCAAAATAAACATTCTTAGATGCATACTGGTGGCCATATTATCTTGTAAACTAAATAATTATAAATTCCATATTTAATTGATTATAATACTTGCATTAACATAACGTGTATAATATCAAGAGAAAAACATATATTTGGCTATTAATAGTAATACATAACTAAATTATTAATAAAAATATATCGCTAACCATATTTTTTTTTTTAATATTAAGAGAAAAACATATATTTGGCTATTAATAGTAATACATAACTAAATTATTAATAAAATCTATCGCTAACCATTATTATTTTTTAAATATTATTAATTACAAATAAATATAAACCAGCAGTATGCACTACAACCCTGTAACATAACCCCAATAAAAACAAAAGGATAAGAAAATAAACATTTATTTGTGAAAATTACACCACATTGGTTGAACGCAGGTTTCATTAATATACCAATGATTATTAAAATGTACTACATACTTCACTTGAAAATTGTGTGTGCTGTTGGCAAGTTTAACATTTAAATAAGTAACTTTCATATTTCGAGACCTTTTTATAATTTTTGGAAATCACATTTTAATCAAAACTCTAGTTTATTTAATTGCAATTTCAATACCTGATAAAACCATTAAATTGCTGAATAAACGCAGAGGATAGATACTATTTTATTCACAACACATAACAAATATTTGAAATTAAAATATAAAAGAAATATCCAATTAATTCAAGCAACGGATCCTAATGTATGACTTTTCTACCGACCGTTTCACATAATTATAAAATTCCAATTTTAAAACATGCTATTTATTAATACACAAAATAAATTTTATAAAAAAAATCCCCAAATTAGACCCCTATGTTCTGCTCCGAAAGTATCTGATGAAAGTATAAACACACCCTGTCCAGGTTAAATTCTTACGCCATCACTCACTAAAATGAATTAGTAACATATTTATCTGTATTTAGAAAGTTTAAACTTTATATCTTACCACTATTTCCAACAATTATTGTTTTTAATAACATGATTGAATATCATCGACGATAATTTAGGTTATAAAATTAACCTCAATTTGGCAAATGAAAACATCTGTACAGTAATTTGAAATCACAGCACTCAATTTGTATGTGACACTACAAATTCGCATCCACGGTTAGGTTTTCTGAACCATTTGTTTACATTTTCATTAGATAGTTTTCAAACAGGTTATACATAGCAACAGCTCACACAACAATCCTAATCACCATTCACTTCATAAGAGCATGCACCACAGCATTAGCGTTCAACGCTTTCAAATCTGTATACGTTTGACCCGTACCAACGAAAACAATCGGCTGCCCTGTGATGTAAGTCATCGATATAGCAGCCCCAACCTTATCATCGATAGTATCGAACTTGGTCAGCACTATGCCATCGATAACGTGTGGGTTTGTAGAGGAGCTGTGGTCAGCTAACGCTTGGTTGAACTTGACCAGTTGGTCCACGGCTTCGTTACCTACTAACGCTTCGCCCACGAAGAGTACCATGTCGGGTTCGTTGACCTTTATGAGTTTTGCGAGAGCCCTCATTAGGGGTTCGTTGTCCTGCATACGTCCGGCCGTGTCGATTAGAACGACGTCGATTTTAGAGTCGTTTGCGTACCGGATCGCTTCCATCGCTATGCCCGCTGCGTCTTTTCCTGTAGATAGTGATCGATTATGTTATGTGTGAAGTGCAAATAAGTGGAATTTGAAAAAAAAAAGTGTTAAAAAAAATACCCAGAGCGAACAGATACAGTATGTTGCTCAGTATTTAAGAGATATCATTCTGTAAATATTTAACTATAAGATTCGATGGCTAAATGTGTGATATTTGTTTTTCATCAGGCGTGATTATTTTTCTTTCTTCGGTTTGGGTATTCCCAACCATATAAATACATTCATATAATCACGCCCATAATCCCATAGAAGTAGCCAGAGACTATACCAAATCGAAGATATCTTAAAAAAAATAGAATCACCCCTGATGCAAAAGCAAATAACAATATCACACATTTAGCCATCGAATCATATAGTGAAATATTTACAGAATGATATCATCATATATCACAAAAATTCTGAGATACATCCTGTATCTGTTCGCTCTGGGTTTCTTTTTCATACTTGATGAGCATTCTCCTTTGGGTGGTTATCAAAATAATTAATTAATTATTTATTTATTTAACTCTAAAATTGACCATTCATACATAAAAAGGAGTTTTTTTTTAAACGTTCCCCACACTAGGAATTTCTCCTGTATTGTGGGCGCGTTTACAAACATTCAAACTCACATACCCAAACAACCAGACCCGGAACAAATACTTGTAGGTCATACAAATATTTGTTCCGTGCGGGAATCGAACCCGCGACACGCAGCGCAGCAGTCAATCGCTTAACCACTGCGCCAACCGTGCCGTCAAAAAAAAAAGTTACTTTGTCGACTTAACCAGAAAACTTAAAAAAGTTTATGAATTAAAAGAATCAAAGCTGGAAGAGGGAGTGAAGAGAATTCATTGCATGAAAAAGAATTAGGTATCTCGTAGTAGTTATATTTATATCGTAGTTATTTGCTAAGAATAGTGTGGTAGCTGGCTCAAAAATTCTCAACACTGAGACCATTATTAATGACCAAACTGACATATTTACGGTTAGAACTAGTATCGAATGGCTTTCAAACCTCTAACTTTCGTTAAAAACACCATGCAAATGATTAAAAAAAAAACTACTGCAGCAAGACAGAAAATAATCAAGTTTCACCCGCGCCTCCTTGCCTACCTCTCTCGTCAAGCCAACATAAACTTGTCGCGCGGCGTAAATCTATTATCTAGTATTTGAATCTTCTTTATTATGTATACGCAAAACAATCAGATGGAACGGCTCTATCCAATGTACCTAAGTATGATCGCTGTGTACAACAAGTATGTATATTACCGACAGACCGATAAGACCGCCCATTGTGTCACCCTATGTAAAATTTCTACTTTTATATCTGTAATTTTTATGGTGTACATAATAAAGAGTATTCTATTCTATTCTATTCTATATTATTCAATATTATTGTATGTCCGTGAATCTGTTACCGATGCTGGTGGGTTGTTAGACTAATGGAGAGTAGACAGACTTGAATGAAATCACTACATATTATAAAACAATGTCCCCGCCGCGTCTGTCTGTCTGTTTGTACGCGTTAAACTCAAAAACTACCAAATGGATTTTCATACGGTTTTCACCAATCGACGGAGTGATTCATGCGGAAGGTTTAGGTGTATAAATTCATTAAAGTTTTGTATAAATTAGCTGAAATATGACAATGATAGTTGAAGAAGTCGGAAGAAATCCTGCCGTTGGAGAATTATCGTTAGATATACACATAAATAATGTATGGTGGAATTGTTACACATAAATAGCGTAAAAAAAGTTTGATATTTGATTTTGTCAACGAGTTTTAACAATATAAAAACCTCTGATGAAAGTTAGTGTTTCTTTAACTCACCGTATCCCTTCTCATACAAATGCACCATCTTCCTCCCACTATGCTTGGCCTCAGGATGCAGCGCGTTGAGATGTCGCGTGTGCGTGCGCAGCTGCTCCACTGCGCCTGCGCGGAACGTGTCGCACGCGGCTATGAGCACCGACATGTCGTTCTCTATCAGCCAGAAGCAGATCTTGGCCAGGTTTGTAGACTTGCCTACGCCGTTCACCTGAAAATATCGTTTTGTTTTGTAAAATGGCAATGCGAGGAACGGATGAGAAGCTTTATAAGGTCACAATTCGCATTGTGTTGCGTTTGAAACGTATGGCTACGTAGTCCGCCTTCCTGTGGTGTATTTAACAACTGAGTTCAATTTCACAAACCATTCCTTAAAATACCAGGTAAAAGAAATTTTAAACTACACGATAATGTTTTTATGTACGATATGCAGCTGCAGTTTTTCATAACCGTAGCTGCATGGCTATGGCAGACTTTGTGACCGACCAAAAGCATGCAGTAGTCATTGGAAACCCGCTCTGATTTAAGTTTTTGACATGTAGCGGCATCTACAACGCCACATGCTGGCTACGCGTCACACTGACGTCACGCAAAATCCTGCATCGCGCAAGCAGAGTTTACCGCACACCTAGCATATATAAAACATCCCGACATCAAACGTCGGGCAATTGCGCACCAGATACAACACCCGTCTGGTCGGAGGATCCTTCCTTTTCCATAGAGTATGAGTGAGCTTTACACCCTGTTCCTCATACCTCTATAAACACAAACAAATTCGTTACACTGCTCTTCAGCAATTCATGAAAGTGTCAAGAGTTTGTGCTACTTTATAGTTAGATATTCTGTTAGATCCTTTTTTTGGTAATGATACAAAAATTCTAGTCTGAAACGACTAGCACTGCATGTAAATCTTTTGCCATTTATACATACCCCACAAAACGCAGTAATATAAGGTCTCCCCTGCTGCTTGGCGTGCATACAATCACGCAGGATGTCCACCCGTCTCTTGGGTGACAGGATCTGCACCAGCGACTCTGTCAACGTCGCCTTCACGGTCTTGGCCACGCTATCGAATGTTCCCAGTACCTGTGGAAAAACAATTATGAAAAATAAAAGCTCATGTTTAAAATGTACCATTTGGATAAACTTTAAGAGTTCGGCTGTAACTTATGAAGAGCATCAAAAACAGAGGAGGGACTGGGGCTTATAACACAATAACGATACGATCAACCCTCTATCAACCACGCGTGGTATCACTCGCAATAAAAATGTATGCATCTGTTATTTGTGCCTGTTAATTCTACTTTTTTTTTTTTTGGATGTGTAATCATCTAATGACCTCTCCCGCCCTGGGCGGAGCGGAGGGGCGTGTCAGACTCTTACTGACTAAAACCCACCCGGGTTCCTTCAGTTGCCTGTGCGCCAGGGCCACGGTAACTCTTTCGAACAATCCGCGACCCCGGCAGGACTTTTATTTCTACTATGGACGATTTTCGGCGGTACTTAAAATCTAAATACGGGTGGAAAAGACCCATCACATAGCCGTCAACAACGCATTCTGTACATCAAACTAAGTAACATAGCACAAAATAATTTGTGAGAAATGAATTTTATTTTTGGTGTGAAAATTTGCTGCTTGTGGTAGTGCGCAGCGTAACGCACGCAAAACATTGTGCTTATGGGTGCATGCAACGGTACAGGGATCTTAGAGATAATTAAAATTGTGTTATATCTTAATAAACTTATTTTCATTAAAAAAAAACGTCAATTAAAGTTGGAATTTTAACCTTCAATATCTCCGTAACCAGAAGGTTCCCAGGTAAGGTCCAGTACAAAATAATGATTACAATGACGGGGAGTACAAGTGACTCTTGGCTTCGTTAAGTGTTTTTTTACACCCATCATAATGGCGATAAACCCTTCCTTTTTTGAAGATTTAGAGGTGATAAGTTCACTCATCTTCCAATGAAAAGGAAGGATCCTTCGACCAGACGGGAGTCGTGTCTGGTGGGCAACTGTTCGACGGTGGTGGTCGGTGGTATAGGATTTGCGTGACGTTATAAATGCAGCCACTGCAATGTTAAATATTTTCCTTATAATAACCTAAAAATTAGTCTAAAATAATTTCGTAATCTCACCTTTCCTTCCAGCTTGGTAGCGACAGAGTCGCACAGCTTGTTGGCGATGTCTGAAGCAACGTTCTTACCGATCAGATGGTCTTGTAGCTTGTCCAGCACGGGCCGCATCGACTCTTCAGTTAGGGCTTTAGAGCCTACCAAACCTGGAAGAGAGTAATATAAAGGTATTGAGTGTCAAAGAGCAACCTCGAAAGGAAAACTGTAAAAAAACTTGAAAATTAGTGACCAATGACGGTAAATTTTGTCGCGTATTTTTCCGTAGAAGTGTCAAACTCAACTCAAACTCAAAGCATTTATTTCAATTAAACCATTTACAGGCACTTTTGAAATGTCAGAGAGTCAGTCAGTTAGTCAGAAAGTTGAAGCTAGTTGCCTATTGCAAAACGTAGATCTCTATGGAGAAGAACGGGCAAGAAACTCCAAGGACACTCTTTTTAAATCAAGATATTACAAAATCCTTGGTACATTATTTTTATTTGTGAGAACAATGTAAAAAATATATGTATATTAAAAAAGAAATCAAAATATAAGTATAATAAAAATAAGCCGTGGCAGTTAAGAGATGACCAGTCTCAACTGACGGCGGCCGTTCACGAACATGACGCGTGGATCAGCTCAACCATTTTGTAGGGAACCGAATGATCCAACACACGCGCCACCAACAGTGAGACATTTAAGTGAGCATAACATAGTCTCAACTGCCATGCTTTCAAGTCAACATACATAATAATGATATAATAAACGAATCCATGGTACTCACATTTACAAAATTGAAAAAATGCTTCTAAATTATACAAAACTATAGTTTGCTATGTATTTGAGCGATGAAAAAAATTTAAAATATCTATTGGAGTATTCAATATTAAAACATATTTTATGAAGTTGCTGGACTTAAGTACGTCCGATACGCTTTGAGCAGTCAGCGTCACTACCACCCTTGCTAATGAGGTAATATTTTTACACAGACATAAGCGATTGCCATAATTATAACTCGTCATATACGCGAGAGAACACTACGATAACGCAATTTAGCACTCAGATATGTGACAGATCTTTACAAAAAAAAAAACTAATATTAATTAACCCTTGTACTTAGGTATGTTCTGCTTTTTGCTATAGGTACACCTCTGCCTAACCATTCGGGAATTGCTGGCGTGAATGTTGTGTTATGTGTATCACTTTTAGATTTTAACCTGCAACATCCATCGATTCACTTCCCCTTTAGAATGAGCACATTTTTTTCCAGTTACTAGTTTAATTAATTCGTTATTTTAACATTTACACCAGCTATTTTATTTCCAAAATGGAGGATTAAGTTATCTTAGATATCCCACACAGAACTCACCCTTAAATATGCTGAACATGCCGCCCGTCTTCTTGGGACTGGGATGTGCGGAGTGCTCCACTTCCTCGTCGCTGCTGCTCTCGTCCGACTCCACCTCCAGGTCGCGGATAGCGCCCGTCATTTGACCGATCAGCTGGAATTTTCATTATTTTTATTAGATTTTAATTTCAAAGGCATGTAAACTATAAGATTGGACTAGAACAATCGGATCTTCGAGAGAAAATAATTATGAAAATTCTGAAAAAACCGATTGTTCAGTAAGATTGCGTTATACAATTACTTCTTCGAGTTTTTGCGAAACTCTCGCCAGATATACGAATTTCGCGCTTCTTCGACATTATTAATACAAAAACCAAATCTCAGTACGCCATATTTGCTTACCAAATAAGACAAGTAATTAAAAATTTACTTCAAATGACTAAACTCTTTAGATTTTTTTGATATAAAAATGGCTGTTGGTATGTAAAAGAATGATAAACTCCCGTTTGAGAACACCTGTTTGACCAGTTACTGTAAAAGTTGGCATAATACGTAGTTTTTCATGGCGAAGAAGGCCCAACCTTTAATTAATAAACCTATATATAAATACACTTTTTTTTTTATTGCGTCCTCCACGCGGGCGAAGCCGAAGGTAAAAGCTAGTATAGTACAAATCTCTCCAACAGTAAACCAACCTGTGTGTCCGGCCTGATCTCGCTGTTGGCATCCTCGGGCTTGTCAGTACTAAAGTCTAGTGAAGGCAGGTCGCGGGACCCACCGCCCAGCTCCCACACGCGCGGCTGTTTCACACGCTCCACCTTTGGGCTCTTGGGAGACTTCCTGCGGAGAAAGGTTTAAATATTTTATAAGAAACAACAACTGAACAGTCTTCTATGCTGCAATAAACGTGGCCACCTACTGCCAGCAGGTGGCAGTGGGCTACTGGGTCAACCAGTATAATGCTTGGTTCCTATAAACAAAAACGAATTTTTTGCTTACCAATGGTAGCATTTTTTATTGCCAAACTGGGCATATAAATAAATTCGTAAGCTAATTTTACCTGTGATAGCTACTTCCATAAGGGAGGGTCTACTATGCGAAGCTATGAAGTATTTGCTTCATTACTGGTAAAGATACAAGAGTCTTAATTTTAACCAATAACCGTCCGTAAATTATAGGAATCGGCCATAAGTAACTAAGTTGTACTTTCGAAACGAAAAGATGATGAGGAATAATAGACAGAATTACATCACAAGTAGGGGATCGAAGATCAAACAAAAGCTCTCTATTTTAATTTGGTTGTTGGTGTGGTGTGTGAGGGTAGACTTACTGGTCTGAAGAAAAGATAGTCCTCTTTTTGTAGCCCAACGGTTTTTAATGTCAACACACAACTCACAATTCACAATTATTGTCCATAAACAATGGATGTTTTACGAAGACACAGAAAATAATACACAATTTACAGCCAGTTCCCACGTCGCACCACTCAAAAACAAAATCTTTGTCCACAAAGATCTGATTCACTTAATACTCTATGCACTAAATAAGCAGAAGGTATACCAAAGGAGACTCGAGAAAACAATACGATTTCGATGCTTTTCTGTGCTTTGTAAGTTAGAAGAATATTACTTCTCTAGTCTAAATAAAGTCATTGACTAAGATAATATCTTCTACCACTGATTGGAATGATTACTAGAAAATGAAAAATTAAAGCAAACAAAAAAAAGGTAACTTTATAATACCACATACTTAACATAAAATCACGCCTTTATTCCCCGAAGGGATAGGCAGATGTGTACCCTTAGCACACCCACATTTCGTCATTTATGTTTAAGTCCCATGTAATAGGAGGCGACCCTATTGCCATCAACCGGGCCAAAATCCAGACTTCGGGCTGCCACTGAGAAATTCCTGATAGAAAAACCCAATAACACTTTGCCCGACCTGGGAATCGGACCCAGGACCTTATGCTTAGCAGTAGCGACAGCAACCACTACACCAACAAGGCAGTCTTTATAATACCCTTTTGAGTATATTATAATTATTTATTCTTGCAGATACTTTCTATATATTCTAGATATTTGACAGAGTGTAATTATTCTTATCTGTAAGATAAGAATAATTACACTCTGTCAAATATTACCAACACTCTTACATAACATGTGTGATGTGATAAGTGTATAGAAATATTTTAATAACCTGTATTACCACTATTTTAAAATTGAAATTCGTTTAATTCTACATAAAAAAAACAAATGATGAGTAAACCAAACTTGTTTCACAAGGAAAACATAATATTGTAATGAATAAAACAAGTCTGTTACTCAAACAGGAAAATTGTTATTATCCTGTTTGTCTTTAAGATACTTGTATGTATACAAATGTTGGACTGCACAAATTAGGTTTTACACATGCAACATTAGATCAGCATGGTAACGGTACGAGTTCGTAGCCGACTGCATACAGCAGCAGCAGACGATGTGTCGATGCGACACTACTGGTTTCTATGCATTTCTATGAAATACCATTCGTAGCTAGCGACACGTCATTTTCATAGAAATACATAGAAACCAGTAGTGTCGCAGCGACACGTCGTCTGCTGCTGCTGCATGCAGTCGGCTACGAACTCGTACTTTTAGAAACAACACAGCAAGTTACGCACGACAACATATCAAGCTATACATTTTTTTTATTTTAGATGGGTTTGCTCTTGACTCTAGTCTAGGTCAGAGATGACAGAGACAAAGTCGACGATGGAGTGAGCTTACACAGAAGAAGCCTGTTCACTCTCACTTTGAAGAGATTTGGGTTGTATGCGGTCGGAAACACAGGCGCAGGTAGAGAATTCCACTCTTTTGCTGTGCGTATTATAAAAGATGTTTGGAAGCGCTTAGTGCGAACTGGTGGAATAGCAACTAGGTAGGGATGGTAACTTGCAGTGCGCCTAGATGTCCGATGGTAGAAGGGGGCCGGTGGAATGAGGTCGTGGAGTTCTTGGGCACACTCACCGAAGTACAATCTGTAGAAGACCGATAAGCAGGCAACCTTACGGCGATGAGCCAAGCTGTGAAGCTTGGCATCCACCAGTTTTCCAGTATAACTTGACTTCTCATTGTGAGGTCAACTAAAACTGGAAATAGCTTGATATGTCGCCGTGTATACAGCATACAACACTAATGTTCCTTAAAGTTTTGTATGCAGCATACTATCATTTTATGCTACGTCTGATGTGATGAAAACATGTATTATTAATAGCATTTACTGGCCCACTGCAAGAGCTTCCCATCTCCTTTATCACTTTTCTTGGTATCCTGTAATTTTGTGCCAAGAAAATAGACAGGCTTGGCCAGGAACAATCACCCAAATTACATAATACGTTACTTATCACAATCTGAATCATTTTGAAGCTTATTGCTAATCCATTGCTTCATATGTTCGAAAAATTTGTCTGCTCAACAACGTAAATAACGCAATGAATTTTGTTGAACTGTCAAAATTAAACCCATTCCTACTGTTAGTGTGTTCCATAATTACCCTGCTGGTGGCCCTGGTATGTGTTTGTTACAATTATTGTAAAGCAAGTGATAATAAAGTTGTAACAATGCTACTTACTTGGGTAGCTCCTTCTTGCCTTTGGAGGCAAGTTTCTGAGCCAGCTTGGCTCTGTTCAGGGCAATCACATCATCTTCAGGTTCGGGTGATTCCTCCACCTTGCCGTTAGTCAGGCTCTTATTTTCTACTATTTTTACTGAAAACAAGTTTTATCATTATATTAGAAAAGTTTATTTTTTCTCCTGATAGAACATTATAAAATAGGACCACTAGGCAGTCAGCTATCGTCACCAATTACTGACGCTTTTCGGTAGTGTACTAACCCCTAGTAAGTACTCAGCACAATAGTGTGGTACTATAATATATTTAAAAGGTATTAAAAGTTAGGTAGGTTTCAAAAGGTAAGGGTGAGTGGAAACGTCGGGAGGGGACGCCCTAGGAAGACATATAGTGACCTTATTGGTGATGTTCTTCAGAAAGGTCAGTTGCGTAGTACTCACAACCAACATGCGTGTATGACTAGATGTATGAACGTAAACGAGGCAAAAGGAGTATGTAAGAATCGTAGCAAGTAGCGTTCTGTAGTTTCTGTCTACCCCCATGGAAAGAAGGCGTAAGTTTATGTATGTGTATACTATATTTCTAGACATACTACTTACTTACTTAATATTGTTTTAAAATAGATATAAAACAGTTACAATAGAAAGAAACATACAGATAAGCCAATTACAAATAACAGGATTACAGGTCGAAAGAGATAATAGGTTCAAAGTTGCTTGTCATTCTGATTTACTAGTAATATGAAGAAACTAGCTTCTTTCCGCGACTTCAGCCGTCACTACACTATCAAGTCCTGGAAGGAATATGTCAAATTACAAGTAACCCTGTATATACAGGGTGACTTTTCATAAACATTTTTATCGCCTTTATTACTTTTTTTTAAATCTTGAGATGCAACCTGTTTCTTTGGAGATGTGGAAACAAATAGATTTCATAAACATTTTTAACACCTTTATTACTTTTTTTTTAATCTTAAGATGAAACCTGTTACTTTGGAGATCTGAAAACAAACATGATTATTTCTAATAAGACAGACTTACCTGATTTCTTCCCCTTATCTTCTCCCCTGCGTTCAATCATTGAAGCTACAGTCTTTTTGGACTTCAGCGAGTCTTCGAATGTTCTCATTTGTTTTGGAATCTTAGCTTGCGATTTGGCTGTAACACAATATTAGAAAATTAGTATATGAACTACTCTTTTCTCTAATGATTATGCCTGGGGATAATGCTTGCTGGATTTGTAAGATCATCTTCTGCTTAGTGTTTTCAAAACTATGTTGGTCTTAGTTGGACTAGTAGGGTTTGCATTGAATATGAGGACAAAATATTAAATCATTCAAAATGAATAATCAGTGCAGATACAGTTGTAAGTTCTCTCACCCCATTTTTCACAATTCTGCAACACTTTATCAAACGTCATCTTGAAATCAAAGTCCATGATATGCCGTCCTCCCTGCAGCTCATTCTTGTACTTGTCCCTAAACTCCAGGTGCACATCATTGAGGAACTTATCCACATATGATAGCTGCAGAATGCGCTGGTAAGCCACCACAAACACCAGCTCAAACTCGTTGTCGAGTTTATATTGCAATGATAAGGCATTATGGTTGAATGTATTGTTCCCTGAACGCTCCTGAAAAATTTAATATTGTTTATGAAAATGTAAACAGGTGGAATTAAATTAAAGGCCATGTAAATTGTAAATGTTGTAGGAGAAAGAATAGGTAGAAGTAACTTATGTAAGGTGATCCAATTAAGATAATGTAGTAATACACCTTATTATATCATGGTTAGTGGAGGGGTTAAAAATGAATGTAAATTACACTTAGTATTGATACAGAGTTCTAGGCTCTGATGCCTTATTAAACAGTAAACAAGTCTTTATATTGTCACATATGGTATACTTATTAGTTATGCGGAAGATAAGGCCCTAAAGACTACGATAACATGCACAGAACGCAATATAAATAAACCAAGGACATTATTGCCAGCAGATCCAATTAATATGTAAATTCTAGGCTCACGATAATACAAAAGACCAAATTTTAGCATATGTAAATTATCCACGTTGTGAATAGGTACTTAATCATATTAAACCACTATACACCAGGGGCTTCCCAACTTGTAAATGTTAACTTACTTGTAATATCACACTACGAATTAAAGCGTTCACGGATGGCGAAAAAATTTCGCTCGTACTCTGGAAACACCATAGCACTATCCCTCCTTTACTAAAGATGCTGAATAGGTCTAGCATTTTGTAGAATTATTGCGTTATTCACAGAGAGAGTTACTACAGATGTTTCGTTCGTACTACGTAGGAATGTGTTTGACAGAAAATTGACAACTCACAATACAGGTGGATTCAGAATATCTATTCTATTCACAAAACCGTTTGAAGAGCAACACACACTTGCGACAAAATGTTGAAATTAAAAAAATACCAAGCCATTTAAAACCTTCTAAAGGGTAAATACTTTTATGAAATTTTAAATATTACAAGTAATTACTACGTATCAAAATTGTATAATACTACCAATACTTTAATAAATTATTATTTTGTAATCAGTTTATGGGTAATAATAAACGCACCCTCACTGATGTTTTGGATTCTACGAGATCTATGGTTAAGTGTTTTCACAACAAAAAATAAAATGCAATGTGTAAGCCAACTTTGTATTTAGTAGCTAGGAATGTGTGAATGTGAAGTGGATGAGGAAGCGGAAAGGTCTGATATCTAATCTAATTTATTGAAAACCTAGCGTTAGTTAATCTTTTTCACACATCCAATAAACAATTATTTATTTCATTGTCATTGTTCCTGTTGAAATATCGGCATAAATACGGCAACCCCGTAAATTTTTGCTTGTCCATGGATGAAAGAAATTTGTCAAATCATCTCAATTGTGATCGTAATATTTTGTTGTACTCATTTCAGAAATTGCCGATTTATAAGCAAAAAGTGTCTGCGAAAGGTTCGTGCAATTGGATTAAAGTTAAAAAAAACAACAAGATGAATATAACATCAGCAGCGGGGATTATATCCCTGCTGGATGAGCCGATGTCCGAAGTTAAAGAGTTCGCATTGAAGAGGTTGGACAACATAGTTGACGAGTTTTGGCCAGAAATATCAGAATCTATTGAGAAGATTGAAATTCTGCATGAAGACAAAGTTTTCTCCCAGCACCAGCTCGCCGCTTTGGTAGCAAGTAAGGTATATTACCACTTGGGAGCCTTTGAAGATTCGTTGACGTATGCGCTGGGCGCTGGTGACTTGTTCGACGTAAACGCAAGAAATGAGTATGTCGATACTACGATTGCAAAAGCCATCGACTTCTACACCCAGAAGAGGAAGGCGCTGTTCGTGGACAGCATGGCGGAGACGATAGATCCTCGCTTGGAAGCCATCGTGAATCGCATGTTCCAGCGATGTCTTGAAGATGGACAGTACAGGCAGGCGCTCGGCTTGGCCCTGGAGACCCGCCGCATGGACATATTCGAAGAGTCCATCATGAAATCTGATGATATAGCTGGTAAGTTCCAAACAACTCATAAAAAAAAACCTTTGTCTTCAGTACAAGTCTCATACCTACTATTGTTTTGATATTTTTACTTAATATTCTCATCCAATTGATGAAAAGTTATCGAGTCATTGGCAGGTCAATGCCTGTATGGTCTTTGTTATTACTTAATATTTTATTCAAAACATTAACGATTACTGCAAATTGGCATGGAATGTTTACAAAGTAAATTTGTACATACTAAACAATAGATCAATACATTGATATAATTTAAATATTAATTTTCTCTCACTAAACTGCTAAGCAATCATGACATTACACAAATAAGACTTTTTGAATTGCAAATTCTAAGATCAAATTATAAGAAACATCATCAATTTCTAGCACAAGGAACTGTTTCAAAAGGGAAATAATAAACTATGTATCAATGGACTTTGTGCACAAGAACATAATTTATTATGTAGCATGACTAGACCTATTTTGCGACTAAAACTATGTAGTTTGTTAGTTGATAGTTTCATCATTTTATGTTTATATTATGCATTTACCCATAATTGACTTTTGAATTTGAAATAGTTGCATCATGTTACCTTTTTAATTTTTCAGGTATGCTAGTGTATGCCTTCACTGTTGCCATGAGCCTCCTGCAGAACAGAGGCTTCCGCAGCACAGTCCTCCGGTCCCTGGTGGGTCTCTACAGAGGTCTCAACATACCCGACTATGTCAACATGTGCCAGTGTCTTATCTTCCTTGAGGATCCTCTCTCTGTAGCAGAAATACTTGACAAACTGACTCATGGACCTCAAGAATCTGTCCTCATGGCATACCAAATAGCCTTTGACTTGTATGACTCAGCTACACAACAGTTCCTTGGCAGAGTATTACAGGCTCTTAGGACAACAGCCCCCATTCCTAGTGCTCTTGGCGGTAAACCCCAACCTCAAGGTGGGCCATTCCCAGAGGCTACCATGGAGGTTGACCAACCTGCTGCTGCTGCTGCTGCTCCTGCTGCTGAAGAATCCAAGAAACCAGAGAGAGATATTGAAAGCCTGAATGACGAAGAAAAGGAACATCAGAGGAGGGTAGAAAAGTTAATTTCAATCTTAGGAGGTGAAGTTTCTATAGGGTTACAACTACAGTTTCTGATTAGATCTAATCATGCTGATTTACTAATCTTGAAGAACACTAAAGATGCCATTAGGGTGTCTATCTGTCACACAGCCACTGTCATAGCCAATGCATTCATGCACTCAGGAACAACTAGTGATCAGTTCTTGAGGGACAACTTAGAATGGCTTGCTAGGGCGACAAACTGGGCCAAACTAACAGTAACAGCCTCCCTTGGAGTTATTCACAGGGGTCATGAGAGTGAGTCCCTAGCTCTCATGCAATCTTACTTGCCAAAAGAGGCAGGGCCTTCATCAGGCTACTCTGAGGGAGGAGGCCTATATGCCCTAGGTTTAATTCATGCAAATCATGGTGCAAATATCATTGACTATCTTCTAACACAGCTAAAAGATGCTCAGAATGAGATGGTGCGCCATGGCGGCTGTCTTGGACTTGGCCTGGCTGCTATGGGTACCCACAGGCAGGATGTCTATGAACAGCTCAAGTTTAACCTGTACCAAGATGATGCGGTAACTGGCGAGGCAGCTGGTATAGCCATGGGAATGGTCATGTTAGGCTCCAGGCATGCAGCTGCTATTGAAGACATGGTTGCATATGCTCAAGAAACTCAGCATGAGAAGATATTAAGAGGTTTGGCTGTAGGTATAGCCTTTACTATGTATGGACGTCTTGAAGAGGCTGATGCCCTTGTGCAGCAACTGTTGAGAGACAAGGATCCTCTGCTGCGTCGTGCCGGTTGCTACACCATCGCCACCGCGTACTGTGGTACTGGCAATAACAACTCCATCCGCACACTGCTTCACGTTGCCGTCTCTGACGTAAACGATGACGTACGTCGTGCCGCCGTCACCGCTCTCGGCTTCCTTCTCTTCAGGACACCTGAACAATGCCCTTCAGTTGTGTCCCTATTAGCTGAATCATACAATCCTCACGTTCGTTATGGCGCTGCTATGGCCTTGGGTATCGCTTGCGCCGGAACTGGCAATCGCGAGGCGATTGGCCTCTTGGAACCTATGGTCAAGTTCGACCCTGTCAACTTTGTGAGGCAAGGCGCTTTGATTGCGTCTGCCATGATTCTTATCCAACAAACTGAAGTTCTTTGCCCTAAAGTCACATATTTCCGTCAACTTTACGCACAAGTGATTTCAAACAAACACGAAGACGTCATGGCAAAATTCGGAGCTATCCTGGCTCAGGGTATCATAGACGCCGGTGGCCGCAACGTAACTGTATCTCTGCAAAACAGGACGGGCCACATGAACATGCTTGCTGTTGTAGGCATGCTAGTCTTTACGCAGTACTGGTACTGGTTCCCTCTGGCTCACTGCCTGTCTCTAGCTTTCACACCTACTTGCCTGATTGCCCTCAACTCTGAGTTGAAGATGCCTCAGATGGACTTCAAGTCCAACTCGAAACCTTCTCTTTACGCATACCCTGCGCCATTGGAAGAAAAGAAACGTGAAGAAAGGGAGAGAGTCACTACTGCTGTGTTGAGTATTGCTGCAGCTAAAGCTCGCAGGCGGGCGCACGGAACTGAAGGTTCAGGAAGTAGCATGACCTCTTCTTCAACTTCTAAAATGGATGTTGATGAAGAAGAAAAGAAACCCTCAAAGTCACCAAACCCTAATATTACAGTTCATGGAAAATCTGATAAGGACGCCGCCGCTACCACTGCCGGCTCGTCCAAGGAAGTAAAGAAGGAGGAAAAAGAGGGCGAAGAAAAGGAAACTAAAGAGAAGAAAGAGCCCGAGCCTTCTTTTGAAATTTTGAACAACCCCGCGAGGGTTATGAGGCAACAGTTGAAGAACTTGACGGCTGTAGAGGGCTCTGGGTTCACGCCATTGAAAGACGTTACAATTGGCGGCATCGTCATGTTGAACCACTCTGGGGATGGCGAACAGCTGCTGGTCGAGAATGTGGCCGCTTTCGGTCCCAAGACGGAAGAAGAAAAGGAACCCGAGCCCCCAGAACCTTTTGAGTTCTTGGATGATTGATATTGTCTGTTTAGTTAAGTGTCATCATCGGCTGATGATGCTATCTAGTAATAGGACGATAATGAATCATTTTCAATGTATTGAACAAGTTATGATTTAGATTTAAATGTTGAAGTACATGATTACTAACAGGAAATTATTATTGTGTTTCAGAATTAATTAAATGTACCTAATTATATAATTGTTTTCTTTTTACTTATAATTTCCCAAGACTCAAGCTCATTTTCATTAGTCGATAACTCGGTGGATATACAGAATGTGACGACACCCCGCAGGCGGGGTAATAACTAAATAACGCGGTCGGTACTCATCTGCGGGGAATCCCCGTAGCGGGTGTAGCGACCGATGAAATTCATCAATCGGTAAAAAGCGTGCGGTGACCCACAGCCAATGAAAATGAGCCTTCAAAGCAACTGCCAAACGTGGGGTGCAGGTTCTCCATCAGCGTTGAAAATAACACGTGTATCTTTCAAATGCCTTTCCAACCTTGCCAACTTTCCTTGCGTATGTTACGGTGTATTTTTCGCATTAACATAATAGGTTGGGGAAAAAGTTTCTTCGCATTCTTTAAGAAAATTCAAAACATTTTTTAATATAGTTTATTTACATTTAACTAAAGTATGTAGGTACCATTTTGTTCGATAACTTTTTGCCATCTTATAGGTAGGGACATGATCCCATTGCTATAGAAATTTTGGGACTTCTGATCAAAATACCGCGACAAGTGGTTTTGGCAGTCCTCTCGTGATGTTAACCTGAAACTGCCTAAAGAATTCTGAAGAGACCGAAACAGGTGGAAATCTGAATGTGCAAGGTCAGGACTATACGGCGGATGCATTAACACCTCCCAGCCAAACTCTTAATTTTTGCTGATTGGCTAAAGATGTGTGAGGTCATTATCAAGATGTGAAAAACCACACCCCTTCTGTTGATTAATTCCGGACGCTTTCTCTCAACTTCTTGCTTTAATCTCATCAGTTGTTCGCAGTAGAGTTCAGAATCGATGGTCCTGCCTGGTGGTAACAGCTCATAATGAATAATTAGGGACACGAAAAAAGTATCGATACTTTGTGGTATCGAGTACATTTCCATTTGATACCGATACTTTTGTACTCGATACTTTGCATTCGATACTTTTATTCAATGAGTACTTTTTGGCAGATATCGTATCGAATAATTTATCTATCTAATAATCTTTAATTTATATGCCTACAGCACTAAATAATTTAATTTTGTTTCAATTTTTATTTTATTTTTGAAGTTACAGTTGTCTTTTTCTATTATGTGTACCAATACCATTTGTTTTTTCATGTCCTGCCCTACTGAAGTTAAACTGACGTTATTTACTGACTGATATTGACCTATGTTCTATGCGCATTAGGCCCTAAGAAAAGTACTCGATACCTTGAAGTATCGATACTTTTGTTTCGATAATTTTATGAGTACGATTTTTTTTACGATACTACTCATGAGTACAGTATCGATACTTTCTATTCGATACCGTGTCCCTATTGGAAGGGCATTATTCATGCCCTTCCAATCCCATCACACACAGCATCACCTTGTTGCGAGTTAACCCGGGTTTCGCCACAGTCTGTGAAGCCTAACCGGCCTTTGACCACGACCTTTTTCGCACGTTCTTGTCGTACGTGATCCACTTTTTATCACCAGATAGCAGCTTCTTCAAAAATGGTTCGGTTTCATTACGTCGTAATAAAGAATCACAAATGAGTACACGGTTCCATAGACAAATGATTAGTCTCGCTGCGCTCGAGTCTCGACTAGATACCGCGCTATCCAAAAACAATAGCTCCGTGAATGCGGCAACTCATTATTGTAATGTGTGTAAGACATCGCCACTTGACATTTGTCAGTTGACATTGACAACTAGTGTGCGTGAAGATTGTGATACCAGCTGTTCAACTGTTACCCGAGTTAATGGGAAAAATATTTTATGCTGTGGTCTATTAGTTAAGTTATAAATGCAGCGCAGAAAATACTTAAAAATGAACAATAAAATAAAATCGAATGTATAAATATATTCGTGTATACGTTAGGTGTAGGTTTCTTCTTTAGAAAAATGGAAGGTAGGTATGTATATCAATGATTAGAAGATTAAAAAATCTTAAAAAAAATATTATTAATTAATTATTAAAAATGATTCTAATGTGTTCTCTTACGTATCCTTCATCCCCTCGAATATTTTTTCGCATATATTTTTAATGTACAGACATGAAGTTTACATTTCAGGAACATGAGTCGAAACACGAAAACTAAAGTTGTTTTTCCCGTGGTAAGTCAATCAACTGATTGCGCATTTTTATGGGAAGACGGTTTTTTTTAAAAATTTTCGGTCCATGTTCCTTGGGGAAAGTTGTTCAGTTTCATGGATAGAATCACCCCTTGAAATAGTGACAGTAGTTTTTACACCTTTATAAGTGTAAAGATTTCAAAAATAAACATTAAATAATTTATAGAACTAGGTTAAGTTATAATAAATAGGTTAGATAAATGAAATTGGTTATATAATAAAATACAAAAACAACAAATTCACATTATAAAAATCTCATCCACGGGGAACTTGATTCTTGTATACGCGGCATTACTGAATGGCGTTTAGGGTTCATGTTATTTTAAGTTGAAATTTCGAAATCATACGATACTTAATGATGGTATGTGATCCCAGTGTCGTTCTTATTTCTTGTAGTATTATTTTTACACAGTTTCACTACGCAAACTAGCATTTTACTTCGGATTATGCCCAAAATTTAATAAAACATTTGGCACATACACGTCACACACAGCTTGCAGTGGACTGGCTCGGGTACGCCGACTCCGGCGGCGGCGTACTATTTGTTGCCGCAATTGACAAGTACTCAGGCGGTATCTAGTCGAGCGCAGCGAGGCTAATCAAGTAATCATTTATCTAAGCACGGTTCATTAGGTTTCTTTCAGTGAGCTCGTGAGGTACCCAAATATCGAGCTTTTTTGTGTACCCAATTTTTTTCAAATGTGCCAAAAATGTTTTATGGTCATTCAACATTTTATCTGTAATAGGGCGACCAGAGCGACGTGCATCTTTGACATCAAAATTTCCGGATTGAAAACGCTTAAACCAAATGTGTGCTACTCTCACAGACACTGCACTAGGTCCATAAACATCGCAAATATTTTTCGCGGCTTGAGTTGCATTTTTACCTTTTTTGTAGTAAAATTTTTAATTGTATCGAATTTCTTCATTAAATTCACTCATCTTGACAGTACGAAAAACAAATGAAAATCACACATTTTTCCTAATTTGAATTTGGAATTATGTTCTTTAAAATTTAAACTTTCAATGATACCAAAACCAGCCAGATACAAATAGTATAGCCAAAGAGATTTTATTACAAGTTCATACGTACTATAATGCGAAAAGACTTTTTCCCCAACCTAATATTATAATAATATGGTATAATGATGTCAAAGACATTAAATTATTATAACTATCATAAATCTCTTTGAATTATGTTGAGTATAGTACCTACATAAAACTTGTATCATTAATTACAATAAATTACTGTTCAATTAATATTTCATGAATTATTATGATGATCAGCCTAATTTATAAATACAGGTATTTTCTGACTTGCACAACAGAACAGCAGAAACCAAGTCATCATTCTCTTACTCTTACCCAATTTACTTAAGGTCGGCGCAGCACAAATACATTTAAATAAGTGCAGCATGTCTTTTTCCCTCTTTTTCCATAGTCCACAATCTCTATGTAGTCTGTGGTTCTCTATTAGTTCTTCCCTGCGGTTCTTCCACGGAACTGGCTAAAAGGTCTTAGCAACCATAAAAATACATACAAAAAAAAAATCGGTGTGAGTTGGTTTGGCACTCACGAAAATTGATGTGTAAACATGTGAGCTCGCATCAGTTTGGTTCACGCGCTCACATAGACACGGGTCTTACGCTGACGTCATCTGACGCTCGAAGTCTTACGCTTACGCGTCTGACGCTCGAAGTCCCAGCTAGCCCCTACCGTAGACCGAGCGCTAAGATGTTTACACATCAAAAAGAAAATATCTTCCACAGAACACTATTACTCCTAGCGGAGGTTGTCATCTCAGTTATCATCCTCTTTCTAGCCATCTTTCAGCACACAGTCCATCCATCGTTACTTTTACTTACTCTCTCTAGCCATTGACCACAGAGTACTCTTTATATACACTCACACTCATCCTCCAGCAGAAAATAAGTACAGAGTGTCAAGTATATTTTGTGATGTCAGTGATCTTGACAAGCAGCGGCAAAAATATACTGGGCACCCTGTAGGATAGCACTTAGGATCAGAGTTGCCAGATTCGATTTGATTAATCCGTATGGCCTATTATTAAAGCTTTATTTCTTAATATTCGGTGCTAGGCTGGCCTAAATACTCGTTTCTAGAGTAGATAATAAAGAAAATCAAAACCTAATATAATATGTAGGGGAAATAATATTTATGTCTAGGACAACCGAAAAATCATTAAGGTCCTTAAGAGGGTTCACAACGATACACTATCGCCACTCCTTTAAAAAATATTATCTCGTGACTGAGAAGGAATTATGAATAACGTCTTGTAAGGACCCTCGGTAAGTGTGTCTAGAATTTTCTAATACCTTTTATAAACTTTCATAATGAGACACGAAGCAACAAAATAAGATCTAGAGGAACGTAACCGCTTTTTTTTCGATCGAATTTTGTTGCTTCGTGTCTTAATATGACATTTACATAGTGATGCCGTCAGGCACGGTCGCAGCCGAAAATTGGGGGGGGGGGGGGGTCACCATAAGGGGCGAGGAATATTTTTAGGGCGGTACGCCCCTTAAGACATGGGACTTAAACATATCTCGTGAAATGTGGGTGTACTATATGTAGGTACACCTCTGCCTAACCCTTCGGGGATTAAAGGAGTGATGTTATGTTCAAATTCAAACTATTTATTTCAATTAAATCATTTACAGGCACTTTTGAACTGTCAAAGAGTCAGTCAGTTAGAAAGCCGGAGCTCCAAAACGTAGATCTCTATGGAGGAGAACGGGCAAGAAACTCCAAGGACACGCTTGTTACCCGACTGCGCCAGAAGGAGGGTTATGTTTTTCGAGAGTATGTATGTATGTATATGTATTCCAAAGCTACTGGTTATGATAATATTCGCACTGACATCATAAAACTGTCAGTCAATATAATTCTAGAGCAACTTCTACACGTGGTTAACCTCTCTCTAGAACAAGGAATATTTCCCGATTTTTTAAAGAGATCGGTAGTGAAACCAATATTTTAAAAAGGGGATAGCACTCAAATGGACAATTACAGACCCGTGACTTAGATACCAGTATTTTCTAAAAAAATTGAAAAAGCGTTTCATAACAAAGTAGCAAACTTCATTGAAAAGCACAAGATTATTAAGGACGAACAAAATGAGTTTCGTAAAAATAGAAGTACATCTTTAGCAACATTTCAATTAATAAAAGAAATAACAGACTGTATTGACAAGAAAATACCTCTTACAGTTTTATTCATGGATATGAGTAAAGCGTTTGACCACGTCTCTCATGAACGATTATTGGAAAAGGTTTCCAGATATGGAATCAGAGGAACGGCATATAACTGGCTGAAATCTTATTTGTCCGTTAAAGTACAATCGGTGGAAGTAACGAATTATAATGACCAAACCAAAACGTTAGAATCATTCCAATCTTCGTTTATGTCTAATAGATATGGCGTGCCACAGGGCAGTATTTTAGGGCCGCCAATGTTTTTGCTCTACATAAATGATTTCCCAGAAGTTATAAATCATAGATGTGTACTGTTTGCCGACGATACTACAATTATAATCAAATAACAAGATAAAAGTTCGTACGAACAAGATATAAACATAGCTCTTCAAAGAACTATAGAGTGGCTAGAGGCTAATAATTTAAAAGTTAACATTAAGAAAACAAAATTTATGCAATTTCATACCTATCGATCAAACCCGCTGGCCCTAAATATATCTTATAAAGGAGTCCCCCTGGCAGAAACTGACTCGGTTTAGTTTCTTGGAATAAATTTAGATAAATTTTGCTCATGGAAAAATCATATAAATGACATTTGTGTTAAAATAAATAATTTTATATACCCTTTGAGGCGTGTTAGCTGCAAGGTATCTAGAAATACCGCAATAACGGCTTTTCATGGTTATGTAACCTCCACTCTAAGGTATGGTATTATCCTGTGGGGTCGTTATGTGGAGATTGATCAAGCATTCGTAATGCAAAAAAAGTGTCTAAGAGCTATATTTGGGTTGAAGCAAATAGAGTCATGTCGTCCATTCTTTAGGAAATATAAAATACTAGCTCTACCATGTATTTATATATTAGAATCCTGTATATTTGTTTTCAAACATAAGATACTTTTTCAGCAAGCGACAAGCTACTATGCCCCACGATCTATGTATACTAATAAGTTATTTCAACCGAGGACGAATCTCACATTTACAGGTAACAACAGCTATATTATTTGCATAAAATTGTATAACAAAATACCAAATTCCATAAAATCGCTACCATTTTCAAGATTTAAAAATAATTTGACGAGATTTTTTATTGAAAAATGCTTTTATAGTGTGCATGACTTTTTAGATTATAAAATGTAAGTTTTTGTAAATTGCACGATCATTTTAAATTATTATTGTATTATTATTGTGGCGAATCTCTCCCATTATTGATTGGCATGATCATTATTGACATTTATGATTATTATTTTTTAATTTTTTTCATTATTATCTTGACATTTATTTAATTCAGTAATACACTTTTAATGGGATTATCGGTTTAATGACTGCATGATTATGGTCAACAATTAATTTAATTTAAATAAGATATGTAATGTTATTTTATGTTTGCAAGCCGAAATTAAAAGCAGAATAAGAGAACAATTTTTACATTTTACCAACCTTCTGTACCTTATTTATGCAAATAAATGATTTATTATTTATTTATTATTTACTGTGAGAGTGACACTGGGTATATAAAAATATTAAAATAAAAAACATAATTTAAAAAACTAAAAAACCCGACTGCGTTTCTGTGTAATTTGGAAATGTAAAAAATCAGTAATTTTAAAAACTAAAAAAAATCGACTGCGTTTCTGTGTAATTTGGAAATGTAAAAACCCTAAAACAAGAAAGTCGTCATACCGGATTGCACTTAACTTAAAAATCGCCAAAGTCGCTAAGGCAATGCATATCAACCAGAACCAGGGAATCAAGTCAATAGTGTTAGATGGGACGGGGCTTACTCGAGTCCCTATGGTCTTGAGTCAGGTGTGAGGCAGGGTGGTCTGAGTTCTCCTACACTCTTCAACCTGTACATGGACCAGTTGATTGGGGAGCTGAGTAGCACCAGAGTCGGATGTTATATTGATGGCATATGTGTCAACAACATTAGCTATGCAGACGACATGGTGCTGCTCAGTGCCTCAGTCTGTGGCCTGAGGAAACTGGTGAGTGCTTGTGAGAGGTACGCCAGTGCTCATGGCCTGTTGTACAATTTGACGAAGAGTGTCGTGATGGTGTTTGGGGCTGGTGGAAAATGTCCAGAAACGGTACTTCCAGTATTTATGAATGGTGTACCGTTATCGAGAGTGCACTCTTTCAAGTACCTTGGGCATGTTTAGACCACTAGCCTTAAGGACGATGACGACATTGAGAGAGAGCGGAGGGCGCTGTCGGTCAGAGCGAATATGATTGCCCACAGGTTTAAGCGTGCTACTACGGAGGTTAAAAAACACTTTTTGGAGCCTTCTGTTCCTCTTTTTACTCCTGTGGCCTGTGGGTACATTTTACGCAGAGATCGTACAGTGCCCTTCGCGTGCAGTATAATAATGCTGTCAGGGTGTTGATGGGGCTGCCTCGCTTCTGTAGCGCATCAGGGATGTTTGCAGAATCGCGTGTTGATTGCTTTTATGCATTAATGCGTAAAAGATGCGCATCCTTGGTGCGCAGGGTGCGAGCCAGTTCCAACAGCATCCTGGGAGTTATTGCTGACAGGTTGGACTGCAGTATTTTAAGTCGTTACTCCAGTATCTCAGCTGGAATGCTGAAGCAGTGATTATTTTGTTGTGTATGTTTGTGTAACTGTATCACTAACATAGTTGTTAAGTTTATTTAATTGTTACTAACACTGTATGAGTCTCATGGTTACTCTCAATAAAGAATTTATTATTATTATTATTTCCTTTATTTCATTATATACATATAAATTATATTTTTAAATATTAGAATATAAAACATATAAAAACATTTAAAAATATAAAAAATAGTAGCCCACCGGTATCGTGAACAGGGTCCAAGCTACCGGCGGTCAGGGCTCCAGAGAGAGGAACCTCCTAACAATGCGAGCCGTGTCCAGAAGTACCGCCTTCTGAATCAAGCCCTTATTATTATTATTATTATAAGCGTCAAATCTATATAAATATTTAACAATCTTTTTAAATACAAGAAAAATTGTAGCAGTCGGGACCCAGTCTAGAAATAGAAGCTTAGTGAATTCAGAGAAGAGAGAAAAAAGAAGAGATTAACTTCTGTAACTGACTTTGGCAATTTGTTATAAAAGCGTATACCTACTGATTATAAGAAATGACTTGCTTGTTTTAGTTAATCTATATATACTATAACCCTGTAACCTGGCACTTCCCCCAATATTCCTTGGTTTGGTTGGACGGACCGAGAGTCTGAGAATTCGTAAATTATTCATTCATGTCCGTATATCCGTACGAGTCCAAAAATCCGTAGAGCTACGGACAAATCCGTAAATCTGGCAACGCTGCTCGAGCGTTCCATTACCTCGAATATTAATTCATTCAAAACATTGTTATATAAATTTGCTCTACTTTAGCGTATACCAAAGAAGAGTTTATATGATTGTCTCATGCTCAGTGTAGTTATGAACAAAATTCGTAAAGCAGACAGCAATCATCAATATGTCAACTGTCAAGTCAATTGATGTCAATTTGTCGGTCATTTTTCAATTTGTATTTCCAGGACCCAGGGTCAGGTTATAAATTGGATTAATTTAAAAACGTGGTATCCTTCTGATCGTACACTTGTAATATCCTGCTACAAAAAGCTACATTTACTTCTGATAGGTGGTGTGATATTAAAGAAGGAGTGCAAACATGGATTGGGACTTGAAATACGGCGAGTTAGCCAAGGATAAAGACTTCGTCAACAACTGCGAGAGTCTCAAGGAGAATTTAATGGAAGTACAAAAGGTATTGGACCAATTGTTACCGCTGAAGGAGCAATATGATTCTTTGACACTGCCCGCACAGATAGAACTCGATTTATTCTTGGCCTTCTCCTTGAATTCCCTCCATTGGATTCATTTGAGGATACAAGGTATCGATCCGACAAAGCACCCAATTAAAGATGAGCTTCAAAGAATAAAAGCTGTGATGCTGAAGTGGCAAGAAGTAAAAGATCGAGAGAAGAGACCAGTAGTGGATGTAGAAGCAGCAAAGAGATTCATCAAGAGTGGTCTCTATGATCCGTACAAAGCTACAGCAAGACCACCAAACAAGAGGATAAAATTCTCTGATAAAGATGAGTAAAAATTATGTATAATAGTTATCTAAAATTCAAAAATGTTAAGACTGAAAATAAGATTTGTGTGTGACACAAACATACACCTATCAAGAATTGGAAATTGCCTAGAAACTGAATAGTTTTAGGGCTGCCGCGGGTAAGAACAGAACTGGATGAGCAATTGTAGCATTGAATTAATATTGACTGCCCCTTCGTATAATATCGAAATGGGAAACAAGATGATATTGTATGTACGGGCGACTGCACACAACAAACTATGTTGACTGATATAGTTTGTTGTGATCAAGGACTCCTATTATTTAAGTACTAAATATTTGGTTAGTATTTTTTACAGCAAAATTATATAAGTACTACTTACTAATTCTATGTTGCAATTCTGTCATAGTTTTGTCCCTATTTCTGCTCACAGTCCTGTTTTACCGGTAAACCAGAATGTTATTTAAATATCACCTTGAGCTTAAACCCAGTTTTTAAACACACTCCCTAGTTCTAGATTTTAATTACCCATTTGGTTTAATTTTCCCCTAAATAAGTCTACTAAATTAGTACATACCTACCCCATACATATCTATGAATCAGTTTCTATTTCTCGGGCGTATTTTTTTGTCTGTCTGTTACAATGTAGTTAAACATAATTCCCACTCCAATAAAATTATTTAGTAATTAAGTGTTTTAGCTCTGTATTCTATATTTAAATTTTTACTAATGTAGGTATGACCTATCATGTAATAAATTTTAGTATACTTAGGATTTAGTGATGACTATTTACATTAGTCCTACTTTAAGCATGTGTGTTAATACTGACAAAATCTTTGTGTTATTAATTAATATCTTTTTATACATCATGAGCAACATTAGCCAAGTCCTAATACAATAGTAGGAGAATTAAATTCTATTCTTATTAATTGTGTGACCAAGTTATGGTATATTATTGTTTTTTTAATTAAGTAAAAAGTAAAAAATAAAAAAAAATGGATTAAGTATTTTAGTTTTAAATAAATATTACATATGTCACCCTGACCCTTGAACCCTGCCCATATCATTAGTTAATAAATATTGATAAATATATGGTTAGAAATAATAGCGCACGCTATTATTTCCTTGTGGTTGCCGTTGTACACTATTCAATATAAGTATTTTGCATGTTTTGTATTTTAACCTATTGACCGCTTGGTTTTATATCAATTGCCGTGCCGTGTCAGCTCATAAATCGACAAATAAATAGGTATCTACGACGAATAGGGTAGTGTAATAAAAAAAAGAAGAAAAACCTGCCAAGTGCGAGTCGGACCATGCACAATGACGGGTTCTGTAATTGGAATTAATTTATCCCAAAAACAAACTTACCGCTAACACATACCCTAACCCACTAAATCTAATTATGTTTTCCAGAAGGTAATCAACTGCACTAAGAATTGTTTTGTATACGTCGCAGCCGTATCGTATAACACGCTGTATTACAAAATGGCGCGCCCGATTGAAAAACGTGGCCGTTTTGTAATGCGGCTACCTCACGTTGAGCCGGATCGTGGTGGCGATACATTCTACAAAGCTGCGTTTAACGTTTAGCTTTATTGTCAAAATAAAATAAGCCAAATATTTAGTAGGTATCATCAGTTTTCAATTTACCATTTCTATTACAAGGCGTAGTCGACGGAGCCCCGCTTGGTGGGGCTCCTACTTCTGGTTGGTTTAAAATAAAAATAACTACGAAGGGGATGGCGGGGTCTTTCAGACCCCGCCATCCCTTTCTAACCTAACCTGTCCGAGTTGGAGTGCCACAAAATGCTCATACAATGCGGCGTACACTTTATTTCAGCCGAATTGAAATCCGGCTCAACGTGAGGTAGCCGCGTTTTTCAATCAGGCGCGCCAAATTGTAATACGGCGTGTTATACTATACGGCTA